>JAZKLR010000287.1:0-658980 GCA_037103525.1 Ganaspis brasiliensis | reverse complement strand
AATTTTTGAAAAAATTTATTTTTACATTCTCATCCTAAATGAGAAGGTATTAAATTTGTGCGATTTTGAACTTTTGCTAAAACCTACATTTCTCGACGTTTTTAAAACCTCTGATTCCGAAAAAATGGGTTTTACGAAAGTGTCTGTCTGTATGTCTGTCTGTCTGTCTGTCTGTCTGCCTATCTGTGTAAACATTTTTGAAATCCATTAACTTGAGTAAAAATTCATCTATCAATTTAAAATTTGGTATGCGTTTTAAGTGACCAAAAATACAGATCGAGTTCGTTAGCCAGCTATTTTGGACCAAAAATGTCAAAAATAAAACATTTTCAAACTTCAAAAAAAAAAAAAATTGAAAAAAAATTTTTCTCTATTTTTTTTCTTAAAGTACAAGAAAAAACAAACAAATTTCATTTATAAAAGTTTTTGATTTAATGCAAACCAAAAAAGATATGAATTTTTTAAGTTTTGCAATTGTGTAAAAGTCTTGTTTGAGGAGAAGAGGGGGGGGGGGAAGTGTAAATCGGTTAGCAAACTGTTGACGCATTCTCATCTTACTAAACTCAAGTAGAAATTAACAAGAAACTAACTATTTAACTGCTAAAAACCTTTAAAATCCTCAAAATACACGTTATATATGCAAAAAATAGAAGATAATATGGAAAAATCATATACAGAAACACTATTATTTTTCAAAAAAATAAAAAAAATCTCGGTTTTTTCTTCCTATTTACTTTCATTGATCACAACTAATAAAACTGCATCAAAAAATATTGACTTTTTTAAAAATTTTTGGAAATTTTGAAAAAATTTATTTTTACATTCTCATCCTAAATGAGAAGGTATTAAATTTGTGCGATTTTGAACTTTTGCTAAAACCTACATTTCTCGACGTTTTTAAAACCTCCTGATGCCGAAAAAATGGGTTTTACGAAAGTGTCTGTCTGTATGTCTGTCTGTCTGTCTGTCTGTCTGTGTAAAAATTTTTGAAATCTATTAACTTGAGTAAAAATTCATCTATCAATTTGAAATTTGGTATGCGTTTTAAGTGACCAAAAATACAGATCGAGTTCGTTAGCCAGCTATTTTGGACCAAAAATGTCAAAAATAAAACATTTTCAAACTTAAAAAAAAAAAAAAATTAAAAAAAAATTTTTCTCTATTTTTTTTCTTAAAGTACAAGAAAAAACAAACAATTTTCATTTATAAAAGTTTTTGATATAATGCAAACCCAAAAAGATATGAATTTTTTAAGTTTTACAATTGTGTAAAAGTCTTGTTTGAGGAGAAGAGGGGGGGGGGGGAAGTGTAAATCGGTTAGCAAACTGTTGACGCATTCTCATCTTACTAAACTCAAGTAGAAATTAACAAGAAACTAACTATTTAACTGCTAAAAACCTTTAAAATCCTCAAAATACACGTTATATATGCAAAAAATAGAAGATAATATGGAAAAATCATATACAGAAACACTATTATTTTTCAAAAAAATAAAAAAACTCTCGGTTTTTTCTTCCTATTTACTTTCATTGATCACAACTAATAAAACTGCATCAAAAAATATTAACTTTTTTAAAAATTTTTGGAAATTTTAAAAAAATATATTTTTACATTCTCATCCTAAATGAGAAGGTATTAAATTTGTGCGATTTTGAACTTTTGCTAAAACCTACATTTCTCGACGTTTTTAAAACCTCCTGATTCCGAAAAAATGGGTTTTACGAAAGTGTATGTCTGTCTGTCTGTCTGTCTGTCTGTCTGTCTGTCTGTGTAAAAATTTTTGAAATCTATTAACTTGAGTAAAAATTCATCTATCAATTTGAAATTTGGTATGCGTTTTAAGTGACCAAAAATACAGATCGAGTTCGTTAGCCAGCTATTTTGGACCAAAAATGCCAAAAATAAAACATTTTCAAACTTCAAAAAAAAAAAAAAAAAATATTAAAAAAAAAATTTTCTCTATTTTTTTTCTTAAAGTACAAGAAAAAACAAACAAATTTCATTTATAAAAGTTTTTGATATAATGCAAACCCAAAAAGATATGAATTTTTTAAGTTTTACAATTGTGTAAAAGTCTTGTTTGAGGAGAAGAGGGGGGGGGGGGAAGTGTAAATCGGTTAGCAAACTGTTGACGCATTCTCATCTTACTAAACTCAAGTAGAAATTAACAAGAAACTAACCATTTAACTGCTAAAAACCTTTAAAATCCTCAAAATACACGTTATATATGCAAAAAATAGAAGATAATATGGAAAAATCATATACAGAAACACTATTATTTTTCAAAAAAATAAAAAAACTCTCGGTTTTTTCTTCCTATTTACTTTCATTGATCACAACTAATAAAACTGCATCAAAAAATATTGACTTTTTTAAAAATTTTTGGAAATTTTGAAAAAATTTATTTTTACATTCTCATCCTAAATGAGAAGGTATTAAATTTGTGCGATTTTGAACTTTTGCTAAAACCTACATTTCTCGACGTTTTTAAAACCTCCTGATTCCGAAAAAATGGGTTTTACGAAAGTGTCTGTCTGTATGTCTGTCTGTCTGTCTGTCTGTCTGTCTGTGTAAAAATTTTTGAAATCTATTAACTTGAGTAAAAATTCATCTATCAATTTGAAATTTGGTATGCGTTTTAAGTGACCAAAAATACAGATCGAGTTCGTTAGCCAGCTATTTTGGACCAAAAATGCCAAAAATAAAACATTTTCAAACTTCAAAAAAAAAAAAAAAAAATATTAAAAAAAAAATTTTCTCTATTTTTTTTCTTAAAGTACAAGAAAAAACAAACAAATTTCATTTATAAAAGTTTTTGATATAATGCAAACCCAAAAAGATATGAATTTTTTAAGTTTTACAATTGTGTAAAAGTCTTGTTTGAGGAGAAGAGGGGGGGGGGGGAAGTGTAAATCGGTTAGCAAACTGTTGACGCATTCTCATCTTACTAAACTCAAGTAGAAATTAACAAGAAACTAACTATTTAACTGCTAAAAACCTTTAAAATCCTCAAAATACACGTTATATATGCAAAAAATAGAAGATAATATGGAAAAATCATATACAGAAACACTATTATTTTTCAAAAAAATAAAAAAACTCTCGGTTTTTTCTTCCTATTTACTTTCATTGATCACAACTAATAAAACTGCATCAAAAAATATTAACTTTTTTAAAAATTTTTGGAAATTTTAAAAAAATATATTTTTACATTCTCATCCTAAATGAGAAGGTATTAAATTTGTGCGATTTTGAACTTTTGCTAAAACCTACATTTCTCGACGTTTTTAAAACCTCCTGATTCCGAAAAAATGGGTTTTACGAAAGTGTATGTCTGTCTGTCTGTCTGTCTGTCTGTCTGTCTGTCTGTGTAAAAATTTTTGAAATCTATTAACTTGAGTAAAAATTCATCTATCAATTTGAAATTTGGTATGCGTTTTAAGTGACCAAAAATACAGATCGAGTTCGTTAGCCAGCTATTTTGGACCAAAAATGCCAAAAATAAAAAATTTTCAAACTTCAAAAAAAAAAAAAATTAAAAAAAAATTTTTCTCTATTTTTTTTCTTAAAGTACAAGTAAAAACAAACAAATTTCATTTATAAAAGTTTTTGATATAATGCAAACCCAAAAAGATATGAATTTTTTAAGTTTTACAATTGTGTAAAAGTCTTGTTTGATGAGAAGAGGGGGGGGGGGGAAGTGTAAATCGGTTAGCAAACTGTTGACGCATTCTCATCTTACTAAACTCAAGTAGAAATTAACAAGAAACTAACTATTTAACTGCTAAAAACCTTTAAAATCCTCAAAATACACGTTATATATGCAAAAAATAGAAGATAATATGGAAAAATCATATACAGAAACACTATTATTTTTCAAAAAAATAAAAAAACTCTCGGTTTTTTCTTCCTATTTACATTCATTGATCACAACTAATAAAACTGCATCAAAAAATATTGACTTTTTTAAAAATTTTTGGAAATTTTGAAAAAATTTATTTTTACATTCTCATCCTAAATGAGAAGGTATTAAATTTGTGCGATTTTGAACTTTTGCTAAAACCTACATTTCTCGACGTTTTTAAAACCTCCTGATTCCGAAAAAATTGGTTTTACGAAAGTGTCTGTCTGTATGTCTGTCTGTCTGTCTGTCTGTCTGTCTGTGTAAAAATTTTTGAAATCCATTAACTTGAGTAAAAATTCATCTATCAATTTGAAATTTGGTATGCGTTTTAAGTGACCAAAAATACAGATCGAGTTCGTTAGCCAGCTATTTTGGACCAAAAATGCCAAAAATAAAACATTTTCAAACTTAAAAAAAAAAAAAAAAAATATTAAAAAAAAAATTTTCTCTATTTTTTTTCTTTAAGTACAAGAAAAAACAAACAAATTTCATTTATAAAAGTTTTTGATATAATGCAAACCCAAAAAGATATGAATTTTTTAAGTTTTACAATTGTGTAAAAGTCTTGTTTGAGGAGAAGAGGGGGGGGGGGGGGAAGTGTAAATCGGTTAGCAAACTGTTGACGCATTCTCATCTTACTAAACTCAAGTAGAAATTAACAAGAAACTAACTATTTAACTGCTAAAAACCTTTAAAATCCTCAAAATACACGTTATATATGCAAAAAATAGAAGATAATATGGAAAAATCATATACAGAAACACTATTATTTTTCAAAAAAATAAAAAAACTCTCGGTTTTTTCTTCCTATTTACTTTCATTGATCACAACTAATAAAACTGCATCAAAAAATATTGACTTTTTTAAAAATTTTTGGAAATTTTGAAAAAATTTATTTTTACATTCTCATCCTAAATGAGAAGGTATTAAATTTGTGCGATTTTGAACTTTTGCTAAAACCTACATTTCTCGACGTTTTTAAAACCTCCTGATTCCGAAAAAATGGGTTTTACGAAAGTGTCTGTCTGTATGTCTGTCTGTCTGTCTGTCTGTCTGTCTGTGTAAAAATTTTTGAAATCCATTAACTTGAGTAAAAATTCATCTATCAATTTGAAATTTGGTATGCGTTTTAAGTGACCAAAAATACAGATCGAGTTCGTTAGCCAGCTATTTTGGACCAAAAATGTCAAAAATAAAACATTTTCAAACTTCAAAAAAAAAAAAAATTGAAACAAAATTTTTCTCTATTTTTTTTCTTAAAGTACAAGAAAAAACAAACAAATTTCATTTATAAAAGTTTTTGATATAATGCAAACCAAAAAAGATATGAATTTTTTAAGTTTTACAATTGTGTAAAAGTCTTGTTTGAGGAGAAGAGGGGGGGGGGGGGGAAGTGTAAATCGGTTAGCAAACTGTTGACGCATTCTCATCTTACTAAACTCAAGTAGAAATTAACAAGAAACTAACTATTTAACTGCTAAAAACCTTTAAAATCCTCAAAATACACGTTATATATGCAAAAAATAGAAGATAATATGGAAAAATCATATACAGAAACACTATTATTTTTCAAAAAAATAAAAAAACTCTCGGTTTTTTCTTCCTATTTACTTTCATTGATCACAACTAATAAAACTGCATCAAAAAATATTGACTTTTTTAAAAATTTTTGGAAATTTTGAAAAAATTTATTTTTACATTCTCATCCTAAATGAGAAGGTATTAAATTTGTGCGATTTTGAACTTTTGCTAAAACCTACATTTCTCGACGTTTTTAAAACCTCCTGATTCCGAAAAAATGGGTTTGACGAAAGTGTCTGTCTGTATGTCTGTCTGTCTGTCTGTCTGTCTGTCTGTCTGTGTAAAAATTTTTGAAATCCATTAACTTGAGTAAAAATTCATCTATCAATTTGAAATTTGGTATGCGTTTTAAGTGACCAAAAATACAGATCGAGTTCGTTAGCCAGCTATTTTGGACCAAAAATGTCAAAAATAAAACATTTTCAAACTTCAAAAAAAAAAAAAATTGAAAAAAAATTTTTCTCTATTTTTTTTCTTAAAGTACAAGAAAAAACAAACAAATTTCATTTATAAAAGTTTTTGATTTAATGCAAACCAAAAAAGATATGAATTTTTTAAGTTTTGCAATTCTGTAAAAGTCTTGTTTGAGGAGAAGAGGGGGGGGGGGAAGTGTAAATCGGTTAGCAAACTGTTGACGCATTCTCATCTTACTAAACTCAAGTAGAAATTAACAAGAAACTAACTATTTAACTGCTAAAAACCTTTAAAATCCTCAAAATACACGTTATATATGCAAAAAATAGAAGATAATATGGAAAAATCATATACAGAAACACTATTATTTTTCAAAAAAATAAAAAAACTCTCGGTTTTTTCTTCCTATTTACATTCATTGATCACAACTAATAAAACTGCATCAAAAAATATTGACTTTTTTAAAAATTTTTGGAATTTTTGAAAAAATTTATTTTTACATTCTCATCCTAAATGAGAAGGTATTAAATTTGTGCGATTTTGAACTTTTGCTAAAACCTACATTTCTCGACGTTTTTAAAACCTCTGATTCCGAAAAAATGGGTTTTACGAAAGTGTCTGTCTGTATGTCTGTCTGTCTGTCTGTCTGTCTGCCTATCTGTGTAAAAATTTTTGAAATCCATTAACTTGAGTAAAAATTCATCTATCAATTTAAAATTTGGTATGCGTTTTAAGTGACCAAAAATACAGATCGAGTTCGTTAGCCAGCTATTTTGGACCAAAAATGTCAAAAATAAAACATTTTCAAACTTCAAAAAAAAAAAAAATTGAAAAAAAATTTTTCTCTATTTTTTTTCTTAAAGTACAAGAAAAAACAAACAAATTTCATTTATAAAAGTTTTTGATTTAATGCAAACCAAAAAAGATATGAATTTTTTAAGTTTTGCAATTGTGTAAAAGTCTTGTTTGAGGAGAAGAGGGGGGGGGGGAAGTGTAAATCGGTTAGCAAACTGTTGACGCATTCTCATCTTACTAAACTCAAGTAGAAATTAACAAGAAACTAACTATTTAACTGCTAAAAACCTTTAAAATCCTCAAAATACACGTTATATATGCAAAAAATAGAAGATAATATGGAAAAATCATATACAGAAACACTATTATTTTTCAAAAAAATAAAAAAAATCTCGGTTTTTTCTTCCTATTTACTTTCATTGATCACAACTAATAAAACTGCATCAAAAAATATTGACTTTTTTAAAAATTTTTGGAAATTTTGAAAAAATTTATTTTTACATTCTCATCCTAAATGAGAAGGTATTAAATTTGTGCGATTTTGAACTTTTGCTAAAACCTACATTTCTCGACGTTTTTAAAACCTCCTGATGCCGAAAAAATGGGTTTTACGAAAGTGTCTGTCTGTATGTCTGTCTGTCTGTCTGTCTGTCTGTGTAAAAATTTTTGAAATCTATTAACTTGAGTAAAAATTCATCTATCAATTTGAAATTTGGTATGCGTTTTAAGTGACCAAAAATACAGATCGAGTTCGTTAGCCAGCTATTTTGGACCAAAAATGTCAAAAATAAAACATTTTCAAACTTAAAAAAAAAAAAAAAATTAAAAAAAAATTTTTCTCTATTTTTTTTCTTAAAGTACAAGAAAAAACAAACAATTTTCATTTATAAAAGTTTTTGATATAATGCAAACCCAAAAAGATATGAATTTTTTAAGTTTTACAATTGTGTAAAAGTCTTGTTTGAGGAGAAGAGGGGGGGGGGGGAAGTGTAAATCGGTTAGCAAACTGTTGACGCATTCTCATCTTACTAAACTCAAGTAGAAATTAACAAGAAACTAACTATTTAACTGCTCAAAACCTTTAAAATCCTCAAAATACACGTTATATATGCAAAAAATAGAAGATAATATGGAAAAATCATATACAGAAACACTATTATTTTTCAAAAAAATAAAAAAACTCTCGGTTTTTTCTTCCTATTTACTTTCATTGATCACAACTAATAAAACTGCATCAAAAAATATTGACTTTTTTAAAAATTTTTGGAAATTTTGAAAAAAGTTATTTTTACATTCTCATCCTAAATGAGAAGGTATTAAATTTGTGCGATTTTTAACTTTTGCTAAAACCTACATTTCTCGACGTTTTTAAAACCTCCTGATGCCGAAAAAATGGGTTTTACGAAAGTGTCTGTCTGTATGTCTGTCTGTCTGTCTGTCTGTCTGTCTGTCTGTCTGTGTAAAAATTTTTGAAATCTATTAACTTGAGTAAAAATTCATCTATCAATTTGAAATTTGGTATGCGTTTTAAGTGACCAAAAATACAGATCGAGTTCGTTAGCCAGCTATTTTGGACCAAAAATGCCAAAAATAAAACATTTTCAAACTTCAAAAAAAAAAAAAAAAATATTAAAAAAAAAATTTTCTCTATTTTTTTTCTTAAAGTACAAGAAAAAACAAACAAATTTCATTTATAAAAGTTTTTGATATAATGCAAACCCAAAAAGATATGAATTTTTTAAGTTTTACAATTGTGTAAAAGTCTTGTTTGATGAGAAGAGGGGGGGGGGGGGGAAGTGTAAATCGGTTAGCAAACTGTTGACGCATTCTCATCTTACTAAACTCAAGTAGAAATTAACAAGAAACTAACTATTTAACTGCTAAAAACCTTTAAAATCCTCAAAATACACGTTATATATGCAAAAAATAGAAGATAATATGGAAAAATCATATACAGAAACACTATTATTTTTCAAAAAAATAAAAAAACTCTCGGTTTTTTCTTCCTATTTACATTCATTGATCACAACTAATAAAACTGCATCAAAAAATATTGACTTTTTTAAAAATTTTTGGAAATTTTGAAAAAATTTATTTTTACATTCTCATCCTAAATGAGAAGGTATTAAATTTGTGCGATTTTGAACTTTTGCTAAAACCTACATTTCTCGACGTTTTTAAAACCTCCTGATTCCGAAAAAATGGGTTTTACGAAAGTGTCTGTCTGTATGTCTGTCTGTCTGTCTGTCTGTCTGTCTGTCTGTCTGTGTAAAAATTTTTGAAATCCATTAACTTGAGTAAAAATTCATCTATCAATTTGAAATTTGGTACGCGTTTTAAGTGACCAAAAATACAGATCGAGTTCGTTAGCCAGCTATTTTGGACCAAAAATGTCAAAAATAAAACATTTTCAAACTTCAAAAAAAAAAAAAAAAATATTAAAAAAAAATTTTTCTCTATTTTTTTTCTTAAAGTACAAGAAAAAACAAACAAATTTCATTTATAAAAGTTTTTGATATAATGCAAACCAAAAAAGATATGAGTTTTTTAAGTTTTACAATTGTGTAAAAGTCTTGTTTGAGGAGAAGAGGGGGGGGGGGAAGTGTAAATCGGTTAGCAAACTGTTGACGCATTCTCATCTTACTAAACTCAAGTAGAAATTAACAAGAAACTAACTATTTAACTGCTAAAAACCTTTAAAATCCTCAAAATACACGTTATATATGCAAAAAATAGAAGATAATATGGAAAAATCATATACAGAAACACTATTATTTTTCAAAAAAATAAAAAAACTCTCGGTTTTTTCTTCCTATTTACTTTCATTGATCACAACTAATAAAACTGCATCAAAAAATATTGACTTTTTTAAAAATTTTTGGAAATTTTGAAAAAATTTATTTTTACATTCTCATCCTAAATGAGAAGGTATTAAATTTGTGCGATTTTGAACTTTTGCTAAAACCTACTTTTTTGACGTTTTTAAAACCTCCTGATTCCGAAAAAATGGGTTTTACGAAAGTGTCTGTCTGTATGTCTGTCTGCCTGTCTGTCTGTCTGTCTGTCTGTGTAAAAATTTTTGAAATCCATTAACTTGAGTAAAAATTCATCTATCAATTTGAAATTTGGTATTCGTTTTAAGTGACCAAAAATACAGATCGAGTTCGTTAGCCAGCTATTTTGGACCAAAAATGTCAAAAATAAAACATTTTCAAACTTCAAAAAAAAAAAAAAATTAAAAAAAAATTTTTCTCTATTTTTTTTCTTAAAGTACAAGAAAAAACAAACAATTTTCATTTATAAAAGTTTTTGATATAATGCAAACCCAAAAAGATATGAATTTTTTAAGTTTTACAATTGTGTAAAAGTCTTGTTTGATGAGAAGAGGGGGGGGGGGGGGAAGTGTAAATCGGTTAGCAAACTGTTGACGCATTCTCATCTTACTAAACTCAAGTAGAAATTAACAAGAAACTAACTATTTAACTGCTAAAAACCTTTAAAATCCTCAAAATACACGTTATATATGCAAAAAATAGAAGATAATATGGAAAAATCATATACAGAAACACTATTATTTTTCAAAAAAATAAAAAAACTCTCGGTTTTTTCTTCCTATTTACATTCATTGATCACAACTAATAAAACTGCATCAAAAAATATTGACTTTTTTAAAAATTTTTGGAAATTTTGAAAAAATTTATTTTTACATTCTCATCCTAAATGAGAAGGTATTAAATTTGTGCGATTTTGAACTTTTGCTAAAACCTACATTTCTCGACGTTTTTAAAACCTCCTGATTCCGAAAAAATGGGTTTTACGAAAGTGTCTGTCTGTATGTCTGTCTGTCTGTCTGTCTGTCTGTCTGTCTGTCTGTGTAAAAATTTTTGAAATCCATTAACTTGAGTAAAAATTCATCTATCAATTTGAAATTTGGTACGCGTTTTAAGTGACCAAAAATACAGATCGAGTTCGTTAGCCAGCTATTTTGGACCAAAAATGTCAAAAATAAAACATTTTCAAACTTCAAAAAAAAAAAAAAAAATATTAAAAAAAAATTTTTCTCTATTTTTTTTCTTAAAGTACAAGAAAAAACAAACAAATTTCATTTATAAAAGTTTTTGATATAATGCAAACCAAAAAAGATATGAGTTTTTTAAGTTTTACAATTGTGTAAAAGTCTTGTTTGAGGAGAAGAGGGGGGGGGGGAAGTGTAAATCGGTTAGCAAACTGTTGACGCATTCTCATCTTACTAAACTCAAGTAGAAATTAACAAGAAACTAACTATTTAACTGCTAAAAACCTTTAAAATCCTCAAAAAACACGTTATATATGCAAAAAATAGAAGATAATATGGAAAAATCATATACAGAAACACTATTATTTTTCAAAAAAATAAAAAAACTCTCGGTTTTTTCTTCCTATTTACTTTCATTGATCACAACTAATAAAACTGCATCAAAAAATATTGACTTTTTTAAAAATTTTTGGATATTTTGAAAAAATTTATTTTTACATTCTCATCCTAAATGAGAAGGTATTAAATTTGTGCGATTTTGAACTTTTGCTAAAACCTACATTTCTCGACGTTTTTAAAACCTCCTGATTCCGAAAAAATGGGTTTTACGAAAGTGTCTGCCTGTATGTCTGTCTGTCTGTCTGTCTGTCTGTCTGTGTAAAAATTTTTGAAATCTATTAACTTGAGTAAAAATTCATCTATCAATTTGAAATTTGGTATGCGTTTTAAGTGACCAAAAATACAGATCGAGTTCGTTAGCCAGCTATTTTGGACCAAAAATGCCAAAAATAAAACATTTTCAAACTTCAAAAAAAAAAAAAAAAAATATTAAAAAAAAAATTTTCTCTATTTTTTTTCTTAAAGTACAAGAAAAAACAAACAATTTTCATTTATAAAAGTTTTTGATATAATGCAAACCCAAAAAGATATGAATTTTTTAAGTTTTACAATTGTGTAAAAGTCTTGTTTGAGGAGAAGAGGGGGGGGGGGGGGGAAGTGTAAATCGGTTAGCAAACTGTTGACGCATTCTCATCTTACTAAACTCAAGTAGAAATTAACAAGAAACTTACTATTTAACTGCTAAAAACCTTTAAAATCCTCAAAAAACACGTTATATATGCAAAAAATAGAAGATAATATGGAAAAATCATATACAGAAACACTATTATTTTTCAAAAAAATAAAAAAACTCTCGGTTTTTTCTTCCTATTTACTTTCTTTGATCACAACTAATAAAACTGCATCAAAAAATATTGACTTTTTTAAAAATTTTTGGATATTTTGAAAAAATTTATTTTTACATTCTCATCCTAAATGAGAAGGTATTAAATTTGTGCGATTTTGAACTTTTGCTAAAACCTACATTTCTCGACGTTTTTAAAACCTCCTGATTCCGAAAAAATGGGTTTTACGAAAGTGTCTGCCTGTATGTCTGTCTGTCTGTCTGTCTGTCTGTCTGTGTAAAAATTTTTGAAATCTATTAACTTGAGTAAAAATTCATCTATCAATTTGAAATTTGGTATGCGTTTTAAGTGACCAAAAATACAGATCGAGTTCGTTAGCCAGCTATTTTGGACCAAAAATGCCAAAAATAAAACATTTTCAAACTTCAAAAAAAAAAAAAAAAAATATTAAAAAAAAAATTTTCTCTATTTTTTTTCTTAAAGTACAAGAAAAAACAAACAAATTTCATTTATAAAAGTTTTTGATATAATGCAAACCCAAAAAGATATGAATTTTTTAAGTTTTACAATTGTGTAAAAGTCTTGTTTGAGGAGAAGAGGGGGGGGGGAAGTGTAAATCGGTTAGCAAACTGTTGACACATTCTCATCTTACTAAACTCAAGTAGAAATTAACAAGAAACTAACTATTTAACTGCTAAAAACCTTTAAAATCCTCAAAATACACGTTATATATGCAAAAAATAGAAGATAATATGGAAAAATCATATACAGAAACACTATTATTTTTCAAAAAAATAAAAAAACTCTCGGTTTTTTCTTCCTATTTACATTCATTGATCACAACTAATAAAACTGCATCAAAAAATATTGACTTTTTTAAAAATTTTTGGAAATTTTGAAAAAATTTATTTTTACATTCTCATCCTAAATGAGAAGGTATTAAATTTGTGCGATTTTGAACTTTTGCTAAAACCTACATTTCTCGACGTTTTTAAAACCTCCTGATTCCGAAAAAATGGGTTTTACGAAAGTGTCTGTCTGTATGTCTGTCTGTCTGTCTGTCTGTCTGTCTGTGTAAAAATTTTTGAAATCTATTAACTTGAGTAAAAATTCATCTATCAATTTGAAATTTGGTATGCGTTTTAAGTGACCAAAAATACAGATCGAGTTCGTTAGCCAGCTATTTTGGACCAAAAATGTCAAAAATAAAACATTTTCAAACTTCAAAAAAAAAAAAAAAAATATTAAAAAAAAATTTTTCTCTATTTTTTTTCTTAAAGTACAAGAAAAAACAAACAAATTTCATTTATAAAAGTTTTTGATATAATGCAAACCAAAAAAGATATGAATTTTTTAAGTTTTACAATTGTGTAAAAGTCTTGTTTGAGGAGAAGAGGGGGGGGGGGGGGAAGTGTAAATCGGTTAGCAAACTGTTGACGCATTCTCATCTTACTAAACTCAAGTAGAAATTAACAAGAAACTAACTATTTAACTGCTAAAAACCTTTAAAATCCTCAAAATACACGTTATATATGCAAAAAATAGAAGATAATATGGGAAAATCATATACAGAAACACTATTATTTTTCAAAAAAATAAAAAAACTCTCGGTTTTTTCTTCCTATTTACTTTCATTGATCACAACTAATAAAACTGCATAAAAAAATATTGACTTTTTTAAAAATTTTTGGAAATTTTGAAAAAATTTATTTTTACATTCTCATCCTAAATGAGAAGGTATTAAATTTGTGCGATTTTGAACTTTTGCTAAAACCTACATTTCTCGACGTTTTTAAAACCTCCTGATTCCGAAAAAATGGGTTTTACGAAAGTGTCTGTCTGTATGTCTGTCTGTCTGTCTGTCTGTCTGTCTGTGTAAAAATTTTTGATATCCATTAACTTGAGTAAAAATTCATCTATCAATTTGAAATTTGGTATGCGTTTTAAGTGACCAAAAATACAGATCGAGTTCGTTAGCCAGCTATTTTGGACCAAAAATGTCAAAAATAAAACATTTTCAAACTTCAAAAAAAAAAAAAAAAATGTTAAAAAAAAATTTTTCTCTATTTTTTTTCTTAAAGTACAAGAAAAAACAAACAAATTTCATTTATAAAAGTTTTTGATATAATGCAAACCAAAAAAGATATGAATTTTTTAAGTTTTACAATTGTGTAAAAGTCTTGTTTGAGGAGAAGAGGGGGGGGGGGGAAGTGTAAATCGGTTAGCAAACTGTTGACGCATTCTCATCTTACTAAACTCAAGTAGAAATTAACAAGAAACTAACTATTTAACTGCTAAAAACCTTTAAAATCCTCAAAATACACGTTATATATGCAAAAAATAGAAGATAATATGGGAAAATCATATACAGAAACACTATTATTTTTCAAAAAAATAAAAAAACTCTCGGTTTTTTCTTCCTATTTACTTTCATTGATCACAACTAATAAAACTGCATCAAAAAATATTGACTTTTTTAAAAATTTTTGGAAATTTTGAAAAAATTTATTTTTACATTCTCATCCTAAATGAGAAGGTATTAAATTTGTGCGATTTTGAACTTTTGCTAAAACCTACATTTCTCGACGTTTTTAAAACCTCCTGATTCCGAAAAAATGGGTTTTACGAAAGTGTCTGTCTGTATGTCTGTCTGTCTGTCTGTCTGTCTGTCTGTCTGTCTGTCTGTGTAAAAATTTTTGATATCCATTAACTTGAGTAAAAATTCATCTATCAATTTGAAATTTGGTATGCGTTTTAAGTGACCAAAAATACAGATCGAGTTCGTTAGCCAGCTATTTTGGACCAAAAATGTCAAAAATAAAACATTTTCAAACTTCAAAAAAAAAAAAAAAAATGTTAAAAAAAAATTTTTCTCTATTTTTTTTCTTAAAGTACAAGAAAAAACAAACAAATTTCATTTATAAAAGTTTTTGATATAATGCAAACCCAAAAAGATATGAATTTTTTAAGTTTTACAATTGTGTAAAAGTCTTGTTTGAGAAGAAGAGGGGGGGGGGGGAAGTGTAAATCGGTTAGCAAACTGTTGACGCATTCTCATCTTACTAAACTCAAGTAGAAATTAACAAGAAACTAACTATTTAACTGCTAAAAACCTTTAAAATCCTCAAAATACACGTTATATATGCAAAAAATAGAAGATAATATGGAAAAATCATATACAGAAACACTATTATTTCTCAAAAAAATAAAAAAACTCTCGGTTTTTTCTTCCTATTTACTTTCATTGATCACAACTAATAAAACTGCATCAAAAAATATTGACTTTTTTAAAAATTTTTGGAAATTTTGAAAAAATTTATTTTTACATTCTCATCCTAAATGAGAAGGTATTAAATTTGTGCGTTAGAAACAGTTTTAATATTTTGAAATTTAAATATTTGAGTAAATTGAAGTTCTTTTAAATTTAAAACATTTGTGAATAAGTAATATTATGTGGTTATTAGTAATATATTAAGAATAAATTTTAAATAATGAATATTTTAAGATCACATTTTTGGCATAAAAAGAAATAATGAGACAGGCACACAATAGAAATACACACTAGTGTATTTCTATCTGATTTTTTGTGCTGAATCCAAATCTGAAGTCAGAAGTTTTAGATTGACAAAATTTTTTGGGTTAAACTTAAAAACTATTGATAAACACGAATTAGAGCAAATTTCAAAAAAAAAATTCGCTTAGACACTACAATAGTGTATTTCTTTTTGATTTTGGGTGCTGAATTCGAATTTGAAGTCAGAAGTTTTGGATTGGCAAAATTTTTTGAAAATACCTCAAAAATTTGCTCAATAACACGAATTTGATTCCATTAAATGGAAATAAACGAATTGGATTATTCCAATGTATTTTTTCCTTCTGCATCTTAATCTAAAGTGAGAATTGTCTCTATTTGGGTATCAATAGATTCGTTGAAAAGAACTGCATGTGCACTGCAAAAACATGGTATCTTAAATTGGACAAAAATGTCTTAAATTAAGACATTTTTGGTGTCTAAGACACGAAAAATGTCTTATTTTAAGACATTTTTGAACAATTTAAGACACCTATTTTGCAGTGTAATAGGTATAGTTTAAATCATTTTTTAAAATTATTTACAAAAAAAAAATTCTAAGAGTAACGGATTCCTCTCATTTTGATGCAATTTGACCTCTTCTATATGGTCACTAAATTATCCCTTTCTATTTGAGAGGATTTTTCTTTTCTTTCTTCTTTTGTCAAATTTACAAATTTCACATATTATTGTAAAATTCATAATTTGTCACAAACTTGATATTTTTTTACATAAAAAATTTACCCGTTTTAAAATTAGAGTATATAATTTCCCGAATATATCTCAAGTGTCAGAATTTTTTATTATTTTTTAATTCTTTATACTATTAAATTAGGTTGAAGTTAAACAAAAGAGTGGCTATGTGTCAAAAATCCTTTTGCTCTCGCAAAATTCTCTTACAAATTGAGTAATAATAGAAGAGGAATATTCCTCTGCTAACGAGATAATTTTTTTTTGTGTTTGTTGTAAAAAATTATTAGTAAAATCTTAGAAACTCCAGAAAATGAAAGAATACTTGATAAAAACTTAAGCAAAGTGCTTTGCGTAGTCCAAAAATCGTACAAGGCTTCGATCTCGGGTATAAGATCAGAAGAAAAAACTTAGGCAAAGTTACTCGCGTGTTATTTGTATCAAAAACGTGGTCAAAGCTGAGCGCTGTATACGAAATAAAAACTACGCAAACGCCATGCTTGCATTTAGAAAAACTCGCATTTCCCTTTTTTTCATATAATTTGTTTAAACAATGAACTTTTGATTTCATAATTAAATAGAAAATTATCATTTTATACACAATGTGAATTTAAATTCAACAATTTTTTAATTTTTATCCGGGTACTTAATGCTAACAATTTTTCTCGATTTTCTCAGTTCTACCAAAATGTCATTTCCCTAAGTTTTTCCTTAGTACGGCAGTGTACTATCTCGGCGATTTCATTTTCTTATTTTTGCTTATATTCGTGTTCTTGAGCACTTCACTGCAAAAAGAGGCGTCTTACGGTAAGACACTTTCGGTGTCTTAGACGGCAAAGATGTCTTGTGTGAAGACGTTTTTCACGTCTTAGACACCAAAACCGTCTTACCGTAAGACGTTAACAAGACACCTTTTTTTGCAGTGTTGGATCTAAACTCAACAAATCAAGCCAATCTGACAATTCTAACTCCACATTAGGTACACTGAAAAAAATGTTTAGTCATATGAACAAAAATTTTGTTGGCTTAACCAAATTTTTAGTCATAGCAACAAAAATTTGGTTGGCTCAACCAAATTTTTGTTGATATGACTAAACATTTTTTTCAGTGTATTAGTGCGAAAAATTACATAGCAATACACTAGTGTAGTGTCTTGTCTATGACACTTTTTTTGGGTGCTTTTGTAATTTATTATACTGCACGCAAATAAAGTGTCTATATTATTTTAAAAATAAAAAAAATACATAGTAATAATTTGAGGAAAAAAACGTGTTTAAAGTATTAATACTTACTGACATATTGTGTTAACGTTCAATTTCTGTTTGTTAGACATTGCTCTTAATTGTATTCTAAATTTGAGTTTAATACTATATTGATTTGAAGACTAGTCTTACTCAATCATGGAATTGTATCGAGGCAGAAGTCAACTAATATCAATAAGTTCAAACAGAAATTGTAGTGTTTTTTAATGACATTTAGGTGCAACAACCCTTTGCTTTGAAGATTTAAGTAACTGAGATTTTTCTTTTCTCTCCAGTAAATCGCAAATATTCCGGAAAGTATTAGTATCGAGCGCGAAGCGCGAGTGCCGTGATGAGAATGTATTCCTTAAAGGCGTAGAACTTTAAGACAAAAAAAGTTTTACATTTTAAGTGAAAACCCAATTTAGAATAGCGCTAAACAGGCCAGATTAAACTGGCTCATGTCGTAGGGAGAGTATTTAATTTCGATAACGACAAGCATGCATTACATGGTCGAAGCGTGCAGCCTGACGAGAAGATTAATAATGATCGGAGTGCGAAGCACGACGTTCATTCCAAATACGGAGCGCGAAGCGCGACGATGACCCTCGCGCGCCCCGAGGCGCCCTGAAACTAGCGAGCGAAGCGAGCCCTGCGCGCGAAGCGCGCGATGAGAATGTGACGGAGCGCGAAGCGCGATGTCAGATTTTTTTTAGACCATTTTGTTATCCAGTTTTGAAAAAGAGAGATTTATTATTTCTCTATGAGGAAGCAATGTGTTCAAAAAATGAACACAAATGAAAAAAATAATCTACGAAAGTAAATACCCGACGTAGAACTTTGCAGCGGTTTTTTTATTTTTAATTACGTAGTTTACGAAGTAAACTTTTTTATTGTACAAGCAAGATATATGTAAGTGTAGCATGAAATAAATCAAATAAATGTAATCTAAAACATATTTTGTTTCTAAGATCATATAAAATTGGATTTATTATTTTGTAAGGCGGGTTGCATTCTTCTTATAAACTAAATTAACCCTACTATTTTGTGTTGAAACTCTTAGATTTTAACAAATATTTCATTTGTTTAGAAATTATTAATGCATAATTTGCATTAAATTATTTACTTTCTAAATTTGCATTATTTGAAGTATTTTAAATACGTCTTTTCAATGAGCTAACTTTACTTGAAATAACAAACAAATTTCAATTTTTTTTAAAAAAAGTCAGTAAAGTCATGTTTGGAACTTGATATAAATTATTTATGTAATACTTTACATTCTGTCTCTAAGAAGTGAATTCTATAATCAAGTTGAATAATATAATGAATATAATGTATGCCTGTGTATAATTTCAAATCCAGCGCTGAGGTAAATAGTACCCGAAAATGCCGCATCAGAACAGCGCACAACAAACTATATTGTTTGACAGCTTCTTTGAAGAAACTGAAAAGTTTTTCACTTTCCTCGAGAAACTGACGAGAAATTAAAAGTGTAATCTAGAAAACAAAGTGCGTATAAAATTTGTAATTAAATTTAAATGTGCAGTACGGTGTTCATTTTCCGAAAAAGTGTCGGATTTTGCCGGAAAAAATTGTCAAAGTGGGAATCAGTGAGTGAAGTGTCAAGTGATTTTATTTTTTCTCGAGAAACTGACGCCACGTAAAAAGTTAAATCTCAAAAACTAAGTGAGATTTAACTTTTTTTTAAATTCAAATTTGCAGTATGGGACCTATTTTTGGAAAAAGTGTCGGGTTTGGCCGGAAAAAATTGCCAAACTTGAAGTTTCATTGTAGGTAGATTCCGGCACATCAAGTTCGTCGAGAAACTGACGCTCGGAGAATACTTGATGTATCAAAAGTAAGTATTTTTCAGAATCTTTATTTCAGTAGAATTTGCAGTACGATTTCCTTTTCTGAATAAAATGTTGGGTTTTGTCGAAAAAAATTCCTAAGTGTTCCAAACACATGGGGGCCGTGTTTTAGAACCACTGTCAACCACGTCAGATTCTCTGTCTCCAACGGCCTTAAAGAAAATAATTTTTTAACAATAATTTATTAAAAAATTGTCAACATTGTAAAAGGGATCATTCTTAAATGATATTCTTCGTCTTAAATAATAATTTTTTAAAATAAAATATTACAAATAAAATTTCTATATTTTTTTAACATTCCTTTTGATAACCAATTTTAAGAACAGATTCTTATAAAACTTTTTTAAAAGTTTAACTAGACTAATGTATTAGACTGAAGTACATAAAGTTGAAAAATTAACGAATTTTTTTTTTGTATTTTTTTGGAGAAAAACAAATAAATAACACTAAAAAACAAAAATTCAAATCAAATTCAATCGTTATTACAAAAAATATGTGTTTTTGGCATTTTTGATTTATCGATTTTTTTTTTTATGCTGACTTTTGTTACTTCTTTTTATGCCAATCAAAGTGGCATAAGTTAAAAGTGACACAAATTTATAGTTCAATGCGAATTTCGATCGTCAATACAAAAAATAGGTGTTTTTTGCATTTTTGACCCTCGTCCGATAACTCGATTTTTTATTTTATGACGAATTATGTTACCTCTTTTTATGCTAATTAAAGTAGCATAAGGTAAAAGTGGCACAAATTTCTAGTTCAACGCGAATTTCGGTCGTCAATACAAAAAATAGGTGTTTTTTCATTTTTGACATTCGTCCGATAACTCGATTTTTTATTTTAAAAGCCAATAAAGGTAACTTAAGGTAAAAGTGGCACAAAATTATAGTTTAATGCGAATTTTGATCGTTAATACAAAAAATAGGTGTTTTTTGCATTTTTTACTCTCGTCCGATCAATCGATTTTTAATTTTATGATGACTTTTGTTACTTCTTTTTATGTCAATTAAAGTGGCTTAAGGTAAAAGTGGAACAAAGTTATAGTTTAATGCGAATTTCGATCGTTAATACAAAATTTATTTGCTTTTTTCCAAAAAAATACAAAAAAAAAATACAAAAAAAATTCGTTAATTTTTTAACGTTATGTACTTCAGTCTAATGTCCTTAATAAAATTAATCTTTTCCAGAATAAAAATGATTCTATCTATCATATAAAGCTCTACCTACAACAATATTTTTGCATCTTTATGGATTATTTATTTCAGGAATATAAATAAATTAAAAAAAAGCGTAATTAAAAAAATTAGATTTTTCTACATAAATGTTGTAATAACACTAGTTTAAGAATCGTAACTTGAAAGAAAGTGAATAGTTTTTGAAAACAGATTTAAGACAAGTGCCTAAAAAAGAAGAAAATGGTTTTTAATAACTGATTTTTTTTTAACTACAAAAATTAATTTTATTGATGGAATCAATACATATGTTATAGCGCGCGTGTATCTATATATGTAACTTTAACGCGCTAGCGCCGGTGGAGAAATGGTGGTGGGAGTAAACTGACTCGTGGAAGTGTCAGTTCAGGCGGCAGAGGGAATCTGGTTCTCAGAGATTAAATTAAAAAATATTAATTTTTTATAAAAAATACATAACAGACATGAAAATTATAGTTTTGAATCAAAGAAAAATGCAGGATTGCTTTAAAATCAAGTTTAAAAATAAATAGATTATGTCCTAAATAAAATTAATTTTTTCAAGAGAAAAAATTATTCTATCTATCTTATAAAACTCTACTTACATCGATATTTTTGTATCTTTAGAAATTATTTATTTCAGAAATATAAATAAATTAAGAAATAGCTGTATTAAAAAAAATTATATTTTTCTACATAAATGTTGTAATAACACTAGTTTGAAAATCCAAATTTTAAAGGAAGTAAATTTTTTTTGAAAACAGAATTGAAACAAGTGCATAAAAAAACGGAAAATGGTTTTTAATAACTGATATTTTTTAAATAAAAAATTAACTTTATTGATTGAAACAATATATATACCGTCAAGTGGGGCTATCTTGTGCGCCGTGAGGCTATTTTGTGCACGCGAAGTTTTTAATGAATAAAATCTTTATATTCAGTTGCTTAGATTTGCTACTTGGTATAAATATTTTCTGATAACTAAACTACAGATAGTTCTAAATGAATTTACTTAATTCATTATGAGAAATCAGAAAAAAAAATCGTAAAGTTGTAAAAATCAAACTGAAAATTTTCAATGTTCTCAAAATTCTGTTCAGATCTCCAGAAGTTTAAAAGTGTTTCTAAAGGTATTAATAATACTTGTTGACAATTTAGTTGTGATGATGTGTACGCAATGCGCTAACTTTTTATTGCTTATTTTTAGAAAAAAAGGGTAAAAAACTGAAAAACCAGGATTTCGTGGGTTATTTTGTGCATTCTTTAAAATCAACTTTTTTTCAATTATTTGTTTTGTAGTTAGTAAAAATTACTTTAGAATTTCGTTTTGAAATATTTTTGTCTTTTTTTTTTTTTTTTTTTTTTTGCGTAGGATGTGAAAACCTGCCTTCAGGTACCCTGTAGCCCGTACTACAGGGTTATGCGGGGGTGGCGATGTTCTGCCGACCCGCTAAAAACACACCCTTATTTGGGGACCTTAAGACCACTCCCAGGTAGAGCCAGTTTACTGACGTATCGCCTTCAGGAGTGGTCTTGTACCCCGCCTCTATCGCCTAAACGATATCATCCCTCGACCTACGGGAACTACCTTTGTTGGCGGCCATCGAGATCCTTAACCCTCATAACATGTTGGATGAAGGTCTCGATGTGCCGCCAATTCTCTTTGGACTCGGTCATTAACAGGATCATGTTCCCCGGTGTAACTTCGCAGTTTACACCGGCGAACATGACCTGTCTCTGAGCGTTCCATCGTCCGCATATAAAGAGTGTGTGCTCTGCGTCATCCTTTGGGGATTGGCATTACGCACACTCTGACCTTTCTCGTAGTTTGAAGCGCTCCAGGTACGAGTTAAAACACCCGTGACCTGAGAGCGCTTGGGTGAGGTAGTACGAGACTACCCCATGTTTTCGATCTATCCAGGTGGCGAGTATAGGTATGAGCCGATGTGTCCATCGACCCTTCTCATCCCCGCTCCATCTTGCTTGCCATCTTTCGACGAGTCTGCTTCTCGCATCTCGGCGAATTTGGCCCTTGCTGGGTCTATTGTCGTCCGTGTAACGGGTGGACATCCTATCTTTGAAAAGGAGGAAAATTTCCTCCCTTTCTTGCGCCAAAAGATCTGCCGGCGGGACGCTGGCAAGGACTTGAGCAGCACTCGCAGATACTGTCCTATAGGCAGAGATTATACGCTTAGTGATAATCCTTTGCGAGGACAGTATCTTTTCCAAGATGGTCTTGCTTCTATCTGTTCGCAGGGAGGGAGCCCACACTGGTGCTGCATAAAGCAGCTTTGAGTGGAACACACTCGCCACCAATCTCCTTTTCTTTTCAAAAGGCCCACCGACGTTCGGCATTATATGGGCTAGGTTGAGTGCACATTTTGCTGCTTTGTCGGAAGCCACAGCGATGTGGTGCTTAAAATTTAAGAACTTGTCGAGTTGTACACCAAGATACTTTATATGCGTGCTCCACTTGACCTCGAATCCGTCTACTTCGATCCGGGGAAGTTCATAACCACGTCTGTCTGTGACCATGAGCGCTTCGGTTTTGTCCAGGGCCATTTGAAGACCTCTGGCATCCAGCCAGCTCTTTGTTCGTCGCAGACATTCGTTCACCAAGATTCCGAGCTCTTCTGCAGTTTTGGCAGAGCACACGATCAACGCGTCGTCCGCGAAGCCGATGATCACCGCACCTTCGGGAAGACCCATTCGCAAGAAGTCATCATAGGAGACGTTTCATACGAATGGTCCTATCCTGGAACCTTGAGGGGCACCTCTTTGCATCTCTTCCTTCAGAGTGCAGGTGTCTCCCTCATATATTACCCACCTGTCGCTAAGATAATTATTCATTATCCGCAACAGGTAGGGCGGTTTCCTTTGTTTCTCATCGACTTGATGAGATCTTCCCATTTAGCGGTATTAAACGCGTTGCGTATATCTATAGCTACCAGAGCGCAGAAGCTCTTCTTCTTCTCCGGACCCAATTTGTTCTTTCCTTCCTTGGCGAGGTCCACTGCCTTTTGTGTGGCATCTACTGTGGACAGGCCTTTACGAAAACCAAATTGATAGACTATTCTCTCCATTTAAGTGGAGCTGCATCCTCTGCAGAACCATGTCCTCCAGAAGTTTGCCCATCGTATCCAACAGGCATATTGGCCTGTAAGATGAGACATTATCTAGAGGTTTGTTACCTTTCCTTAGGAGGACCAGCCTCTGTCGTTTCCAGTCCCGGAAGAACTCTCCTCTTTTTAGGCAGTTGTTGAAGCAATCTAAGAGAATCTGGGGTGAAGCAACGATCACTTGTTTAAGTATCTCGTTACTTATCCCATCGATTCCAGGCGCTTTGCCTGGCTTCAATCTTTTGCCTGCCTCGTGTATCTCTGCAAGAGTGAAGAGTTCCTCCTCACGGACTTGACAGTCACTCCAGTCCATCCTAGGCCATGGTTCTGCTGGTGGAAACAAGGCCTTGATTATTTGACGCACCCAATCGGGATTGTCCAGGCCGGAGGTCTTTTGCTTCGTTACCAATTTCTTGGTGACGATTTTATAGCCCAGACCCCATGGGTCCTTCTCGACATCCTCGATCAGGGACTTCCAACACCTTCGCTGTGAAGCTCGAATTTCCTTTCTGAGGATCCTCTTGGCCTCTATATATGCGTCCTTTAGCATAGGATCTCCCTTAGAGCGGGTGTATATCCTTCTTGCTCTGACGCATGCTTTTCGCAAAGAGGCCAGCTCCTCTGACCACCAGTAAACATTACGTCTTCTGGGAGTGGTACTTCTACAACGCGGCATTGATGCGTTGCATGCGGTGATTATCATGTTCATCACCGGCCGCACCTCCCCATCCAGGTTGTTCGGTCTCTTCACCCATCCAAGTTCCTCAAAGAGGCGGGATTCTTCAAGGGACCGACCGAACTTTTCGACGTCTAGTTTCTTAATGTTCCACCTAGGGCCTTTCTTACAGGAAGCAACCTGCTTGTTTGCTCTAGGTGTGTCTCCTCCTGAGACTGAAAACTTAATATACTGGTGGTCACTTTCGGTATGATCCTCAGAGACGTGCCAGTCTGTAATGCGCTTGTTTAGGAGAGATGTTGTTATCGTTAGATCAATAATTGATCCGATATTATGGTCTCTCCTAAACGTCCATTTATGGCCCTGGTTAACAACCCTCAGATTGTTCCTGGAGACCATTTCTGCGATTAGGATTCCTCTATTGTCGAGCCTTGTCTCGCCCCAGTCTGGCGAATTCGCATTGAAGTCGCCTGTGACGAGAACATCCAGCCTGGATTCTCGCAGGCTCGACTCGAGTTCGTCTATCTCCGCTTCGAAGGCTGTCAGTGGGTCGTTGGGCGAGAAGTAGCAGCTATACATGCGTATACCTGAAATTTCCACCCACACAAACCCACTGCTCGTCTCCAGGAACTTGTCTACTCTCAAATCTGAGTTAGAGACCTGAATGGCTGCCCTACCTGATGAATCCTGGTACCAGGGAGCAAGATCGTTCTTTTTGTTCTGCTCGCTAATGAACAGAACGTCGACCCGCTCTTGACTGGCCGTCACCAGCATCAGGTCCTGGGCCTTTTTGCTAGTGTGCAGGTTAATCTGCAGAAACTTTAGGCTTGTGCCTTCTTAAGTTTCTGCAGTTCTGCCTTATAAATCGGGCAAGTGCTACTGCCGGCCCAGTGCTCTGTCTCCTTCTTACCCATGTCCGTGCATGTGATGCACACAGGTTTCTGGATCGTGCAACTTTTGGCCAGGTGACCCGCGCCGCCACATTTTCGACAGTTTTTGATCCTGTCGGGTCCTTTGCAGGCACGCGTCAGGTGGCCATATGCCATGCACCTTTGGCATCTTAAGACCTCTAAGTGCTCTCGGACTGGCGCGTTTAGCCAGCCCACCCGGATTTTGCCTAGCTGAAGCAGAGTGCGGCACTCTGCTTCTGGCAGGCGGACCAGTGCCACTTTAGTTCCACGGAACCGTGGAACGACACTTACTGTCCTCTCCGGGTTAGGGTTCCCTAGCTTTTCTGTAAGGGCCTCTAGGACATCTTCTTTAGTTGTCACCTCGTCGATGTCCCTTATCTCAATCGTTCTCTTCGTCACGAGAGCTGTAACTTTTGCTCTGTTTTGCAGAGCGTCGGTTAGAGCTCCCGCGAACTTAGAGGTATCTCCTCCTTTCTTGACGATTAGGAGAACTTCGTTATTTAAAGTTCTCCTCGTCCTAATCACCTCTGTCCCCAGGTCCTCTGGTTTCAAGGTCTTCTTCAGTTCATTCAGAATTCCGGCGTAGGATGTAGTATCCGTTGCCGAGATTCTGATGGCCTCAGTGGACCTGGGTTTCACCGCTTTATCCTTTTCCGCCTTTTTCCTGGCTTCCGTCTTGGCGGCCTTCTTAAATTTGCGAGCCTCCGCTCTTCTATTTACTACGGCTTTAAAGCCGTCGTCTCCCGTTTCTGCCCCGCCTAAGGTGGTCCCCTGTCGGACCAAACTGCCATTCGAGACAATCTGGGCTAACGGTAATCCCCCCCTCGAGGTTCCCGGGGTTATTACGACTTCCGGTACCGCAGTCGAAGGATTCTGGTTCAGCTGCTTTCCCATTACTTGGGAGGGCGTTGAACCTTTCTTCTTCTTTTCATTTTGTCCTGGGGGACTCTTTTCCTCTAGGGATCGCTTCCGCTTGTCTTTCTCAATGACGAGGTTTCTAATAACCTTAGCTTGGAAGCGTTCCCTAACCTGGTTTCTGGACTTCCTCTGTTTTTCGGACTGTGCAAGGCAGTCGTAGAAGTTTAAGTCCTGTTCTCCAGCTTTTTTGTGCTTTTCCAGAAGCTCTGGAACCCACTTGATGAACTTCTCGAGGCCTGACTTGATTTCATTCTTGATCCCCCTCTGTTTCGAAATAAAGGGCATCATGAGATCAATTTCGGCGTTCATCTTACTCAAGATGTTCTGCTCTTCAGCGCGAAATCGTTTACATTCTTCGCGTAATACGCTTTCCCTATTGTGCTCCGCGTTTGTGGCGCTGCTGAACGCACTGCCCACGCTAGTAACACTTGATGTGCTGTCTCTTCTTTCCATAGTTCCGCAGTCTGCGGTCAGGAGTGAAGGGTCCTGAATAGGGCTGAGTACAACCTCTCCAATGTTGTTCATAAACTCCCCAATTGTTATGTCCAACTGGGGTTGTTTAAGAACTACCTGTTCCGTGTTGCTGCCTGGAGGGGCAGCAACCGAGTGGTTTTGGCTCCCCCCAAAATCCGTGGAGCCTGCGTCGGGATGACCGACGGGAGTATAGTCCCCTTTCGGGGTTCCTCCTTAGGGTAGTTTGTTTTCAAACTCACTCATTACATTTGATTCTTCAGTTTCCATTCTCGTAGCCATAAAAGCTTCAGGGGCCGAGTTGCCCATCCCTGAAACAGTTTGAATCCCTCCAAAAACCGTGGATTCTGCACCAGCCACCGGGGCTTGCACCCGATCGGAACTGGTGGGAGTACAGTCCCCTTGCGGGGTTCCTCCTTTGAGTCGTTCCTGCCTCTCATCCGTCATCATTCATTCTGTTGGTGTCGTTGGTCAGACCGTACAGACGATCAGTCCGTCGGCCGCCCCCCCAGACCGAGACTTGTCCACTCCGACTTGGTCTAAGCAAGCTGGTGTGTTCGTATCCCTCCGCGTTCTCACGTCATCCGTAGCCTACGAGGGTGAACCTCGCTCTGGAAATCCAAATTAATAGCTTTCCTTGCAAGGACCGGTGCACCGATTGCTACATTCGTAACATTACTCCCTAGGGAGCATGCTATTCATTCAAGGGAGGAGACGTTTATAGTCTGGCCTCCCGCATTCGTTCTTTGTCCACCCAGACTAGAGGAGCTACACACTCGCGGAATCGAGTTTGCGGCTCGCCTTCCCCGGTGTTGGTTCACTAGAGGAATGGGGCTTGCAGCCCACCCTCCCCTGTGAACATGCAACAACCTCCAGTAGGAAAGACTTTCCATACAGGGAGCAGGCCGTTTATAGGCTACTCTTACTCCTCACTCGCTCTACATTTATTCTTTGGGACGTACGCGTTTATAGCGCGCCCAATCTTGTCGAGTGCCCAAACCCACTCAGCGACAGGAATCAATAAGTCCCGGAAGGAGCCGAATCGGCTCGTCTAGGAATGGCGGCCGAAGGACGAGCGCCTGGCCGGTCCTAAGCCCCCTCACCACGACAAGGTGACACCACGAGGGGGAAATATTTTTTTGTCTTAGTTTTGTTATAAAAGACAAGAAATAAGCATAAAATCTCAGTTTTACACATGGTCCCTTAAAAACCTGAAAAAAGTAACATTAATAATTACATGCTTTTCAAGTTAGTATTGAAACTTTTTCTCTTAAAATAACTCAAAAAGCTAGAGACCTTAGCTAACTTCTGGCAAAGAAACTAAATTGATTCCGCTGAATAAAAAATTTATTTTTATAAATTTAATAAAGTAGTCATTTTTTGCAAAAATGAAATTTTGGTTCGGTTGTAGGAACCCTTAAAAAATTGGCTAAAAATGGGGGAAAGTGAACTTAAACCACTTCAAATATAAAAAAATATCAATTTAATTATTAATTATATGAGTGTACATAAAATTATTTAAATTATTTTAAGTTTAATTTTAAAACTAAAACGTATTTATTTTAAAGGCTTTCAGCGGTAAAATTACCGCATAAGATACAACTGTTCACATCTACTTCAGTCCCCCTTCAATGTAATTCATTTCCACTTTACTTCCACTTCACTTTCATTTCACTTCCATTTCACATCCACTTCAATTCCGCTGTCTATCCACTTTACTTCTACTTCCTTTTTAAGTTCACTTTAATGACACTTCACTTCCACTTCAATTACACTTTATTTCCATTTCACTTTTATTTCACTTTCATTTTACTTTCAATTCACTTCCACTTGACATCGATATACCGACTATCTTTGTCTCTCTTTGTCTCCCTCTTTCACGCATCGAACCTAAAATGCACAACTATTGTCATTACACGAAGGACGCTTAAGTCTCGTTATAAGAATTTTGTCCCTAGATCACTCCCAGAAACCACTGGAAACACTTAAAATTTGTGAAACACTATTAATAGTTGTGAGAAATTACTTCTGATTTCATCCAACACAATATTTCGCGATTTATCTAAAAAAATATTGGTGTCCACAACCGAACTTTGCAATCATGTTAAAACGTCATGAAAAAAATTTTGGTTGTAAACATTGTTGTGATACTCTGTATTGGATTAAAAAATATATTATATTTACTGTGTAAATATACATTAGACATACATTTTTAATTGATTTGCTTTGATTTGTGCGACTTTTAAAAATATTTATAAAAACTTTTATTTTAATTTCAACTTGAAAAAAATTAATTTCTCTGCATCAAAAAGTACAGGTATTCGTTCAATTTTTTATTCTCTCAAAAACTACGTGCGGTCATACCACACACTTGACATTTGTCACATTTGACGAATATCTTTTCTGTCAAAAGTTTCGCAGGGGTGCCCACAACCGAACCTTTTCCCCTATACTAATGTCATAGCGAGCGTGTATCTATATATATAATTTTAACGCGCTAGCGCGGGAGGAGAAATGGCGGTAGGAGAAAACTGACGCGTGAAACTGTCATTTGCGGCGGCAGAGGGGAAGTGGTTCTCAAAGATTTAATTAAAAAATGTTTATTTTCTATAAAAAATAAATAACGGACATACAAATTATATTTTAAAATGAATGAAACGTTTTGGACTAGTTAAAAATAAAATTTAAAAATGAATAGATTATATCGTAAATAAAATTAATCTTCTTATGAAGAAAAATGATTCTATCTATCAAATAAAACTCTACTAACAACAATATTTTTGCATTTTTAGGGATTTTCAGGTTAGGTGTAAAATTCGTTTTCTTTAGTCTATTTTGTTTTTATTATGTTTTAATTTACATGTTTTGCTCATCGACGATAACCATCCTCGGAATCTTATGGTACATGTCACAGCATATGTTTTCATATATTGTTAATGTTTATTATTGAAATTAATGCATAATATGAAATGGACCAATGGTTGATGCTTTGAATAATGAACATCAACAATATATGTAAACATATGCTGTGATATGTACCATAAGATTCTGAGGATGGGTATCGTCGATAACCGAAACATGTAAATTAAAACATAATAAAAATAAAATAGACTGAAGAAAAAAAAAAGAATTTTACACCTAACCTGAAAATTTATAATACACAGTTGAAACAGTTTTAATACCAATCTCTAAAATCTGTAGGGATTATTTATTATAGGAATATAAATAAAGTAAGAAATAGCTGTATTTGAAAAATTACTTTTTTGTACAAAAATGTTGTAATTATACTAGTTTGAGAATCCTAATTTGAAAGGAAGTACATTTTTTTTTGAAACAGATTTGAAACAAGTGCATAAAAAAAAGAAAAATGGTTATTAATATCTAATATTTTTTTTTTAACTACAAAAATTAACTTTATTGATTGCAACTCTATATATGTCATAGGGCGCGTGTATCTATATATACAGGGTGCCCGAGGCGAGGGTGTACATATTAAGAGGTGATAATCTTTGATCAAAAACAAGACGAAAAGTGTTTTGCAGTTTTTGAAACTTCGCAATAGTTAACGAGTTATAAGAAAAACAATTTTGACCAATAAGGAAGGTTTCTTAACATTTCGGGTGTTGTTAATCGAATGTGGGTCTATCCTCCCTAAAACTATACTCCTTGTAGCGAGCCCGAGCTCTTGAAAACTGACCTGCAATTGGTTCTGCTCCACGAAAAATTTTTCTTCGCAAGTATCTTGATATTATGAAAAAAGTGTGGTTTGAAGGAGGGTGTACCACACTTGACAAACAACACCTCCTGATGCCCGAAATGTCAAGAAATCTTTCTCATTGGTCAAAATTGTTTTTCTCATAACTCATTAACTATTGCAAATTTTCAAAAACTACAAAAGACTTTTCGTCTTGTTTTTTATCAAAAATTATCACCTCTTAATATGTACATTATATTATTACTTTTAATAATATATCAAACCCATAACCCTTGTCACTTGCTCATCCGCTCGACATTATGAAAGGGTAACTTAACACCCTACACACGGTAAAAAAGCGCACTACAATGAGTAGGCTTAAAGAGCAATTATCATGAGTTAATTAGTTATCATAGGTTTGAATATTACAATCTCATTATGGGTAAGAAGATTTAAATATCACAATAAATTTCTAAAATCATCATAGGATATAACAGACAATAGAAAATAACATATAAAATAAGGGATGAAACCGCGATGATTGCTCAGTACAAGGGCCAAGTATAAGCCAGTACTGGCGTAAGTGATGGAGTTTGTAAATTAATCGATAGAATATTGCTATAAGTATAAAATATTGAGATCGTTTTTAGACACCCCTATTCACAATGGCATACATTAATGTGATTGATCAAATAAGTCGATAAATCATTTGTTTTAATTGATTAATTGAAAATTAACATGAAATGGAGCAAAAGCGCGAGTCTACGAACGGTCTCATATGACAATAGTACGTGACTATTGACACTTTTGCATGAGAACGTGTTAGTTGACACTTTTGCATGAAAACGTGCTAAAATAACATAAACTAATCCCCGCAAATAGCGAAAATCGTCTTTAAAAGAACACGACGCTAAATGGAAGGGGTCGAATACGCTAGAACCTCTGTCGAGAGAGTACCGTCGTAGCGGCCCGTCGGTCCGTCAAAGTTTAAAACTTTATATCTAGTTTGACTCAAAATGTGCTTTGAGATCAATTCTAGAATATCGTTAATAATTCTGTGTCCGTCGAAAAATAAAATAATGTAAATTAAAAAACAATTGTGTTGTGAAGTGAACTTTCCAACAAACCATTGGCAGCAGTAGTTGTTGTACTGCCATTGTTGTATCACCGATAGCAGCGCTAATCGAGCCGATCAACTCTCTGCCTTGTCTCCGAATTCTAACAGATCATATGTAAGTAATTTTGCTTTGTTATAGGTTTTGATTGTTGTTTTGCGAAATAGAAAAATACTGTTTGATAGGAAAATATTATAACGATTGGATAGCAAATGGTTCAATGAATATTTCGATTACGCAGTACCTTCCACAATCTTATAAGATTGATTGTGTACTGGTCCCGTATGAGCCCAGTGCTGGCAGCCCGTGAAAACACAATAATTTTCATGTGTTTAACTAACTATTTTGTATTTAAAGTGTTGAATCACGGTTTGTTGGTACTCTCATAGTAGCCGAATACTGGGGCAATACTGGTCATAGACCACCGTCCTCAAATCAATTAATTTAAGAATTATTAAGTTGCTAGGCGATAAACAAATTATAAAATACAAATTAGAAGCGTTATTGGATTATCAAAAAAACAAAGAAAACCATAGTATAAAATCAATGAACAAATTAGTTGAGTAAACTTTTTAAGTGTAATAATAATAATAAATGTATTAATTGGATATCTTGTTTATTTATTCAACAGAGATCCCTCAGATCTGAAAGTGATCACCAATCCCAAAAACAAAAATAAATATAAAGACTAGCTCTTGCTAGTTAATCATTACTGTTACTATCTTGTCATATTTAAAGTTATTTGAATACTCTTGCCGTCGCTCGGACGTAACAAAAATATACATTTTTTATAACAAATACATAACGGACATGAAAATTATAGTTTGAAATCGAAGAAACATTTAGGAGTGCAAAAAATTAAATTTAAAAAGGGATACTTTAAATCATACATACAATTGATCTTCTCAAGAATGAAAATGATTCTATTTATCAAATAAAACTCTACTAACAATGATATTTTTGCATCTTAGGGATTATTCATTATAGGAATATAAATAAATTGAGGAATAGCTGTATTTGTTAAATTATATTTTTCTACATAAATGTACAAGAGCACTAGTTTTAGAATCTTTACTTGAAAAATAGTAAATATTTTTTGGAAACAGATTTCAGGCGAGTGTCCAGTGTTTTTAAAAAAATTCATAAAAGGAAAATTTTAGAGCAAGGGAGGAAAAAGTTTTTCTACGACACTCTCAGCTTTCGGGTTCCAACGTCCTTAAAAAATTATTTTTCTGATTGAAATAATATATATATATATACATCTCAGAAATCGTGTACCTATATATATTATCTTTGTCGCGCTGGAGTTGCCGAAGATGTAGTAGAGTGAGAAAACTGACACACGAACCTAGCGGTGGCCACCCGTACAATTTAATATAGTATTATACTTTATTTCGAATAAACGTACTTTATATTATATGACTGTTATATAGTACTCTAAAAGTACTTTATTTCATAAGTGAACTCGTACACAAACATCATTGTAAACAAATTGGACTGACTTTAAACCCGTGTTGCTTATGATACTCTTTATTCCAAAGGCACAAACTTGGTGCTTTTAAATGATTGTAGGTAAGGGTTTAAATGCATTCAGTTGTTTGACCGTATAAAAATGGCTGCCATTTTTGCCCCGTGGTGAAAAAATGCATTAATCAGCTATACATTTTTTCCCTACGAAAAAATGGAAGCCACTTTCACCCGGTCAAACAAATGAATGCGTTTAGACCCTGCCTACAGGCATCTAAAAGCGCCATGTTTGCGCCTGTGGGATAAAAAATTGTTTTAACCTTTGATACCTGTCACTGGTAGAAGTGACAGAGCGTATCAGGAAAGCAGAAGAGCAACCGTCTGAAAAGAGTTTCCACTCCTCGTCTGCTGCCCCGCACGCGTTCTTGGGCGAGCCGTGGGCTACGCTTTCCCGCTTTCCGCCTTCCTATTGGCCGGGTGGAATTTTCGCCCGGCCTCCCTTCTCTACCACTGCCCAACTCGCTCTACTTCCCGCCTCATTCGCTCTCCGTCTAACGCACTGTACTCTCTCTCTCACTCCCACTACTCTACTCTCTCCACTGCTTCCTCGCTCGCTCCCTGTCTATCCCACTGTGCTCTCTCTCTCACTCCCACTACTCTACTCTCTCCACTGCTTCCTCGCTCGCTCCCTGTCTAACCCACTTTGCTCTCGCTCTCTCACTCCCACTACTCTACTCTCTCCACTACTCGCCAACTTCTGATCTCCGGATACTACGCGCGTGGATAACCGCGAGTATTCACGGTAAAAAAGAGATTATTCGAGGTTATCGAGGTGTTATTATTATTATTACATTATTATTATTTCGATTACTATTATTGCTAATATTATTATTATTATTTTTTTTTTTTTTTTTTTTTTTACAAAACAAGTTTAGGAGAGGAAAAAATGCATTTACGCACTTGTTCGTGTCGGACTCGACCACGTGCTGTGGTAATACCTCACTAAAACAACCTCTCCCATTCTTGCTTTACATATTCTAATCCACTATTGTTCCATCCATCCTGGAGGGTAAGCAAAAGCGTGATTCATTTACTAGAGTTGTTATTTTCATTTCTTACACTGTTGTTCTCACCCATTGCCGCCGATATTCTTAAGCGGTGGTCAAGAACGTTGTTGGATGCTTTTTTAGAGCTACCGAATAGGATCTTATAATGAACAGTGCTGCTGAACCAGATTTAGAGAGTTTAGAAGAACAGCCTTCTGCATGCGAACCGCCAACGCATTAGCCTTGTGCTCGCAGCTAGGAATTTTTTGTAATTGGCTCACAAATGAAGCTCGCATCCCTCCTAAACAACCGAGTACAAGAACAATTAATCTGACCCTATGGAAACCTTCAGATGTACTTTGGTTTCCCTAGACCTCATGTTCCCTTCCTCGGTCGTTGGTGTAGGTGTTACTGTCGGAACCTGAAGGTTCTCGGAGGGTTCTTCTTCTTCCTGCTGAAGAAAAGCTTCATATCCCTTTTTTCGCAGAAAGGATACTTGGTCTCTTAAATACTGAGGTGTCATTTGAGCGTATTGGGGGTACATATTGACCCATCGCTCATGAAACCTTAGCATGTATCCTCTTCTGCAGGAGAAGAGTTTCGCCAACATAAGATGACATCTCTCTTCATCTCCTCAGTCCATCGTAGACGCCCACGAGCTTGTCCACGGGCGTAGCCTGGTCGTCGCCTGGGTTCTATCCTATTGCCACTCCCAACTGAACCCAGGTCTCCATCCGAAAGAGACCTATTGTGGGTGGCACTGCGCGTTACAGTTGTCGTAACCGCAAGTTACCCTGTGGGGGTGGTTAACCCATCACAGGGTTGACAATTATTTCAGGTGTCAAGCCCTATCTGGTTATGGTCCGCGTCGGGTATTTCATTTCCCCGATACCACCTATATCTAGGAGGATCCCCCTATCCGCTACCTGGGGACGCGCCCGGTTGAGGTCCAGCAACCCCACCTTAGATGCCCTTTAAACACTCGGCCTAACAAACCAAGTATTTCCACGATGTTTGGGAAAGGGCAACTAAGGACTTGACCAAATCGATCAAGCGTTTCTGTGATATCTGGTAGCGGATAGCACCAAATATCACAGAGATATATGGTATTTTATTTTTTTATTTTTATTTTTATTTTTTTTTTTTTTACAAAACAAGTTTAGGAGAGGAAAAAATGCCTTTACGCACTTGTTCGTGTGGGACTTAACCACGTGCTGTGGTAATAACGCACTAAAACAACCTCTCCCATTCTTGCCTTACGTACTCTTATCCGCTTTTGCTCCTTCCGTCCTGAAAGGTTAGCAAGAGCGCGATTCTTTTGCTCGAGGTGTTTTCAGTTCACTGTTCTGTAGGTGTCCCTGTCCCTTGCCGCTGTTGTTCTTACGCGGTGGCCAGAAACGCTATTGGATGCTTTTTTAGAGCTACCTTCGTTATATTATATTATGAAGAACAGTGCTGTCGGACCAGATTAAGTGAACCCAGAAGGACAGCCTTTTGCATACGAACCGTCAATGCTTCAGCTTGACGTTCGCAGTTTGGTATCTTTTTCAATTGGCTTATAAATGAAGCTTTAATCCCTCCCAAACAGCCTAGTATGAGAACAATTAATCGGATTTTATAACCTGGATACATTCGGCTCAGTTCAAACATAAGGTCTTGATATTTCGTCCGTTTCTCATCCTCCTTTTGTATGATGTTGCCCTCAGCAGGAGCCGAAAACTCTATCACACAAATGATCTTACTTTTATGATCCTGGAGTACAATATCAGGCTTAGTAGCTCTGATACGATGAGTTGTAGAAAAAGAAAAATTCCAGTAGATCTTACACTGTTCATTTTCCACAACGGATTCCTGATCCCCTTGGGCATACGGCAAGATGGGTTCTTTATCTATACCATACTGGTGTCGAAGGTGATAATACAACACCTTAAGCGCAGCATTGTGTCTTTCAATATACCTGCAACACGCGTACTTCGGACATGCACTTAGAATGTGACTAAGTGTTTCCGGGTATTGCTTACATGCTCGACAGTTGTTATTGTCGACAGGTATATGCATCACACGACTGCGGTACACCAGAGTATTAATTACACCATCCTGACAAGCGAACAAAAATCCCTCAGTCTCCGATCTCAAACCAGCAGATTTAAGAAAAGCAAAAGTCAAGCCTTGAGACAATCCTATTTCACCTATGAGATTATAGAACTGCCCGTGAACAGGTTTGCTTTTATGTTCCTGTAACAAAAGCGCTTGTTCTGCCTCCTTGACACACTTTTTAAGCATCAATGGTGTTAACGATGCTAACCCGTGCTCCATATGACTGGCTTCAAATGGGAGACTAAGTTCATTTGCAGCTCTTTCTGCCGCACGATATAAAAACGCCCCAACATTTGCAATTTCATGATGGTGGACAAATTGCATAAGGGGATCTCTACTGTTCATCACCGAACATGCTGCAGCCAGTACAATTCTTCGATGAAGACACTCTAAATTTAATAGACCTCTTCCTCCCCGGTCTCTTGGAAGGTAAATTCGTTGCACGGAAGACCTTGGATGATGACTACGATGGATTGACATCATCTTGCGGGTTTCTCTATCTAGTATTTTCAACTCATTCACATTCCACTTAACAGCTCCAAAGGTATAGAGAAGTAAAGGAATGGCTAATGTATTTGTGGCCTGTATTTTGTTCTTCCCAGACAATTCGGAAGACCAAATTTTTCTGAGAAGCCCACGATACTTTGTTTGGAGTCGATCTTTAAGCCCACACACATCTTGAGTCTCCGACTGTGGAATTCCAAGATATGTGTAAGTCTCTCCACCAGCAAGATGTTGAATGGTGTTGCCACCAATGAGTTGAATGTTCTCAGAGTCCTTCGGAATTTCAGATGTTTCATTTCTTCCTTTAATCAGATGGATGACGGCACATTTATCCAATCCAAAATCCATTTCTATGGCTCTGGAATACTCGGCCACTGCAAACACCAAAATTCTAAGCGCATCCTTACTGGATTCATAGAGCTTCAGATCGTCCATATAGAAAAGATGGTTGATCTTATAGACTCTATTTCTTGGTTTGCCACACATGTATCCAGAGTGTTTTTCTCGAAGTGCAATAGACAGAGGTAAGAGGGAGATACAAAAAAGAAGTGGACTAAGGGAGTCGCCTTGAAAAACTCCTTTTCTAAACGAGATGATGTTAGTCATCACCTGCTGTTTGTTAGATGTTATAACAAACCTTGTCCTCCACTTAAGCATTAGATCCTTTAAGCATCTCACAATGCTCGGATGTACCTTTAAACATTCAAGGAGCTTGATGATCAGCTCGTGACTCGTGGAGTCGAATGCTTTGCGGTAATCAATCCAAGCCATTGACAGGTTACGTCGATAAAATATCGAATCTTGGGTAACACACCTATCTATTAATAGGTTCTCCCTACAACCTGACAGGCCTCTCTTACATCCTCGTTGTTCACCTATCGCACTCCAGACTGGTTCTATAGATGACAATATCCTCTCCTTCAGGATCCCAGTAAATAGCTTGTAGCAGGTGTTAAGACAAGCAATTGGTCTGTAATTTTTTGGATTGGACAAATCTCCTGATTTTGGTAGAAGTACCGTTCGTCTTTCCACCAACCACTGTGGTATTGCATGTTCCCCGTTGAGATAGGTAGAGAATATACGGGCCAAATGTTGGTGAGTTGAAGTAAACTTCTTCCACCATAGATTATTAATCTTATCTGGCCCGGGTGCTGAAAAGTTCTTAGTTCTAGCTACTGCTTTTCTTACCTGCTCTTCAGTAATTGGTGGACATATCTCTGCAAATTGGTCAAGCCCCTGTCTGACACAGAAGCTGCGAAAGAGTGACAAAGATAACCCTTCATCGTTTACTGAATGGGATGTCCCATAGATGTTGCACCAGAAAGTTTCAATCTCTTCGCGACATGGAGGCCTTTCAACGGTTGGTGATGGTACACTGAACAGGCAGGAAGGATTAGTAGCAAAGATATTATTTTGCTTTATCCAATTCATCCTCCGTTCTAAACGTTCCCTTATGACGACAAGAGAACGTATCTTCTCAATCCAGTGTTGCTTGATGGTATGCAACTTTGACTTTTTTAGAGTGTGATGCAATCTTTTAAGAGTTTGGGCTATTTCCAAAACTCTTGGAGTAAACCTTCTATTTGATTCCAGATATGCAATCACACTCTGCAATTGAGAAGCATGTCGTCGAGCTATCCCGATCTTGATCTGCACTTGTTTGATTCGCTGGCAGGTTTTAGCAACGCGTTCCGCAACAGATTTTCTGTTACTTTTGCGAAGTAAGGACACAGCTTTTTCATACACAGCACAGTTCAATGTCCAGAGATCTACACTCTCTGAGAGTAATGAGAGTTCATTGTTCCCTTCAGAGATTTTATCCATTTTAATGGAAACCTTGAGATGAATTTTGGTTTCCCTCGAACTCATGTTTCCATCTTCGGCTGCGGGCGTTGGTGTTTCACACAAAATTTGTGTATTCTCTGAGGGGTCTTCCTGGTCTTGGAGAAGAGCTTCATAAGGGGAACTATTTTGCCAACACAACAAAATGTCCCTCCGAAGTTGGTCTGTCCACTTTAACCTTAATCGAGCTTGTCCCTGGTAGTTGCTTAGTCGTCGCCTGGGTTCTATCCTATTGCCACGCCCAACTGAACCCTGATCTCCATCCGAGAGAGACCTATTGTGGGTGGCACTGCGCGTTACAGTCGTCGTAACCGCAAATACTCTGTGTGGGAGGTTATCCCAACAAAGAGTGGACAATTATATCGGGTGCCCACCCCTATTTGACTTTTGGTCCGCCCCGGGTATTTAAATTTCCTCGGTAGCTCCCATATCTGAGAGTTATTCGGGTTATTATTATTATTATTATTATTATTATTATTACTATTATTATTATTATGAATACTTTTGTTAGTATGCGTATTACTATTAATTTTGTAGGTTATTCTATTAATCATGTATATTATATTTTATATAATATATTATGATAACACAGCCCCACAAAAAAAAAAAAGTGTCATGTACTTTTGACCGGAATACCTTAGCCCTATGTATTTTGACGCGCTGAACACGAATCCGAAGTCCATTTTGCTCCATCACGTCAGGATTTTTTTCTAACCTCAAAATCAATAAAATGACACTTTTTGTTCATTAGCTTGGATTGTGACCTTTAAATCGCTTTTTTAAAAATTGTTCTACGATGATTTTTAACGAAGTTATGATGTTTTATTTAAAATATAAATTTTTTCCAAATGTAAATAACACTTCAATTTTTGATGTGGTATGGTGTAATGGAAAAAAATGATTTTAAATAAAACATCATAACTTCATTAAAAATCATCGTAGAACAATTTTTAAAAAAGCGTTTTAAAGGTCACAATCCAAGCTTTCTATTCGCCCTAGGCATGTATTAATGTTAAGTCGGGTTCACAGGCTAATGAACAAAAAGTGTCATTTTATTGATTTTGAGGTTAGGAAAAAATCCTGACGTGATGGAGCAAAACTGACTTCGGATTCGTGTTCAGCGCGTCAAAATACATAGGGCTAGGGTATTCCGGTCAAAAGTACATGACACTTTTTTTTTGTGGGGCTGTGTAATCGATGCGTAATGGGTGTACATGGTATTGTGTTTTGTATGTGATCATACTACACACATATATTAATTCCCCATTTAATATTTAAATTCTTAGTTTCAAATCACATATGACTAATAATTTATTATTTATAAAGATAATAAATTGTTAATTGAAATTACTATTTGAACCTAAATTTTAATATTAAATATTTTTTCAGAGACAAGTTCCGTGCAATAGGGCTCCAACCGTTTATGTTTTCCTGGGTCAGCCAAGGCCCAACGCGTCCTTCCCCTTCCCGCGCTAGCCTTCCACGCCTCCCTCCACTCTCTCCGGCTCCCGGCAAAGCGCGCGTACCTTCTTCCATGCTCCTGCTCTCCGGATACCTTCCGCGAGTTAAACGCCGCGGTTTTTTACCGAATAAAAAACCCTATTCCGCGGATTTTTGTCTCTGGAGCGCATCTTTTTAATTCTAAGTCCAAATCTTTAAGATTAATGTCTAATTTTGACGCTACGAGCGTTTTTCTTAGAAATGTATTTTAAGACTAGATCATCTCGCATTCAGGTTGACGTCGAGAGTGTATATAACCTGGATGCTGGATCGATTTTAGGGAGTTCGATCCTGCTTGAATAAAGTTTCTTAGACAGCATTCGCAGACTTATTTTCTTGAACTACAGCCTATACCGCCGTACCACAGTAAGTACTGGCCTACTTGTCCTACCGTAGACGGAAGTTTTCACTTCCGCGAGGTAGTCTCCCTGCCCTACCGTATACGGGAGTTTCTACTCCCGCGAGCAGGGTTGTGCAGTGACGCGTCACTCGAGGTTTTCGACGTATAATACATTTTCGACGTAATATACGTAGAAAATGTAGAAAACTATGTAAATTACATCCAAAATCTATAAGGTATATCTATATATATATAAATTTTAAATTTTCGCGCGCTGTCACGTGATTACATCTGTGTGTACTGATGTATATTACATTATGTAGAAAACTAAACATGTAAATTACATATGTAATATACGTAGAAAACCCATGTAATTTACCTGATGTATTTTACGTGCACAACCCTGCCCGCGAGGTAGTTCTACTTGTCCTACCGTAGACGGAAGTTTTCACTTCCGCGAGGTAGCTCCCCTACTTGTCCTACCGTAGACGGAAGTTTTCACTTCCGCGAGGTAGTTTCCCCCTACCCTACCGTAGACGGGAGTTTTTCTCCCGCGAGGTAGTTTCGCCTGACGTGCCGTAGACGGGAGTTTCTTTACTCCCGCGAGGTAACCCAAACCACTGCTGACGGGAGTTTTCTCCCGCGAAGTGGTCTACGCCCCATTTATTCCCCCCCCCCCTGAACCAGGAAGCAACTTGACTCAGGCTGGGAATCACCAACGCCCCCCCCCGACGTTTTTCACCGGAAACCGGAAGTGCCCGCGTAACGCGCCATTCCATTTTTCCGCAACACGTCTGCCGGGGTGGTTTCGAAACCAAACGCAATTTCTAACCCCTTTATTTTTTTTTTGTAGATGAGCAAAGGTCCCGAAAAGAAAGTTCGCGGCCCAGCGCAACTCGAAAAGAGGAGGGCGAGAACCCACCTCCACTCCCAGCGTAGGCGGATCCGTCGGTTAACGGCGAAATTGGAGAAACTACGAGAGATCCCCTCCCTCCTCGACCTGCCGCCTTGCCAGCCGTGCGTGGAGAAGATCCCCTCGCTTTTGGACCTGCAGACGTATAAGCCCAGCGCCGTGACCAACTCTCCTCCAGATACGACTAAATACGAGCCCACTGCCTGCGACCTTCTACGACGCCCATGGACTGACTCCATGGAAGAGCTCTTCCAAGAGCTAGATAGAGTTCCCTACGTGGCCCCCTCGGCCCCTCTGGTACTCTCACCGACAAAAAGGTACTCGGTCGCACCACACTTCTTCGAGCCAATAGCTCGAGAACAGCGTGTGACCTTACCCAACAAACCGCGCATCACCAGCGTGGAAATTCTCCCTGCTACGCGGCCCATGCCTATAATTGTACCCCTTGTTAACATCGACGATCCGGACGTCCTGGATTTAACGCCAGGGTCCCCTCTTGTATAGTTTGTTTTAATAAATATTATTTTTTTTACCCTATATCTTGTGTTACCATCATTTCTTATCCCCCCCCCACAATAAACGAATCAACAGCAGGGTTTGCCCCCCGAGAGGTTTAAACCCACACGGCGACCCAAGGGTCATTCCGACACGGGATGTTATACTCCCGAGAGGTGGCCAGCGTCACATAGTCGCCCCCCCCCTTGGCTTTGCCCTGTCACTTCTCCTACGCCAAAGTGACCGGTGTCACCTTTGCATAAATTTCAAAAACTCGCATGTTTTGTCGTTAGTTTATTTTGTTTGCAAGATGAATAAAATGAAATAATCACAGATCGTGTTCGAAAACTGCAATCATCTGATCGGTAAAATCTATTTTATTTCAGTGTTAACCAACTTGGGAGTGGCGACTGAATGCCTATTTAATTGTTTTGCCAGGATGTAATATAAATGTTTAAAAACGTTAATAATGTTTACTTAACTGAGTTCAAACTAAAAATTATGTGTGTTTGTCCGCATGAAAAGGGCCCATTTTGACACAATTGGACTTCTCTATATGACCATATTCTTAATTAAATTTATAAAATTTTGAGAGGTCTTGGATCCCTTTAGTTGAAACATTAACAAAATTATAAGCATTGAAATTTAGAGTGTCTAAGGTTTTGAGAAAAATGAGTTTAAAGTTCAAGATTACCATTAGCGCCCATACATTTTAAAAATAAAAAATAAGATTATCTGGTATTTTGAATTACAAGAAAGTTATAATAAATGCATGATTCCTTGTGGGTCATTACGTAATTTGTTTTCCCGAAATAAAAAAAATTGGAAAATCTGAACATTGTTTAGAGAAATGCAAATATCTCGTAAAATAAAATCGACAAAGTGAGCTCCTTTCATGCGGACGTACACATATATGTTGTGATGGATTAATTAAATCTATATTTTCAAAATTCAATTGAATCAATTATTATTTATAACTTTACATTTAACACTAAATTGACCACTCAAATTTCCTCTCTCGAAAGAATTTACCTCTAAAAATCTCACCAACCAAAGGGAGATTCCGTCTTATGAGATCAACGACGAAAATTTCCAAGAAACCCCACGACCCAGAGAAACAATGTAACTTACCACCACGTGACTCCAAATAGGTACCATAACCGCCGAATCCACTGCTCGCAATCAGGAAACCAAAATGAAAACCAGGTAGAATCCACAATTAAGAAAAACAACACTTGATTGATAATACTGGTTTATTCAAAATTCAACCCAGCTCCCTTTGAACATTCGCCATTCAAGTTTTAAACACAGGTTTACTCAACAATTGTTTAGAATATTTATGCGGAAACGGATTTCCGGCGAAACGTGTCGTCGGTACTCGATCCACTACAAGACTGCTGCTCTCGCTCGACCGCCTCGACGTCCTCCGTAGTCCCAAAGGGGTGAAGCCACGCCCCTTCCGCGTTCTCTCTTCGTCTGACCGCCGCCCCTAAAGACTCGGTCCCTGTCACTCTCACGGAATCCACCTGTAAAACGAAAAAGAGGTCGCTTCGATAAGCAAGGGAAAACGCGGAAAAATAGCGCGAAAGGCATTTTCGCCAATCTCGACCGCGCTATCACCCCTCATAACTTTAACGTGGCTATCCGAGGGGACTGCGACGAAGCGGAAATAGCGCTAGTCAGGGCCGTGACTTAAAAGGGCGCCCGGCCGCTCGTTTTCCACCTTAGATAAACTGGATAATACTTAAATACTCGAACGAGAGTTTTAAAAATAACACATAAAATTCGTAGTGACGAAACATTTCGTCACAATGTGTGAAAAAAAAGTCAAAGAATTGATAAGTAGATAAGTACTTTTTCTCGCATATAAACCCTGGCGGTTTAGCGAGAATCAGTTGGGAACCAGATTTGATTCCGTTTTGATTCACTTTGATTTCGGGAAGAATTTTGCTATTAATTAATGAAATTTAATGAAATAAACCATTGATAATGAAAAAATATCAATATTTCAATTGTTTTTTAGAATTGAGCTTTATTAAAGCTCAATTTAACTCAATTCTTCTAAAAAACAATTAAGATATTAATATTTTTTTCCTTATGAATAGTTTATTTAATTTTATTTCATGGATTGATAGCAAAATTCTACTCGGAATCAAAGTGAATCAAAACGGAATCAAATCCGGTTCCAAACCGATTCTCGCTGAATCGCTAGGGAATAAAGATTTACAAATCAATTATTATGTACACTTGTAAAATTGGTACGTAGATCATTAGATTGTAAGAGGAAAATTGTCAAAATTATAATTATACCTAAAAAGCTTAAAACGTTGCATAATGATACCGTTTTTTCGATTTATTTTAGAAATTGAGCTAAAAAATGGCATTATTATGCAACATTTTGAGCACTTTAGGTTTTGTGTGAAACTATTTTATTATAAAAAATTAAATATATATTTTGTATTTCAAGGATTGTGAAAATTCAGTCAGCTGAATAATGATAAATTTCATTTGAAAATGGGAATTATCAAGATTTTTTATTTAATAAAATCGCCAGAGATTTTTCTATCTCTCATCGCAACGCAGGCAAAGTTGACGCGTCAATTTTTAGCGGGATTCTACATTTCAAGGTAAAATGTGCAGTGTGCGTCAACGCTATGTCGCGCAAGTCAGTTTAGGCGCGGCACACGTGAAACTTGAATTTTTTCCAACTGTTAGCAGTAAAAATAAAAATTCCCAGTTTTATGTACAATGTCTGTTACTTATTCATTTTATTTTTATAATAAATAAAATTAAAACTTTGTTTTTATTTTAACAATTAAAAAACTTATCACAGAAGTCAGTATGTTTTAATATGAGATTGTAATATTTTTATAGTTAATTAATTTGTCCACCTTTAAGTTTAAGTTTTATTATAAAGAAATTGTTAAGCCTTAACTATTTTATTTTTAGTTATAGGGCATGCCTACTGTATTTTCTATGGCAATATTATCTAATAATGTTTATACCGTTTGTATAAATTTTATGCATTTCTCTATTTTGGTTTCTCTATGGGCTAATTAAGTCTAGGGATTTATGATTATTTAAGTAGTAAAAATAAATAATACATCACAGTAACAGTTCAGAATCCTTACTTGACATTACGTGATATAATTTATTGTAAGAAAAAAAAAGAATTTTTAAAGTTAAAACTGAATAATAATTAATTTTTAGGACGATTAAAAAATGTTAAGCAACACATAACATTTTTGTTTTGATATGTACAAAAAGACAGCTTTTGTACACTTAGAAAAATCTGTTGCTATTGTTGCATGGCAGATGCTACGAATATAGCATAAACACTAATTGTACAAAAATTATACAAATCCGCCTAAATACTAGGCCGGTTTGCCTAATATTCAGCTAAGCCCGAGCAATAACTATACGTCCTGTTAGAAATATAGCATCAATGGAATTATAAAAAAATGCACAAATGATTTCAAGCAATAATTAATAATTAATTCAATAATTAATTTGTACGAAAATATTCTAAAAAATATAAAAATGTCATTTCTCAGATTTTAATAACAAATTAATTTTGTAAACAAATTGATTTGTTTAGACAACAGTCAAATAGTTGTACATTTTAATGAAAAATATTTATTAAACAGTTCATAATACCTGAGATAAATAATAACAATAATCATTTCTATCGATAAAACTGTCAAACATGGATTTGATATAATTAAAAATAAGTATTGGATTAATTATTGTATAATGTGCTGAGAGTATGCAACGGAAATAAATATTGGATTAAGTGCTAGAATAAGTATTGGTTGAAGTATAGGAAATTTAAATAATTTTTTTGCTAAAAATTCTTAAAAATTTTACTTGTTGCGCACTAAAAAAGTAATGGCTTTCCAGTACTTAAACCAATATTTATTTCAGTACCTAAACCAATACTTAATCCCAATACTTAATCGCAATACTTAATCCAATATTTATTTTTGATAAGGAAAGGTGCTTATTAGTGCAAAAATTAAAAGAAAAAAAGAGTAATTTGGGGTAGTCTTGTACCGGGTTAGGGTTCTCCAAATTAAACGTTATAAAGGTTAAATTACTCGTCAGAGAGTCAGCTTTAGGATTTAGAAGTTTAATTTTAACTTATTTTTTCAAAACATTTAAACGAATTTGATTTTTCGAAATTAGAAATTTTTTCACACATTTTACATAAAAAAATGGAGCTGCCCGACGGCAGCAAAAAATATTGAAAATAATTTTGACAAATTCCATTTTGTTAAAGAATAACTCGAAATTTTCAATTTTTAAAAAAGTTAGAAGCAAGTCGTTCATAAAATAAAAAATTTTTTGTAGTCTTGTTTTAATTGTTATTATTTCTTAGTAGTCCCCCTCCCTCTCGCGAAATTAATTTCTTGTTTCCGACGTGATTTACCACTTACCTAACAAAATTATTAAACATGAAAAATATAACATTTTAAGACCCTTGTTTAGGTATCCTTAGTAGTATAGCTATGGGCGCATCAGCGCACAGTTCCGCTTTTCGCCACCAGGTGACGCCCTAGTCAGTTATCTGCAGTGGATTTTTAAACAGTTTTGTTGATAAATAACTGTTGGTCGGTAATGCAGATTTCGAGTGCGTTACCATAAAATGTTACCTTGTGTCGGTAATGCAGATTACTTGCTTGCTCGACGGTAGGGTAGATTTCCAAAATCGGTTACCCTTAGTCGGTATTACCATAATTATGTTGGCATTGTCTTGGGGATTCTCCTACGTCAGTTTGATTGTTACCCCTAATTTTGCGTGGAAATTTAAAAGTTACCTCTACTTTAAGGTTTTTCAAGTCGGGGATTTCTCCATAGACGATGCTGCAATCGAATCGCACCAAGTTTAACTTAAAATCTTAACCTTTCTAAATTGCATAAACTGCGTATTTGTTGTTAAATTTTACCTTAGGACTAGTTTGCATGTCTTTATGACACCATCCATCTGTAGAATTTGCATAAACAATAAATTGTTGTTAACATTTATGTTAGAAATAAGTTACAAGTCTTTGGCACTACCACCCACTGTCCACCTAGTATAAGTTTTTAATGGATGTATCATATACCAAACCCCCCCCCCCCACCCACCAATCACCCATTTAGTATATGTTTCCAGAGCAACTATTCTATTCCCAACACCACCCACCACCCACCTACCAAACTAATCTATTGTGACTAAAATTTTCAAAATACTACCAACCACCCACTTTTGCATATATGATCTCAAATTTCGAAAATCATAATGAAAACCGCGAGAGACCGTATAATAATAACGGCTAATTTTCAAATTTATTGTATTTATTCGGTTTTATGAAAAATCTTAACGTCATTATGAACTTAGGGTGCCGTCTCATGCTAGGGATTAATGGATTAGGGATTAGAATAGACCAATCAGATAATTGGTCACATTGGAAATCATTTTCTGATTGGTCTATTCTAATCCCTGATCTATTAATCCCTAGCATGAGACGGCACCCTTATTAAATGGTCAAAAGTATTTATCGAAAAAATTAAATTTACCTCAGTTATAAACAATTAAAGTTTTTTATAGTGCTTAATTGAAAAATTAATATCTCAGGATATAATGATCGGATTTTAATGTAATTTGGAATGAGTGTAGAGTAAGTATTGTAGTTTTAAATTAAATAATAAAAAATTTAATTGTTAATATTCAATCATTGTTATTGCAAAATTAATTGTTTAATTGTAAAATTAACAATGTTCTCAACGTCCTTGAAGGTTCGTTCAAATTTAATTGCATAGGATATTTTATGTCGATTCAATACCTTTTTTAAAATTTCGTGGCCCGCAATTAGAAGCGAAGTTATTGCGTTTTTTTGTGACGAAAGGCGCGTATCTCTACCTCTCCGCGCGTCACATCCACGTGCAGTTGATCTGATCTCGTTTCACTTACATTGTGCGCAGGTATTCCTATTATTATTTTGAACTATCTTTTGAAAAACATTAGTGATTTTGCATATACATTCTTCACTCATACATTATTATATTCGGATTTTTCTTATCAATATTTTTCTCTGAAGTGCGCTGAATACGATGAGACGTATTTTGCAACTTAACATTTACTTTACTCGTGAGTTGATTATTCAGGATATTTACTCATTCTCGAAGTCCTGAAATGTCCTGGAATCTATTCTGAAGAAAAAAGTACTGTGGTTAAAATAGCACTGTTTTATTTTGTTAAGTTGGTGTATAGTAACAGCCAAAAGTTTCTTTATTTTACTAAATGTTAAAAATATAATATATATATATATATATTTTTATAATTATAAATTACTTTGGATAAAAGTAAAAATCGTTTTTTTTTTCAGGAAAACTAATACCTAACCTTTTAATATAACTCTTCATTAATGTTCTCAAAAACACTCGATATCACTAACTTTTGTTTTTTTTGCTACAAGTTGTTCATCCTTAACTTTAACTTTTCCAAAAGTTAACTTTAACTATTTCGAAAGTCAATATAAACTCTTATGAGGTTTACCTGATAATTATATTCAACTATTCCAGAAGCTAACTTTAACATTTCGGATAGTTATTTATAACTTTCCCGAAAGTTAACTTTAACTTTTACAAAAGTCAACTTTAACTTTTCCAAAAGTTACCCAATGGGAAATGAACGATTGGTCCAATAATAGTCCGCGACTTAATTCAATTGAAGTAAGACAGTGCGCAGGTGTTGTTCTTCACTATCCCAATAGCATTTTTATATATGTCAGCACGAAGGTGAAACTAGGTCCTTCCTTAAGTAATTGGTGAACGATCGAAGACAGCTGGCTCGATGATTTACAATTTTACTGTTCAATAAACTGTTTACTGTTTTTTGGACACAAGGATTAAAGTCAAGGTTTAGAAGGATTTAAATTGTTAAAGGGTTAAAGGATTGGAAATTGGTACTAACAAATTATGTCAGGAGTTCTTACACCTTCACTTGATTTACAGTTTCACTTAATCTCTATACCAACAGTACTACAATTTTACAATTATAATATTATGATAAGTTTTGCACTCATTACAACACGTGAATAATTATTTGCAACCGACACAATACAAATTGACAATATTAACCGCAGAACTATGTTGCGATAAGCGTGAGAACTATGTTCGACTTTAAGACTTGGAATTGTAGACTATGCTACCAGTCAATCTTTACAGAAAGTGTACCGGAGGTGACCGTGGCGAAGCAAGAACTGATTTTTAAATGACAGGTTCTATTATAGCAAGTTCCTCGGAGTAACAATTTAACAAATCAATTTTATATAATTATGGAGTAGAATTTGATTATTTAACTCGACCAACAATGACTAATAGGTATAATGTTGCCGAGATACAAGATTTATATTGGTGCGTTACGAGACCGATACTGAGAAGATACAATATTCGTGGATCTAGAACCGTTGCAGAGCTTAAGAAACTTCGTTGCGACTCCGGTGATGGTAGCTGAGAAACTGATTTTTGGTTTTGCTTAATTATTAAAGAAACCTCGGTTCTCTGTATTTTCATCCCTTCCAGGATTTAGCGTGGGTTTCATGCAAAACGCAGGGGAAATCATACATCCCACGAGAAAAAGGGTGCTACACCTGAGGGTTGCACATCCACATCCGGTTGGTCAATTAAACCTTCGAAAGAACAAATATTATTTAGACAAGGGGAGAGTTTGAGCTCATAAATCTGTCTTAGCTCCCCTCGGTCATTTACCAAATCCCAAATTCTCAAACTCGTCAAGATTCAAGTATTGATTTTTAGAAAAATTCAAGAATGTAGTATGATATTTGTAAAGTTAATTGGCATCTGAACTCAACAAGTCACGGGGACGTGACATCAAAATAAACTTTCTTATTTTTATTTACTTAAATGATTATTTTCAAAGATAGCCGCTGTTTTATAAAAGATAATTTTAAAAACAACATTTTTTTAAGATATGATTCAAATTTAATATTGTCTTGAATGTAATCAAATTTTTTTAAATTTCTGTGAACTAAAAAAGTTTTAAATTCAACTTGAAATTTAAAAAAAAAATTATTTCCAAAAGCAAAATTTTTTTTTTCTGTGAATATTTTTATTTTTGTAAATAATTAATTTAAACAATTTGCTTCTTTAAAACTTTTAATGTAAGTAACTGATTATTGAAAAGTAAGATCCGAATTTAATATTATTTTAAATACTAAAGATTTACTTTTTATCATTTTAAATTCTTTTTGATTTTTTTAGAATGAATTAATTTTATAATGATTTTTAAAAAAAAATGAAAATCAGTTATGATAAATTTAGAACATTAATTAATAAATTTAAGATAGTACTTTAATAGGATTTTAGAATCTTCAAGAATTGAATACTTACTTATTGAAAGAATTTATTACAATTATTTGTTCAAAATTAAGCATTTTACGTTATATTAATATTGCGAAAGCGATACTGATTGAAGAATTTGTATAAATTCGGTATTATTATATTCATTTTCTTTTATTTGATTAATTGCTTGAAAAATGCTAATTCAAATATTAAAATATTTCCGCTGCATCTGTGCCGCGTCTGCTCACCGGGGATTCTTATGCGATTGTTTCGACAAGTGGCCGCAGGGCGCGCATAGTCGGCCTTCTCTATTAAGAAATTGCTCCGTTATATGAGATCCGACCCTGCACCGTTGAAAATACAAACCAAATGTGTCTACACATTTTGAAATCTCCTGAGCCAAATATTGGTAGGAAGCTTTGGTAATTGTGTATTGAGTTTTACATTTTAGACATTTTCTGTATGTTTGGTAGGAAATTTAAAATTGTTACAGACCATAAACCTCTGCTATGGTTTAAAAATTCAAGCGATCCTTGTTCTCGTGTAACAAGATGGAAACTTAAATTAGCAGAGTATGATTTTGAAATGATTCATAAATCCGAAAAAATGAATGTCAATGCGGACGCGTTATCTAGAAACCCTGTTAATATTGCAAAAAGAATGATTCCAAGAGAATTTAATAATAAAAGTGATGAAGTGTAGCCAATAATTGAAATAGCAGAAGATGAAATAAATAATCTATTTGAATACTTATTTGAAGAAGAAGATACAGATGAAGATGAGCATGAATTATTTGGTTGGGGAGTTGAGAATACTGACAATGAATATGATGATGACCATGATGACAATGATGATAAAAATGAAGATGAAGATAAAAATGACGAAAATGACGAAAATGATATAAATCTTGAAAATGAAGAAGAAGATTTAAATTGCTACGATGAATTTGATTATGATCTCTCTAAAGAATTATATAACAGAGTAGAAAACTCTGATTTTAAAGTGGTAACTAGACGACAATTGAAGAAACTAAATCAAGAAAAAAATGAGAAGCTAATTGAATCAGGTAAGTATAAAGATAATACAAATCGGAAAAGTGTTCGAAATCTGGGAAATAAAAATTCTAAGTCAAGTAAATCAAGTGTAAATCAAAATAAAGTGAATAAAAATACTAAATCTGTGAAAAATAAGTTAAGTAAGTCGGGTCGGAAACGTAATCTAGTAAAAATACATCCTAAATCTGTGAATATTGAATTAAGTGAATTAAAAAATGATCGAAATCCAGTGAAAATAAATCCTAAAGCTATGAATACTAAATCAAGTGAATTAAATGGTGATCGAAATCTAGTGAGTGATAATTCTAAATCTGCGAACATTAAGTCGAATAAATCAAGTGTAAGTCGAAATCCAGTGAATAAAAATTCTAAGTCAGTAAATATGAAGTCAAGTGAATCAAGTGAAAATGGAAATCTTAAATCGGGTACTAAATCAAGTGAAATAATAAAGAATCAAAAAAGTGAAAATACTTATTCTGTGTATACTAAATCAAGTGATGGTAAAATTAATCGCGAAAATCTGAAAACGAAATCAAAGAAATCAAATCCTGAAACAAATAATTGTGAAGAGTCAAAAATAAAAAAAAAATGTCAAAGTCGGAGTAATACAAGAAATCTAAGAAGTCGGAGGAATATAGAGGAAGGTCGAAATAAAAAATATTATTCAGATTCTATGGTCGATAATGAAAAAGGTGAGGAAGAAATATTAAATCAAGAAATGCAAGTTCAAGATAAAAATCAAAGTTCGCGAAATTTACAGAATTCTGATGAAGATTCTGATCCTGATTATATGCAAAATCATGTCAAACTAAATAAATCAAAAATAAAAAAGAAAAGAGGAAGGCCTCATATAATAAACTCTGATAATCAAGCAAGTACGTCAACTAAAAAGAAAAGGGGTATACCTAAAAAAGATTTAATTAACAAAGAAAAGGAAGATAGTGAAGACTCAGATCCAGAATATTTCGTTTTAAATGACAATTATGAAGTATCAAGGAACCTTTATGAAAATTATGATAATAATCAAGATAATCAAGATTTTAGTGATAGTGATGATAGTATTGAAGATTACCAAAAAAATGAAGCACTTAATTCTGAAGAAGAATTTGAAGAAAATAAAGATGATGAAAATGACGGAGACAACGATATAGAAGAAGTTGATTTCGGTTTAAAAAGTAACAAACGACCCCCACCCTTAGACACTCCTAGTACTTTTGCCAATAATATCCATTCTCGTGATATTGTTGAATGTAAAGATCAATTAAGAATGAGAAAGAATAATTATGTATACTTTTTATCGACGACATGCGTACCTCAGGATAATGGTTTAAACAGTCTGTTTAAGCAAATCGAATTACCTAAATTTAAGAATCTTGAAATCGGTCAAGCAAAAGAGTTTAAAAAGGGAAATTTTTATCATATCGCATTACCAATTATCTCAGAATCTTTTATAAGCCTAACTGATATGCATAAAAATATAAAATCATCAATTCAGTCTTTTAAAACATTAGCTGAGAAATTACAACTACGTTCTGTTAGTATTGCAAGAACAATGGTTATAAATCACGTAAATTGGGATGAAATAATTTTAATGTTTCGAGAAATTTTTCAAGGTTACAAAATTACAATAATAATTTGTAATGGTTATACTCTGTATGCAACAAACGAGCAAAGAAAAATTTTAATTGAAGAAGCACATTCTTTAGCATTAGGTGGTCATAAAGGAGAGAGTAAAACTTATAATCGCATCAGACAAAAACGTTTTTGGGAAAATATGAAAACAGATATTCAAAAATACATACTGACTTGTTTGCAATGTCAATTGACAAAGCTTGTTCGAGTTGAAACTAAAAATCCAATGATTATTACTGACACTCCGGGTATAGCGTTTGAAAAAGTTTGTTTAGACATTGTGGGTCCTTTAAAACCTATTACTAAAAACGGAAATGTGTATATCCTTACGATTCAAGATAATTTAACTAAATATTCTCTAGCGATACCTTTACCAAATCATCAAGCTAGTACTATTGCAGATGCATTTATTAAAAAATTTATTTGCATCTATGGTGCACCAAAAGCTGTATTAACTGACCAAGGTCGTGATTTTCTAAGTAATCTTCTAAAACAAGTAGCAAAAAGATTTCGTATTCGCCAATTCAAAACAACAGCTTTTCATCCACAATCAAATGGTTCGTTAGAAAGATCGCATCAAGTTTTAGCAGAATATTTAAAACAGTCTGTGAATTAAATTTCTCAATGGGATGATTGCTAGAATTAGCAACTTTTTCGTATAATACTAGTGTTCACGAAGGAACTAAATGCACTCCATATGAATTAGTTTTTGGTCATTTAGCAAGATTACCGTCAAGTCAACCTTTACTTCCAGAAGAAAAGTTAAGAACGTATGATGATTATTTGGTAAATCTAGTAACTAAATTACATGAAATTGAATTTTTAGCTCGAAATAATCTAATTGGCGCGAAAGAAAAATCAAAAACGTACTATGACCGTAAAATCAATCCGCAAAATTTTAATGTTGGCGATAGCGTATTTATCTTACAGGGACCTAAACCTGGTAAATTAGGCGATCAATACACTGGTCCTCATGAAGTTTTAGAGATTTTAGGCAAAGGAAATATTAAAATAAATTTAAGTAAAGGGCCCAAAATCGTTCATATTAGTAGACTTAGATTATCACATATTCAGCATTCTAACCAAAAATAAAAATATAAGTAAAATTTTTTATTTCATGGTTATGCGTTAGAACTATTCTAATCTATTTGTCTTTTGCTTTGATAAACTTTACTTACTTTTCCAGAATGTTGATTATAAAGGTATATCTGTAATAACAAATCTAAGAATAATGATCATTCTTTCAAAAAAAAAATATATATATAATTAGCGCAAGCTTTAACTTTTATCACTTAAGTTTTATTCTCTAATGGTTTATAATTAAAATAGAAAAATCATACTAATAAAATGTATTTTCTTTTGCAGGTGGGACTGGAAGCTATGAATTTATTAATTTATCTAACATTTTTATCTATAAATATATTGAAATTAGTGATAACAATTTCTTCACGTTAAATGTCTCTTGATTTAAATCTTGCTAATTTAAAATTAAAGACAACATGTGCAACACTTCAACAATAATTAAAGAAGTCCGAGCAAGTTTTGAAAGTTCTATGTTTTTTCACCATTTAAGAAGTAATTGTGATTTTAATATCTTATCAATGATAGAAAAAAAAATTAATTATCATATAAAAATTATCTAAAGAATTTTCTAAAAAAAACTGTTAAAAATTTAATATTTTTGAAAGCAGGAAAAATTCCTTACAATAACATTCCAATTACAGAAATTATCAATAAAATTTTTTACAAATGATCTAATAAAAAATCAAATCTCTCAGAGGAAGTATTAGCTAATTGTCAAATAAAATAAAATAAAAGTATTCACTATAAAGAAATTAGAATCTTTCGTTAAAAATCACTATGAACACAAGTTCAAAGTAAAAAAAAAAAGAAGAACCTGTTCCATTCAAATAGAAATGGATTTTATAAAAATAATTATACCTGCTGGGAGTAAAAACAGCGAAACAATAAAAGAATTAGCTACCAAAATGCTTGATAAAATATTAAATCGATATGAACTTTGTGAATCATATACTGAAGTTGATTTGAATCCTACTCAAAATTTTGAAAAAGTAAAGCTATTTAAAAGGCTAATATCCTGTCAGACATGTTATTCGCGGTATCATGTAGCTTCACAATGTAGTTGTTCATAAAAGCAGATACTATATGGAATGGAACAATATTTTAAACAGAAGTATGTAAAATGTTTATTAAATGATTTCACACATATTTGGTAAAAGGACAAATTTCAATGTAAATAATATTATTCCATTAACTAAGCGAATAATAAACAAGTAAAATAAGGCTTGTAACGATGGAAGGTAATTTTTTCTAAGCAATTTAAACATTTTATGTATACTTGTGTATGTGTGTTTTCGAAGATATATGTAGTTCTAAACAGCATGTGAATATCTGTGCGTCGATATTTAACATTTTATCAATATTTAATAAATAATTTATTTAATCCAGCTTAGAAAAGTTAATTATATAAATTTTACTATATATAACCCTTTAACACCCGAGCAAAAGTGAGAGTAGGTATGAAAAAATGAAACACCATTCTAGGGGTTTTCGGGGTCGCTGATTACGAATTCTATGTCAAATTGACAATTTGACAATTGACAGCTGTCAATTCAGTTCTCAACTTTTTTAAAACGTGATTATTGTTGATGAAAACTTCCTGTCGCGGGTTTTTGGGGTCGCTGATTACGAATATGATGTCAAATTGACAATTTGACAATTGACAGCTGTCAATTCAGATGTCCACTTTTCTAAAAAGTGATTATTTTTGACGAAAATGACAGTATAAGGGTTTTTGGGGTTGCTGATTACGAATATGATGTCAAATTGACAATTTAATAATTGACAGCTATCAATTCAGATGTCAACTTTTCTAAAAAGTAATTTTTTTTTACGAAAATGACAGTATAAGGGTTTTAAGGGTCGCTGATTACGAATATGATGTCCAATTGACAGCTGTCAATTCAGTTGTCAACTTTTTTAATAAGTAATTATTTTTGACAAAAATGACAGTATAAGGGTTTTTGGGGTCGCTGATTACGAATATGATGTCAAATTGACAATTTGACAATTGACAGCTGTCAATTCAGATGTCCACTTTTCTAAAAAGTGATTATTTTTTACGAAAATGACAGTATAAGGGTTTTTGGGGTTGCTGATTACGAATATGATGTCAAATTGACAATTTGATAATTGACAGCTATCAATTCAGATGTCAACTTTTCTAAAAAGTGATTTTTTTTTACGAAAATGACAGTATAAGGATTTTTAGGGTCGCTGATTACGAATATGATGTCCAATTGACAATTTGACAATTGACAGCTGTCAATTCAGTTGTCAACTTTTTTAATAAGTAATTATTTTTGAAGAAAATGACAGTTTAGCTTATTTTCTTCAGTATGAATGCTAGTATCTAGAAAAAAATACAAGTAATGAAAAAAAATTATTTTATTATAAATAAATAACCAAATGTTTATGCAAATCTCAGAAATCGTAAAAAAAATCAGTTTGCTCCCAGACGGACATCAAAGTCAAAAAAAAAATTTTGGGACACAAAATTTAAAAGTTTTTGAACTACTTAATACGAATCTGCTCCCAAAATAAAAAAATTCAAAATGGCGTATACTAGATGGCGCCTCAAACATAAAAAAAATAACTTGTGTTTCCCAAGTAGTAATAATAATTATAAATAAGTGACACATGTTTATAAGGGTTTTTGGGTCGCTGATTACGAATATAATGTCTTATTGACAACTTGACAATTGACAGCTGTAAATTCAGTTGTCAACTTTTGTAAAAAGTAATTAATTTTGACGAAAATTACAGTATAAAAGTTTTCGGGTTCGCTGATTACAAATATGATGTCAAATTGACAATTTGACAATTGACAGCTGTCAATTCAATTGTCAACTTTTCTAAAAAGTGACAAAAATGACAGTATAAGGGTTTTTGGGGTCGCTAATTACGAATATAATGTGAATTTGTCAGCTAACAGCTGTCACATAATCAAAATCAGTCCAGATTGTAACAAGCAAAAAAAAAGTTTACGCATTGTACAACCTGTCTTTTTGTCTGTCTCTGAGTGATTTGTCGCTCCGAGATTTTTTGAATTTTTGACAAAAGTTGATAAATCCAGTCTTAAAAAAATTTATGAATACATATAAGTATTATAAATACATTTCATATAAAGTTTCTATCAAAGATACATATCTTTCATACAGATAATTTGTTTTGTTACATTTTTTTACGATTTGTTAAATACCTATATATAACATGAAATGTCCTTTTCTAAGTTGCTATTCAATTTCGTTCATGAAAAAAAGGAAAAAATAATCATTAAAAATGTTCTTATATGCTCTTATCCTACATTTGCTTTGACAGCTGTCAAATTGTCAAATTAACATCCTATTTGTAATCAGCGACCCCGAAATCCCTTACACTGTCAGTTTCGTCTTAAATTATCACTTTTTAGAAAATTTGACATCTGAATTGACAGCTGTCAATTATCAAATTGTCAATTTGACATCATATTCGTAATCAGCGACCCTAAAAACCCTTATACTGTCATTTTCGTAAAAAAAATCACTTTTTAGAAAAGTTGACATCTGAATTGACAGCTGTCAATTATCAAATTGTTAATTTGACATCATATTCGTAATCAGCGACCCTAAAAACCCTTATACTGTCATTTTCGTCAAAATAATCACTTTTTAGAAAAGTTGACATCTGAATTGACAGCTGTCAATTGTCAAATTCTCAATTTGACATCATATTCGTAATCAGCGATCATAAAAACCCTTATACTGTCATTTTCGTAAAAAATAATCACTTTTTAAAAAAGTTGACAACTGAATTGACAGCTGTCAATTGTTAAATTCTCAATTTGACATCATATTTGTAATCAGCGACCCCGAAAACCCTTATACTGTCATTTTTGTCAAAAATGATCACTTTTTAGAAAAGTTGACATCTGAATTGACAGCTGTCAATTGTCAAATTGTCACTTTGACATTATATTCGTAATCAGCGACCCCGAAAACCTTTATACTGTCATTTTCGTCAAAAATAATCACTTTTTAGAAAAGTTGACATCTGAATTGACAGCTGTCAATTGTCAAATTGTCAATTTGACATTATATTCGTAATCAGCGACCCCAAAAACCCTTATAAACATGTGTCACTTATTTATAATTATTGTAACTACTTGGAAAACACAAGTTATTTTTTTTATGTTTGAGGCGCCATCTAGGATACGCCATTTTGAATTTTTTAATTTTGGGACAAGATTCGTATTAAGTACTTCAAAAGCTTTTAAATTTTGTGTCCCAAAATTTTTTTTTTGACTTTGATGTCCGTCTGGGAGCTAACTGATTTTTTTCACGATTTCTGAGATTTGCATAAACATTTGGTTATTTATTTATAATAAAATAATTTTTTTTATTACTTGTATTTTTTTCTAGATACTAGCATTCATACTGAAGAAAATTAGCTAAACCGCATTAAAAAATATTGATATTCAAGAAAGTTACAGGCGTTTTTGCAAGTGGAACATATACGTCCCGCAGGCGTTAAAGGGATAATGTTATTTATAATATGCGGAAAATTAAACCCTTTTCGATCTACTTATTCGGAAATCATGATAAAGCTAGTTGTTTAAGAATCGAAATAAAGTTTTGAGACAAATGAAGTTGTGAATCTTAAGAGATCTTTTATCAATGAAATTGAGAATTATAAGTCATAAAAGTTTTTTGTGAATTCTGTAGCAAATTATTCAGGTCGGAATTTACAGTACGATACTATAATTGGCATGATGAATTATAGAAGGAAAATAATAGTCACTTAATATTAAGAAGCATTTCGCCCTCTCAGTATTCCTAATATATCTATACGAAAATTAAATAAAATGTATGTGTTAATTTAAATCAAAGAAGGATTAAATGTATACGAGTATCAGTTTAGTCATGTATACCAAGAAAATCAAAAAGTTAGACATAACTACACGGAGAGAAGGATCTTGCTTTTATAGCATGCCAGTAGTTCATGATTTTCTTGTAGAGTCACTTCGCTTGCTACTGACGTATGAAATCATACGTCAGCAGCATGAGCCCCATCTGTACTACTAATGTAAGGTACACACGCTTGTGCTGTTTAAGTCGCATACACAAGCAGTAGGGGCGCCTTGCGGTTACTTCATGAAGTATCACCTTACTACTAATGCATGAGACCCATGAAATTCTGGTATGGGAGCCTTGCATTAGACATTTTCTTTGGGAGACGCATGACTATGTTCTGATTCCGATTAGTTCGCACTTTCATTTGGTCGAATTCCATTATCCAGAACATTCTTGTAGCCGAATTCTCATTTCATAGAAATAATATTTGACGGAAGTCAATTGAAACTGATATTTCATGTACTATATATTTGATCAAATTTCCATTTAACAGAATGCACAGGTGATGGAATTTCTATTTTATAGAATCGACATTTAAGCGAAGTTTCATTTGCTCGAATTTTAATTTACACAAAATAATTTTTAATAGAATCCTTATTAAAACGAAATGTTATTTAATATAATTCCTATTTCATCGAATATTTATATAATAGAATGTATAGTTAAGTGAACTTTCATTTAATAGAATTCATTTTTAGTCGAATTTTCTTTTAACAGAATTCTCAAGTGAACGAATTTCTATTTTATAGAATCGACACTTAAACGCAGTTTCATTTGCTCGAATTTTAATTTACACGAAGTAATACTTAATAGAATCCTTAATAAAACGAAATATTATTTGATATAATTCCTTTTTCATTGAATATTTATATAGTATAATGTACAGATAAGTGAACTTTTATTTAATAGAATTTATATTTATCGAATTTTCATTTAACAGATTTTCAGGTGATGAAATTTCTACTTTATAGAATGCCTGTTTAAAAGAACTTTTAAGTGAGTGAATGCAATTTTAATAGAAATTCGACATGTTCGAATCTGTATTAAAACGAAATATTATTTAATATAATTCTCATTTCATTGAATATTAATATAATAGAATTTACAGATAAGTGAAATGTTATTTAATATAATTCCTATTTCATCGAATATTTATATAATAGAATGTATAGTTAAGTGAACTTTCATTTAATAGAATTCATTTTTAGTCGAATTTTCTTTTAACAGAATTCTCAAGTGAATGAATTTCTATTTTATAGAATCGACACTTAAACGCAGTTTCTTTTGCCCGAATTTCAATTTACACGAAGTAATACTTAATAGAATCCTTAATAAAACGAAATATTATTTGATATAATTTCTTTTTCATTGAATATTTATATAGTATAATGTACAGATAAGTGAACTTTTATTTAATAGAATTTATATTTATCGAATTTTCATTTAACAGATTTTCAGGTGATGAAATTTCTACTTTATAGAATGCCTGTTTAAAAGAACTTTTAAGTGAGTGAATGCAATTTTAATAGAAATTCGACATGTTCGAATCTGTATTAAAACGAAATATTATTTAATATAATTCTCATTTCATTGAATATTAATATAATAGAATTTACAGATAAGTGAACTTTTATTTAATAGAATTAATATTTGGTCGAATTTTTATTTAGCAGAATGCCCAGATTATCGAATTTCTATTTACACGAAGTAATACTTGATTGAATTTTTAAAACTCCGAATTCTCATTTGTCCGAAATCGCGAATGTCTGAATAAGTATTCGTTAGAAAGATATTGGCGCGAATTTGAAAATTGGCCAATCAGAAATTATCAACAAAATTGTGATTGGTTAATTTTCAAATTCGCGCTAAAATCTTTCTAACGAATGCTTATTCAGACATTCGCGATTTCGGACAAATGAGAATTCGGCGTTTTAAGAATTCTATTAAGTATTACTTCGTGTAAATTAAAATTCGAGCAAATGAAACTGCGTTTAAGTGTCGATTCTATAAAATAGAAATTCGTTCACTTGAGAATTCTATTAAAAGTGCATTCACTCACTTAAAAGTTCTTTGAAACAGGCAATCTATAAAATAGAAATTTCATCACCTGGAAACTCTGTTAAATGAAAATTCGATAAATATAAATTCTATTAAATAAAAGTTCACTTTTCTGTACATTATACTATATAAATATTCAATGAAATAGGAATTATATTAAATAACATTTCGTTTTATTAAGGATTCTATTAAAAATTATTTCGTGTAAATTAAAATTCGAGCAAATGAAACTGCGTTTAAGTGTCGATTCTATAAAATAGAAATTCGTTCACTTGAGAATTCTGTTAAAAGAAAATTCGACTAAAAATGAATTCTATTAAATGAAAGTTCACTTAACTATACATTCTATTATATAAATATTCGATGAAATAGGAATTATATTAAATAACATTTCGTTTTAATAAGGATTCTATTAAAAATTATTTTGTGTAAATTAAAATTCGAGCAAATGAAACTTCGCTTAAATGTCGATTCTATAAAATAGAAATTCCATCACCTGTGCATTCTGTTAAATGGAAATTTGATCAAATATATAGTACATGAAATATCAGTTTCAATTGACTTCCGTCAAATATTATTTCTATGAAATGAGAATTCGGCTACAAGAATGTTCTGGATAATGGAATTCGACCAAATGAAAGTGCGAACTAATCGGAATCAGAACATAGTCATGCGTCTCCCAAAGAAAATGTCTAATGCAAGGCTCCCATACCAGAATTTCATGGGTCTCATGCATTAGTAGTAAGGTGATACTTCATGAAGTAACCGCAAGGCGCCCCTACTGCTTGTGTATGCGACTTAAACAGCACAAGCGTGTGTACCTTACATTAGTAGTACAGATGGGGCTCATGCTGCTGACGTATGATTTCATACGTCAGTAGCAAGCGAAGTGACTCTACAAGAAAATCATGAACTACTGGCATGCTATAAAAGCAAGATCCTTCTCTCCGTGTATGTATAATTATTTCATACTAATCTAAAAATAATTGAGTGTCAAATATATTGTATCTTTAGCAGATGAATGTAAAGCGTTTCTATTTTTAAAAAACTGTGAGTGTATTACAAAACATCGAATACTCAAGCTTCTCTTTCGTATTCTTCCCGTAAGGGGGGAAGGGCGTCTTAATGTCCTCGTATATATAGTTTGTTGATGTTGTGTTTGTATTCATATAAATTTAGTTCGCCGTGAAACTGAGTAGATAAATTTTTAATACTAAGTGTAAAAAATATGTGTATATTAATATATGTTTTAATAAATAAATCTTTAATTTTATCACTGAATTGCTTTGAATATGTCGAATTATTGTACATAAACGTACGCGCGAATTGCGTCACACTTAGAGCTGGCACGACGAACTTATAAAATTTATTTAAATCAAACTAAGAGTCGAATCATTATGGGACTTATTGCATTTTATTTGTAACATTTTTAAGTTTATTTAAAGAAAAAAATATGTTTTTTTCACGCCCAAATTTGAAAAAAATTAATTTGTTTATAAAAAATTGTTATTTTGTTATTAAAAAAACACGAATCTTTACATTAATTTCGTATTTTCAATATTTTGCAAACTATAAACAAATGAAAAAAGGTCTAAATTTGCAAAATTAAAATTTTGAAAACTCGTAACTCGAAAACTTGGCCTTTAAAATTCGAATAAAAAATTATGTATACAATATTTATAACGTGTATTTTGAGGATTTTCAAGGTTTTTAGCAGTTAAATAGTTAGTTTCTTGTTAATTTCTACTTGAGTTAAGTGAGATGAGAATGCGTCAATAGTTTGCTGACCGATTTTTAGTTCCCTCCCCCTTGCCACCAAGCAAGAATCTGATACAACTGTAAAACTTAAAAAATGCATATCTCATTGGGTTTGCATTTTATTGGAAACGTTTAACAACTAAATTTGCTTGATTTTATGTGTACTTTAAAAAAAATAAAAAACAATTTTTGTTGAAAAATTTTTTTTTTAATTTTGAAAATGTTTTATTTTTGATAATTATGAACGGAAATAGCTGGCTAACGAACTTAACCTGTATTTTTGTACCAAGAAAAAGTGTACCAAAATGAAGTTGATCCGACTATTTTTACTCAAGTTATCCGATGTCAAAATTTTTTCCACAACCAACTGACAGACAGACAGACACATATTTTCGTAAAACCCATTTTTTCGGAATCAGGAGGTCTCAAAAAATCGCGAAATGTGGGTTTTCGCAAAAGTTCAAAATCGCACAAATTTAAGACCTTCTCATTTAGGATAAGAATATAAAAATAAATTTTTTAAAAATTTTCAAAAATTCTTAGAAAAGTCAATATTTTTTGTTGCGGTTTTATTAAGGGTGTTGAATTAAAGTAAATAGAAAAAAAACCAGGAGTTTATTCATTTTTTTGAAAAAAAATAGTTTTTCTATAGATGATTTACCCATATTATGTTCAATTTTTTGCATGTAGGGGAAAGTCGGGCAGCCCCGGCCCCTTAAGCTTTTTGGTCAATAAATTGTGTAAATATTTTAAGAACAATAATTAAATTGTTTCATAGTGAAGACAAACTATTTGTCAACACTTAAAATGCTTCCAATAATAAAATAAACATATTAATTAAGAGATACATAAGGACAAATTCGAGAAGTAAAATACTAACCCTCAAAAGTTTATCGGGTAAGTCCGGCCACAGTAAAAGAAACTTTTTATTTTAATTATATAACTCAGTAAAGTAACAACAAATTATGTCTTAAATAATCGTCAGAGAATCATTTATGGATATCAATTGAAAAATAAATTCAATAGTGTCAGAAATTACAAATATAATATCATTTTTATATGACGTTCAATGCGACACTCATTTCTTAAATTGTCCGAACACTTTAAGGTTATATTTACAGAATAGTAGTTTTTTATAAAAAAGAAATGAAATAATGAAGTCACTATACTAAAAAAATAAGTTGAATTAAATAATACACCATTTCTAATTTGTTTCAATGATAAAAATATGGCATTATACATAAAATAAACAGTGGCCGCTGCTACCCGATGGCCGGTGCTACCCGACTTTCCCCTATACCGTGTATTTTGAGGATTTTTAAGGTTTTTATCAGTTAAATGGTTAGTTTCTTGTTAGTTTTTCCTTGAGTTGAGTAAGATGAGAATTCGTCAACAGTTTGCTGACCCATTTTTACCGATCCCCCCTTTTACTCCTAAGCAAGTCACAGATAGAATTGTAAAAGTTAAAAAATTTATATCTCTTTGGGGTTGCAGTATATCGGAAACATATATGAACAAAATTTTTTTGATGTATTTTTGTTTTTGCGTAGGATGAGAAAACCTGCTTTCAGGTACCCTGTAGGCCGTACTACCGTGTTATGCGGGGGTGGCGATGTTCTGCCGACCCGCTAAAAACACACTTTTATTTTGGGCCTGAAGACCACTCACGGCTAGCCCGTGTGTTGGCGTATCGCCTTCGTGAAGTGGCCTGATACCCCATCGCTGCCGCAGAAGCGACTTTTTCCGGTCCACGGGACCTACTACCATAGCCGGTCATGAAGACCCTTAACGCACACAAGTTGAGTCAAGGGGCTCGATGGACCGTCAATCCGCTTGAAAAACGCTTCAAGTCGAAGAGAACTTCTTCTATTTCCTTTTTTCATCGACCTATGTGGTCCTTGGGCCACTTCGTTTAAGGACCTCCTTTCTTTTCGCCTGCTCCAGGACTCTCCTAAAACAGGCGCACTTCCCTGAGCCTGCAAAATGAGACGTTCCTGCCTTATTTCCAGGTTCGTTCGTACAGAGGAAGCGAAACGTTTCCTTCCCACATTCTGCAAGAGAGTATCCCGCGTGCCCACACTTAAAGCAAGCAGATGGTCGATCCACACCCCCGCAGTCAGCTTTCTTGTGGCCAAAACCATGGCACCTATGGTTTTCTGATCATTTTGAACGCAAATAGCTGGCTAACGAACTTGGCCTGTCTTTTTGTAACAAGAAAAAGTGTACCAAAGATTAAGTTGATCCGACAATTTTTACTCAAGTTATCCAATGACAAAATTTTTTCCACAACAGACCGACAGGCAGACAGACAGACAGACATCTTCGTAAAACGCATTTTTTTGAAATCAGGACGTCTCAAAACATCAAAAAATGTAGGATTTAGGGTTTATTAAGGGTAATGAATTAAACTTAATAGAAAGAAAAAACCGGGAGTTTCTTCATTTTTTCGAAAAATAATAGTGTTTCTGTATATTATTTACCAATTTTATGTTCAATTTTTTGCATGTATAGCGTGTATTTTGAGGATTTTCAAGGTTTTTATCAATTAAATGGTTAGTTTCTTGCTAATTTCTACTTGAGTTGAGTAAGATGAAAATTCGTCAACAGTTTGCAGCCCGATTTTTAACGCCCCCCTTGATCCCCACTGCTACAATTGTAAAAGTTAAAAAAATCCATATCTCATTGGGGCCATTCATTAATTACGTAAGCATGATTTTAATTAATTTTGACACCCCCCTCCCCCGTGTAAGCATACATAAGATTTGTCGGACCCTTCCCCTATTCTTAAGTAAGATTTTTGTATAACTACCTTTAAATTCGTTTAAAAGTATGCTTTCATCAGAATAAGTTCAATTGCTCTGAAACACATCATTATATGATATAATTTAAAGATTTTTATTTTTTGAAAAATAATAATTCAGTCTTTGCAAAATAGATAGCATAATTAAACGTAAGATTTCTAAAAATCTTAAAATGGAATACTTTGCGTAATCCATAAACTGAATAAACGATTATATTGAAAACGATCTTAAAATAGGTAACATCAAATAAACGACGAAATTTGAAAAAATATTAACTTTCGCGCTACCGAAAATTTTTGTATACGCGCGCGCACTTTTATTTGTATGTAGCAAAAAAAATTAAGTTTATAAATATTTTTTACTGTTATTACTTTAGGTAACATCAAATAAACGACGAAATTTGAAAAAATATTAACTTTCGCGCTACCGAAAATTTTTGTATACGCGCGCGGACTTTTATTTGTACGTAGCAAAAAAAAAATTAAGTTTATAAACATTTTTTACTGTTATTGTCGCTTATCAACAAATATTATATTTTACGAATGTTCAAAGAGAAAAGAGGATTTCATTTGCGAAGAATAAAAATGTGTTTACACTGGATTGTCTTAAAAGAAATCGTACTTCCCTGTCGATAGAATGTGACTAGAAAATGACTGAAAAATGTCTAGTCAGTCATTTTTCAGTCATTTTTATTTTTAATATATGGAAAATAATGTATTTAATAATAAATTTGTTGAATACTATTTAATGTGCTTTTAGGATTATATTCGCTTTATTCTTTTAGAATAATTAATGAAAATTTTTAATTTTTTTATTATTTATTTAAATTTTTTGTTAAATATTTTTTTTATTGTTTTAATGTTATAAACTATTTCTGAAGTGCAGTTGGACACTTTTATAAAGAATAACGAAGCTCGGTGGCATTTAAAATGGTCTAATCATCTGCTTTTATTGAAACCGAATTAATGAAACACATCAGTGCTTCACACTAGGAACAAATAAGAGACAGGATTTGCGTAATTAAAAGAGAACCTTTGTCTTGAATTAGATTTATTAAACGCTTCCTTGTATTAAACTCAAACGTGTACATGGCCATTAACCAACTAACTTGTCGCGGGAGATGCCCGCTTCAGGCCCGCCATTCCGAACGCAGTCGGAAAACCCCGAGTCCGCTCGACATGCAAGCAGACACGCCCATTGTGAAAACGCGCCAAACTAACTGCTTTAACACTACCGACGTTTAAGCGTTTTCATTTTCAATTGGTACAATTGGAACCAGTTTAATCAACTCACATAATCTACGAAAACGATCTCTTGGTAGAGCCTTTGTGAGAATGTCAGCGCGCTGCAACTAAGATGCAATATACCTTACAATTATATCTTTACTCTCAAATTTTTCGCGAATATAATGAAAACGAATATCGATGTGTTTTGTACGCTTGTGGAACACAGGATTTTTCACAAGCTGTATTGCACTCTGGTTATCTACATATAATCGGGTCTCATTCTTACACGGAAAATCTAGATCTCGAAGCAACTTGCGAAGCCACATAGCCTCCTTGGTTGCTGTTGTTGCAGCTACATATTCTAATTCAGTTGTACTTAAAACCACAAACTTTTGTCGCTGTGATGACCAGGAGACTGGTCCGTTAGCTACAGAAAAAACATACCCTGTCGTCGATCGCCGAGTTTCAATGTCCCCAGCGTAATCTGCATCGGAAAAACCGATTAGTTCTGACTCGCTACCGCCGCCACAGTGGGAAAAAAGTGACTTATTTTATTCAAAAATCCACCGACAACACAAATTTCAATGGATTTCTATGATTTTTATTTTAAAATTCTCAGGAAGGATTGGGCTAATACATGTCACTGCGGAATCGTGTCAATTTCTCAAAATAACCTTAAAAAATGTCAATAACTAAGAGAATCACTAAAACATGGTTGTATAAAAAATTTGTTGCTCAATGCAAACACTCTGAAACCAAATACTACAGAGTTTTTTGAATCCTTAAGTATAAATTTAGTACTCGATTATAAAAAATCAAAAGGGCGAATTAAAAATGGCGCATAAATTTTTTGAATATTGCTGAATACTCACGAAACTTACTTGCAACCTTGTGCAGTAAGCTTGCGCAACTTTGTTGCAATATTGGGCAAAGTTGTACTGAAAGGTTGAGTAGAGTTGCTAGTAGTATAGCAAAGAGAGAACCAGCGCACAGTTCCGATTTTCGCCACCAGGTGGCGCCCTAGTCAGTTACCTGCAGTGTATTTTTAGCGGTTTTGTTGATAAATTACCGTCGGTCGGTAATGCAGATTTCGCGCGTGTTACCTTGTGTCGGTAATGCAGATTACTTGCTTGCTCGACGGTAAGGTAGATTTCCGAAATCGGTTACCCTTAGTCGGTATTACTATATGTCGGCATTCTCTTGGGGATTCTCCTACGTCATTTTAAATTTTTACCCTTACTTTTGCGCGGGAATTTAAAGGTACCTCTACTTTCAGGTTTTTCAAGCGGGGGATTTCTCCATAGAAGGCGCTGCAATCGAATCGCACTAAGTTTAACTTAAAATCTTAACCTTTCTAATTTGCATAAACTGTGTATTGTTGTTAACTTTTACCTTAGGACTAATTGCATGTGTTTATGACCTCATCCATCTGTAGAATTTGCATAAACCATAAATTGTTGTTAACTTTTATCTTAGAAATAAGTTACATGTCTTTGGTACTACCACCCACTGTCCACTTAGTATATGTTTTCAATGTATGTATCATATGCCTAACACCCCACCCCCACCCACCAACCCGCCACCCTCTTAGTATATGTTTTGACAGAAACTATTCTATTCCCAACACCACCCACCTACCAAACCCAAAATGTATTGGGACTTAAATTTTCAAAATACCAAGATTAGCAGGTAGATTAGGGGAGTGGGTCACGTTGGGCCTGATTTGACGTATGGTGAGCAAACGAGATGCGCGTGGCCAATGTGAACGGATACTCAAGCGATGTATATTCGGTCTAGCTTAAAAAAGAAAGGTCCACGATCCCCCTAAAGGCTTAAGCAGATAAAAATACGGTTACGGGACCAGAGCATGAGACAGAAAAAGACAGAAACAGTCTCTGTCCTTTATTATCTCATGCCCCGCTCCCGTAACCGTATTCGTTGTGCTTTGGGCTTAAGCCAAAGAGTTTTGCTATTTTTCTCTTCCTCTATCGCTGTTACTGACGCATGAAATAGAAAGGAACAAGGAGAGGAGGATGAAATTGCCACATCGTTTTAAAATTCACCTTCTCCTTTCAGTACAAATGTACTAAATTTTACAGTTGTAAAATACATAATTTACTCTCCACCAACAGAAAATGCATTGGAACTGTAAAAAATTTAATTGTATTTTGTATTGTATCGAATCACATACAATGGATTGTACATGTAATACTAACAATACGTCTTTTTTAACATTCCTAAGCGCTGAGCAGTCTATATCTTATAAATTTCATATCAACAATTATATTAAAAAAGAATTATTAAATATGCTGTAAATAATGATAAGTGTAATAATATAATGATATTATCGGTATTATAAAGCGTACAAAGCTGACCTTTTAGACATAACCTTAAAGATCCGGCCATCATATTTGTTTACATACGTCCTGGAGCTATAATGTCAAACGCAAGTACGCATGCTTTCATAATGCGCGCGTTATTTGAAATTTTTAGAAATTGAAGAAAGGGACCTAAGAAGAAAATTGGTTATTTTACAGGAGAGCGAAAATAAAAATTGAGCGTGCATGGTAATCTGTACAAATCGAGAGATTTGAATTGTTATAACTTGAAAATTATTAAATAAAAACCTTTTCTGACTTTAGATAATGAAAAAGGAACCTTTGATTAAATTAAAACATCAATAAACCGAAAAACGATTTTTTACTTCTTAGGTCCCTTTCTTCAGAACGCGTCACATTATTACTATCTTTTAACATATTTATTATGATTAAATAATTTTACTTCAAGAAAAAATAAACTTCATGAAATATATATTATATAAAGAAAGTATAAATAAATTTTTTAAATATGTTTAAAATTAATTTATTAACAGCATTTCTAATCAACGTGTGTATTTTGACCAATCGCACTTATGCCTGTACTTTATGTTGTCAGCAGTCAGGTTCGCCAACCAAAAAACAAAATACTGTGGTTAAGATAGCACTATTTTATTTTGTTAAGTTGGTGTATAGTAACAGCCAAAAGTTTTTTTATTTTACTAAATGTTTAAATTATATAATATTTATATTTTATAATTATAAATTACTTTGGATAAAATAAAAATTGTTTTTTTTTTTTCAGGAAAACTAATACCTAACCTTTTAAGATAACTCTTTATTAATGTTCACAAAAACACTCGATATGGGATTTACATGTTAATTGCATTTAACTTTTTCACAATTTAACTTTTTCAAAAGTTAACTTTAACTTTTCCAAAAGTTAACTTTAACTTTTCCAAAAGTTAACTTTAACTTCTCCAAAAGTTAACTTTAACTTTTCCAAAAGTTAACTTTAACTTTTCCAAAAGTTAACTTTAACTTTTCCAAAAGTTAACTTTAACTTTTCCAAAAGTTAACTTTAACTTTTCCAAAAGTTAACTTTAACTTTTCCAAAAGTTAACTTTAACTTTTTCGAAAGTTAACTTACATTCTTATGGGATCTACATGTTAATTGCATTTAACTTTTTCACAATTTAACTTTTTCAAAAGTTAACTTTAACTTTTCCAAAAGTTAACTTTAGCTTTTCCAAAAGTAAACTTTAACTATTCCGAAAGTTAACTTTAACTTTTCCGAAAGTTAACTTTAACTTTTCCTAAAGTTAACTTTAACTTTTCCAAAAGTTAACTTTAACTTATTCGAAAGAAATCTCTAAACAATTGGATGCTTTGAGATTACTATATAGGTTGAATATAGGTTGATCTTATAAATTCTCATTAATTCTTCAAATTACGAATTGTAAAATTCTTTACCTTTATCAGTTTGTAATTTCTTTGGAATGCGCATTTCCCACGTAATATACGTAGAAAACGTAGAAAGCTAGGTAATTTAAATGTCAAATGTATAATGTATATCTACCCAGATAACCAGCGTACAATACGTACCATTGCATTATACTACTACTATATACGAGTATAATGATACTGATTTTTGAAGTACCGATTCTAAACTATAATGACCTGTTTACACCTTCGAAAAAAAAATTTTTTTTCGCATTGGAGGGAAGAGGACAGACTGTGTATCTGAACTCTTTACTCTCGTGCAAAAAATTTTTTTTTTTCGAAGGTGTAAATAGGCCATAATAGTGTGCGCAACCATTTTGATCGCCTGACTACTAAATTTTTCCAGTTACGCCATTTTTTCCCCACATTAATAGTCGTTTACTAAATATTGATCACTAAAGTTTTTCAGTGTAAATTTTCAAAATATCATATTTCTTTGAGTAGTAGAGCTATGCCGGTTCCAAAACAGTTACCCTTTAGGAATCTACCTTACCGGCCGCAAGTAGAAATCTGTTTTACCATGTAGGAATCTGTTTTACCCTAGTTACCGACCAGATGGCGCTGTGTGGGGGATTCCCCGCGCCATTTTGGATTTTTACCCCCACTTTTCGCGGGAATTTAAATTTTACTCCCACTTTTGAGCGGGAAGTTAAATTTTACCCCCACTTTTAGGTTTTTCAAGCGTGCCATTTAGAATTTTTACCCCCACTTTTGCGCGGTAAGTTTAAAATTACCCCCACATTTAGGTATTTGAAGCGGGGATTTCCCTACTTTTGAGCGCGCTTTTAGTCTGTTGTAAGTGAGAGTTCTACGTTACCGACAGTGATTTTAGTGAGTTAGCACACCGGCCACCACTCAAAGGCGGCGCTGCAATAGAATCGCGCCAAGTTTAACTTAAAATGCTAACCCTTTTAATTTGCACAAAGTGTTATGTAAGAACTAATTTGCATATCATTAGTATGCAATACCACCCACGCGGCTAATTTGCATAAACTGCGTATTGTTGTTACCTTTTACCGAAGAACTAATTTGCATATCCTTAATACTACCAATCTAATTTGCATAAACTATGTATTGCTGTTAACTTTTACCGAACAACTAATTTGCATATCCTTAATACCACCAATCTAATTTGCATAAACTGTGTATTGTTGTTAACTTTTACCTAAGAACTAATTTGCATATCCTTAATACCACCAATCTAATTTGCATAAACTGTGTATTGTTGTTAGCTTTTACCTAATAACTAATTTACATATCATTACTATACAACCACCCAATTTGTCTAATTTACATATCACCTACCCCCACCCACCTAATTTGCATACGCTATGTATTGTTTTGAACTCTTTTCTACAACTTACCTACCACCCACCACTATATGTTTCCATTGTATCTACCCTAACCCCCCCCCCCTTTACCCACCTACTACACCTACCACCCACCGCCTGCCACCCATCTAGTAGATGTTTTAAATATCACTATTCAATTCTCAACACCACCCACCACCCACAACTCAACTACGAAACTAATGTATTGGGACTTAAATTTTCAAAACACCACCCACTTTTGCATATATGTTATCAAATTTCAAAAATCATAATAAAAATCGTGAGGAATCAAGGGAAGGTGATATTAACGCTCGGACCTAAGTGGGCGACTCAAGTGGGTGGTTGGGAGTGGGTGGCGCTAGGACCCAGCCAACGCAACTCAGCGCGGCATGCTGCTGCAGGCTGCGCGCATGCTTTCCAGAGTCATCGAGTGTGGGGGGACTTGTGAGAGTGGGAGAGCCTCTAATGTATAGTCGTTCGCAAGAGATGAAATCTTATTTCGCTTTAGAGTTTTGTAGCAGCAGGTTCTCTCCCAAGAGCAGCTCCGTAAGTATTTCCAGCTTTACAGATTTTGTATATTTTACCAGTAAAATAACAATTCGTTGTTTATAATAATGTTTTTTAATCTTACAGATACACAGATATAGTTTCTGCCTACTTCTCTAGGAGGTTCACAGTTGTTAATAATAAACTCTGTAAGTAATTCAAAACTTTGTTTATTTACAAATAAAATAACAATTTTTTGTTTATTTACGAATAAACTAACAATTTCTTGTTTATTTACAAATAAAATAATAATTTTTTGTTTATTTACAAATGAAATAACAATTTTTTGTTTATTTACAAATAAAATAACAATTTTTTGTTTATTTACAAATAAAAAACAATTTTTTGTTAATAACACCCCCCCCCCTCCTCTTCTTCTGTTATAGGTACACTTGTTACACTGCCTACTTGGATAGGACGTACAAATACACTAGGCTTCAGCACTTAGTTCCGTAAGTATTACTATTTTTAATAATTTTGAAAAGTTTCTAGTAAATAACAATTCATTGTTTACAACATTTTTCTCTTTTTCTGTTTTAGGTACACAGTTCTAGTCTGAACCTTATTTCCTCTGGTGTGAAAATTTAGCAATCTTCAACCCGACTTCAGTGAGAACAACGCAGCACGTTCCACTTCTGTTTTTTCAGCTTCTCTTTCAGCCTTCTTTTTCAGCAATTTTTCAGCATTTTTTCAGGCTTTTTTCAGTTTTCTTTTTCAGTTTTCTTTTTCAGAGTTTAGAAAAAATTTGTCAAAATGCCTCCGTGTAGAACTAGCGTACAAAAACGTTTCGCCTCTCCTTACAGTGTTGATGAAATTTGTGAATGCTCTACCAGTTTCATTGACACTGCGGAATTAAAGTTATGCTCTATAAAGTCCAAACCGGCAGACGCTCAACTTATTAGTGCATTCGAATGGCAACATAAATGTAAACAGCAATACGCTATTTTAAAAAAATTTTATGGAAGATATAGCTTCACGTTTTCTCAAACACAAAAAATCTTAAATTTATTAAACAGAGTACATTATTTGATGTGTAATTTTAATTTATTAGAGAAGAGCGGCGCCGGTCTCAATAACTCAAATGAAACAATTAAGTGGGTTGACACGGATACAGCCTTTAATAATCAATTACAGTCGGGAACAATAGTAAATTTAACGAATTTAGATGTGAATCACTTCTTAGACGATGCCTTTGTTCCCTTTAAAAATCATGTCGAGACTTGTTTGAACACGCTTGGTCCGGTTAAAACGTATACGGTATTGTACGCCAAATTTAAGAAATCCCTACCTGACGGTTCAGAAGAATTCTCTTTAAAAAACTTTGCAGTTAAAGCGAGGGAAATTTTACCTTCAACTCAGTTAGATGAATTTTATAATGTTAATGTAAAACAGCTAACACTTAGAAAAATGGAGGAATTTGAGGAAAAAGAATCCAATTGGACTCTTGACTCTATCCATAGACTTGACGTTAACATTAATAAATTCAACCCCTTGAGCGCTAGTTCTTACATTCGTCTGCCAACTGTTATTATACAAAAGACTGCCTGCGTCAATGTTTTTAACCAGGATAATGAATGCTTCAAGTGGTCGATTTTATCAGCATTGCATCCAGCTTCTTCTAATCCAAATCGTTTATCGAATTACAAAGACTATAAACATGATTTAGATTTCACTGGGATTAAATTTCCTGTAGCTCTAAATGATGTTGCAAAATTCGAAACATTAAATAAAATTTCAGTCAATGTATATGGTCTTCAAAAGCTTAATAATGATTTTAGTGTAACACCATTACACCTTACATCACAGAAAAGAGATTCTCATGTGAATCTTTTACGCATTGAAGAGCATTACATAGACGAAAGTTTGAATGTTGAGGAAGATGCTTCTGATGATAAATCAATTCTTTCATTAAACTATCATTATGTTTGGGTTAAAAGTTTGTCGCGACTTGTAAGCAGTCAATTGTCTAAACATGATCACAAGACGTATATTTGCGATCGCTGTTTGCATTATTTTCATACTGAAGAAAGACTTATTGAACATACTGAAGATTGTAACAAATTGAATAAAACTAAAGTAATTTTACCACAGCCTAATAACAACGTAATTCAATTCAAGAATTTCAATAATAAGGAGCGTGCTCCATTTATCATATATGCAGACTGCGAGAGTTTATTACTTCCTGAAACGGAATCTTCAACCTTAGGTGATTGCACAGAAGTATTTCAAAACCATAAACTTCTAAGCATTGGATACTATTTAAAGTGTTATGATGATACTTTATCAGTATACAAAGCATCACCTAAGGATGAAGAAGATCCTGCAAAATGGTTTGCTAAAGAGTTAAAACAGTTGGCAGAGGATATTGAGACTGTATTTATGGTCACCATTCCGATGGAGAAACTAAATGCAAGTCAACAAGCTGCTTTTCGAAGCACTAACATTTGTCACATCTGTAAAAAGTCTATCGCGCATGGGGCTGTGAAAGTAAAAGATCATTGTCATATAACTGGAAAGTACAGGGGGGTAGCGCATCAGGATTGTAACATCAACTATCAGGATTCAAGAACTATTCCTGTAGTATTCCACAATTTAAGTGGATACGATGCGCATTTCATTATAAAATCCATTGCCACTGAGTTTGAGGGTAAAGTTCACCTCCTCCCCGTTAACAAAGAAAGATATATTAGCTTCACCAAACATGTTCAAGGGAGTATCATCAATTTTCGGTTCATAGATTCATTCAAATTTATGGCATCGTCTTTGGATAAATTGGCATCTTATCTTCCTCAACATAATATAATAAATTCCGAATTTTCTACCTAGTCCAAAAATAACGTAGAACTGTTAACCCGAAAAGGAATTTTTCCATACGAGTATTTGGACTGTAGAGCAAAACTTAATGAGGCACAACTACCTCCAATAGAAAAATTTTACAGTACATTAAACGATTCGCATGTAAGTAATGATGATTATATACATGCGCAAAAAGTCTGGAATACATTTAATTGCAAAAATCTCTGCGATTATGTATATTTGTACATGAAAACTGACATTTTACTACTCGCAGATATTTTTGAAAATTTTAGAAACCAGTGTATTATTGCGTACGGTTTAGATCCAGCTCATTATTATACAACACCTGGGTTGAGCTGGGATGCTATGTTAAAGTATAGTAATGTAAAATTGGAACTTCTCACTGATATAGATATGGTTATGTTTATTGAACGTGGCATTAGAGGTGGTGTAAGCCAGTGTTCAAATAGATATGCCAGAGCTAATAATCAGTATATGGAAAAATATAAAGAAGAAGAAGAGTCAACTTACATTATGTACTTGGATGCGAACAACCTGTATGGTTGGGCTATGATACAAGCACTTCCCTACGGTGGTTTTAAGTGGGTGCCAAATGTAAATAATAATTTTAATTTTAACGTTGAAGATGATGCTCCTGTTGGTTATATTTTAGAAGTTGATTTTGTCTATTCCGATGAATTACACAACAATCACAGTGATCTGCCATTCTGTTCAGAACACTTAAAACCACCAGGATCAAAAGAGACAAAGTTACTAACTACCCTTCTACCGAAACAAAAATACGTTATCCATTACCGTGCACTGAAGCAAGCTTTGGCACATGGTATTAAACTTACACATATTCACAGAATTTTACAATTCAAACAATCTGCTTGGTTGAAAAGTTATGTGGATTTTAATACCATGATGCGAACGAACGCTACAAATGATTTTGAAAAAAATCTATTTAAGCTAATGAATAATGCAGTGTACGGTAAGACAATGGAAAACGTACGGAAACGAGTTAACGTTAAACTTGTAACAAAGTGGGGGGGTAGATATGGAGCTGAAGCTCTTATATCTAAACCTAACTTCCACTCGCGAGCTATCTTTAGCGAAAATTTAGTTGCGGTGGAACTTAGAAAAACGGAAGTGCTTATGAATAAACCAATCTATATTGGTCTTAGAGTTTTAGAAATTTCCAAAACACTTATGTATGATTTTCATTACGATTACATGCGAAAAAAGTATAATGATAACTGTAAATTGCTCTATACTGACACCGATAGTCTTGTTTATCACGTTAAATGTGAAAATATCTATTCTGATATGAAAGCAGATATTTGCAAATTTGACACTTCTGATTATCCTGCTGATAATATACATGGAATGCCGCAAGTCAATAAAAAAGTTTTAGGTCTCATGAAAGATGAGTGTAATGGGAGAATTATTACAGAATTTGTTGGCTTGCGGAGTAAAATGTATAGTATTCGAGTAGAGGATCAGGACTTTATAAAAAAGGCTAAAGGTGTTAAGGAGGTAGTTGTGAAGAAAACAATAACATTCGATGACTATGTATACTGTTTAAAAAATGTAGAAATTTAGGCTAGAACTCAATACACAATCCGATCCAAACTTCATAATGTTCAAACGTTAAAACCGACAAAAATAGCATTAAGTCCGTATGATGATAAAAGATATTTGTTAAAAAATAGCACCGACACCCTCGCTTGGGGACATTGTAAATTGAACAATTTAGATTCTAATGATATAGAAATACCACTAGTTTAAGTAAACTGATTGTAAATTCATTGTATATTATTCGTTATTATGAGAGATATAAATAAAAACTACATCTATATTAATTTTTAGTCTACTTTATTCAATAAAACCTTTATATGCATGATTCAAAAATCTGTTTTACTTAAAAATTATTATTATTATTTGAAACAAAGAGATAAGGTTAATAACAGATACTATATAAATATTCATTTCATAAATTGTTTATTAAAGATAACTTTAATATATTTACATTTTATTACATTCTGAGAACTAGTTTTACATAACCTCAAAGTTTCTTTAACATTATTTCAAAATAACAGCTTAATATTATTTTGGTATAAGATTATCTTTTTTTTTCGAAAGTTACATTTAACTGTTCTGAAAGTTAACTTTAACTTATCTGAAAGTTAATTTTAACTGTTATGAAAGTTAACTTTAACTTTTCTAAAAGTTACCTTTAACTTACATAGGAGTTACATGCTGATTACATTTAACTGTTATGAAAATTAACTTTAACTTTTCTGAAAGTTAACTTTAACTTTTCTGAAAGTTAACTTTAACTTTTCTGAAAGTTAACTTTAACTTGTACTATTTGATCACAATTCAGATTTGTTGATCCAACTGTTATGTGAGTTATCAAATCCAAGCCATTTTACATAGATTTTATCACGATTGCGCTTGAGAACTTTTTCTATGAGGTAGACATCTGGATATTTCACTTTGGATATCTCTTCTTCATAGAAGCCGCCTTCGATGGGTTGATCCTGATAATCCTTCAACTTGTATGTTACTGGGCTTGTTGGTTTCACTTGAGTGATGGTAAATATTTCAGTTGTCCAGTTGGGTGTGTATCCTTTATTGAAAACATTTTTATACTTGCTCACTCGAACTCGATCACCAACTTTAAATTTTGTCTTCTTAGGTTTAATTTCCCTCTGCTTCGAGATGCGCTTTAATAGTTCAGATACATCTTCTCTGCTGACATCCTTTGGTTTCATTCCAATAGTACGATGCTTCTTGTCATTATATTTTGAAACAAGTGATGGTAAAATATGTGTCCATTTGTAATTTCCTTGTAAGTTGAATTGTGGCCACATCATATTTTGCAGAGTCCGGTTAAATCTTTTAATAATTGAAGCTTTTAAGTTACTAAAGGTTGAATAAAGTTTGATTTTATATGACTTCATTAAACTCTCAAATTGAGAATTATAAAATTCTTTGCCTCTATCAGTATGCAATTTTTTTGGAATCCGTCCATTCACAAGTATAGATTTCATTGCTGCTGAAACATCTTTTCCAGTTTTGCTTTTTACAGGTATAGTCCATGCATACTTGGAAAAGATATCTATAACCGTAAGTATATATTTAAAACCTTTATTAACTTTAGAATATGGTAACATTTCAACTAAATCTGCTTGCCAGGTTTCATCTATTCCACGCATTTGCACTTTGCGACGTGGGTAATTTCTCCTAGCTTGTCTATGTAATTCTGTAACTACTACTAACTTTTTATCAACCATTTTCAATGATTTTTTAATGCATCTGAATACATCAATGTTCAACTTGATAATGATCTTGATTTTATTTTACCTTCTTAATATATGATTTGAGCTTCACGTAATTCTTCAATAATGGAAATAATTTCATTATTATGTATTGAGTTACCAGCTTGTTGAGAAGCCATGAGCAACCGTAAACGATCTACAAGTTCATTTGGATCATTCCAATAGACGTAGTCTGGATATGATTTTCTCTTAACTATCATAGCTTGTGGTAATAGACTCTTTATCTTCAAGGAATCTCCAGTTTTTGGGATAAGCTTTGCAATAAAATTAGTGAATTTTGAACTCGTACTCTTACGCACAGGTTTAGTTGGACTGTAATTTTTTCTATATGCATTTGTAGAAGTAATAATTTCCTTATAATTTGCTAAATCATTTGAACTTATTGCAGTTTCATCAGGTTTTTGTCTGAATAAAAGTTCTAATAGACCATCTGTTTTTGAATATCTTTTCTTTCCAACTAAATTAATGTATGGACCCTCAAAATCTATTTGTGTATCACCAATTAGAAACGTACCATCAGAAAGTTTACGTACTCCGTAAACCATATCCAAATACTGTTTTCTATTTTTATGTAACATTTGTATTAATTTATTTGTCAATTTATTAGCATCAGGATTTATAGAATCACTATTAAGTATATTCTCTTGATTCGAAATAACATCATTAAACTCATCATTTTTCAATTCATTAATCACATTTTCATTTTTCGTATCAAGTAAATTTTCTTCTTGAGCAAAAGGATCCGAAAACTCTATGTTATTATCATAAGTGGATGTATTGAATGGTATATTTCCACTAATAGCACTCTTAAAAGTTGTTTCAAAATCATCATCTTCTTCTTCTTTTATTTCTTCTTTTTTCTTAACATTTTCAATCTTGATAGGTGTTTGAGTTATATTCACTAATCTCTCTAATGAAGTAACCAATGGTTGAAAAGTTTCTCTTAACATATTTTCTGCATCCTCTCTACCACCTTTAAGTATGCGATGTTTCCGTCGTATAGCTTCACTTGCTTTTGCAATTTGATGAAGTTTTTCCACGTCTTTTCGAAACATGTTTATATATTGAAGTCTAAAATTGCACTAATGTAGTTGTTTAGAAACATTTGATATTTATAACTGAATGAAGCAATCAAACCCTTTTCTATAACGACCTTCATTTAAGTTTCTATCTTTATCTATAACCACAAACCCATATCTATCAGAATTCCAACATGTAGAACATAAATCTCTAAATTGAGAGTATGTCATATCCGTGTTTACATGATCATTATAAACATGCTTAAGATTTCTATTATCCTGTTTGAAAAGAACCAGTAAGTTGACATTATCTCTAACTAGATGTTTAGGAATATGGGCATAGGTTTGACACAAATAAAAACTGTCAACGTTAACATGTCTACCCATACAAAAGAATGCTCTGACATTGTCCTGCTTCTCACATGCAATATCATCGAAAATAAAGATAGAATTGGGTTCAGCATCTTTAGGTGAAACCACTTGCTCATGTTCACTGAATGGAAAGTACTTTATTCCATCAACATTACTCAGTACTTTTTCTAGAAATTTATATTTTGGTTGTTGTAATGACTTTGAGTATAAATAAATATTTTCAAAGCTTAAACCATTTGGATGTATAATCAAAGAAAGAAGAGCATTCGTTTTTCCACAATTTGAGGGTCCACAAAAAGCTGCGCGAATACTATTCGAAAAAAGACTCCCATGACGCTTAACCCCACTGTCTTTGGTTTGAATGAGGTTATCGACATTTACAATTGGGAGCTGATCAGCTTGTACTTTAAACTGCATCTTGCAATCGACTGAGGAAAAAACTATAAATACCGTATTTATATATTCTACTTCCATCAGTTCGTTGTAAACCACCGTTGAGTAAAGAATGATTACTCATGATATAATGAAAAAGAAAACTTCTTGCAGTGGTAAAGGGTTTCTTAATAATATAATCAATAAATTACCGTTTGAGTTACATTTACCCGGATATCAATATTGTGGACCTGGTACTAAGCTAAAAAACGTTTAGCACGTGGTGATCCAGGTATAAACTCTTTGGATGCAGCATGCAAAGAGCATGATATAGCATATTCCAAAGATCGGGAAAACATAACTGCGAGAAATTCTGCAGACAAAATACTAGCTGAAAAGGCGTGGCAACGAGTTATTTCCAAGGACTCTAGCATTAGTGAAAAAGCAGCTGCATTAGCGGTAACCAACATAATGAAAGTTAAATCTAAATTCGGCATGGGTTTAAAAATTAAAGATAAGACAAAGAAAAAGATGCAAAAGAAGATGAAGAAGAAGAAGAAGACAGTTTCTAAGAATAAGAAACGTGTCACATTGAATAAGGTTGTAAATGCTGCTAAAAAGAGTATGAAACCTAACAATAATTCAACAGATACTATTAAAACTGCTATGATTGGTGCAAAAAAAGCAATAAAGAAGTTTGGAGGTAAATCTAAAATTTCATCACCTCGAATTCTTTCCGTGCCCTCAAAAGTTGGTGGTATTTTACCACTTATTCCAATCTTTGCGGGACTTAGTGCTCTAGGAGCTTTGAGTGGAGGGGTCGGTGGTATAGTAAAAGCTGTAAATGATGCTAATGCAGCCAAAAAACAATTTTCTGAAGCCCAACGACATAATCAAACAATGGAGGCTATTGCCTTAGGAAAAGGATTAGATCTGAAACCTTATCGCCAAGGACTTGGTCTTTATCTCCAGCCGTATCAAGGAAAAGGATTGAAGAATAAGAAAAGGATTCAAAAAAACTAATATTGCAGCTACCTCACCGCGCGCTAACGAACTTTGATCTATTTAAATTTGCTAAAATTATGAAAATACCTCATTTTCGCGGAGTTTTTATGCGAAATGAATTACCCACTGCAGGACCTCGTCAATATGAATCAGCAATAATCAATCTTGATGACAAGGAAGGACCTGGAACCCATTGGGTAGCTTACAAAAAGATAAATAATGAAACTGAATATTTTGATAGTTTTGGAAATCTTTCACCACCATTAGATCTGATTGTCTACTTAGGTGTTGGTAGCTGTATAAAATATAATCATGTGAGATATCAAAATTTCGATACATTTATTTGTGGACACTTGTGTCTTAAGTTTCTATGTGGACAACTTAATCTTAAGAATAATTTTAGACTATATAAGAATGCGTAATTAACTGTGAGCATCAGTATAAAAATAGATGTCAATCATGAATGACTCTTTCACTTTAACGTTAACGGGGAACATTTCAGTTCTTGAAACTGCATACTTCCCACCAATTGAACTATCAGAAAACAAAAATTATGCGCTTGGACTTGTTGATTTATTTACATATAATTCAATCCACAATATTGATATTGGTTGTAATAAGTTGTATATAGATGATTTCATAATTGAAATACCTACAGGTAGTTATGAAATTAAAGATATTGAATCTTATATTAAATCAAAGTTACCAAATAACATTGATTTACTTATCACACCTAACAACAATACATTGGGTTGTAAAATTAAATCTAATCGTAACATTGATTTTTATTATGAAGATTCAATTGGTAAGTTATTAGGATTTACTCCTCGTGAACTGAAAGCCAATGAAACTCATAATTCTGATTTACCTGTATCTATATTGAAAGTGAATACTCTACGAGTTGAGTGTAATATTACAACAGGAGCGTATATAAATAGTCAAAAAGTGCATACTATACATGAATTTTTTCCTGTTGTTTCACCTGGATATAAGATCACGGAAGTTCCAACTCGAATCATTTACCTTCCAATCACCGTGAAGAGAATACATAATATTCAGCTTCGTTTAATTGATCAGGACGGTAGCTTGGTTAATTTCAGAGGGGAAACAATAACAATACGTTTACATATAAAATCTATGTAATGGGTATCGTGTACAATCACAAAAAGAAGGTTGGTGGCAGTTATAAAAGTCAATCAACATGTGCAGAGAAGATCAGTGTGAATGTGACTCGGAGAGTGTTAACACCTCAGAATCAACTATTCCTGAAACAACTCGGTCTACAAGTCAAACCTCGAAAATAAGAAAAAGAAAGAGGAAAAGAAGAGATCAACTTTACCTATTTTTTATGTGCAGCTGTTCTAAGAAAAATGGAAGAAATTCTGAGCATTCCAACAGCAGTGAATTTTGATGAATCCATTGCTAATTATGAAATTCATAGTCATCAACCATATGCATCGTCATCTTTTAATAACAGTGATGAAATCCGAATTGTAGTACAAAATCAAGATTTGTCTATTTTACCAAGTAAAAGTGCATTACATATATTTGGAAGGTTAACTAAGGATGATGGAATCACTCTTACAGAAAATGTCCATCTTACAAATAATGCTATAGCTTATTTGTTTGATGAAATTCGTTATGAATTAAATGGTATTGAGATTGATCGATGCAAGTATGTTGGACACACTACAACTATAAAAAACTTAGTATCTTTAACACCTTCTCAAGTTAACCGTGCAGAAAATGCTGGATTTGTGAAGTTTGAATCAACTTCAAGAATGTCATTGACAAATGGATATTTTAATGTAACAATACCACTGAGTATGATTTTCGGTTTTGCTGAAGATTATAAGAAAATTGTTACGAATGCTAAACATGAACTTATTTTAATAAGATCACGTAATGATATAAATTCTATTATTTATGATGGACCAGTTGGTATCCCTGAGTTTAAATTTGTAATTAATAAACTTGAGTGGTTGGTACCATATGTATTACCATCTGACAATAATAAAATAAAATTATTGAAATTTATTGAAAAAGATCCATTAATTTCAATAAGTTTTAGATCTTGGGAAATGTATGAGTATCCATTAGTTCCCAGGAGTACAAGAGTTATGTGGCAAATTAAATCTTCAACACAATTGGAGAAACCAAGATATGTAATTGTTGGATTTCAAACTGAAAGAAAAGATAAATTGGGAGTTACTGCGTGTTTTTTTGATCACTGTAACCTCACAAATGTGAAACTGTTTTTGAACTCACAATCTTATCCTTATGGGAATTTAAATCTACACTTTGATCAAAATCAGTATTCTATATTATATGATATGTATGCTAACTTTCAATCCTCTTACTATGGAAGAGATTCGGAACCTATATTAAATATGTCAAATTTTAAATCATTGGCTCCATTAATTGTGATTGACTGCTCTAAACAAAACGAGTTCCTGAAGCAGACCTCAGTCGATGTACGTTTGGAATTTGAGTCCACAGATAATATCCCCGATGCAACAACTGCATACTGTCTAGTCATTCATGATCGCATTGTGCAATATAAACCAATCAGCGGTATTGTCAAGAAATTGTAAAAGTGGAGGGGGAGTGACTGAACTGGTATATAAGTTGTGTTCTTGGGATAGAAATTTATTTCTATTCCAGGATGGAGTTCATAGTAGACGTTCAAGGCTTTAAACAGTCCAGCAACGATTTCATTGTCAAGGAGTTGGCTATTCTTCCACTGGAAGCAGATGCTACACCTCAAGTTTATTTCTTTCAACCACCCTATCATTATGATTCACTATCGAAACGTTGCAGAAGTATGAATACATGGTTGACATTCAATTACCATGGACTCCATTGGGGTAAAGGAGAAATACCTTATGATGAACTGCGAGCTGATTTTCAAGAAACATTACAAGGAGCGAAAACTATCTATACAAAAGGTGTTGAAAAGAAAGAGTGGTTAGAAAAATATTTGTTAAATGTACGAAATTTAGAAGATATAGATTGTCCACCGCTTAGAAATGTAAGAAAAGACTTATTGTTAACTACGTGTACATACCATTGTATAAGAACTGAAAATTGTGCTGCAAACAATGTAATAGCTCTTCGAAATTGGTTTCTAAATGTAATGTGTGAACCTATAGAATCTATAATAGGTGCTGATGAATTACATCCTCTGTCTAATAGTTTAAAATCTTATTATGAGCAATGGGAATATGTATTGAAATGAATTTGAACTTTTAATATGAATAAATGAATTGAATAGTTTTAAAAAAATCAATGTGTTTTTACTGCTTTACCTAAACCTTAGTATTATAATAAAAAGATTTATGAATAAATTCTTAGACGGTGTCTTTGTTCTCTTTAAAAATCAAGTTGAGACTTGTTTGAACACGCTTGTTCCAGTAAAAATCGTTACTGCTTTATCTAAACCCTTAGTATTATAATAGAAAGACTTTATGAATCAATTCTTAGACAATGTCTTTGTTCTGTTTAAAAAGCAAGTTGAGACTTGTTTGAACACGCTTGTTCTGCTGAAAATCGTATACTAAAGACCAAAGTGTCTTTACCTTGTATTTTTTTAATGTTTTCTCTGTTTTTTTATATATATATTTTTATTTTTTTATTTTTTTTTATTGTTTTCTCTGTTTTCTTTTTTTATTTTCTTTCCTTTTTTTCTTTTTTTATTGTTTTCTCTTTTTTTCTTTTTTATTTCTTTTTTTTATTTTTTCTTTTATTGTTTTCTTTTTTTCATTGTTTTATTATTATTATTATTATTTTTTTTTCATTATTTTTTTTTCTCTCTTTTTTATTATTTTTTTTTTTACATATCTAAAATATAAAGGTAGAATAAAAAGATACAATTTATAAGTAAATTTTTGCATTTATTTAAACATATATCTTGAATATTTACAGTATATTACAATTCTCTTAATTATAATATTTATTAGATAAACTCAAATTCTAGATTATTATATTTTCCACCAATATATTTTAATTTTAATTTGTTGGATTCCACGGCTTCGTCGAGCACCTTGAAGTTGTCTGGCTCCTTCTCAAACAGATTCGTAAATCTCGCTGGCAGGAATGTCCGGAATTCACCATCCAAATCAACTGCAAACTTGAAGCCATACTTGGTTGACATCCTCTTTATACTAGTTACGGTATAGAGGGCGTTGACATCCAACTGAGCAAGCGGCTTCGTGGGTAGTAGATGCTGCAAACGTCCAAGAGAGTTGATTTTGCTTAAGGTGGCGTCCATTGTTTTGAATATCTGTAAGCAAATCAAAATAAAGCTGTTAGATCAAAACATATTATTAAGCTAAAATCAAAAAATAGACTTTAAGGTGGAAGAAGGCTTACCTAGTAGAGGATTCGGAGCTGCTCTTGATGCTGCTTCAGCTGCTGATGTAGTCTCTAACAGATATGTCTCCACTTGGCTTCAAATCCTCCTTATATCTCTTGGACCCCACTCTATCTCCAATTTCCCACTCTTCTTACCCCCACTTTGTTGTTGCGCGCGCAACTCCCCTTTCCCAAGTCTATCCACTCGCACTGGACCTGGTTAACCGCACGCGCATCTTTGCTGCGCACCTTTCACGTTTGAGACTGCTAATGATATGCAAATTAGTTCTTACATAACACTTTATGCAAATGAAAAGGGTTAGCATTTTACGTTAAACTTGGCGCGATTCGATTGCAGCGCCGTCTAACAGTAGTGGCCGGTGTGCTAACTCACTAAAATGGCTGTCGGTAACGTAGAACTCTCACTAACAACAGACTAAAAGCTTGCTTAAAAAGTAGGGAATCCCCGCTTGAAAAACCTAAAAGTGGGGGTAAATTTATGCAAATTAGACAAATTGGGTAGTTTGCATAGTAATGATATGCAAATTAGTTCTTAGGTAAAAGTTAACAATACCCAGTTTATGCAAATTTGATTGGTAGTATTAAGGATATGCAAATTAGTTCTTCGGTAAAAGGTAACAACAATACGCAGTTTATGCAAATTAGCCGCGTGGGTGGTATTGCATACTAATGATATGCAAATTAGTTCTTACATAACACTTTATGCAAATTAAAAGGGTTAGCATTTTAAGTTAAACTTGGCGCGATTCGATTGCAGCGCCGCCTTTGAGTGGTGGCCGGTGTGCTAACTCACTAAAATTACTGTCGGTAACGTAGAACTCTCACTTACAACAGACTAAAAGCGCGCTCAAAAGTAGGGAAATCCCCGCTTCAAATACCTAAATGTGGGGGTAATTTTAAACTTACCGCGCAAAAGTGGGGGTAAAAATTCTAAATGGCGCGCTTGAAAAACCTAAAAGTGGGGGTAAAATTTAACTTCCCGCTCAAAAGTGGGAGTAAAGTTTAAATTCCCGCGAAAAAGTGGGGGTAAAAATCCAAAATGGCGCGGGGAATCCATGCTTTATTTTTATAAACATCCTCCTTTTTTATAACTATGTGATTTTATATGTTTATTTCATATTTTAATGATGAAATATTGAACTATTGATTGGAATTTTTTTTAAAAACTATGCTTTTTAACGTCATAGCTATGGAACGAATATTAAATAGATAAAAAAGCTTGATTACAAAAAAGTGTAAAAATATGTGCCAATTATGTACAAAATGTAGTTAATATTACTTTGTCTTTTTTATATGTTCATAATAAAAATAATTTTAATTAATAGCAGTTTTATATTTAAAATGTTAGCCTTAATTTTTAAGTGTTACTTTCCTTCTTCGTGCTGCTACTTTCCCCCTTAAGGGTGAGGAGGATAGTAACAAACAAAGAGCTGATTAAAAAGTCCTGCTGTTGACTATCTAATTATTATTTATGTTTAATTCCAATTTTATTTAATAGGTGAAAGTCCAAGCTTTCGATTAGTATGTTTACAGAACTTATCCGACAAATAGTTTTGATGTTATCATCAAAAAATTGATTTTTGTTACTTTCCTCCTCTCCTCTATGCACATACTGGCACTGTACCAATTTAATACAAGTAACTAAACGTGATTAAATGTACGTGAACTGACCTATGCCACATTATGTAGAAATGTAGAAAGGTAAATTACATAGGTAATATACGTTAATGAGGAATCGGACAAACATTAAAAAATGTCAGAAATTTTGAGAAATGATATTATTTGGTACAACAAAAAAGCATGCAAAATTTGAAAATTTTTTGCTAAATAATTTAGAAGTTAAAAAAATTATTTATTTATCATGGTCTCTTATGAAGAAACGGTAACCAAGGTAGGGGAGAGTAGTCAGAGTTGGACAGTGGTCAGAGTTGAATCATCGCGTTTATTTTGTTTTATTACAGTAGATCCATATGACTTTGTGTGTAAATACTTGTTAGCAATGCCGGCGAACTTTTTACATGGATTGCAGTGAAGTGTGCGAACTATATAGACGCATTAAGCGAGTCCGTGTTATACGCTCAACAAAAAACATTTTAGTAGTTTCAAAATTAGATAATTAAATGTAGCAGAAATATGCCAAAGACAAATTAAGTTGACTAAAATTGTTCATTAAGATGTTATACAAAAATGTGGAACGTAATTTGGTGTTTGTATAAAGCGTTCATGGTGTGTGTGTGTGATATGAAGCTAAACGGCGCTTGAGTCAAGGTTGGTACACCCAAAATTTTGCAATTCTGAAGCATGTTTGCAATGAAAATGAATTTGTAAACTTAAAAAGGTGTCAAAAACTTCATTTCTATTGGAAACAAAGAAAATTCAAATTTTTCGTAATACTCTTTTCACTTTTAGATCAATTTCGCGATACAAGAGGAAATATGATTTATTCCAGTTTCATGTTTCCCTTTGTCATTTCCAAATGTATTTGAGTGCCATTCTATCATGCGAAGGCAAATATATTGTAATTTTCAATCATTTATCTTCATATTTCATTGATTTTCTACAGTGACCCAACTCTGACTACCATGTTCAACTTTGACTACCTTTTTTTTTTTTTATTGCCTATAACTCCGAAACTTTTGGTACAAATTTTTTGCAATGTGTAGCAAAAACATTGCATTTGAGTAGAACTTTCCAATAATATAAGAGAAATCGCAAAAGTCGGCCTGCAGGAGAAGTTATAGAGAAAAGTCAAAACTATATCCAAATCTGACTACTCTCCCCTACTTTGAAAGTAAATTGCTAATAGATATCGATGCCAGATTTTCTTGGGCTAATTGTATTTAAATGATGAATATTTCAGGTTTAATAAATCAAAAAACTTTATTCAGTCTAGATGCGGCAACGCTGTAAAGCTGTCAAATGCAGTAAAGAACGTAGGTTACGTAAGTTAGGTTTGAGTCAGGTAAGAAGTTCCGGCTACAAGCGCGCTAAATTCAAATTCATTAATATTAAAGTTTTTTCAATTCACTTACAGATTGTCAATTATTACACAGGCCAACAAGATTTTGTTGACTAAAATATTATAGCCGATTTTTATAGGATTTTTTCCGTAGAATCCGAATCTGACCTTGAAAATGTCGGATTGGCTCTAGTTTTTGAACAATTTAGGTTAAAAGTTGCCAAAAATCGAGTTTTTGGCACTTTTTAACCGCTTGTAAAAAGGTAAAGAGAAATGATAACAGAGCCTACATATGATAAAATGAAAGCTTAAACATTGCCCTTTAAGATCCAAAATCAAAAAACTGTGTATCTTATGATCCGAACAGTAGGGAGCTGTTTTTGCATTGTTACCTACTCGAATTTCGAACAATGGCTTTCATTGATTTCTCTCATAGATCATCAAACTTGCAAAAGGGTTATTTCTACTTATAAAATAAAAGTATAAAAGCTATTTCAGACCCTGATCACAAATTTGATGTACAATTTGCAATTTGACAGTTGGCAGCTGTCAACATAACTGTCAACTGAATAACAAAGTGAGTTATTTGAATTAAAGTGTCGGGAAAAAGGTTTTATGGGTCATTTATCGCAAATTTGAACACCTGTTTTTAATTTGACAGTTGGCAGTTGCCAACATAACTGTCAACTTAACAACAAAGTTAGATGTTGAAATGAAAATGACAATAAAAAGGTTTCCAGGGTCACTGATCTCAAATTTGATATCCAATTTTTAGATTTGTTAGTTGACAGCTGTCAAAATAAATGTCAACTTAATTTGAAAGTTATTTGTTGTACAAAAATGTCAGTTAAAATGTTTTTTGGGGTCACCAATAACGAATTTGGTAGCCAGTTTTCTGTTTGACTGTTGACAACTGTCAACGTAATTGTCAACTGAAGAAAAAAGTGAGTTATGTTAATAAAAACGTATGTAAGAAGGTTTTATGGTTCGATGATCACGAATTTGTTATCTAGTTTACAATTTGACAGTCGGCAGCTTTCAACATAAATGTCAACAAAATTAATAAGTAGCTTGTTGAAATAAAAATGTCAGTAACAACGTTATTGGGATCACAGATCACAAATTTGATATGCAATTTTCTATTTGAGAGTTGACAGTTGCCAACATAATTGTCAACTTAATTTAAAAGTGATTTGTTGTAAGCAAAATAACAGTAAAATGGTTTTTGGGGTCACTGATCACAAATTTGATGTCCAATTTTCGATTTGAAAGTTGACAGCGCTCAAAATAACTGTCAACTTAATAAAAAAGTGATTTGTTGTACTCAAAATGACACTAAAAAGGTTTTCAGGGTCACTGATCATGAAATTGATATCCAGTTTTTAGTTTGACAGTTGACAGTTGTCAACATAACTGTCAACTTAATTTAAAAGTGATTTGTTGTAAGAAAAATGACAGTAAAATGGTTTTTGGGGTCACTGATCACAAATTTGATGTCCAATTTTCGATTTAAAAGTTGACAGCTGTCAAAATAACTGTCAACTTAATTAAAAAGTGATTTGTTGTACTCAAAATAACACTAAAAAGGTTTTCAGCGTCACTGATCACGAATTTGATATCCAGTTTTCAGTTTGACTTTTGACAACTGACAACATAACTGTCAACTTGATTAAAAAGTGTTTTATTGTAAGAAAAATGACAGTAAAAATGTTTGTGGGGTAACTGATCACAAATTTGATTTGCAGATTTCAGTTTGACATTTGTCAGCTGTTAAGATAACTGTTAACTTAATGAAAAGGTACTTTTCATAATAAAAGTAATAAAAATGACAGTAAATTTTTGTTATGTATCTGATCAGAAATTTGATATCCAGTTAGCAATTTAACAATTTGTATCTGTTAACTAAACTGACAGCTTTGCTAAAATGTAATTTAAGTACAAAGGATTTCGGGAATTGTGATTGCAAATTTGTGCAGTTAAAAAATTGACAGTTGGGACCTCAAGAGTTTACTTCGCTAAAATGTAATTTATTTGATGAAATGTTACAGTAAAATTTCGTGTGTGTCCACTAATCATAAATTTTTGTCGATTTCAAAATTAGACTATTGCCAACTATCAATTGAACAGCCAAATGTGCTAAAGAAAGATTTTATTTATTAAAAATTATGTCGAAGTTTCTTAATCCTAATTGGAGTGTATTTATCTAATTAGTAATCGGATCTATATAGACAATTAGGATAAGTGGGATTTTTTTGACTAACCTGTTAAGGACAATAATTCAGTCGACAATTACGTGGACAGTTGTCAAAAGTCAAACAGAAAACTGGTTCTCAAATTCGTTATCGGTGACCGCAAGAACCTTTTTACTGTCATTTCGAGTACAACAAATCACTTTTTAATTAAGTTGACAGTTATTTTGACAATTTTAAATTTTCAAAATGAAAATTGGATATCAAATTTGTGATCAGTGACCCCAAAAACCATTTTACTGGTATTTTTCTTAAAACAAATAACTTTTTAATTAAGTTGACAGTTATGTTGGCAACTGTCAACTGTCAAATTAAAAACTGGTCATCAAATTTGCGATCAGCGGCATATAAAACCTTTTTTCTGACATTTTCATTCAAATAACTCACTTTTTAATTTCGTTGACAGTTATGTTGGCAGCTGCCAACTGTCAAATTAAAAACAGGTGTTCAAATCTGCGATTAGTGGCCCATAAAACCTTTTTTCTGACATTTTAATTTAAATACCCCATTTTTTTATTCAGTTGACAGTTATGTTGGCAACTGCCAACTGTCAAATTAAAAACAGGTGTTCAAATTTGCGATAAATGACCCATAAAACCTTTTTCCCGACACTTTAATTCAAATAACCCATTTTTTTATTTAGTTGATAGTTATGTTGACAGCTGCCAACTGTCAAATTAAAAACTGGTCATCAAATTTGCGATCAGCGGCATATAAAACCTTTTTTCTGACATTTTCATTCAAATAACTCACTTTTTAATTTCGTTGACAGTTATGTTGGCAGCTGCCAACTGTCAAATTAAAAACAGGTGTTCAAATCTGCGATTAGTGGCCCATAAAACCTTTTTTCTGACATTTTAATTTAAATACCCCATTTTTTTATTCAGTTGACAGTTATGTTGGCAACTGCCAACTGTCAAATTAAAAACAGGTGTTCAAATTTGCGATAAATGACCCATAAAACCTTTTTCCCGACACTTTAATTCAAATAACTCACTTTGTTATTCAGTTGACAGTTATGTTGACAGCTGCCAACTGTCAAATTGCAAATTGTACATCAAATTTGTGATCAGGGTCTGAAATAGCTTTTATACTTTTATTTTATAAGTAGAAATAACCCTTTTGCAAGTTTGATGATCTATGAGAGAAATCAATGAAAGCCATTGTTCGAAATTCGAGTAGGTAACAATGCAAAAACAGCTCCCTACTGTTCGGATCATAAGATACACAGTTTTTTGATTTTGGATCTTAAAGGGCAATGTTTAAGCTTTCATTTTATCATATGTAGGCTCTGTTATCATTTCTCTTTACCTTTTTACAAGCGGTTAAAAAGTGCCAAAAACTCGATTTTTGGCAACTTTTAACCTAAATTGTTCAAAAACTAGAGCCAATCCGACATTTTCAAGGTCAGATTCGGATTCTACGGAAAAAATCCTATAAAAATCGGCTATAATATTTTAGTCAACAAAATCTTGTTGGCCTGTGTAATAATTGACAATCTGTAAGTGAATTGAAAAAACTTTAATATTAATGAATTTGAATTTAGCGCGCTTGTAGCCGGAACTTCTTACCTGACTCAAACCTAACTTACGTAACCTACGTTCTTTACTGCATTTGACAGCTTTACAGCGTTGCCGCATCTAGACTGAATAAAGTTTTTTGATTTATTAAACCTGAAATATTCATCATTTAAATACAATTAGCCCAAGAAAATCTGGCATCGATATCTATTAGCAATTTACTTTCAAAGTAGGGGAGAGTAGTCAGATTTGGATATAGTTTTGACTTTTCTCTATAACTTCTCCTGCAGGCCGACTTTTGCGATTTCTCTTATATTATTGGAAATTTCTACTCAAATGCAATGTTTTTGCTACACATTGCAAAAAATTTGTACCAAAAGTTTCGGAGTTATAGGCAATAAAAAAAAAAAAAGGTAGTCAAAGTTGAACATGGTAGTCAGAGTTGGGTCACTGTAGAAAATCAATGAAATATGAAGATAAATGATTGAAAATTACAATATATTTGCCTTCGCATGATAGAATAGCACTCAAATACATTTGGAAATGACAAAGGGAAACATGAAACTGGAATAAATCATATTTCCTCTTGTATCGCGAAATTGATCTAAAAGTGAAAAGAGTATTACGAAAAATTTGAATTTTCTTTGTTTCCAATAGAAATGAAGTTTTTGACACCTTTTTAAGTTTACAAATTCATTTTCATTGCAAACATGCTTCAGAATTGCAAAATTTTGGGTGTACCAACCTTGACTCAAGCGCCGTTTAGCTTCATATCACACACACACACCATGAACGCTTTATACAAACACCAAATTACGTTCCACATTTTTGTATAACATCTTAATGAACAATTTTAGTCAACTTAATTTGTCTTTGGCATATTTCTGCTACATTTAATTATCTAATTTTGAAACTACTAAAATATTTTTTGTTGAGCGTATAACACGGACTCGCTTAATGCGTCTATATAGTTCGCACACTTCACTGCAATCCATGTAAAAAGTTCGCCGGCATTGCTAACAAGTATTTACACACAAAGTCATATGGATCTACTGTAATAAAACAAAATAAACGCGATGATTCAACTCTGACCACTGTCCAACTCTGACTACTCTCCCCTACCTTGGTTACCGTTTCTTCATAAGAGACCATGATAAATAAATAATTTTTTTAACTTCTAAATTATTTAGCAAAAAATTTTCAAATTTTGCATGCTTTTTTGTTGTACCAAATAATATCATTTCTCAAAATTTCTGACATTTTTTAATGTTTGTCCGATTCCTCATTAACGTATATTACCTATGTAATTTACCTTTCTACATTTCTACATAATGTGGCATAGGTCAGTTCACGTACATTTAATCACGTTTAGTTACTTGTATTAAATTGGTACAGTGCCAGTATGTGCATAGAGGAGAGGAGGAAAGTAACAAAAATCAATTTTTTGATGATAACATCAAAACTATTTGTCGGATAAGTTCTGTAAACATACTAATCGAAAGCTTGGACTTTCACCTATTAAATAAAATTGGAATTAAACATAAATAATAATTAGATAGTCAACAGCAGGACTTTTTAATCAGCTCTTTGTTTGTTACTATCCTCCTCACCCTTAAGGGGGAAAGTAGCAGCACGAAGAAGGAAAGTAACACTTAAAAATTAAGGCTAACATTTTAAATATAAAACTGCTATTAATTAAAATTATTTTTATTATGAACATATAAAAAAGACAAAGTAATATTAACTACATTTTGTACATAATTGGCACATATTTTTACACTTTTTTGTAATCAAGCTTTTTTATCTATTTAATATTCGTTCCATAGCTATGACGTTAAAAAGCATAGTTTTTAAAAAAAATTCCAATCAATAGTTCAATATTTCATCATTAAAATATGAAATAAACATATAAAATCACATAGTTATAAAAAAGGAGGATGTTTATAAAAATGTGGTGGGGGAACGGAGGTTTGATTGCCTGACTACTAAATTTTTCCAGTTACGCCATTTTTTCCCCACATTAATAGTTGTTTTCTAAAAACTGAACGTCTCTTACTAAATATTGATCACTAAAGTTTTTCAGTGTAGGCAAAAACTTACTTTTATCGTAATTTTTGCACAACATGTCAATATCAGACATACGGTTCCCAAACCAGCTCGCGCATGATATAGGGAAGGTAGAGGGGGTAAAACTGGACAAAAAATTACTTTGGGACCATGTCTCTTCGCTGACTGGTTTAGAAGTTATAAGCGTTGTTACTTTCCACCTCTGTTACTTTCCTCCTCGGTCTCCCCTATTTTTTTTTCAACAGTATGATGTACTGGCCCTGTACTTACATTATAATCTTACTATGTACTCAAATTTTCAAATTATTTTTCAAGATGCTAGATTAGTACGACTTTGGTATGACTCCATATTTATTTAGTACGCGTACTAACTGAAAATCTTAAAGTTTTTATGAATTACATACAAGTGTAATACTAGTACGATACAAGTACGTCATACAAATGTAATAAAAAGGTACATACATACTGGCACTATTATGGCCTATTTACACCTTCGAAAAAAAAAAATTTTTTGCACGAGAGTAAAGAGTTCAGATACACAGTCTGTCCTCTTCCCTCCAATGCGAAAAAAAATTTTTTTTTCGAAGGTGTAAACAGGTCATTATAGTTTAGAATCGGTACTTCAAAAATCAGTATCATTATACTCGTATATAGTAGTAGTATAATGCAATGGTACGTATTGTACGCTGGTTATCTGGGTAGATATACATTATACATTTGACATTTAAATTACCTAGCTTTCTACGTTTTCTACGTATATTACGTGGGAAATGCGCATTCCAAAGAAATTACAAACTGATAAAGGTAAAGAATTTTACAATTCGTAATTTGAAGAATTAATGAGAATTTATAAGATCAACCTATATTCAACCTATATAGTAATCTCAAAGCATCCAATTGTTTAGAGATTTCTTTCGAATAAGTTAAAGTTAACTTTTGGAAAAGTTAAAGTTAACTTTAGGAAAAGTTAAAGTTAACTTTCGGAAAAGTTAAAGTTAACTTTCGGAATAGTTAAAGTTTACTTTTGGAAAAGCTAAAGTTAACTTTTGGAAAAGTTAAAGTTAACTTTTGAAAAAGTTAAATTGTGAAAAAGTTAAATGCAATTAACATGTAGATCCCATAAGAATGTAAGTTAACTTTCGAAAAAGTTAAAGTTAACTTTTGGAAAAGTTAAAGTTAACTTTTGGAAAAGTTAAAGTTAACTTTTGGAAAAGTTAAAGTTAACTTTTGGAAAAGTTAAAGTTAACTTTTGGAAAAGTTAAAGTTAACTTTTGGAAAAGTTAAAGTTAACTTTTGAAAAAGTTAAATTGTGAAAAAGTTAAATGCAATTAACATGTAAATCCCATATCGAGTGTTTTTGTGAACATTAATAAAGAGTTATCTTAAAAGGTTAGGTATTAGTTTTCCTGAAAAAAAAAAAACAATTTTTATTTTATCCAAAGTAATTTATAATTATAAAATATAAATATTATATAATTTAAACATTTAGTAAAATAAAAAAACTTTTGGCTGTTACTATACACCAACTTAACAAAATAAAATAGTGCTATCTTAACCACAGTATTTTTTTTCTTTAGAATAGATATTTTTATAAACAATAAATATAAAGTCATAAGAAATATTGTAATATAAAAGAAAAAGAAACCTAAGTGTTTTTAAAAAATTCTTTTCGGATATGAATAATTAAAAAAAGGTGCTGCAACGCAGCATTTTTTGTTTTTTGGTTGGCGAACCTGACTGCTGACAACATAAAGTACAGGCATAAGTGCGATTGGTCAAAATACACACGTTGATTAGAAATGCTTTTAATAAATTAATTTTAAACATATTTAAAAAATTTATTTATACTTTCTTTATATAATATATATTTCATGAAGTTGGTTTCATTCCAATAGTACGATGCTTCTTGTCATTATATTTTGAAACAAGTGATGGTAAAATATGTGTCCATTTGTAATTTCCTTGTAAGTTGAATTGTGGCCACATCATATTTTGCAGAGTCCGGTTAAATCTTTTAATAATTGAAGCTTTTAAGTTACTAAAGGTTGAATAAAGTTTGATTTTATATGACTTCATTAAACTCTCAAATTGAGAATTATAAAATTCTTTGCCTCTATCAGTATGCAATTTTTTTGGAATCCGTCCATTCACAAGTATAGATTTCATTGCTGCTGAAACATCTTTTCCAGTTTTGCTTTTTACAGGTATAGTCCATGCATACTTGGAAAAGATATCTATAACCGTAAGTATATATTTAAAACCTTTATTAACTTTAGAATATGGTAACATTTCAACTAAATCTGCTTGCCAGGTTTCATCTATTCCACGCATTTGCACTTTGCGACGTGGGTAATTTCTCCTAGCTTGTCTATGTAATTCTGTAACTACTACTAACTTTTTATCAACCATTTTCAATGATTTTTTAATGCATCTGAATACATCAATGTTCAACTTGATAATGATCTTGATTTTATTTTACCTTCTTAATATATGATTTGAGCTTCACGTAATTCTTCAATAATGGAAATAATTTCATTATTATGTATTGAGTTACCAGCTTGTTGAGAAGCCATGAGCAACCGTAAACGATCTACAAGTTCATTTGGATCATTCCAATAGACGTAGTCTGGATATGATTTTCTCTTAACTATCATAGCTTGTGGTAATAGACTCTTTATCTTCAAGGAATCTCCAGTTTTTGGGATAAGCTTTGCAATAAAATTAGTGAATTTTGAACTCGTACTCTTACGCACAGGTTTAGTTGGACTGTAATTTTTTCTATATGCATTTGTAGAAGTAATAATTTCCTTATAATTTGCTAAATCATTTGAACTTATTGCAGTTTCATCAGGTTTTTGTCTGAATAAAAGTTCTAATAGACCATCTGTTTTTGAATATCTTTTCTTTCCAACTAAATTAATGTATGGACCCTCAAAATCTATTTGTGTATCACCAATTAGAAACGTACCATCAGAAAGTTTACGTACTCCGTAAACCATATCCAAATACTGTTTTCTATTTTTATGTAACATTTGTATTAATTTATTTGTCAATTTATTAGCATCAGGATTTGTAGAATCACTATTAAGTATATTCTCTTGATTCGAAATAACATCATTAAACTCATCATTTTTCAATTCATTAATCACATTTTCATTTTTCGTATCAAGTAAATTTTCTTCTTGAGCAAAAGGATCCGAAAACTCTATGTTATTATCATAAGTGGATGTATTGAATGGTATATTTCCACTAATAGCACTCTTAAAAGTTGTTTCAAAATCATCATCTTCTTCTTCTTTTATTTCTTCTTTTTTCTTAACATTTTCAATCTTGATAGGTGTTTGAGTTATATTCACTAATCTCTCTAATGAAGTAACCAATGGTTGAAAAGTTTCTCTTAACATATTTTCTGCATCCTCTCTACCACCTTTAAGTATGCGATGTTTCCGTCGTATAGCTTCACTTGCTTTTGCAATTTGATGAAGTTTTTCCACGTCTTTTCGAAACATGTTTATATATTGAAGTCTAAAATTGCACTAATGTAGTTGTTTAGAAACATTTGATATTTATAACTGAATGAAGCAATCAAACCCTTTTCTATAACGACCTTCATTTAAGTTTCTATCTTTATCTATAACCACAAACCCATATCTATCAGAATTCCAACATGTAGAACATAAATCTCTAAATTGAGAGTATGTCATATCCGTGTTTACATGATCATTATAAACATGCTTAAGATTTCTATTATCCTGTTTGAAAAGAACCAGTAAGTTGACATTATCTCTAACTAGATGTTTAGGAATATGGGCATAGGTTTGACACAAATAAAAACTGTCAACGTTAACATGTCTACCCATACAAAAGAATGCTCTGACATTGTCCTGCTTCTCACATGCAATATCATCGAAAATAAAGATAGAATTGGGTTCAGCATCTTTAGGTGAAACCACTTGCTCATGTTCACTGAATGGAAAGTACTTTATTCCATCAACATTACTCAGTACTTTTTCTAGAAATTTATATTTTGGTTGTTGTAATGACTTTGAGTATAAATAAATATTTTCAAAGCTTAAACCATTTGGATGTATAATCAAAGAAAGAAGAGCATTCGTTTTTCCACAATTTGAGGGTCCACAAAAAGCTGCGCGAATACTATTCGAAAAAAGACTCCCATGACGCTTAACCCCACTGTCTTTGGTTTGAATGAGGTTATCGACATTTACAATTGGGAGCTGATCAGCTTGTACTTTAAACTGCATCTTGCAATCGACTGAGGAAAAAACTATAAATACCGTATTTATATATTCTACTTCCATCAGTTCGTTGTAAACCACCGTTGAGTAAAGAATGATTACTCATGATATAATGAAAAAGAAAACTTCTTGCAGTGGTAAAGGGTTTCTTAATAATATAATCAATAAATTACCGTTTGAGTTACATTTACCCGGATATCAATATTGTGGACCTGGTACTAAGCTAAAAAACGTTTAGCACGTGGTGATCCAGGTATAAACTCTTTGGATGCAGCATGCAAAGAGCATGATATAGCATATTCCAAAGATCGGGAAAACATAACTGCGAGAAATTCTGCAGACAAAATACTAGCTGAAAAGGCGTGGCAACGAGTTATTTCCAAGGACTCTAGCATTAGTGAAAAAGCAGCTGCATTAGCGGTAACCAACATAATGAAAGTTAAATCTAAATTCGGCATGGGTTTAAAAATTAAAGATAAGACAAAGAAAAAGATGCAAAAGAAGATGAAGAAGAAGAAGAAGACAGTTTCTAAGAATAAGAAACGTGTCACATTGAATAAGGTTGTAAATGCTGCTAAAAAGAGTATGAAACCTAACAATAATTCAACAGATACTATTAAAACTGCTATGATTGGTGCAAAAAAAGCAATAAAGAAGTTTGGAGGTAAATCTAAAATTTCATCACCTCGAATTCTTTCCGTGCCCTCAAAAGTTGGTGGTATTTTACCACTTATTCCAATCTTTGCGGGACTTAGTGCTCTAGGAGCTTTGAGTGGAGGGGTCGGTGGTATAGTAAAAGCTGTAAATGATGCTAATGCAGCCAAAAAACAATTTTCTGAAGCCCAACGACATAATCAAACAATGGAGGCTATTGCCTTAGGAAAAGGATTAGATCTGAAACCTTATCGCCAAGGACTTGGTCTTTATCTCCAGCCGTATCAAGGAAAAGGATTGAAGAATAAGAAAAGGATTCAAAAAAACTAATATTGCAGCTACCTCACCGCGCGCTAACGAACTTTGATCTATTTAAATTTGCTAAAATTATGAAAATACCTCATTTTCGCGGAGTTTTTATGCGAAATGAATTACCCACTGCAGGACCTCGTCAATATGAATCAGCAATAATCAATCTTGATGACAAGGAAGGACCTGGAACCCATTGGGTAGCTTACAAAAAGATAAATAATGAAACTGAATATTTTGATAGTTTTGGAAATCTTTCACCACCATTAGATCTGATTGTCTACTTAGGTGTTGGTAGCTGTATAAAATATAATCATGTGAGATATCAAAATTTCGATACATTTATTTGTGGACACTTGTGTCTTAAGTTTCTATGTGGACAACTTAATCTTAAGAATAATTTTAGACTATATAAGAATGCGTAATTAACTGTGAGCATCAGTATAAAAATAGATGTCAATCATGAATGACTCTTTCACTTTAACGTTAACGGGGAACATTTCAGTTCTTGAAACTGCATACTTCCCACCAATTGAACTATCAGAAAACAAAAATTATGCGCTTGGACTTGTTGATTTATTTACATATAATTCAATCCACAATATTGATATTGGTTGTAATAAGTTGTATATAGATGATTTCATAATTGAAATACCTACAGGTAGTTATGAAATTAAAGATATTGAATCTTATATTAAATCAAAGTTACCAAATAACATTGATTTACTTATCACACCTAACAACAATACATTGGGTTGTAAAATTAAATCTAATCGTAACATTGATTTTTATTATGAAGATTCAATTGGTAAGTTATTAGGATTTACTCCTCGTGAACTGAAAGCCAATGAAACTCATAATTCTGATTTACCTGTATCTATATTGAAAGTGAATACTCTACGAGTTGAGTGTAATATTACAACAGGAGCGTATATAAATAGTCAAAAAGTGCATACTATACATGAATTTTTTCCTGTTGTTTCACCTGGATATAAGATCACGGAAGTTCCAACTCGAATCATTTACCTTCCAATCACCGTGAAGAGAATACATAATATTCAGCTTCGTTTAATTGATCAGGACGGTAGCTTGGTTAATTTCAGAGGGGAAACAATAACAATACGTTTACATATAAAATCTATGTAATGGGTATCGTGTACAATCACAAAAAGAAGGTTGGTGGCAGTTATAAAAGTCAATCAACATGTGCAGAGAAGATCAGTGTGAATGTGACTCGGAGAGTGTTAACACCTCAGAATCAACTATTCCTGAAACAACTCGGTCTACAAGTCAAACCTCGAAAATAAGAAAAAGAAAGAGGAAAAGAAGAGATCAACTTTACCTATTTTTTATGTGCAGCTGTTCTAAGAAAAATGGAAGAAATTCTGAGCATTCCAACAGCAGTGAATTTTGATGAATCCATTGCTAATTATGAAATTCATAGTCATCAACCATATGCATCGTCATCTTTTAATAACAGTGATGAAATCCGAATTGTAGTACAAAATCAAGATTTGTCTATTTTACCAAGTAAAAGTGCATTACATATATTTGGAAGGTTAACTAAGGATGATGGAATCACTCTTACAGAAAATGTCCATCTTACAAATAATGCTATAGCTTATTTGTTTGATGAAATTCGTTATGAATTAAATGGTATTGAGATTGATCGATGCAAGTATGTTGGACACACTACAACTATAAAAAACTTAGTATCTTTAACACCTTCTCAAGTTAACCGTGCAGAAAATGCTGGATTTGTGAAGTTTGAATCAACTTCAAGAATGTCATTGACAAATGGATATTTTAATGTAACAATACCACTGAGTATGATTTTCGGTTTTGCTGAAGATTATAAGAAAATTGTTACGAATGCTAAACATGAACTTATTTTAATAAGATCACGTAATGATATAAATTCTATTATTTATGATGGACCAGTTGGTATCCCTGAGTTTAAATTTGTAATTAATAAACTTGAGTGGTTGGTACCATATGTATTACCATCTGACAATAATAAAATAAAATTATTGAAATTTATTGAAAAAGATCCATTAATTTCAATAAGTTTTAGATCTTGGGAAATGTATGAGTATCCATTAGTTCCCAGGAGTACAAGAGTTATGTGGCAAATTAAATCTTCAACACAATTGGAGAAACCAAGATATGTAATTGTTGGATTTCAAACTGAAAGAAAAGATAAATTGGGAGTTACTGCGTGTTTTTTTGATCACTGTAACCTCACAAATGTGAAACTGTTTTTGAACTCACAATCTTATCCTTATGGGAATTTAAATCTACACTTTGATCAAAATCAGTATTCTATATTATATGATATGTATGCTAACTTTCAATCCTCTTACTATGGAAGAGATTCGGAACCTATATTAAATATGTCAAATTTTAAATCATTGGCTCCATTAATTGTGATTGACTGCTCTAAACAAAACGAGTTCCTGAAGCAGACCTCAGTCGATGTACGTTTGGAATTTGAGTCCACAGATAATATCCCCGATGCAACAACTGCATACTGTCTAGTCATTCATGATCGCATTGTGCAATATAAACCAATCAGCGGTATTGTCAAGAAATTGTAAAAGTGGAGGGGGAGTGACTGAACTGGTATATAAGTTGTGTTCTTGGGATAGAAATTTATTTCTATTCCAGGATGGAGTTCATAGTAGACGTTCAAGGCTTTAAACAGTCCAGCAACGATTTCATTGTCAAGGAGTTGGCTATTCTTCCACTGGAAGCAGATGCTACACCTCAAGTTTATTTCTTTCAACCACCCTATCATTATGATTCACTATCGAAACGTTGCAGAAGTATGAATACATGGTTGACATTCAATTACCATGGACTCCATTGGGGTAAAGGAGAAATACCTTATGATGAACTGCGAGCTGATTTTCAAGAAACATTACAAGGAGCGAAAACTATCTATACAAAAGGTGTTGAAAAGAAAGAGTGGTTAGAAAAATATTTGTTAAATGTACGAAATTTAGAAGATATAGATTGTCCACCGCTTAGAAATGTAAGAAAAGACTTATTGTTAACTACGTGTACATACCATTGTATAAGAACTGAAAATTGTGCTGCAAACAATGTAATAGCTCTTCGAAATTGGTTTCTAAATGTAATGTGTGAACCTATAGAATCTATAATAGGTGCTGATGAATTACATCCTCTGTCTAATAGTTTAAAATCTTATTATGAGCAATGGGAATATGTATTGAAATGAATTTGAACTTTTAATATGAATAAATGAATTGAATAGTTTTAAAAAAATCAATGTGTTTTTACTGCTTTACCTAAACCTTAGTATTATAATAAAAAGATTTATGAATAAATTCTTAGACGGTGTCTTTGTTCTCTTTAAAAATCAAGTTGAGACTTGTTTGAACACGCTTGTTCCAGTAAAAATCGTTACTGCTTTATCTAAACCCTTAGTATTATAATAGAAAGACTTTATGAATCAATTCTTAGACAATGTCTTTGTTCTGTTTAAAAAGCAAGTTGAGACTTGTTTGAACACGCTTGTTCTGCTGAAAATCGTATACTAAAGACCAAAGTGTCTTTACCTTGTATTTTTTTAATGTTTTCTCTGTTTTTTTATATATATATTTTTATTTTTTTATTTTTTTTTATTGTTTTCTCTGTTTTCTTTTTTTATTTTCTTTCCTTTTTTTCTTTTTTTATTGTTTTCTCTTTTTTTCTTTTTTATTTCTTTTTTTTATTTTTTCTTTTATTGTTTTCTTTTTTTCATTGTTTTATTATTATTATTATTATTTTTTTTTCATTATTTTTTTTTCTCTCTTTTTTATTATTTTTTTTTTTACATATCTAAAATATAAAGGTAGAATAAAAAGATACAATTTATAAGTAAATTTTTGCATTTATTTAAACATATATCTTGAATATTTACAGTATATTACAATTCTCTTAATTATAATATTTATTAGATAAACTCAAATTCTAGATTATTATATTTTCCACCAATATATTTTAATTTTAATTTGTTGGATTCCACGGCTTCGTCGAGCACCTTGAAGTTGTCTGGCTCCTTCTCAAACAGATTCGTAAATCTCGCTGGCAGGAATGTCCGGAATTCACCATCCAAATCAACTGCAAACTTGAAGCCATACTTGGTTGACATCCTCTTTATACTAGTTACGGTATAGAGGGCGTTGACATCCAACTGAGCAAGCGGCTTCGTGGGTAGTAGATGCTGCAAACGTCCAAGAGAGTTGATTTTGCTTAAGGTGGCGTCCATTGTTTTGAATATCTGTAAGCAAATCAAAATAAAGCTGTTAGATCAAAACATATTATTAAGCTAAAATCAAAAAATAGACTTTAAGGTGGAAGAAGGCTTACCTAGTAGAGGATTCGGAGCTGCTCTTGATGCTGCTTCAGCTGCTGATGTAGTCTCTAACAGATATGTCTCCACTTGGCTTCAAATCCTCCTTATATCTCTTGGACCCCACTCTATCTCCAATTTCCCACTCTTCTTACCCCCACTTTGTTGTTGCGCGCGCAACTCCCCTTTCCCAAGTCTATCCACTCGCACTGGACCTGGTTAACCGCACGCGCATCTTTGCTGCGCACCTTTCACGTTTGAGACTGCTAATGATATGCAAATTAGTTCTTACATAACACTTTATGCAAATGAAAAGGGTTAGCATTTTACGTTAAACTTGGCGCGATTCGATTGCAGCGCCGTCTAACAGTAGTGGCCGGTGTGCTAACTCACTAAAATGGCTGTCGGTAACGTAGAACTCTCACTAACAACAGACTAAAAGCTTGCTTAAAAAGTAGGGAATCCCCGCTTGAAAAACCTAAAAGTGGGGGTAAATTTATGCAAATTAGACAAATTGGGTAGTTTGCATAGTAATGATATGCAAATTAGTTCTTAGGTAAAAGTTAACAATACCCAGTTTATGCAAATTTGATTGGTAGTATTAAGGATATGCAAATTAGTTCTTCGGTAAAAGGTAACAACAATACGCAGTTTATGCAAATTAGCCGCGTGGGTGGTATTGCATACTAATGATATGCAAATTAGTTCTTACATAACACTTTATGCAAATTAAAAGGGTTAGCATTTTAAGTTAAACTTGGCGCGATTCGATTGCAGCGCCGCCTTTGAGTGGTGGCCGGTGTGCTAACTCACTAAAATTACTGTCGGTAACGTAGAACTCTCACTTACAACAGACTAAAAGCGCGCTCAAAAGTAGGGAAATCCCCGCTTCAAATACCTAAATGTGGGGGTAATTTTAAACTTACCGCGCAAAAGTGGGGGTAAAAATTCTAAATGGCGCGCTTGAAAAACCTAAAAGTGGGGGTAAAATTTAACTTCCCGCTCAAAAGTGGGAGTAAAGTTTAAATTCCCGCGAAAAAGTGGGGGTAAAAATCCAAAATGGCGCGGGGAATCCATGCTTTATTTTTATAAACATCCTCCTTTTTTATAACTATGTGATTTTATATGTTTATTTCATATTTTAATGATGAAATATTGAACTATTGATTGGAATTTTTTTTAAAAACTATGCTTTTTAACGTCATAGCTATGGAACGAATATTAAATAGATAAAAAAGCTTGATTACAAAAAAGTGTAAAAATATGTGCCAATTATGTACAAAATGTAGTTAATATTACTTTGTCTTTTTTATATGTTCATAATAAAAATAATTTTAATTAATAGCAGTTTTATATTTAAAATGTTAGCCTTAATTTTTAAGTGTTACTTTCCTTCTTCGTGCTGCTACTTTCCCCCTTAAGGGTGAGGAGGATAGTAACAAACAAAGAGCTGATTAAAAAGTCCTGCTGTTGACTATCTAATTATTATTTATGTTTAATTCCAATTTTATTTAATAGGTGAAAGTCCAAGCTTTCGATTAGTATGTTTACAGAACTTATCCGACAAATAGTTTTGATGTTATCATCAAAAAATTGATTTTTGTTACTTTCCTCCTCTCCTCTATGCACATACTGGCACTGTACCAATTTAATACAAGTAACTAAACGTGATTAAATGTACGTGAACTGACCTATGCCACATTATGTAGAAATGTAGAAAGGTAAATTACATAGGTAATATACGTTAATGAGGAATCGGACAAACATTAAAAAATGTCAGAAATTTTGAGAAATGATATTATTTGGTACAACAAAAAAGCATGCAAAATTTGAAAATTTTTTGCTAAATAATTTAGAAGTTAAAAAAATTATTTATTTATCATGGTCTCTTATGAAGAAACGGTAACCAAGGTAGGGGAGAGTAGTCAGAGTTGGACAGTGGTCAGAGTTGAATCATCGCGTTTATTTTGTTTTATTACAGTAGATCCATATGACTTTGTGTGTAAATACTTGTTAGCAATGCCGGCGAACTTTTTACATGGATTGCAGTGAAGTGTGCGAACTATATAGACGCATTAAGCGAGTCCGTGTTATACGCTCAACAAAAAACATTTTAGTAGTTTCAAAATTAGATAATTAAATGTAGCAGAAATATGCCAAAGACAAATTAAGTTGACTAAAATTGTTCATTAAGATGTTATACAAAAATGTGGAACGTAATTTGGTGTTTGTATAAAGCGTTCATGGTGTGTGTGTGTGATATGAAGCTAAACGGCGCTTGAGTCAAGGTTGGTACACCCAAAATTTTGCAATTCTGAAGCATGTTTGCAATGAAAATGAATTTGTAAACTTAAAAAGGTGTCAAAAACTTCATTTCTATTGGAAACAAAGAAAATTCAAATTTTTCGTAATACTCTTTTCACTTTTAGATCAATTTCGCGATACAAGAGGAAATATGATTTATTCCAGTTTCATGTTTCCCTTTGTCATTTCCAAATGTATTTGAGTGCCATTCTATCATGCGAAGGCAAATATATTGTAATTTTCAATCATTTATCTTCATATTTCATTGATTTTCTACAGTGACCCAACTCTGACTACCATGTTCAACTTTGACTACCTTTTTTTTTTTTTATTGCCTATAACTCCGAAACTTTTGGTACAAATTTTTTGCAATGTGTAGCAAAAACATTGCATTTGAGTAGAACTTTCCAATAATATAAGAGAAATCGCAAAAGTCGGCCTGCAGGAGAAGTTATAGAGAAAAGTCAAAACTATATCCAAATCTGACTACTCTCCCCTACTTTGAAAGTAAATTGCTAATAGATATCGATGCCAGATTTTCTTGGGCTAATTGTATTTAAATGATGAATATTTCAGGTTTAATAAATCAAAAAACTTTATTCAGTCTAGATGCGGCAACGCTGTAAAGCTGTCAAATGCAGTAAAGAACGTAGGTTACGTAAGTTAGGTTTGAGTCAGGTAAGAAGTTCCGGCTACAAGCGCGCTAAATTCAAATTCATTAATATTAAAGTTTTTTCAATTCACTTACAGATTGTCAATTATTACACAGGCCAACAAGATTTTGTTGACTAAAATATTATAGCCGATTTTTATAGGATTTTTTCCGTAGAATCCGAATCTGACCTTGAAAATGTCGGATTGGCTCTAGTTTTTGAACAATTTAGGTTAAAAGTTGCCAAAAATCGAGTTTTTGGCACTTTTTAACCGCTTGTAAAAAGGTAAAGAGAAATGATAACAGAGCCTACATATGATAAAATGAAAGCTTAAACATTGCCCTTTAAGATCCAAAATCAAAAAACTGTGTATCTTATGATCCGAACAGTAGGGAGCTGTTTTTGCATTGTTACCTACTCGAATTTCGAACAATGGCTTTCATTGATTTCTCTCATAGATCATCAAACTTGCAAAAGGGTTATTTCTACTTATAAAATAAAAGTATAAAAGCTATTTCAGACCCTGATCACAAATTTGATGTACAATTTGCAATTTGACAGTTGGCAGCTGTCAACATAACTGTCAACTGAATAACAAAGTGAGTTATTTGAATTAAAGTGTCGGGAAAAAGGTTTTATGGGTCATTTATCGCAAATTTGAACACCTGTTTTTAATTTGACAGTTGGCAGTTGCCAACATAACTGTCAACTTAACAACAAAGTTAGATGTTGAAATGAAAATGACAATAAAAAGGTTTCCAGGGTCACTGATCTCAAATTTGATATCCAATTTTTAGATTTGTTAGTTGACAGCTGTCAAAATAAATGTCAACTTAATTTGAAAGTTATTTGTTGTACAAAAATGTCAGTTAAAATGTTTTTTGGGGTCACCAATAACGAATTTGGTAGCCAGTTTTCTGTTTGACTGTTGACAACTGTCAACGTAATTGTCAACTGAAGAAAAAAGTGAGTTATGTTAATAAAAACGTATGTAAGAAGGTTTTATGGTTCGATGATCACGAATTTGTTATCTAGTTTACAATTTGACAGTCGGCAGCTTTCAACATAAATGTCAACAAAATTAATAAGTAGCTTGTTGAAATAAAAATGTCAGTAACAACGTTATTGGGATCACAGATCACAAATTTGATATGCAATTTTCTATTTGAGAGTTGACAGTTGCCAACATAATTGTCAACTTAATTTAAAAGTGATTTGTTGTAAGCAAAATAACAGTAAAATGGTTTTTGGGGTCACTGATCACAAATTTGATGTCCAATTTTCGATTTGAAAGTTGACAGCGCTCAAAATAACTGTCAACTTAATAAAAAAGTGATTTGTTGTACTCAAAATGACACTAAAAAGGTTTTCAGGGTCACTGATCATGAAATTGATATCCAGTTTTTAGTTTGACAGTTGACAGTTGTCAACATAACTGTCAACTTAATTTAAAAGTGATTTGTTGTAAGAAAAATGACAGTAAAATGGTTTTTGGGGTCACTGATCACAAATTTGATGTCCAATTTTCGATTTAAAAGTTGACAGCTGTCAAAATAACTGTCAACTTAATTAAAAAGTGATTTGTTGTACTCAAAATAACACTAAAAAGGTTTTCAGCGTCACTGATCACGAATTTGATATCCAGTTTTCAGTTTGACTTTTGACAACTGACAACATAACTGTCAACTTGATTAAAAAGTGTTTTATTGTAAGAAAAATGACAGTAAAAATGTTTGTGGGGTAACTGATCACAAATTTGATTTGCAGATTTCAGTTTGACATTTGTCAGCTGTTAAGATAACTGTTAACTTAATGAAAAGGTACTTTTCATAATAAAAGTAATAAAAATGACAGTAAATTTTTGTTATGTATCTGATCAGAAATTTGATATCCAGTTAGCAATTTAACAATTTGTATCTGTTAACTAAACTGACAGCTTTGCTAAAATGTAATTTAAGTACAAAGGATTTCGGGAATTGTGATTGCAAATTTGTGCAGTTAAAAAATTGACAGTTGGGACCTCAAGAGTTTACTTCGCTAAAATGTAATTTATTTGATGAAATGTTACAGTAAAATTTCGTGTGTGTCCACTAATCATAAATTTTTGTCGATTTCAAAATTAGACTATTGCCAACTATCAATTGAACAGCCAAATGTGCTAAAGAAAGATTTTATTTATTAAAAATTATGTCGAAGTTTCTTAATCCTAATTGGAGTGTATTTATCTAATTAGTAATCGGATCTATATAGACAATTAGGATAAGTGGGATTTTTTTGACTAACCTGTTAAGGACAATAATTCAGTCGACAATTACGTGGACAGTTGTCAAAAGTCAAACAGAAAACTGGTTCTCAAATTCGTTATCGGTGACCGCAAGAACCTTTTTACTGTCATTTCGAGTACAACAAATCACTTTTTAATTAAGTTGACAGTTATTTTGACAATTTTAAATTTTCAAAATGAAAATTGGATATCAAATTTGTGATCAGTGACCCCAAAAACCATTTTACTGGTATTTTTCTTAAAACAAATAACTTTTTAATTAAGTTGACAGTTATGTTGGCAACTGTCAACTGTCAAATTAAAAACTGGTCATCAAATTTGCGATCAGCGGCATATAAAACCTTTTTTCTGACATTTTCATTCAAATAACTCACTTTTTAATTTCGTTGACAGTTATGTTGGCAGCTGCCAACTGTCAAATTAAAAACAGGTGTTCAAATCTGCGATTAGTGGCCCATAAAACCTTTTTTCTGACATTTTAATTTAAATACCCCATTTTTTTATTCAGTTGACAGTTATGTTGGCAACTGCCAACTGTCAAATTAAAAACAGGTGTTCAAATTTGCGATAAATGACCCATAAAACCTTTTTCCCGACACTTTAATTCAAATAACCCATTTTTTTATTTAGTTGATAGTTATGTTGACAGCTGCCAACTGTCAAATTAAAAACTGGTCATCAAATTTGCGATCAGCGGCATATAAAACCTTTTTTCTGACATTTTCATTCAAATAACTCACTTTTTAATTTCGTTGACAGTTATGTTGGCAGCTGCCAACTGTCAAATTAAAAACAGGTGTTCAAATCTGCGATTAGTGGCCCATAAAACCTTTTTTCTGACATTTTAATTTAAATACCCCATTTTTTTATTCAGTTGACAGTTATGTTGGCAACTGCCAACTGTCAAATTAAAAACAGGTGTTCAAATTTGCGATAAATGACCCATAAAACCTTTTTCCCGACACTTTAATTCAAATAACTCACTTTGTTATTCAGTTGACAGTTATGTTGACAGCTGCCAACTGTCAAATTGCAAATTGTACATCAAATTTGTGATCAGGGTCTGAAATAGCTTTTATACTTTTATTTTATAAGTAGAAATAACCCTTTTGCAAGTTTGATGATCTATGAGAGAAATCAATGAAAGCCATTGTTCGAAATTCGAGTAGGTAACAATGCAAAAACAGCTCCCTACTGTTCGGATCATAAGATACACAGTTTTTTGATTTTGGATCTTAAAGGGCAATGTTTAAGCTTTCATTTTATCATATGTAGGCTCTGTTATCATTTCTCTTTACCTTTTTACAAGCGGTTAAAAAGTGCCAAAAACTCGATTTTTGGCAACTTTTAACCTAAATTGTTCAAAAACTAGAGCCAATCCGACATTTTCAAGGTCAGATTCGGATTCTACGGAAAAAATCCTATAAAAATCGGCTATAATATTTTAGTCAACAAAATCTTGTTGGCCTGTGTAATAATTGACAATCTGTAAGTGAATTGAAAAAACTTTAATATTAATGAATTTGAATTTAGCGCGCTTGTAGCCGGAACTTCTTACCTGACTCAAACCTAACTTACGTAACCTACGTTCTTTACTGCATTTGACAGCTTTACAGCGTTGCCGCATCTAGACTGAATAAAGTTTTTTGATTTATTAAACCTGAAATATTCATCATTTAAATACAATTAGCCCAAGAAAATCTGGCATCGATATCTATTAGCAATTTACTTTCAAAGTAGGGGAGAGTAGTCAGATTTGGATATAGTTTTGACTTTTCTCTATAACTTCTCCTGCAGGCCGACTTTTGCGATTTCTCTTATATTATTGGAAATTTCTACTCAAATGCAATGTTTTTGCTACACATTGCAAAAAATTTGTACCAAAAGTTTCGGAGTTATAGGCAATAAAAAAAAAAAAAGGTAGTCAAAGTTGAACATGGTAGTCAGAGTTGGGTCACTGTAGAAAATCAATGAAATATGAAGATAAATGATTGAAAATTACAATATATTTGCCTTCGCATGATAGAATAGCACTCAAATACATTTGGAAATGACAAAGGGAAACATGAAACTGGAATAAATCATATTTCCTCTTGTATCGCGAAATTGATCTAAAAGTGAAAAGAGTATTACGAAAAATTTGAATTTTCTTTGTTTCCAATAGAAATGAAGTTTTTGACACCTTTTTAAGTTTACAAATTCATTTTCATTGCAAACATGCTTCAGAATTGCAAAATTTTGGGTGTACCAACCTTGACTCAAGCGCCGTTTAGCTTCATATCACACACACACACCATGAACGCTTTATACAAACACCAAATTACGTTCCACATTTTTGTATAACATCTTAATGAACAATTTTAGTCAACTTAATTTGTCTTTGGCATATTTCTGCTACATTTAATTATCTAATTTTGAAACTACTAAAATATTTTTTGTTGAGCGTATAACACGGACTCGCTTAATGCGTCTATATAGTTCGCACACTTCACTGCAATCCATGTAAAAAGTTCGCCGGCATTGCTAACAAGTATTTACACACAAAGTCATATGGATCTACTGTAATAAAACAAAATAAACGCGATGATTCAACTCTGACCACTGTCCAACTCTGACTACTCTCCCCTACCTTGGTTACCGTTTCTTCATAAGAGACCATGATAAATAAATAATTTTTTTAACTTCTAAATTATTTAGCAAAAAATTTTCAAATTTTGCATGCTTTTTTGTTGTACCAAATAATATCATTTCTCAAAATTTCTGACATTTTTTAATGTTTGTCCGATTCCTCATTAACGTATATTACCTATGTAATTTACCTTTCTACATTTCTACATAATGTGGCATAGGTCAGTTCACGTACATTTAATCACGTTTAGTTACTTGTATTAAATTGGTACAGTGCCAGTATGTGCATAGAGGAGAGGAGGAAAGTAACAAAAATCAATTTTTTGATGATAACATCAAAACTATTTGTCGGATAAGTTCTGTAAACATACTAATCGAAAGCTTGGACTTTCACCTATTAAATAAAATTGGAATTAAACATAAATAATAATTAGATAGTCAACAGCAGGACTTTTTAATCAGCTCTTTGTTTGTTACTATCCTCCTCACCCTTAAGGGGGAAAGTAGCAGCACGAAGAAGGAAAGTAACACTTAAAAATTAAGGCTAACATTTTAAATATAAAACTGCTATTAATTAAAATTATTTTTATTATGAACATATAAAAAAGACAAAGTAATATTAACTACATTTTGTACATAATTGGCACATATTTTTACACTTTTTTGTAATCAAGCTTTTTTATCTATTTAATATTCGTTCCATAGCTATGACGTTAAAAAGCATAGTTTTTAAAAAAAATTCCAATCAATAGTTCAATATTTCATCATTAAAATATGAAATAAACATATAAAATCACATAGTTATAAAAAAGGAGGATGTTTATAAAAATGTGGTGGGGGAACGGAGGTTTGATTGCCTGACTACTAAATTTTTCCAGTTACGCCATTTTTTCCCCACATTAATAGTTGTTTTCTAAAAACTGAACGTCTCTTACTAAATATTGATCACTAAAGTTTTTCAGTGTAGGCAAAAACTTACTTTTATCGTAATTTTTGCACAACATGTCAATATCAGACATACGGTTCCCAAACCAGCTCGCGCATGATATAGGGAAGGTAGAGGGGGTAAAACTGGACAAAAAATTACTTTGGGACCATGTCTCTTCGCTGACTGGTTTAGAAGTTATAAGCGTTGTTACTTTCCACCTCTGTTACTTTCCTCCTCGGTCTCCCCTATTTTTTTTTCAACAGTATGATGTACTGGCCCTGTACTTACATTATAATCTTACTATGTACTCAAATTTTCAAATTATTTTTCAAGATGCTAGATTAGTACGACTTTGGTATGACTCCATATTTATTTAGTACGCGTACTAACTGAAAATCTTAAAGTTTTTATGAATTACATACAAGTGTAATACTAGTACGATACAAGTACGTCATACAAATGTAATAAAAAGGTACATACATACTGGCACTATTATGGCCTATTTACACCTTCGAAAAAAAAAAATTTTTTGCACGAGAGTAAAGAGTTCAGATACACAGTCTGTCCTCTTCCCTCCAATGCGAAAAAAAATTTTTTTTTCGAAGGTGTAAACAGGTCATTATAGTTTAGAATCGGTACTTCAAAAATCAGTATCATTATACTCGTATATAGTAGTAGTATAATGCAATGGTACGTATTGTACGCTGGTTATCTGGGTAGATATACATTATACATTTGACATTTAAATTACCTAGCTTTCTACGTTTTCTACGTATATTACGTGGGAAATGCGCATTCCAAAGAAATTACAAACTGATAAAGGTAAAGAATTTTACAATTCGTAATTTGAAGAATTAATGAGAATTTATAAGATCAACCTATATTCAACCTATATAGTAATCTCAAAGCATCCAATTGTTTAGAGATTTCTTTCGAATAAGTTAAAGTTAACTTTTGGAAAAGTTAAAGTTAACTTTAGGAAAAGTTAAAGTTAACTTTCGGAAAAGTTAAAGTTAACTTTCGGAATAGTTAAAGTTTACTTTTGGAAAAGCTAAAGTTAACTTTTGGAAAAGTTAAAGTTAACTTTTGAAAAAGTTAAATTGTGAAAAAGTTAAATGCAATTAACATGTAGATCCCATAAGAATGTAAGTTAACTTTCGAAAAAGTTAAAGTTAACTTTTGGAAAAGTTAAAGTTAACTTTTGGAAAAGTTAAAGTTAACTTTTGGAAAAGTTAAAGTTAACTTTTGGAAAAGTTAAAGTTAACTTTTGGAAAAGTTAAAGTTAACTTTTGAAAAAGTTAAATTGTGAAAAAGTTAAATGCAATTAACATGTAAATCCCATATCGAGTGTTTTTGTGAACATTAATAAAGAGTTATCTTAAAAGGTTAGGTATTAGTTTTCCTGAAAAAAAAAAAACAATTTTTATTTTATCCAAAGTAATTTATAATTATAAAATATAAATATTATATAATTTAAACATTTAGTAAAATAAAAAAACTTTTGGCTGTTACTATACACCAACTTAACAAAATAAAATAGTGCTATCTTAACCACAGTATTTTTTTTCTTTAGAATAGATATTTTTATAAACAATAAATATAAAGTCATAAGAAATATTGTAATATAAAAGAAAAAGAAACCTAAGTGTTTTTAAAAAATTCTTTTCGGATATGAATAATTAAAAAAAGGTGCTGCAACGCAGCATTTTTTGTTTTTTGGTTGGCGAACCTGACTGCTGACAACATAAAGTACAGGCATAAGTGCGATTGGTCAAAATACACACGTTGATTAGAAATGCTTTTAATAAATTAATTTTAAACATATTTAAAAAATTTATTTATACTTTCTTTATATAATATATATTTCATGAAGTTTATTTTTTCTTAAAGTAAAATTATTTAATCATAATAAATATGTTAAAAGATAGTAATAATGTGACGCGTTCTGAAGAAAGGGACCTAAGAAGTAAAAAATCGTTTTTCGGTTTATTGATGTTTTAATTTAATCAAAGGTTCCTTTTTCATTATCTAAAGTCAGAAAAGGTTTTTATTTAATAATTTTCAAGTTATAACAATTCAAATCTCTCGATTTGTACAGATTACCATGCACGCTCAATTTTTATTTTCGCTCTCCTGTAAAATAACCAATTTTCTTCTTAGGTCCCTTTCTTCAATTTCTAAAAATTTCAAATAACGCGCGCATTATGAAAGCATGCGTACTTGCGTTTGACATTATAGCTCCAGGACGTATGTAAACAAATATGATGGCCGGATCTTTTAGGTTATGTCTAAAAGGTCAGCTTTGTACGCTTTATAATACCGATAATATCATTATATTATTACACTTATCATTATTTACAGCATATTTGATAATTCTTTTTTAATTTAATTGTTGATATGAAATTTATAAGATATAGACTGCTCAGCGCTTAGGAATGTTAAAAAAGACGTATTGTTAGTATTACATGTACAATCCATTGTATGTGATTCGATACAATACAAAATACAATTAAATTTTTTACAGTTCCAATGCATTTTCTGTTGGTGGAGAGTAAATTATGTATTTTACAACTGTAAAATTTAGTACATTTGTACTGAAAGGAGAAGGTGAATTTTAAAACGATGTGGCAATTTCATCCTCCTCTCCTTGTTCCTTTCTATTTCATGCGTCAGTAACAGCGATAGAGGAAGAGAAAAATAGCAAAACTCTTTGGCTTAAGCCCAAAGCACAACGAATACGGTTACGGGAGCGGGACATGAGATAATAAAGGACAGAGACTGTTTCTGTCTTTTTCTGTCTCATGCTCTGGTCCCGTAACCGTATTTTTATCTGCTTAAGCCTTTAGGGGGATCGTGGACCTTTCTTTTTTAAGCTAGACCGAATATACATCGCTTGAGTATCCGTTCACATTGGCCACGCGCATCTCGTTTGCGCACCATACGTCAAATCAGGCCCAACGTGACCCACCCCCCTAATCTACCTGCTAATCTTGGTATTTTGAAAATTTAAGTCCCAATACATTTTGGGTTTGATAGGTGGGTGGTTTTGGGAATAGAATAGTTTCTGTCAAAACATATACTAAGTGGGTGGCGGGTTGATGGGTAGGGGTGGGGTGTTAGGCATATGATACATACATTGAAAACATATACTAGGTGGACAGTGGGTGGTAGTACCAAAGACATGTAACTTATTTCTAAGATAAAAGTTAACAACAATTTATGGTTTATGCAAATTCTACAGATGGATGAGGTCATAAACACATGCAATTAGTCCTAAGGTAAAAGTTAACAACAATACACAGTTTATGCAAATTAGAAAGGTTAAGATTTTAAGTTAAACTTAGTGCGATTCGATTGCAGCGCCTTCTATGGAGAAATGCCCCGCTTGAAAAACCTGAAAGTAGAGGTACCTTTAAATTCCCGCGCAAAAGTAAGGGTAAAAATTTAAAATGACGTAGGAGAATCCCCAAGAGAATGCCGACATATAGTAATACCGACTAAGGGTAACCGATTTCGGAAATCTACCTTACCGTCGAGCAAGCAAGTAATCTGCATTACCGACACAAGGTAACACGCGCGAAATCTGCATTACCGACCGACGGTAATTTATCAACAAAACCGCTAAAAATACACTGCAGGTAACTGACTAGGGCGCCACCTGGTGGCGAAAATCGGAACTGTGCGCTGGTTCTCTCTTTGCTATACTACTGTTGCTGCAAGGTTAGGCAAGGTTGGGCCAAGGTTGATGCAAGATTTTAAAAAATTCTTGTTAGGGGAGAGGGCCCCAAGTTGGACATCCTTTCGTCTTATTGCTGTGGAATCCAAACCAAATAAAATATATTAAAATATTTTATACTGAATGAAAGTACAATTTATAAGGTAACTTATGGCCACAGAGATAAAATTTTATTTTGACCATAAACATTTTTAAAGCGTTTTTTCTAATTGTTAAAATTTTCGGTCTAAAAAAAAGTGGCCCTATGATGGACACATTCTTAAAAGTCTCTGAAAATTGTAGTAAATAAAAAAATTAACATCCTCAAAAAATTATTAATAAAAGTGTAAAATCGAAAATATGCAAATAAATACATTGAGATTTGAGGCCTGTCCATCTTAGGGTACATGACACCATTTTTTAATCCCCAGTAAAAATATATATACTAACACTGAATTAGTAAAATCATTTTAGGATATTATTATACGATAAATAAATAATATTATAACGTTAAGTACTCATTCTAAATCATAAATTTAAGTAACTATACCAACTTAAGAAAAAACTGTTACAAAACTTTTTTAGACCCAAAACTACGTGGCATGTATAGAAGAAAAACCAACTGGTTTTTTTTCTTCAAATGTGTATCAAAATCTTCGTCTAGACAAACAACAAAAATGACAAAAAGCATAAGGCGCTGCCACCTTAAACAAAAATTTTATACGAAATGTCCATCTTGGGGCCCTGTCCATCTTGGGGCCTACTCCCCTACAGATAATAAAAACTTTACTCTCTAAAATTTCTTTAATTAATAAAAGAATTATTTTCAGAAGATTTTCAAATTTACCATTTTCAAATATTTTAAATGTATTTTATAATTATATGCTATATTTATTTATTGCTTCCTCATAGAGAAAGTATTGCTTTACCCTCAAATCCTCAATTGCAATTTTTTGACATTTCTTGACATAATTCGACCCCAGGATGTCAAAAATGATGTTAAGAAAAAATGTCCGGGTGTGTGTGTGTGTGTGTATGTTAACTTTACGTTTGGCCCAATATCTCGAGAACCGTTATAGTTAGAAGCATCTTTTTTACCAAATAATAGGTCTTTCAGGGGGACAAATTCTGCCATATGTTTAAATCCGATCGATCAGTTCCAGATATATTTTTTTTAGATTTTAAAATTTTCAAAAATTCGTTTTTTAGCAAAATTATAAAAAAAAATTTAAGAAAGTTTAAATATAAGCTTTTGATCCTTTTTATTTTTTAAAAACGCATCGATTTGCCTATTTACGAACCCTCTAGCTCCGTTTCGTATGGAGTTATCAAGCTTTTAGAAATGGAAAATTTTAATAATCAATTTTTGCTTCCTCATAGAGGAAGTATTGTTTTACCCTTAAACCCTCAATTGCAATTTTTTGACATTTCTCGAAATAATTCGACCCCAGGATGTCAAAAATGATGTTTAGAAAATATTTCCGGGTGTGTGTGTGTGTGTGTTAACTTTACGTTTGGCCCAATATCTCGAGAACCGTTATAGTTACAAGCATCTTTTTTATACCAAATAATAGGTCTTTCAAAAGGACAAACTCTGCCATATGTTTGAATCCGATCGATCAGTTCTACATATATTTTTTTTAGATTTTAAAATTTTCAAAAAATCGTTTTTTAGCAAAATTATAAAAAAAATTTAAGAAAGTTAAAATATAAGCTTTTGATCCTTCTTATTTTTTAAAAACACATCGATTGACCTATTTACAAACCCTCTAGCTCCGTTTCATATGGAGTTATCAAGCTTTTAAAAATGGAAAATTTTAATAATCAATTTTTGCTTCCTCATAGAGGAAGTATTGTTTTACCCTCAAATCCTCAATTGCAATTTTTTGACATTTCTCGACATAATTCGACCCCAGGATGTCAAAAATGATGTTTAGAAAAGATGTCCGGGTGTGTGTGTGTGTGTATGTTAACTTTACGTTTGGCCCAATATCTCGAGAACCGTTATAGTTAGAAGCATCTTTTTTATACCAAATAATAGGTCTCTCAGAGAGACAAATTCTGCCATATGTTTGAATCCGATCGATCAGTTCCAGATATAATTTTTTTAGATTTTAAAATTTTCAAAAAAAGGTTTTTTAGCAAAATTATAAAAAAAAATTTAAGAAAGGTAAAATGTAAGCTTTTGATCCTTTTTATTTTTTAAAAACGCATCGAATTGCTTATTTACGAACCCTCTAGCTCCGTTTCGTATGGAGTTATCAAGCTTTTAGAAATGGAAAATTTTAATAATCAATTTTTGCTTCCTCATAGAGGAAGTATTGTTTTACCCTCAAATCCTTAATTGCAATTTTTTGACATTTCTCGACATAATTCGACCCCAGGATGTCAAAAATGATGTTTAGAAAAGATGTCCGGGTGTGTGTGTGTGTGTGTGTATGTTAACTTTACGTTTGGCCCAATATCTCGAGAACCGTTATAGTTAGAAGCATCTTTTTTTTACTAAATAATAGGTCTCTCAGAGGGGCAAATTCTGCCATATGTTTAAATCCGATCGATCAGTTCCAGATATAATTTTTTTTAGATTTAAAAATTTTCAAAAATTCGTTTTTTAGCAAAATTATAAAAAAAAATTAAAGAAAGTTTAAATATAAGCTTTTGATCCTTTTTATTTTTTAAAAACGCATCGATTTACCTATTTACGAACCCTCTAGCTCAGTTTTGTATGGAGTTATCAAGCTTTTAAAAATGGAAAATTTTAATAATCAATTTTTGCTTCCTCATAGAGGAAGTATTGTTTTACCCTCAAATCCTCAATTGCAATTTTTTGATATTTCTCGACATAATTCGACCCCAGGATGTCAAAAATGATGTTTAGAAAAGATGTCCGGGTGTGTGTGTGTGTGTGTGTATGTTAACTTTACGTTTAGCCTAATATCTCGAGAACCGTTATAGTTAGAAGCATCTTTTTTTTACTAAATAATAGGTCTCTCAGAGGGGCAAATTCTGCTATATGTTTGAATCCGATCGATCAGTTCCAGATATAATTTTTTTAGATTTTAAAATTTTCAAAAAAACGTTTTTTAGCAAAATTATAAAAAAAAATTTAAGAAAGGTAAAATGTAAGCTTTTGATCCTTTTTATTTTTTAAAAACACATCGATTGACGTATTTACAAACCCTCTAGCTCCGTTTCGTATGGAGTTATCAAGCTTTTAGAAATGGAAAATTTTAATAATCAATTTTTGCTTCCTCATAGAGGAAGTATTGTTTTACCCTCAAATCCTCAATTGCAATTTTTTGACATTTTTCGACATAATTCGACCCCAGGATGTCAAAAATGATGTTTAGAAAAGATGTCCGGGTGTGTGTGTGTGTGTGTGTGTATGTTAACTTTACGTTTGGCCCAATATCTCGAGAACCGTTATAGTTAGAAGCATCTTTTTTTACCAAATAATAGGTCTTTCAGGGGGACAAATTCTGCCATATGTTTGAATCCGATCGATCAGTTCCAGATATATTTTTTTAGATTTTAAAATTTTCAAAAATTCGTTTTTTAGCAAAATTATAAAAAAAAATTTAAGAAAGTTTAAATATAAGTTTTTGACCCTTTTTATTTTTTAAAAACGCATCGATTTGCCTATTTACGAACCCTCTAGCTCCGTTTCGTATGGAGTTATCAAGCTTTTAGAAATGGAAAATTTTAATAATCAATTTTTGCTTCCTCATAGAGGAAGTATTGTTTTACCCTTAAACCCTCAATTGCAATTTTTTGACATTTCTCGAAATAATTCGACCCCAGGATGTCAAAAATGATGTTTAGAAAATATTTCCGGGTGTGTGTGTGTGTGTGTTAACTTTACGTTTGGCCCAATATCTCGAGAACCGTTATAGTTACAAGCATCTTTTTTATACCAAATAATAGGTCTTTCAAAAGGACAAACTCTGCCATATGTTTGAATCCGATCGATCAGTTCTACATATATTTTTTTTAGATTTTAAAATTTTCAAAAAATCGTTTTTTAGCAAAATTATAAAAAAAATTTAAGAAAGTTAAAATATAAGCTTTTGATCCTTCTTATTTTTTAAAAACACATCGATTGACCTATTTACAAACCCTCTAGCTCCGTTTCATATGGAGTTATCAAGCTTTTAAAAATGGAAAATTTTAATAATCAATTTTTGCTTCCTCATAGAGGAAGTATTGTTTTACCCTCAAATCCTCAATTGCAATTTTTTGACATTTCTCGACATAATTCGACCCCAGGATGTCAAAAATGATGTTTAGAAAAGATGTCCGGGTGTGTGTGTGTGTGTATGTTAACTTTACGTTTGGCCCAATATCTCGAGAACCGTTATAGTTAGAAGCATCTTTTTTATACCAAATAATAGGTCTCTCAGAGAGACAAATTCTGCCATATGTTTGAATCCGATCGATCAGTTCCAGATATATTTTTTTTAGATTTTAATATTTTCAAAAAATCGTTTTTTAGCAAAATTATAAAAAAAATTTAAGAAAGTTAAAATATAAGCTTTTGATCCTTCTTATTTTTTAAAAACACATCGATTGACCTATTTACAAACCCTCTAGCTCCGTTTCGTATGGAGTTATCAAGCTTTTAAAAATGGAAAATTTTAATAATCAATTTTTGCTTCCTCATAGAGGAAGTATTGTTTTACCCTTAAACCCGCAATTGCAATTTTTTGACATTTCTCGAAATAATTCGACCCCAGGATGTCAAAAATGATGTTTAGAAAAGATGTCCGGGTGTGCGTGTGTGTGTGTGTGTATGTTAACTTTACGTTTGGCCCAATGTCTCGAGAACCGTTATAGTTAGAAGCATCTTTTTTACCAAATAATAGGTCTCTCAGGGGGACAAATTCTGCCATATGTTTGAATCCGATCGATCAGTTCCAGATATAATTTTTTTAGATTTTAAAATTTTCAAAAAATCGTTTTTTAGCAAAATTATAAAAAAAAATTTAAGAAAGTTAAAACGTAAGCCTTTGATCCTTCTTATTTTTTAAAAACGCATCGATTGACCTATTTGCGAACCTTCTAGCTCCGTTTCGTATGGAGTCATCAAGCTTTTAAAAATAGAATATTTTAATAATCAATTTTTGCTTCCTCATAGAGGAAGTATTGCTTTACCCTCAAATCCTCAACTGCAATTTTTTGACATTTCTCGACATAATACGACCCTAGGATGTCAAAAATGATGTTTAGAAAAGATGTCCGGGTGTGTGTGTGTGTGTGTTAACTTTACGTTTGGCCCAATATCTCGAGAACCGTTATAGTTACAAGCATGTTTTTTATACCAAATAATAGGTCTTTCAAAAGGACAAACTCTGCCATATGTTTGAATCCGATCGATAGGTTCTACATATATTTTTTTTAGATTTTAAAATTTTCAAAAAATCGTTTTTTAGCAAAATTATAAAAAAAATTTAAGAAAGTTAAAATATAAGCTTTTGATCCTTCTTATTTTTTAAAAACACATCGATTGACCTATTTACAAACCCTCTAGCTCCGTTTCGTATGGAGTTATCAAGCTTTTAAAAATGGAAAATTTTAATAATCAATTTTTGCTTCTGTTACGTCCCTAATATTTTTAATTTTATTATTAATATTATTATTCAAAAAAAGGAATTAATAGATTTTCTAAAGCTAAGAACGAAACTATTTCCCTAATGTTCCTCGATTTAGCTAGGTTAACTAAATAACCGTCGCAGGGATGAGGCCAGTCAAATAAATACACAAAGGTACATTTAAACGATATCTATTATAACAAGAAGAAATCTTTTGGTTAATTGTAAATTTGAAATTGTTTTCCAAATAGTTTTAATGGATTTTGAAGATTCGAAATCTGTAACAAGAGTTTACTATTAGAATTTCTTCATATACGTTATTTTCGAAGATTCTTGGTTTTTCTATCTTTTTGGGATTTTTGAATTATTGTTACCTTTTTATGAGTTTAAGTGGGCTAGGAGACCTTCCGACTCAAATGGCGTGTCCGTGAATAGAGGTAGTAAATTCCTGCAATTGTTGTCCTCAGCAAAGAGTTTACGGTTGGCACTGCGTAAGGCTTGTTCTCGATAGTAGCTGGTACTGCAATTTTCTTCCAACGGCTCTCGTTTATGAATCCAAATTTCAACTTTAATAATTGACTTCAAAAAAAACACTTGTTTTAATCCGACTTCTGATTAAACTAGTTGAATGACTCCGGAAAATACTTGTTTCGATCTCTCTTGATGATTGAACTGAATCGAAAACTGAACTCAAACTGAACTGCTGACTAAAAAGTCGCTTGATATTTATAGTCTAGAAAAAGGCACAGTTTTTGAGTAGTGAGGCACCTTATTTCGTTTTCGGCACATTTTTCGTTATGCTGCATAATAGGGCACAGTTCCTTTGTTTGAAAAAAGCACAGTTTTTAGAGTACGAGGATGCTGGAGGCACAGACCCTTTGTCTAAAAAAGGCACAGTTTTTGGAGTACGAGATGCTGAAGGCACAGCGGGCCCGTTGCGCGTCATTTTCTGTGTGTTGTATCTGTGTAGGTTTTCTTCTATGTGTTGCAGCCTTGCACGTCTTCTTCTTTGCGTTGAACCCATTTCAGATTTACCAAGAGGAAAACAATCTCTATCTTTTCAATTAACCAAATTAATAAATACATGATTTATTCGTGTAATTATTTAAAACAGGTGTGCGTTGAGAAAATAACATAATTGTTGATAACGCTGATTATGAATTCGTTTATTACAAGAATTATATTTGTTTAAACAATAAGTTTACATTTGTTATTTTATAAAGAGATAAATATTTAATAACTAATTATTTTGCTAGTAGACATCTAGTGTTCAGTTAACTAAATTTGTTTAAACAATCAATTTTATTTGTTGAAACAAATTTAGACAAAATCAATTATTATTCTGTAATCAATTTGAAGATTATTTCTATTGAAACCATGTACATTGTTTAATTGTTTATTTTAATTTGTTTAAACAATTTATTTATTTGTTTAAACAAATCAGACAAAATCAATCGTTATTCCTGCAATTAATTTCAAGATTATTTCTATTGAAACCATGTACATTGTTTAATTGTTTATTTTAATTTGTTTAAACAATTTATTTATTTGTTTAAACAAATCAGACAAAATCAATCGTTATTTCTGTAATTAATTTCAAGGTCATCTCTATAGAAACCATAAACATCGTTTAATTGTTTATTTCAATTTGTTTAAACAATTTATTTATTTGTTTAAACAATCAAGATAAAATTGATAATTATTTCTGTAATTTATTTCAAGGTTATTTCTATATAAATTATAAACATCGTTTAATTGTTTATTTCAATTTGTTTAAACAATTTGTTTATTTGTTTAAACAATTTATTTATTTAAATAAACTCGTCAATATGTGTGGTTTCAATATAAAGCAATTGTCGAATGATAAACATTACTTAATTTCTTATTTTAATTTGTTTAAACAATCCAATTATTTGTTTAAACAAACCAAATATAATGATTTAATAATTTATACTTAACTAATTGTTTGTCCGCTTCACTAAATAAAAGTTAATTGTGTAAACATAAAACAACACAAATTTGTATTATTTATTGCACTAAAATGTGATTAAAATATTAATTAAATATTAATTAATTAATTAATTAATAGTCATGGTGACATGACACCTCCCCCCCTTGAAAAATCGACAATATCGGAGAACGAAGTTAGTCGGAATTGTCGATATAAGTTTGAGGATATTTTTATAATTATATATTCTTTAAGTCTGTAAATTTGTGTTATTCTATTCGAGTATGACAGTTTCGGCCTCGGAATCGTATTCTTCTCCATTGAGTTCATAGGCTTCACTGTACCTGGGATTATAAACAGGACAGATGCCTTGGAGATCTGCATGGTAAATTTTTGGGTGTTTTAAAATGAAGACGGTGCATTCTCTGCACGAATTCGCTCGAATTATTATTCCAAATAATTGTATTTGACATCTTTTGCAATATAAGTCGGTAATATTTTTTATAGGAAAATGGATAGGGTAAAAAATTCTACAGAATATTTTTCCTTGGTCCGAAACTTTGTTCTCGTAACAATTTTCACATATTAATTCTTCGCTATAATCATTATAAAATACTGTTAAATCAGTACATTTTACAGTACAGTAAAAAAGTGATAAAATTCTTCTTACAATGAAGGCGCTTTTTAATCCGTTACCCTCTTTTCCAGTTTCAATGTTATTTTCTACAGGTAACATCTAAATTTAAAATAAAGAGGAAAAAAAAAAAGGAAAAATATAAGTCTATACAAGTATATTAATCAAATTATTATCTTAAGTTTTTATTCCTAATAGGCCCTTGGCATACGTAAATGCTATGCCCTCTAACGAAACATCGCTCGCATGCGCCTGTCCATTTAAATAATATTGTTCGATTTTCGATATCAATGTCTAATCGAGGTTCATGCAATCCATTCTGTTCGCTGAATATGAAATTTCGGTTCAATTCTATTAGCATTTTCCGCGCCGCGTTCTGCTTTGCTTCTTTTTTAGTAGAAACTTCACTACTAATTGTAAAGAATTCTACTGCATTTTTGAATAATCTACAATTTGCTCTATATCTCGGTGCTAATATGAATGGGACTTTTTCCATCTCATATTCAGGTGTAGAAAAATCATACTCTATGGAAAGTTCGTTTAACAATTGTGCAGGGCTATTAATGGTATCAACATTGATAACACGAATTTGCGCAGCCATTTTCTGGAACATACACGCAACTACTATTTAGAAAAATGCAATACAATATGAGTAAAGGTAAGTTATTCTTCTATTTTAATTATACATGCGTTTTTGTCTTATTCATTTAATTTCATGCATAAAATATAAAACTGATTACTTTATGTTGCTTCATTCAATCGTTCTATTCTTTATATATATATATATATTTTTTTTTTTTTTTTAGACAGTGATATCAAAAATATAAATGATTATATTTATTGAGAAGGTAATTTTCATGCTCTTTTTTTATGAAGTTTCTGTTTCAGAAGTTCTCGCTAAATTGTACTAAGTTATATTTGTAGCGAGAAATTCGGATGGTGAATTCTTGTATTTTCATGAACAAGTCATTTTAGAAAAAGCGAAAGAGAGAGAAAAAAAAAAGGAAAGGAGAAAACTGTAAAGATGTAAACATGCATTTTAGAGGAGCGAAAGGTGAAGCGTCAATGGTGAGTAGATTTATTACTTTATTAGGGGTAAGGTAAGGACTGGTCTGCGAGAGCTGTTTTTTTTTATTATCTCTCGATTTTTCCTCTTGGACGTGCTGTGTCCACTCAACTTTGACTTAAAAGACGTAACAGAAAAAAAGGGGTACTTTCGTCTATTTTCAAACTGTGAAGAGAACTTTTGTGTTTTGAGAATCTTTGATTTTTGTTGAAATCCTTGAGAATTTTAACTTTGCCAAAAAAGTAGGGAAAAAGGGAAAAGTAGAAGGAAAATAAGAAATGTCTCTAAAGGGTTTCAGTCGTCGTTTTACTTTTCTACTAAGAGTATTTTTTAAAGGAAAGAGAAAATTAGGGGAAAAAAATGGCTAGTGATTTTAGTAATTTATTTGATAATATAGATATTGAGGATTTAGATGAGGAAGTTGTTGAAAGAGCTTCGGTAGACGAGCTTGATAGGCTAGTTAGCGATAGGGTAGGTGAAAATGTTAACTCAGATTTTGAAATGGATTTAGATGCCATTTTGCTTGATACCAGCAATAATAGACATGTACAAGAAGTGTTGCGGGAGTTAAATGAGAATAGTATAATTGAAACTAATAATTCTAATTTGCATGAACTGAGACAAAATGAGTCTGTTACACCAAGGGTAATTGTGGATATTACAGGAGACTGGTGTAACGATATTTGGACAGTACGTGATTGCAAAAACAAATTCTATATTATGAATTCAGGGAATAAAAAATTTTATGGTCCTAGTTGGTGGACTGAATTTCCAGTTGAGCAACAACATTTTCTGAGGGATAGTATTAGAAAAGAAATTGAAGAAAAACCACAAGGAGTGTATAACTTTTGTGGGAAGTTTTTTACTTTCCGAAAAACATGTGGAACAATGAAATTAGTAAGTTTAATGTGATATTTTATGTTTATATATGTGTGTGTTAATGTATATGTTTTTATTTTGTTTACTTATTAATTTCCTTTTTAGGTGAAAGTAAATCAAGTTGCAGGAAATGAACAAAATGAAGATTTTTCTTTAAAACAAAGGCGACTTAAGGTTAATGAGTCGCTACATGTACTTTATCCAAAAGATTGGCTTTCTTTAACAAGAAGAGGATTACAGCATAGAGCTTGTTAAATAAGAAAGATAATAATGGAAAAAAATGATGGTAATTGTCAATTACCATTTATTTATCGAAATCATCGTTATCAAATAATTGGTAATGAATTAAAACAGGTAAATTTACATTTTTTTTTATTTTTTTATTATTAATATTATTATTTTTTTTTTTTTTGTGTGTTTTTAGATAAAAATTAATTAAGTTTTGTGTTTTATTTGTAGATTGCTTTATAATCCCTATAAGGATGAATTGTAAATATGTACATATTTATTTTATATTAAATCAACTAGTCTGAATGTGTGCCTTTAGACATGAGTTTCGAGGCGAACTGTTTTACGATTTGAAGTTGGAGAGAAAATTTGAAGTGCATTTTCTTGTTGAACTATATCAAGACTTTGGTGAGTTATTTGTTTTTTATCTTGAATTGTTTTTATTAGTAAATAGTTTTTCTTAATTAAATAATATAGAATGGCTGCTAATGTTAAAAAAATGGATAGAAGAATATTTATTATCATTACTGCTATCATTATATTGATGAAAAGGTCATCAAATTCTTTTTTTGAAACTAAATTTGGTTTTGTATGTAGTTGTTCTTCTGCTAAAATAAGCAATTTTTCTTCTAAATTATTCAATGGAATAATTTTTCTGGTTTTATTCCAGTGATTGAAAAGATAATCAATGTGTAAGTTAGGATTTGTAATTAATTCGAACAAAGCTCTGTGATTATTTTTAAGTGTATCTAAGTCTTCCTCTCTCATAACTAGGTATCGTTCTTCTTGATTTTTTTTAGTTAATCTGGGCAAGATGAGAAAATTTATCTCTATTGCACATTCTGATTCAATTTTTAATATTCCATTATTTTGGATAGTCAGTTCTATTTTATTTTTTTGTGGACAACGAATTTTGATATTTGTGGGAGAATTAATTGAATATAACCAGCCCTGATAACTTTCTAAGATGGTCCATGAATCTTTAGGAAATGCTTGTAAGTTATAATTACATAAGTTTGATTGTTTCTTCATAAAAAGTTCAATTTCGCAAATAGGATTGTCGGCTATTGTTTTAATATCAGGTAAAAAAGGACAAATTTTACTAAATGCTGTTTCATAGCAGTTTTTAATACTTTGTTTATCCAGGTGAAAATAAGTTTTATTGTCCTTAGATATGGCTAGAAGTGAGTTTTTTAAATTAATTTGTGTGATAAGAGGGTGTTGTTTATTGAATGTGTTAAACATTGGAATTGAATGTAATTTAAAAAGATTATATCGTGTTGAATATGGTACTGAAAGGGCGATAAATAATTTGTTCTTATATGTAAAAGCGTCTGTTTTTTTGAGTGTCTTAGTAATCTTGTGAGAGAAAATTCGTGTGAAAAAGTGTTAAGAAGATATTCTTGAGGGATTGAAGATTGTAATATAGGATGCCATTTGTTGTTTGTTGCTAAAATTAGGATGTCTAATATTTTTTTTGTGTAAACTATGTAATCAGAAATTGGATCTCTTAAATATCTAATCCATGATCTTAAAAATAGTGTGTAAAATTTGTCTTCTTGATTTAGATTTTTAATATGCCAATTTTTGAAAGCCTCTAGTGTGCCTTGGACTCGGAAAGTGTCATTGAAAGTTTCAGAAAAGGTAGTTGGGAAAACATTGATTTGTTGCTCTGGTTCGGTTATTGTAGTAAGGTTTGTGTTGTGCATTTTCTCCAGAACGTGATAAAATTGTTGATTATTAGAGATTAATTCTATTGTACTGTTATATAAAATATTCTCGGTATCCTTTATAATTGATATTAATTCTCTTTCTTTGTTCATTATTTCTTCTTTGATAAAATCTTTAGGACATGAGTTTGAACAATGTTCGGTTACTTCTTTAAAGGTTTCGATTATTAATCGACCAAATCTTAAAATTTCATAAATTTCTATGTAATTTAATAGGTGTCTTTGTCTATTTAAAGGTGTAATGAATCCCATAGATTCGAAAATAATGGTGGAATTCGATGTTAGAGTTGTTTGATTATAAGAGTGCGAAGAAATAATAAAAGTAAGGAGCGTGAAAAGGATGGAAACGAATTTCATACTTAGCATGCTGGTCATTCTTTTGAGAAATAGATTACAAATAAATGAAATTGATTTTATCTTGTTTTTCCTCGGAATGTCTTTAGGTCATGCAAGTAGAGCCTTGATGAGACTTGTAACTAAAACAAACGAAATTTTTAGATTAGTCTTTCTTTAATTTTGCTTATATTGCTATTTGAGTAGTTTGCGCGTAAGATTCCAATTGTTTTGTGTAAATTTGGGTTTGGTGCTAAAAAAAATACTGGTTTTTGAGGTTCAAATCTACGGATTAGTTTTAAAGCGTCACAATTTTTAATAGTGTGACCGTGATATAAACAATATCTACAATAGTTGTGCCATTGTATTAATTTAGGACGAGGATCAGTTTGTGTTCCTATTTCTCGTGTTTTTGAAATATTGATTAAGAAGGGATCTTCATCATCAATTAGATCGTGTGTTCTTACAAAAAATTTTAATAAGTCTAAAGCTGCGTATTGAGCTGCTACTACTTGAGAATATGCTCTTTTCTTTTTCATTTTACTTCCAACTGACACATATACTGTGTATGTTGTTAAAAATGTTTCTTTTTTGTCTATTACCATTGAAATGTTGGGTGTTGAAAGACCATATTCAAAAGTAAAATAACGTAGAATTTGTAGTACATCTATTTGTCCTTCTATTGGTTTAAAATGAGATAACGGTAAATCTTTATGTAGAATTGAAAATACGCAATTTTTACGAGGAGATGAGGATGATTCAGCAGATTTTTGTGTTGTGAGGTTGAGAGGTTGGTGTGACATGCTAGAAAGAAAAATATCATATTTATACAAAATGATAAGGGTTCAAAGCCCGATAACCGCAATTCATGCATTTTTTGTACGACTTTGTTTGTGGATGACATGCTCTACTTTTACTGGATTGGAAAGGGTTTGTTCTAATTTTGTTTCTTGGTGGTAATTGAGGAGGTATTTCTTCGTTTCGTTGTGAAGTACTAGTGGAAGGATGATTGTTTGATGTGTGTAAGGATAAATCATTCATTGCATCCGTAACATTGTTTATCGATTTGTTTTGTTTTTTATATAGTTTATGAATCATTCTACAGGTTGCCTGGATTTTGGCTTCTCTGATTGTATTGGCGATGCCATTTTCTTTGTTTTCTTCAACTTTACAAGTGATAATGTGATTACGTTTAGTTGGACAAAAATAAAGATAAATATACTTTGGTTCTTGTAGTTTTAAATTTAAGCAAATATTTTTTAGTTCACGAATGACGTCGACATTAGGAAGGGATGTTATAAGGATGTTATTGTTGATTGGTAAGGTTTTAAGATAGCTACGTGCAACATGCTCCTTTACCATATCCGGATCATGCCCCATTGCGGTATACTGGAATATTTTATTCGCTACCGATATTTCGAAAAGTAATCTATTATTCGTATCCCTTCTAATTTCATACGTGTATCTCAAAGGTGATAAACCCATTGTTATGAGTGCTTCCTCCACTTTTTCTGTAGGTCTTACTGATTTCATGCTAATTTAAATGCGATATGGATTAGTTTGACTGTAATTTAACTGTGTTAGTTGTTCTTGCGGATATATGTATGTTTCTGTTGTCTGATTGTTACCTTGTTCGTGTTTTAGTACTGGTTCTGACTCTGTCGTAGTGAGTGGTTTTTTGTTTTGATTACTGTCAGGGAGTTGTTCGTTTGTGCTTTTGGCTTCCTTGGGCGGCTCTTCTCGTTTTCCTAAATGTAATAGTAAATTAGTAACTGAATCCCAAATTGAGCCAATAAGATGGATTGACCATCCAAAAACAGTATACAGGGCATAGCCGTGTATAAATGTATCAATTAATAATTTAATTGTTCGCATAACAATGACAACCCCTATAAATCCCGCACTAACGGTACCAAAACTGGAAAATACTGTCCAAATTTTATTCCACGTCGATTGAGCAATTTTTTCCATAGTTTTTTCGTCTAGTAAACCCATTAAAGAAATTCCCTGATTAATTGTGGGTAACCCTGTCATGCCGCGAACTAAACTATTTAAAATCATTGGTTTTTCTGCTGGGAACATTATATGATCTTTTAATTTATTTAAATCGGATTGTGAATATACACCACTGGTTGCTAATGATAAAGGATTTGTGTATTGCCATGTAACGCTTGTTAGGGGTCTAATAGTAGCGGGGTTAGTTGTTTCTATTGGGTTAGGAAGCATTTTGTACCATTTTTGGCCTAAACAATACATTGATGGAATAAAAGAATTGCAATTAGTTTGAGTTCCTTTAGAAGTTATTATGTGTGTTCGTGGTGTTAAGAAGAGTGTATCGTTTCCTTTGTGAATGGGTAAGTGTAGATAACATTCCTTAGTTTCACGGTATTTTACTTCAACAGGAATGCATTCTATTATATGGGCAACTTCTCCTGCTATTATTGACATCTATCCTGGGCCTTTTATTAAGTTGTATGCAAATTCATCTGGGGTTTGAATTGATAATGTTAAAGTATTTTTTAAAACCTGTATTTCTAATTCGCATTTTTGAATTAATATGTCATGGTATAATTGTTTCATTTGAGTACGAATGTGTCTTTCAACATACACAAATTTAGAGTTTACGTAGGTAAAAAGATCCATATTTTGTACAGTAGGTTTTTTGTTTGGTAAAATTGATGCTCCTGGTTGGGTTTCTACAATTAACAATTTTGGGTGTTCTGTTCTATACATAATTAAGTTGCAAACTGGGTTTAGACTTCTTTGTGATAATGCAAAGGTTATATCTTCTGTATTTAAAGAATAAATTGTTTCTGCATGCTGAGTACTATTTTCATAAGTCTTATTAACGAAACCTTCATATAAGACTTCATATTTATTAAGATGGCAAATGTCTTGAGGTAAAGGGTTCCAAAATGTATTCCCGCCTTCCATGTCAAAACAATTGGTATCTGAGAGTGAACATGTGATACCAGATTGTAAGTGGATTCGATCTGTATTTAAATTAACACTTGCATAGTATTCGGTTAATGTTACAGTTACTACTCCTTGTACAACAACGTTGTCCCAAATCCCTAATGGATCTGTAAATTGAACTCCTGTGCAATCTCCATCTGTGTCAGTGTATCCTGCTATTAATATACTATGATAAGTTGTATGATTAGGTTTCAACTTTGATATTTTTGCGTCTTGTCCAAATGTTATAGTTCCGCCTTGATGTAGAGTGTTACATTGATCGTATGAAATATCATGAATGTATGCACTTAATCCATTTCTTACTACTGATGCATGTGAAAATGCTCCACAGTGTGTGATTGTTCTATCAACTTCCAATTTACATTGTGTCACTTTAGTACGGGTAAAATCGTTAATTTGCACTAATTGGACGTATTTCTGTTCAACGTTTACCTCTGGTTCAGGTATGTCGCATTCTGCTACTTCCAAAAGGGATATTGTTGTGAGGTTAAGTTGATTTGAACCACAGTCATAACCGATGATGGCTTGTACTGATGTTCTCCATGATATTAGTATTATAAGGGCTAGCCATGTCTTCGATCTGGCAGACATTTCTGTAAAATGATATTTCTAATTAAGAGAGGTGAGTTTTTATGAAAGAAAAAGGAAAAGAACAAAGAAAACGATATTTATTTGGGAAAAATACTAATATTTTGAAGTTAAAAGTATAATTTTTATTACTTCTTAGATGTGTGGTATGTTCTATTACTTGTTTTTGAATTTTTAGTTTTACTTATGTGTGTTTGAATTTATTCTTGATTTCTTCAATCTATTTACATGTACAACCTTTGGTTTATTTTTTATTTCTATTTTAACGTTTCCTTTGCCTAAAATATCTAAAACTTTATGTGGTCCTGAATATTGGTCTCCTAATTTCTTTGGTTTTGGTCCGCTTAATAAAAATACTTCGTCATCAAGTTTAAAATCTTGTGGGTTGATTTTTCTGTCATAATAAATTTTTGATTTTTCTTTTGCTGCAACAAGATGTTCTTTGGCTATTCCTCTAATTTCGTGTAGTTTAGTTACTAGTTTAATTAAGTATTCATCGTAAGTTTCGAGTTTTTCGATGTCTTCAGGTGGTTCGCTGGATGGCAATCTTGCTAATTTACCAAAAACTAATTCATATGGAGTGCAACGTGTTCCTTCGTGTATACTAGTATTATAAGAAAATGTGGCTAGTTCAAGCCAGTCGTCCCATTCAGAAGTTTTGTCTACGAATTGTTTTAAATATTCTGCAAGAACATGATGTGATCTTTCAAGAGATCCGTTGGATTGAGGGTGGAAGGCAGTTGTTTTGAATTGTCTAATTCGAAATCTTTTTGCTAAATTTCTAAAAAGAACACTAAGAAAATTTCGTCCTTGATCGGTAAGAACAGCTTTTGGGGAGCCAAATATACAAATAAATTTTTTAACAAATGCATCCGCAATTGTACTTGCAAGAGCATTTGGTAGTGCAATAGCTAAAGAATATTTAGTAAAATTATCTTGAATGGTTAATATATATTCGTTTTGTTTCTCTGTTACAGGTAAAGGTCCTACTATATCCATTGAGACTTTCTCAAATGCTGTGCCTGGCGTATCTGTGATGACCATAGGATTTTTTGTTTTAACTCTTACTAATTTTTTAATTTGACATTTTAAGCATGATTGTATATATTTTTGTATAGCTAATTTTATATTTTGCCAATAAAAATTCTGACGAATACGATTATAAGTTTTTGAAACTTCTTTGTGACCCCCTAGTGCTGAAGAATGAGCTTCCTCTATTAATTGTTCTTGTTGTTCTTTAGTAGCGTATTTTATTATTCCTAAACAGATAACAACTTTAATTGATGAATTTTCAAGAATAGTATTAATAATCCCTAGAATTTCATTCCATGTTATATGATTAATTTCAGAAGTTTTTGCAATGCTAAGTGAACGAATTTTCAACTCTTTAGCTTTTATAAATAAAGAATTAATTGAAGCTTTAATATATTTAAGTTTGTCCGTAAGATTAAGTTTAATTTCTGATTCAATTGGTAATACAAAATGATACTGATTACCACGACGATATTCGTGAACTTCTCCTAAACATAAATTTTTTAATTTTGGTAATTCGTTTCTTTTAGAAAGGGCTTTTGATCCATTGTCCCTGGGTTCTCCAGTAATTGAGGTGAAATAAACGTAATTATCCTTACGCATAGTAAGTTGATCGCGGCATTCTACAATATTGTTGTTTCTAATCAATTGTCCATCCGGCATGTTTATTTCTGCAGGTGGGGGCTCTGGTGGTGGTCGGTTTTCTGTATCCGATGAATGATGTAAATCTTCTTTTTCTTTATCCTCTAATATTTCGTTTAATGTGTCTTCTTCACTGTCTTCTGAGAAAAGGTATTCTTCACTTGATGTTTCTGATTTAGGACTTCGTTTTTTATTTTTCTTTTTGTTTATTAATGGTTTCGTTGTAAATTCTGGATCTGAATCTAAAGAGTCTTTTTGCGCTTTCCTAAACTTCTTCGATTTTTTAATAGCTGATTTCTTCTTTTTTATGACAGAATGATTCTCTCCTTTTCTTGGCCTTCCTCTTTTTCTTTGAAGAGGTAAAGGTTTTGTAGGTTGGTTATTCTTCATATTTGTTGATTCTTCGCTTTCTGTTATATATTCGCTTAACGTTTGTTTCTTTTTTCTTATGAAAGAATAATTCTCTCCTTTTCTTTGCCTTTCTCTTTGTAGAGACGAAGGGGTTTTAGGTTGGTTATTCTTCATATTTGTTGATTTTTCGCTTTTTTCTATGTTTGTATTATTTTGATTCTCTTGTTTTCTTGCTTGGTTTCTTGTTACCATAGCATTTATTTTGGAATTTGTATATTTTTTACTTTGAGTTGTATTATTTTCTTCATAATTTTTTGTTACAAAGTTTTTAGTGGTTTGTTCTTCTGTTTGGGTTTTTGTTACCAAGTCATTTGTTTTCAGATTTCGTGGAATTGGTTTTTCTTCATTTTCTTGTTTCTTATTTTCAACATGTATATTTTTTATATCTTTATTTTCATCGTTTTTGATTTCATATTTTCCTTGATTGTCAGATCCTGTGAATAAATTTCTTTTATCTGATTCTTCGTTTGTTTCTTCTTTAAAGTCCTTATTTGTTTCTTCTTTTTCTTCAGTTTTTTCTTCGTTTATTTCTACTTCATCGAGAAAATCGTCGTCTGATTCTTCACTAGTTTCACTACTAGAACTTGAATATTCGTAGTATGAGTCTTCTTCATCTGATTCTTCTTCACTTGTATTTTCTGTATCTGTTTCTTCATAGTAATAACTGTTTTTATTATATTGTTGGAAGTTAGTATAATTTATTTTGTTTTTAGGTAAATTGTTTGATTCATTTAAATCAATTGGATTACGTGATAGTGCATCTGCATTCACATTTGATTTGCCTGCTTTGTAGACAACGTCAAATTCGTATTCCGATAATTTCAATCTCCATCGGGTAACTCGTGAACAAGGATCTTTTGTGTTTTGAAACCAAACTAATGGTTTATGGTCTGTGACCAAAGTAAATTTTCTTCCAAAAAGATACGGTCTGAAGTGATGTACGCAATAAACAATGGCTAAAGCTTCTTTTTCATATGTATCAAATTTTCTTTCGCTATCATTAAGTGTACGCGATGTATATGCTATAGGTTTGTCTTGTCCTATTTTTCCTTGGGAAAGTATGCCTCCGATTGCATATCCTGATGCGTCCGTAGTAAGTACAAATGGTTGAGTAAAATCCGGTCGTTGTAATAATGGTTCTTCGCATAATTTTTCTTTTAAAGTATTAAACGCAATTTGATGTTTTTCTGTCCATTGAAATGGTGTATCTTTCTTTAATAACTGAGTCAGAGGTGTTGTTATTTTGGAAAATCCTTCAATAAATCTTCTGTAATATCCGGCTAAACCTAAAAATTGTTTAATGTTCTTTTCGTTTTTAGGGATTGGGAATTCTTTAACTGCTTTTACTTTCTTGGGGTCTGGTCTAACTCCGTTTTTATCAATAATGTGTCCTAAATATGTTATTTCAGATTTAAGAAATTCGCATTTATCTGGTTGTAAACGTAAATTTGCATACCGTAGACGTTCCATAAGTCTGTTAATTTTAGCTTCATGTTCTTCCAAAGTTTCTGAGTAAATAACTATGTCATCTAGATAAACAAAGAGATCATTTTCGATTAGTCCATCTAAAGTAATGTTTATAAGTCGTTGAAATGTGCTTGGGGCATTCTTTAAACCAAAAGGCATTCTATCAAATTCGTAGTGTCCATAAGGGGTTGAAAATGCTGTTTTATGCGAGTCTTTTGGATCCATTGGTATGTGATGAAATCCATTTGCAAGATCGAATACCGAAAAATATTTAGCGTTAGAAATTTGATCTAGTATTTCTAGAATGCTGGGTATAGGAAAATTGTCTGAAACCGTCTTTTCATTTAATTTCCTAAAGTCTAAAACCATTCTCCATTTTCGTCGACCTTGAGAATCTAATTTTTTGGGTACAAGAAAGATAGGTGTATTATATGGTGATTGAGATGGTTTAATAATTTTGTTCTTTAAAAGTTCATTTACTTGTCTGGTAATTTCTTCTTTATGTACTGGAGGAAATCTGTATTGTTTAGTCATTATTGGGCGTTCGTCAGTAGTAGGAATTGAATGTACTAAAAGGGGTGTGGCTTCAAGTGGTTCGTCAGGTAATTGAAATCGATCTGCATGTTTTTTAACCAACTCTTCTACATGTGATAATTCTCTTGAGTCTAAATGGTCCAGTCGAAGTAATTTTTTGATTTGTTCGGTTCTATCTTCGCCATTAATGTTATTAATTTGGCAATTATCAAAGTGTGGTTCTTCAATTGAGGTTAAGTAATTTTGATTAATACTTTCAGTATTTAATATTGATTCTTCTTTTTGAAAAAAGTATTTTTGACCTTCAATTTCTAAACATTTTAATGCATAATTAATATTAACGTTATTATTGATAAAAAATTCTGATCCTAAGACACCATCTTCTTCTATTGGGACGCTATTGGGGATTAAATGAAAGATAGTTGGAAAACCAAAAATATTTAATGTTATTTTACCTAGGGTATAAACTGGAAGATTATTAATTCCTGTAAGTCGCAATAATTCATCTTGTTTAATCTCAATTGTATGATCAACAATACTTAATTTTATTAAATTTCTACATGCTCCAGTGTCTACCATCATACGTGCTGGTTCTTTTAAACCATTTATTTCGGTAATAATTGAAGGAATTGGTTTTTCGGAACTAATATTTATTTTTACTTCTTTTAATTCTTTTGCTTTCATTTTAGGTGCATTTTCCTTTATTGTTGAGCCTCCCGAGCTGCACCCGGAGTGGTGAGGGGTTTGGAGTTTCCCTGGTCTCTTGCGTTTCGCGGTTGAAATCTAGATGATTGTGGTTGTTGTTGTTGTTGACTAAATTGTTGCTGTTGTTGGTTTTGTTGAGGTTGTTGATTTTGACTTTGTTATTGCTGTGTTTGAGGTTGATATTGTTGAAGTTGTTGTTGGTTGTTGTATATTCTTTTTCGACATTCACTAATAGTGTGTCCTGGTTTTTTACAAAATAAGCATTCTACTTGAATTCGATTCGAATACGGAGGATTAAAGTTATTTGAATTATTTCTTTGATTAAACATATTTTGGTATGGTCTATTATTTGTTTGTTCAGAAAATCCTCTGTCTTGACGAGGCTGCCACTGAATTTGATGTTGTTGATTAAAGTTTCTTTGATTTGGATATTGTTGTTGTTGGTTAGCTAGATTTTGTGGAAATTTATTACTATATTGTTGTCTGTTAAAATTATTAAAAGTTTGTGTAGGATTTCTATTATTAAAATTAGTATTTTGGTTTAATTGACGACAGAAAAGGGCGCTGTGACCTCTTTTGTTACATATTTGACATGTTAAATCATTTTGAACAGTATGAACTTTATCCCGTTTTGATTCCTGTCTTTCGTCTCTGTTCCTATTAGATGATCGTAACGCTAATGTAGCTGCTAATTTTCTTTCTATTTCAATTGCTTTGTTTATAGCATTTATAAATGTCGCTGGTTCCTTATTGCTTAATCTTGATTCTATGTCTGATTTAAGTCCTCTCATGAAACAATCCAGTATGTCTTTTTTTAATCCTTCAAGAAAATTTTCATCTTCTTCGCCTTGATTAATCCGCCTATGAGTATCTAATATTTTATTTCCTAATTCTCGAATCCTAGTCCCGTAAGAAATCACTTTTTCGTTTTCCCATTGATAAATGCTTCCCAATTCGCCTTGGAGTTGATAAATCGATTTGTTTGGAGAATAAACATTTTTTAAACTATCAATAAGGTCATTGATGCTATTATACGTTTCATCTAGTAAGCATTGTTTTGCTTCACCCCTGATTTTTGTTTTAATTAGTTTTGTTAAATTTGCTTCCGCAGTTGTTGGTAGCATGTCTTTTGCTTCGGTGCATGCTGAGATAAATTGATCTAAGGAAATGTTATCACCGGTAAAAGTAGGTATTAATTCTAATGCATCGCGTAACGAAATTGTTTGATTATTAGAAACAGCCATTGTTTGTTGTTGTTGATGATTTATTGTTAAGGGTTGATAAATTAGATCGTGATCAGAATAATTAAATAATAACGATTTTACTTTATCTTTGTTCTTATTTTTAAGTAAAGGTTTTAAAATATCTTTTTTATTAGAGATTGATTTTTCTAAATTATCAATATCGAAATCTTCAGAGTCTGGTTCTGATTCTGATTCAGTTTCGGATTTATTTTCGTCCTTATTATCGGCTAATAATGTTTTGTCTCCGTTATCAATTACTGTCGAGTCGTTCGGATTAAATGTTGAATTTACAAAAGAGTCCTTTGATAGTTCAGGATCAAAAAGGATTGATTCTTCGTCAATTTTACTACTACCACTAATTATTACGCTTTTATCTGGATGTGGTGAGTCAGTTTTGAGTTGTTTAGTGGTCAGAGTAGAATTAAATTTTTTGTCGGTTCGTTGTTTTTTATCTTGAAAAGCAGATCTATTATTTTTATTTACTTCCTTTGCTAATTCGGGGTTGTTTCTACTTTTATTACGAGTTATTGCTGGGTCTGCTTCATAAGACATTTGTAAAAATCATTTCAAATAACAAGTTAATTCGTGTAAAATATGTAAAATTAAGTAAAAATGTAAAATATGCAAATAATATACTAGTGTAAGATTCGAAGTTTTACATAGAAAATATATTTCGAAAAGGAAAATATTAATAGCTTTTAAATGAACATATTATTTTTATTTTATTTTATTTATAATTATTCTTGTTAACTTGTCTATTGAAATGTTTATTTCTTTAAAGTTATGTAAAAAGAAAATAAAAATTTTAAATACTGCTTTTATTTTAATAAGAATACATTTGTTTATTATTGTTTTCTAATTGTCTTAATTTTTTTTTGTTTATTTATTTATTTATTTTGTTTTTTAACCTTGTTTAAATTGAAAATTCTTTTTGAAATAAGAGATAAGGTGTAATTTGTTGTGTTAACTCGTGTGTTCACGCACTATTAAAATTGACGGGTGTAAACAATGATCGCGTTACAATTTTTGTGTTTTCACTTTATTTTAATCCTCCTCACTTGTTCAAGTGGCTACACACTTACAACAAGGTTAATCGGAGGAACCGATTATTTTATTAAGGAAAGCCAGAGCTTGCGAGCACGCGAAGTATAGCTACCGTCCTAATTTGTTTAAATTCGGCTCCTACCCTTTGTGCAATGGTGGCCGTTCTATAATTTCGAACGTACAACCCAAAAGGAGACTAACGGTTATAAACAAATGTACAGTATTCTAAGCAGACAAAAATTCTTTTACGTTATTTTTTTTATCACTTTCACTTAAGTAAAAGAAAATTTGTCAATGTCAAGGAAAAAATATGATATAAAACACAAGAAATGCTGAAAGAAACGGATTAATAAATTTTCAAAATTCTTCCAAAAAAAAGTAAATAATTATTTGTTTTAAATATTGAAGAAATGCTAATATTTGATATGTTCATGTAACCTTGCTAACTTAAATGACTGGTTCAACACGGCCGATGCACCAAAATTAAGATTCGTCCTGTTACGTCCCTAATATTGTTAATTTTATTATTAATATTATTATTCAAAAAAAGGAATTAATAGATTTTCTAAAGCTAAGAACGAAACTATTTCCCTAATGTTCCTCGATTTAGCTAGGTTAACTAAATAACCGTCGCAGGGATGAGGCCAGTCAAATAAATACACAAAGGTACATTTAAACGATATCTATTATAACAAGAAGAAATCTTTTGGTTAATTGTAAATTTGAAATTGTTTTCCAAATAGTTTTAATGGATTTTGAAGATTCGAAATCTGTAACAAGAGTTTACTATTAGAATTTCTTCATATACGTTATTTTCGAAGATTCTTGGTTTTTCTATCTTTTTGGGATTTTTGAATTATTGTTACCTTTTTATGAGTTTAAGTGGGCTAGGAGACCTTCCGACTCAAATGGCGTGTCCGTGAATAGAGGTAGTAAATTCCTGCAATTGTTGTCCTCAGCAAAGAGTTTACGGTTGGCACTGCGTAAGGCTTGTTCTCGATAGTAGCTGGTACTGCAATTTTCTTCCAACGGCTCTCGTTTATGAATCCAAATTTCAACTTTAATAATTGACTTCAAAAAAAACACTTGTTTTAATCCGACTTCTGATTAAACTAGTTGAATGACTCCGGAAAATACTTGTTTCGATCTCTCTTGATGATTGAACTGAATCGAAAACTGAACTCAAACTGAACTGCTGACTAAAAAGTCGCTTGATATTTATAGTCTAGAAAAAGGCACAGTTTTTGAGTAGTGAGGCACCTTATTTCGTTTTCGGCACATTTTTCGTTATGCTGCATAATAGGGCACAGTTCCTTTGTTTGAAAAAAGCACAGTTTTTAGAGTACGAGGATGCTGGAGGCACAGACCCTTTGTCTAAAAAAGGCACAGTTTTTGGAGTACGAGATGCTGAAGGCACAGCGGGCCCGTTGCGCGTCATTTTCTGTGTGTTGTATCTGTGTAGGTTTTCTTCTATGTGTTGCAGCCTTGCACGTCTTCTTCTTTGCGTTGAACCCATTTCAGATTTACCAAGAGGAAAACAATCTCTATCTTTTCAATTAACCAAATTAATAAATACATGATTTATTCGTGTAATTATTTAAAACAGGTGTGCGTTGAGAAAATAACATAATTGTTGATAACGCTGATTATGAATTCGTTTATTACAAGAATTATATTTGTTTAAACAATAAGTTTACATTTGTTATTTTATAAAGAGATAAATATTTAATAACTAATTATTTTGCTAGTAGACATCTAGTGTTCAGTTAACTAAATTTGTTTAAACAATCAATTTTATTTGTTGAAACAAATTTAGACAAAATCAATTATTATTCTGTAATCAATTTGAAGATTATTTCTATTGAAACCATGTACATTGTTTAATTGTTTATTTTAATTTGTTTAAACAATTTATTTATTTGTTTAAACAAATCAGACAAAATCAATCGTTATTCCTGCAATTAATTTCAAGATTATTTCTATTGAAACCATGTACATTGTTTAATTGTTTATTTTAATTTGTTTAAACAATTTATTTATTTGTTTAAACAAATCAGACAAAATCAATCGTTATTTCTGTAATTAATTTCAAGGTCATCTCTATAGAAACCATAAACATCGTTTAATTGTTTATTTCAATTTGTTTAAACAATTTATTTATTTGTTTAAACAATCAAGATAAAATTGATAATTATTTCTGTAATTTATTTCAAGGTTATTTCTATATAAATTATAAACATCGTTTAATTGTTTATTTCAATTTGTTTAAACAATTTGTTTATTTGTTTAAACAATTTATTTATTTAAATAAACTCGTCAATATGTGTGGTTTCAATATAAAGCAATTGTCGAATGATAAACATTACTTAATTTCTTATTTTAATTTGTTTAAACAATCCAATTATTTGTTTAAACAAACCAAATATAATGATTTAATAATTTATACTTAACTAATTGTTTGTCCGCTTCACTAAATAAAAGTTAATTGTGTAAACATAAAACAACACAAATTTGTATTATTTATTGCATTAAAATGTGATTAAAATATTAATTAAATATTAATTAATTAATTAATTAATAGTCATGGTGACATGACACTTCCTTATAGAGGAAGTATTGTTTTACCCTCAAATCCTAAATTGCAATTTTTTGACATTTCTCGAAATATATTTCGACCCCAGGATGTCAAAAATGATGTTTAGAAAAGATGTCCGGGTGTGTGTGTATGTGTGTTAACTTTACGTTTGGCCCAATATCTCGAGAACCGTTATAGTTAGAAGCACCTTTTTTATACCAAATAATAGGTCTCTCAGAGGGACAAACTCTGCCATATGTTTAAATCCGATCGATCAGTTCCAGATATATTTTTTTTAGATTTTAAAATTTTCAAATAATCGTTTTTTAGCAAAATTATAAAAAAAAATTTTAGAAAGGTAAAATGTAAGCTTTTGATCCTTTTTATTTTTTAAAAACGCATCGATTGGCCTATTTACAAACCATCTAGCTCCGTTTCGTATGGAGTTATCAAGCTTTTAAAAATGGAAAATTTTAATAATCAATTTTTGCTTATCCATAGAGGAAGTATTGTTTTACCCTTAAACCCTCAATTGCAATTTTTTGACATTTCTCGACATAATTCGACCCCAGGATGTCAAAAATGATGTTTAGAAAAGATGTCCTGGTGTGTGTGTGTGTGTGTGTATGTTAACTTTACGTTTGGCCCAATATCTCGAGAACCGTTATAGTTAGAAGCACCTTTTTTTACCAAATAATAGGTCTCTCAGGGGGACAAATTCTGCTATATGTTTGAATCCGATCGATCAGTTCAATATATATTTTTTTTAGATTTTAAAATTTTTAAAAAATCGTTTTTTAGCAAAATTATAAAAAAAATTTTTAGAAAGGTAAAATGTAAGCTTTTCATCCTTTTTATTTTTTAAAAACGCATCGATTGGCCTATTTACAAACCCTCTAGCTCCGTTTCTTATGGAGTTATCAAGCTTTTAAAAATGGAAAATTTTAATAATCAATTTTTGCTTATCCATAGAGGAAGTTTTGTTTTACCCTTAAACCCTCAATTGCAATTTTTTGACATTTCTCGACATAATTCGACCCCAGGATGTCAAAAATGATGTTTAGAAAAAATTTCCGGGTGTGTGTGTGTGTATGTTAACTTTACGTTTGGCCCAATATCTCGTGATTGTTATAGTTAGAAGCATCTTTTTTTTAACCAAATAATAGGTCTCTCAGGAAGACAAATTCTGCCATATGTTTGAATCCGATCGATCAGTTCCAGATATATTTTTTTTAAATTTTAAAATTTTCAAAAAATCGTTTTTTAGCAAAATTATAAAAAAAATTTAAGAAAGTTAAAATGTAAGCTTTTGATCCTTTTTATTTTTTAAAAACGCTTTGATTGACCTATTTACGAACCATCTAGCTCCGTTTCGTATGGAGTTATCAAGCTTTTAAAAATGGAAAATTTTAATAATCAATTTTTGCTTCCTCATAGAGGAAGTATTGTTTTACCCTCAAATCCTCAATTGCATTTTTTTGACATTTCTCGGCATAATTCGACCCCAAGATGTCAAAAATGATGTTTAGAAAAAATGTCCGGGTGTGTGTTTGTGTGTGTGTGTGTATGTTAACTTTACGTTTGGCCCAATATCTCGTGATTGTTATAGTTAGAAGCATCCTTTTTTTACCTAATAATAGGTCTCTCAGTGGGACAAATTCTGCCATATGTTTAAATCCGATCGATCAGTTCCAGATAAATTTTTTTTAAATTTTAAAATTTTCAAAAAATCGTTTTTTAGCAAAATTATAAAAAAAATTTTAAGAAAGTAAAAATGTAAGCTTTTGATTCTTTTTATTTTTTAAAAACGCTTCGATTGACCTATTTACGAACCATCTAGCTCCGTTTCGTATGGAGTTATCAAGCTTTTAAAAATGGAAAATTTTAATATTCAATTTTTGCTTCCTCATAGAGGAAGTATTGTTTTACCCTCAAATCCTCAATTGCATTTGTTTGACATTTCTCGGCATAATTCGACCCCAGGATGTCAAAAATGATGTTTAGAAAAAATGTCCGGGTGTGTGTGTGTGTGTGTGTATGTTAACTTTACGTTTGGCCCAATATATCGTGATTGTTATAGTTAGAAGCATCTTTTTTTACCAAATAATAGGTCTCTCAGGGGGACAAATTCTGCCATATGTTTGAATCCGATCGATCAGTTCCAGATATAATTTTTTTAGATTTTAAAATTTTCAAAACATCGTTTTTTAAAAAAATTATAAAAAAAATTTAAGAAAGTTAAAATGTAAGCTTTTGATCCTTTTTATTTTTTAAAAACGCTTCGATTGACCTATTTACGAACCATCTAGCTCTGTTTCGTATGGAGTTATCAAGCTTTTCAAAATGGAAAATTTTAATAATCAATTTTTGCTTCCTCATAGAGGAAGTATTGTTTTACCCTCAAATCCTCAATTGCATTTTTTTGACATTTCTCGGCATAATTCGACCCCAGGATGTCAAAAATGATGTTTAGAAAAAATTTCCGGGTGTGTGTGTGTGTATGTTAACTTTACGTTTGGCCCAATATCTCGTGATTGTTATAGTTAGAAGCATCTTTTTTTTAACCAAATAATAGGTCTCTCAGGAAGACAAATTCTGCCATATGTTTGAATCCGATCGATCAGTTCCAGATATATTTTTTTTAAATTTTAAAATTTTCAAAAAATCGTTTTTTAGCAAAATTATAAAAAAAATTTAAGAAAGTTAAAATGTAAGCTTTTGATCCTTTTTATTTTTTAAAAACGCTTTGATTGACCTATTTACGAACCATCTAGCTCCGTTTCGTATGGAGTTATCAAGCTTTTAAAAATGGAAAATTTTAATATTCAATTTTTGCTTCCTCATAGAGGAAGTATTGTTTTAGCCTCAAATCCTCAATTGCATTTTTTTGACATTTCTCGGCATAATTCGACCCCAGGATGTCAAAAATGATGTTTAGAAAAAATGTCCGGGTGTGTGTGTGTGTATGTTAACTTTACGTTTGGCCCAATATATCGTGATTGTTATAGTTAGAAGCATCTTTTTTTACCAAATTATAGGTCTCTCAGGGGGACAAATGCTGCCATATGTTTGAATCCGATCGATCAGTTCCAGATATATTTTTTTTAGATTTTAAAATTTTCAAAAAATCGTTTTTTAGCAAAATTATAAAAAAAAATTTAAGAAAGTTAAAATGTAAGCTTTTGTTCCTTTTTATTTTTTAAAAACGCTTCGATTGAACTATTTACGAACCATCTAGCTACGTTTCGTATGGAGTTATCAAGCTTTTCAAAATGGAAAATTTTAATAATCAATTTTTGCTTCCTCATAGAGGAAGTATTGTTTTACCCTCAAATCCTCAATTGCATTTTTTTGACATTTCTCGGCATAATTCGACCCCAGGATGTCAAAAATGATGTTTAGAAAAAATTTCCGGGTGTGTGTGTGTGTATGTTAACTTTACGTTTGGCCCAATATCTCGTGATTGTTATAGTTAGAAGCATCTTTTTTTTACCAAATAATAGGTCTTTTAGGGGGACAAACTCTGCCATATGTTTGAATCCGATCGATCAGTTCCAGATATATTTTTTTTAGATTTTAAAATTTTTAAAAAATCGTTTTTTAGCAAAATTATAAAAAAAAATTTAAGAAAGTTAAAATGTAAGCTTTTGATCCTTTTTATTTTTTAAAAACGCTTCGATTGACCTATTTACGAACCATCTAGCTACGTTTCGTATGGAGTTATCAAGCTTTTAAAAATGGAAAATTTTAATAATCAATTTTTGCTTCCTCATAGAGGAAGTATTGTTTTTCCCTCAAATCCTCAATTGCATTTTTTTGACATTACTCGGCATAATTCGACCCCAGGATGTCAAAAATGATGTTTAGAAAAAATGTCCGGGTGTGTGTGTGTGTGTGTGTGTATGTTGACATTACGTTTGGCCCAATATCTCGTGATTGTCATAGTTAGAAGCATCTTTTTTTTAACCAAATAATAGGTCTCTCAGGAAGACGAATTATGCTATATGTTTGAATCCGATCGATCACTTCCAGATATATTTTTTTAAAATTTTAAAATTTTCAAAAAATCGTTTTTAGCAAAATTATAAAAAAAATTTTAGAAAGTTAAAATGTAAGCTTTTGATCCTTTTTATTTTTTAAAAACGCTTCGATTGACCTATTTACGAACCATCTAGCTCCGTTTCGTATGGAGTTATCAAGCTTTTAAAAATGGAAAATTTTAATATTCAATTTTTGCTTCCTCATAGAGGAAGTATTGTTTTACCCTCAAATCCTCAATTGCATTTTTTTGACATTTTTTGGCATAATTCGACCCCAGGATGTCAAAAATGATGTTTAGAAAAAATGTCCGGGTGTGTGTGTGTGTGTGTGTATGTTAACTTTACGTTTGGCCCAATATCTCGTGATTGTTATAGTTAGAAGCATCCTTTTTTTACCTAATAATAGGTCTCTCAGTGGGACAGATTCTGCCATATGTTTGAATCCGATCGATCAGTTCCAGATATATTTTTTTTAGATTTTAAAATTTTCAAAAAATCGTTTTTTAGCAAAATTATAAAAAAAAATTTAAAAAAGTTAAAATATAAGCTTTTTATCCTTTTTATTTTTTAAAAACGCTTCGATTGACCTATTTACGAACCATCTAGCTCCGTTGCGTATGTAGTTATCAAGCTTTTAAAAATGGAAAATTTTAATAATCAATTTTTGCTTCCTCATAGAGGAAGTATTGTTTTTCCCTCAAATCCTCAATTGCATTTTTTGACATTACTCGGCATAATTCGACCCCAGGATGTCAAAAATGATGTTTAGAAAAAATGTCCGGGTGTGTGTGTATGTGTGTGTATGTTAACTTTACGTTTGGCCCAATATCTTGTGATTGTTATAGTTAGAAGCATCCTTTTTTTACCTAATAATAGGTCTCTCAGTGGGACAGATTCTGCCATATGTTTGAATCCGATCGATCAGTTCCAGATATATTTTTTTTAGATTTTAAAATTTTCAAAAAATCGTTTTTTAGCAAAATTATAAAAAAAATTTTAAGAAAGTTAAAATGTAAGCTTTTGATCCTTTTTATTTTTTAAAAACGCTTCGATTGACCTATTTACGAACCATCTAGCTCCGTTTCGTATGGAGTTATCAAGCTTTTAAAAATGGAAAATTTTAATAATCAGTTTTTGCTTCCTCATAGAGGAAGTATTGTTTTACCCTTAAATCGTCAATTGCATTTTTTTGACATTTCTCGGCATAATTCGACCCCAGGATGTCAAAAATGATGTTTAGAAAAAATGTCCGGGTGTGTGTGTGTTTGTGTGTGTGTGTGTGTATGTTAACTTTACGTTTAACCCAATATCTCGTGATTGTTATAGTTAGAAGCATCTTTTTTTTACCAAATAATAGGTCTCTCAGGGGAACAAATTCTGCCATATGTTTGAATCCGATCGATCAGTTCCAGATACATTTTTTTTAAATTTTAAAATTTTCAAAAAATCGTTTTTTAGCAAAATTATAAAAAAAATTTTAAGAAAGTTAAAATGTAAGCTTTTGATCCTTTTTATTTTTTAAAAACGCTTCGATTGACCTATTTACGAACCATCTAGCTTTGTTTCGTATGGAGTTATCAAGCTTTTAAAAATGGAAAATTTTAATAATCAATTTTTGCTTCCTCATAGAGGAAGTATTGTTTTACCCTTAAATCGTCAATTGCATTTTTTTGACATTTCTCGGCATAATTCGACCCTAGGATGTCAAAAATGATGTTTAGAAAAAATGTCCGGGTGTGTGTGTGTGTGTGTGTATGTTAACTTTACGTTTGGCCCAATATCTCGTGATTGTTATAGTTAGAAGCATCCTTTTTTTACCTAATAATAGGTCTCTCAGTGGGACAAATTCTGCCATATGTTTGAATCCGATCGATCAGTTCCAGATATATTTTTTTTAAATTTTAAAATTTTCAAAAATCGTTTTTTAGCAAAATTATAAAAAAAATGTTAAGAAAGTTAAAATGTAAGCTTTTGATCCTTTTTGATTTTTTAAAAACGCTTCGATTGACCTATTTACGAACCATCTAGCTCCGTTTCGTATGGAGTTATCAAGCTTTTAAAAATGGAAAATTTTAATAATCAATTTTTGCTTCCTCATAGAGGAAATATTGTTTTACCCTCAAATCCTCAATTGCATTTTTTTGACATTTCTCGGCATAATTCGACCCCAGGATGTCAATAATGATGTTTAGAAAAAATGTCCGGGTGTGTGTGTGTGTGTATGTTAACTTTACGTTTGGCCTAATATCTCGTGATTGTTATAGTTAGAAGCATCCTTTTTTTACCTAATAATAGGTCTCTCAGTGGGACAAATTCTGCCATATGTTTGAATCCGATCGATCAGTTCCAGATATATTTTTTTTAAATTTTAAAATTTTCAAAAAATCGTTTTTTAGCAAAATTATAAAAAAAATGTTAAGAAAGTTAAAATGTAAGCTTTTGATCCTTTTTATTTTTTAAAAACGCTTCGATTGACCTATTTACGAACCATCTAGCTCCGTTTCGTATGGAGTTATCAAGCTTTTAAAAATGGAAAATTTTAATATTCAATTTTTGCTTCCTCATAGAGGAAGTATTGTTTTACCCTCAAATCCTCAATTGCATTTGTTTGACATTTCTTGGCATAATTCGACCCCCGGATGTCAAAAATGATGTTTAGAAAAAATGTCCCGGTGTGTGTGTGTGTGTGTGTATGTTAACTTTACGTTTGGCCCAATATATCGTGATTGTTATAGTTAGAAGCATCTTTTTTTATTAAATAATAGGTCTCTCAGGGAGACAAGTGCTGCCATATGTTTGAATCCGATCGATCAGTTCAAGATATATTTTTTTTAGATTTTAAAATTTTCAAAAAATCGTTTTTTAGCAAAATTATAAAAAAAAATTTAAGAAAGTTAAAATGTAAGCTTTTGATCCTTTTTATTTTTTAAAAACGCTTCGATTGACCTATTTACGAACCATCTAGCTCTGTTTCGTATGGAGTTATCAAGCTTTTAAAAATGGAAAATTTTAATAATCAATTTTTGCTTCCTCATAGAGGAAGTATTGTTTTACCCTCAAATCCTCAATTGCATTTTTTTGACATTTCTCGGCATAATTCGACCCCAGGATGTCAAAAATGATGTTTAGAAAAAATGTCCGGGTGTGTGTGTGTGTGTGTGTGTGTGTATGTTAACTTTACGTTTGGCCCAATATATCGTGATTGTTATAGTTAGAAGCATCTTTTTTTACCAAATAATAGGTCTCTCAGGGGGACAAATTCTGCCATATGTTTGAATCCGATCGATCAGTTCCAGATATAATTTTTTTAGATTTTAAAATTTTCAAAACATCGTTTTTTAAAAAAATTATAAAAAAAATTTAAGAAAGTTAAAATGTAAGCTTTTGATCCTTTTTATTTTTTAAAAACGCTTCGATTGACCTATTTACGAACCATCTAGCTCCGTTTCGTATGGAGTTATCAAGCTTTTAAAAATGGAAAATTTTAATATTTAATTTTTGCTTCCTCATAGAGGAAGTATTGTTTTACCCTCAAATCCTCAATTGCATTTGTTTGACATTTCTCGGCATAATTCGACCCCAGGATGTCAAAAATGATGTTTAGAAAAAATGTCCGGGTGTGTGTGTGTGTGTGTGTATGTTAACTTTACGTTTGGCCCAATATATCGTGATTGTTATAGTTAGAAGCATCTTTTTTTACCAAAGAATAGGTCTCTCAGGGGGACAAATTCTGCCATATGTTTGAATCCGATCGATCAGTTCCAGATATAATTTTTTTAGATTTTAAAATTTTCAAAACATCGTTTTTTAAAAAAATTATAAAAAAAATTTAAGAAAGTTAAAATGTAAGCTTTTGATCCTTTTTATTTTTTAAAAACGCTTCGATTGACCTATTTACGAACCATCTAGCTCTGTTTCGTATGGAGTTATCAAGCTTTTAAAAATGGAAAATTTTAATATTCAATTTTTGCTTCCTCATAGAGGAAGTATTGTTTTACCCTCAAATCCTCAATTGCATTTTTTTGACATTTCTCGGCATAATTCGACCCCAGGATGTCAAAAATGATGTTTAGAAAAAATGTCCGGGTGTGTGTGTGTGTATGTTAACTTTACGTTTGGCCCAATATATCGTGATTGTTATAGTTAGAAGCATCTTTTTTTACCAAATAATAGGTCTCTCAGGGGGACAAATTCTGCCATATGTTTGAATCCGATCGATCAGTTCCAGATATAATTTTTTTAGATTTTAAAATTTTCAAAACATCGTTTTTTAAAAAAATTATAAAAAAAAATTTAAGAAAGTTAAAATGTAAGCTTTTGATCCTTTTGATTTTTTAAAAACGCTTCGATTGACCTATTTACGAACCATCTAGCTCCGTTTCGTATGGAGTTATCAAGCTTTTAAAAATGGAAAATTTTAATATTTAATTTTTGCTTCCTCATAGAGGAAGTATTGTTTTACCCTCAAATCCTCAATTGCATTTGTTTGACATTTCTCGGCATAATTCGACCCCAGGATGTCAAAAATGATGTTTAGAAAAAATGTCCGGGTGTGTGTGTGTGTGTGTGTATGTTAACTTTACGTTTGGCCCAATATATCGTGATTGTTATAGTTAGAAGCATCTTTTTTTACCAAATAATAGGTCTCTCAGGGGGACAAATTCTGCCATATGTTTGAATCCGATCGATCAGTTCCAGATATAATTTTTTTAGATTTTAAAATTTTCAAAACATCGTTTTTTAAAAAAATTATAAAAAAAATTTAAGAAAGTTAAAATGTAAGCTTTTCATCCTTTTGATTTTTTAAAAACGCTTCGATTGACCTATTTACGAACCATCTAGCTCCGTTTCGTATGGAGTTATCAAGCTTTTAAAAATGGAAAATTTTAATATTCAATTTTTGCTTCCTCATAGAGGAAGTATTGTTTTACCCTCAAATCCTTAATTGCATTTTTTTGACATTTCTCGGCATAATTCGACCCCAGGATGTCAAAAATGATGTTTAGAAAAAATGTCCGGGTGTGTGTGTGTGTGTATGTTAACTTTACGTTTGGCCCAATATATCGTGATTGTTATAGTTAGAAGCATCTTTTTTTACCAAATAATAGGTCTCTCAGGGGGACAAATTTTGCCATATGTTTGAATCCGATCGATCAGTTCCAGATATAATTTTTTTAGATTTTAAAATTTTCAAAACATCGTTTTTTAAAAAAATTATAAAAAAAAATTTAAGAAAGTTAAAATGTAAGCCTTTGATCCTTTTTATTTTTTAAAAACGCTTCGATTGACCTATTTACGAACCATCTAGCTCCGTTTCGTATGGAGTTATCAAGCTTTCAAAAATGGAAAATTTTAATAATCAATTTTTGCTTCCTCATAGAGGAAGTATTGTTTTACCCTCATATCCTCAATTGCATTTTTTTGACATTTTTCGGCATAATTCGACCCCAGGATGTCAAAAATGATGTTTAGAAAAAATGTCCCGGTGTGTGTGTGTGTGTGTGTATGTTAACTTTACGTTTGGCCCAATATATCGTGATTGTTATAGTTAGAAGCATCTTTTTTTACCAAATAATAGGTCTCTCAGGGGGACAAGTGCTGCCATATGTTTGAATCCGATCGATCAGTTCCAGATATATTTTTTTTAGATTTTAAAATTTTCAAAAAATCGTTTTTTAGCAAAATTATAAAAAAAAATTTAAGAAAGTTAAAATGTAAGCTTTTGATCCTTTTTATTTTTTAAAAACGCTTCGATTGACCTATTTACGAACCATCTAGCTAAGTTTCGTATGGAGTTATCAAGCTTTTAAAAATGGAAAATTTTAATAATCAATTTTTGCTTCCTCATAGAGGAAGTATTGTTTTACCCTCAAATCCTCAATTGCATTTTTTTGACATTTCTCGGCATAATTCGACCCCAAGATGTCAAAAATGATGTTTAGAAAAAATGTCCGGGTGTGTGTTTGTGTGTGTGTGTGTATGTTAACTTTACGTTTGGCCCAATATCTCGTGATTGTTATAGTTAGAAGCATCCTTTTTTTACCTAATAATAGGTCTCTCAGTGGGACAAATTCTCCATATGTTTAAATCCGATCGATCAGTTCCAGATAAATTTTTTTTAAATTTTAAAATTTTCAAAAAATCGTTTTTTAGCAAAATTATAAAAAAAATTTTAAGAAAGTTAAAATGTAAGCTTTTGATCCTTTTTATTTTTTAAAAACGCTTCGATTGACCTATTTACGAACCATCTAGCTCCGTTTCGTATGGAGTTATCAAGCTTTTAAAAATGGAAAATTTTAATATTCAATTTTTGCTTCCTCATAGAGGAAGTATTGTTTTACCCTCAAATCCTCAATTGCATTTGTTTGACATTTCTCGGCATAATTCGACCCCAGGATGTCAAAAATGATGTTTAGAAAAAATTTCCGGGTGTGTGTGTGTGTGTGTGTGTGTGTATGTTAACTTTACGTTTGGCCCAATATATCGTGATTGTTATAGTTAGAAGCATCTTTTTTTACCAAATAATAGGTCTCTCAGGGGGACTAATTCTGCCATATGTTTGAACCCGATCGATCAGTTCCAGATATAATTTTTTTAGATTTTAAAATTTTCAAAACATCGTTTTTTAAAAAAATTAAAAAAAAAATTTAAGAAAGTTAAAATGTAAGCTTTTGATCCTTTTTATTTTTTAAAAACGCTTCGATTGACCTATTTACGAACCATCTAGCTCCGTTTCGTATGGAGTTATCAAGCTTTTAAAAATGGAAAATTTTAATATTTAATTTTTGCTTCCTCATAGAGGAAGTATTGTTTCACCCTCAAATCCTCAATTGCATTTGTTTGACATTTCTCGGCATAATTCGACCCCAGGATGTCAAAAATGATGTTTAGAAAAAATGTCCGGGTGTGTGTGTGTGTGTGTGTATGTTAACTTTACGTTTGGCCCAATATATCGTGATTGTTATAGTTAGAAGCATCTTTTTTTACCAAATAATAGGTCTCTCAGGGGGACAAATTCTGCCATATGTTTGAATCCGATCGATCAGTTCCAGATATAATTTTTTTAGATTTTAAAATTTTCAAAACATCGTTTTTTAAAAAAATTATAAAAAAAATTTAAGAAAGTTAAAATGTAAGCTTTTGATCCTTTTTATTTTTTAAAAACGCTTCGATTGACCTATTTACGAACCATCTAGCTCTGTTTCGTATGGAGTTATCAAGCTTTTAAAAATGGAAAATTTTAATATTCAATTTTTGCTTCCTCATAGAGGAAGTATTGTTTTACCCTCAAATCCTCAATTGCATTTTTTTGACATTTCTCGGCATAATTCGACCCCAGGATGTCAAAAATGATGTTTAGAAAAAATTTCCGGGTGTGTGTGTGTGTATGTTAACTTTACGTTTGGCCCAATATCTCGTGATTGTTATAGTTAGAAGCATCTTTTTTTTAACCAAATAATAGGTCTCTCAGGAAGACAAATTCTGCCATATGTTTGAATCCGATCGATCAGTTCCAGATATGTTTTTTTTAAATTTTAAAATTTTCAAAAAATCGTTTTTTAGCAAAATTATAAAAAAAATTTAAGAAAGTTAAAATGTAAGCTTTTGATCCTTTTTATTTTTTAAAAACGCTTTGATTGACCTATTTACGAACCATCTAGCTCCGTTTCGTATGGAGTTATCAAGCTTTTAAAAATGGAAAATTTTAATATTCAATTTTTGCTTCCACATAGAGGAAGTATTGTTTTACCCTGAAATCCTCAATTGCATTTTTTTGACATTTCTCAGCATAATTCGACCCCAGGATGTCAAAAATGATGTTTATAAAAAATGTCCGGGTGTGTGTGTGTGTGTGTGTATGTTAACTTTACGTTTGGCCCAATATATCGTGATTGTTATAGCATTTTTTTGACATTTCTCGGCATAATTCGACCCCAGGATGTCAAAAATGATGTTTAGAAAAAATTTCCGGGTGTGTGTGTGTGTATGTTAACTTTACGTTTGGCCCAATATCTCGTGATTGTTATAGTTAGAAGCATCTTTTTTTTACCAAATAATAGGTCTCTCAGGGGAACAAATTCTGCCATATGTTTGAATCCGATCGATCAGTTCCAGATATATTTTTTTTAGATTTTAAAATTTCCAAAAAATCGTTTTTTAGCAAAATTATAAAAAAAAAATTAAGAAACTTAAAATGTAAGCTTTTGATCTTTTTTATTTTTTAAAAACGCTTCGATTGACCTATTTACGAACCATCTAGCTACGTTTCGTATGGAGTTATCAAGCTCTTAAAAATGGAAAATTTCAATACTCAATTTTTGCTTCCTCATAGAGGAAGTATTGTTTTACCCTCAAATCCTCAATTGCATTTTTTTGACATTTCTTGGCATAATTCGACCCCAGGATGTCAAAAATGATGTTTAGAAAAAATGTCCGGGTGTGTGTGTGTTTGTGTGTGTGTGTGTGTATGTTAACTTTACGTTTAACCCAATATCTCGTGATTGTTATAGTTAGAAGCATCTTTTTTTTACCAAATAATAGGTCTCTCAGGGGAACAAATTCTGCCATATGTTTGAATCCGATCGATCAGTTCCAGATATATTTTTTTTAGATTTTAAAATTTCCAAAAAATCGTTTTTTAGCAAAATTATAAAAAAAAAATTAAGAAACTTAAAATGTAAGCTTTTGATCTTTTTTATTTTTTAAAAACGCTTCGATTGACCTATTTACGAACCATCTAGCTACGTTTCGTATGGAGTTATCAAGCTTTTAAAAATGGAAAATTTTAATAATCAGTTTTTGCTTCCTCATAGAGGAAGTATTGTTTTACCCTTAAATCGTCAATTGCATTTTTTTGACATTTCTCGGCATAATTCGACCCCAGGATGTCAAAAATGATGTTTAGAAAAAATGTCCGGGTGTGTGTGTGTTTGTGTGTGTGTGTGTGTATGTTAACTTTACGTTTAACCCAATATCTCGTGATTGTTATAGTTAGAAGCATCTTTTTTTTACCAAATAATAGGTCTCTCAGGGGAACAAATTCTGCCATATGTTTGAATCCGATCGATCAGTTCCAGATATATTTTTTTTAGATTTTAAAATTTCCAAAAAATCGTTTTTTAGCAAAATTATAAAAAAAAAATTAAGAAACTTAAAATGTAAGCTTTTGATCTTTTTTATTTTTTAAAAACGCTTCGATTGACCTATTTACGAACCATCTAGCTACGTTTCGTATGGAGTTATCAAGCTCTTAAAAATGGAAAATTTTAATACTCAATTTTTGCTTCCTCATAGAGGAAGTATTGTTTTACCCTCAAATCCTCAATTGCATTTGTTTGACATTTCTCGGCATAATTCGACCCCAGGATGTCAAAAATGATGTTTAGAAAAAATGTCCGGGTGTGTGTGTGTGTGTGTGTATGTTAACTTTACGTTTGGCCCAATATATCGTGATTGTTATAGTTAGAAGCATCTTTTTTTACCAAATAATAGGTCTCTCAGGGGGACAAATTCTGCCATATGTTTGAATCCGATCGATCAGTTCCAGATATAATTTTTTTAGATTTTAAAATTTTCAAAACATCGTTTTTTAAAAAAATTATAAAAACAATTTAAGAAACTTAAAATGTAAGCTTTTGATCCTTTTTATTTTTTAAAAACGCTTCGATTGACCTATTTACGAACCATCTAGCTCTGTTTCGTATGGAGTTATCAAGCTTTTAAAAATGGAAAATTTTAATATTCAATTTTTGCTTCCTCATAGAGGAAGTATTGTTTTACCCTCAAATCCTTAATTGCATTTTTTTGACATTTCTCGGCATAATTCGACCCCAGGATGTCAAAAATGATGTTTAGAAAAAATGTCCGGGTGTGTGTGTGTGTGTATGTTAACTTTACGTTTGGCCCAATATATCGTGATTGTTATAGTTAGAAGCATCTTTTTTTACCAAATAATAGGTCTCTCAGGGGGACAAATTTTGCCATATGTTTGAATCCGATCGATCAGTTCCAGATATAATTTTTTTAGATTTTAAAATTTTCAAAACATCGTTTTTTAAAAAAATTATAAAAAAAAATTTAAGAAAGTTAAAATGTAAGCCTTTGATCCTTTTTATTTTTTAAAAACGCTTCGATTGACCTATTTACGAACCATCTAGCTCCGTTTCGTATGGAGTTATCAAGCTTTCAAAAATGGAAAATTTTAATAATCAATTTTTGCTTCCTCATAGAGGAAGTATTGTTTTACCCTCATATCCTCAATTGCATTTTTTTGACATTTTTCGGCATAATTCGACCCCAGGATGTCAAAAATGATGTTTAGAAAAAATGTCCCGGTGTGTGTGTGTGTGTGTGTATGTTAACTTTACGTTTGGCCCAATATATCGTGATTGTTATAGTTAGAAGCATCTTTTTTTACCAAATAATAGGTCTCTCAGGGGGACAAGTGCTGCCATATGTTTGAATCCGATCGATCAGTTCCAGATATATTTTTTTTAGATTTTAAAATTTTCAAAAAATCGTTTTTTAGCAAAATTATAAAAAAAAATTTAAGAAAGTTAAAATGTAAGCTTTTGATCCTTTTTATTTTTTAAAAACGCTTCGATTGACCTATTTACGAACCATCTAGCTCCGTTTCGTATGGAGTTATCAAGCTTTTAAAAATGGAAAATTTTAATAATCAATTTTTGCTTCCTCATAGAGGAAGTATTGTTTTACCCTCAAATCCTCAATTGCATTTTTTTGACATTTCTCGGCATAATTCGACCCCAAGATGTCAAAAATGATGTTTAGAAAAAATGTCCGGGTGTGTGTTTGTGTGTGTGTGTGTATGTTAACTTTACGTTTGGCCCAATATATCGTGATTGTTATAGTTAGAAGCATCTTTTTTTACCAAATAATAGGTCTCTCAGGGGGACAAATTCTGCCATATGTTTGAATCCGATCGATCAGTTCCAGATATAATTTTTTTAGATTTTAAAATTTTCAAAACATCGTTTTTTAAAAAAATTATAAAAACAATTTAAGAAACTTAAAATGTAAGCTTTTGATCCTTTTTATTTTTTAAAAACGCTTCGATTGACCTATTTACGAACCATCTAGCTCTGTTTCGTATGGAGTTATCAAGCTTTTAAAAATGGAAAATTTTAATATTCAATTTTTGCTTCCTCATAGAGGAAGTATTGTTTTACCCTCAAATCCTTAATTGCATTTTTTTGACATTTCTCGGCATAATTCGACCCCAGGATGTCAAAAATGATGTTTAGAAAAAATGTCCGGGTGTGTGTGTGTGTGTATGTTAACTTTACGTTTGGCCCAATATATCGTGATTGTTATAGTTAGAAGCATCTTTTTTTACCAAATAATAGGTCTCTCAGGGGGACAAATTTTGCCATATGTTTGAATCCGATCGATCAGTTCCAGATATAATTTTTTTAGATTTTAAAATTTTCAAAACATCGTTTTTTAAAAAAATTATAAAAAAAAATTTAAGAAAGTTAAAATGTAAGCCTTTGATCCTTTTTATTTTTTAAAAACGCTTCGATTGACCTATTTACGAACCATCTAGCTCCGTTTCGTATGGAGTTATCAAGCTTTCAAAAATGGAAAATTTTAATAATCAATTTTTGCTTCCTCATAGAGGAAGTATTGTTTTACCCTCATATCCTCAATTGCATTTTTTTGACATTTTTCGGCATAATTCGACCCCAGGATGTCAAAAATGATGTTTAGAAAAAATGTCCCGGTGTGTGTGTGTGTGTGTGTATGTTAACTTTACGTTTGGCCCAATATATCGTGATTGTTATAGTTAGAAGCATCTTTTTTTACCAAATAATAGGTCTCTCAGGGGGACAAGTGCTGCCATATGTTTGAATCCGATCGATCAGTTCCAGATATATTTTTTTTAGATTTTAAAATTTTCAAAAAATCGTTTTTTAGCAAAATTATAAAAAAAAATTTAAGAAAGTTAAAATGTAAGCTTTTGATCCTTTTTATTTTTTAAAAACGCTTCGATTGACCTATTTACGAACCATCTAGCTCCGTTTCGTATGGAGTTATCAAGCTTTTAAAAATGGAAAATTTTAATAATCAATTTTTGCTTCCTCATAGAGGAAGTATTGTTTTACCCTCAAATCCTCAATTGCATTTTTTTGACATTTCTCGGCATAATTCGACCCCAAGATGTCAAAAATGATGTTTAGAAAAAATGTCCGGGTGTGTGTTTGTGTGTGTGTGTGTATGTTAACTTTACGTTTGGCCCAATATCTCGTGATTGTTATAGTTAGAAGCATCCTTTTTTTACCTAATAATAGGTCTCTCAGTGGGACAAATTCTCCATATGTTTAAATCCGATCGATCAGTTCCAGATAAATTTTTTTTAAATTTTAAAATTTTCAAAAAATCGTTTTTTAGCAAAATTATAAAAAAAATTTTAAGAAAGTTAAAATGTAAGCTTTTGATCCTTTTTATTTTTTAAAAACGCTTCGATTGACCTATTTACGAACCATCTAGCTCCGTTTCGTATGGAGTTATCAAGCTTTTAAAAATGGAAAATTTTAATATTCAATTTTTGCTTCCTCATAGAGGAAGTATTGTTTTACCCTCAAATCCTCAATTGCATTTGTTTGACATTTCTCGGCATAATTCGACCCCAGGATGTCAAAAATGATGTTTAGAAAAAATTTCCGGGTGTGTGTGTGTGTGTGTGTGTATGTTAACTTTACGTTTGGCCCAATATATCGTGATTGTTATAGTTAGAAGCATCTTTTTTTACCAAATAATAGGTCTCTCAGGGGGACAAATTCTGCCATATGTTTGAACCCGATCGATCAGTTCCAGATATAATTTTTTTAGATTTTAAAATTTTCAAAACATCGTTTTTTAAAAAAATTAAAAAAAAAATTTAAGAAAGTTAAAATGTAAGCTTTTGATCCTTTTTATTTTTTAAAAACGCTTCGATTGACCTATTTACGAACCATCTAGCTCCGTTTCGTATGGAGTTATCAAGCTTTTAAAAATGGAAAATTTTAATATTTAATTTTTGCTTCCTCATAGAGGAAGTATTGTTTCACCCTCAAATCCTCAATTGCATTTGTTTGACATTTCTCGGCATAATTCGACCCCAGGATGTCAAAAATGATGTTTAGAAAAAATGTCCGGGTGTGTGTGTGTGTGTGTGTATGTTAACTTTACGTTTGGCCCAATATATCGTGATTGTTATAGTTAGAAGCATCTTTTTTTACCAAATAATAGGTCTCTCAGGGGGACAAATTCTGCCATATGTTTGAATCCGATCGATCAGTTCCAGATATAATTTTTTTAGATTTTAAAATTTTCAAAACATCGTTTTTTAAAAAAATTATAAAAAAAATTTAAGAAAGTTAAAATGTAAGCTTTTGATCCTTTTTATTTTTTAAAAACGCTTCGATTGACCTATTTACGAACCATCTAGCTCTGTTTCGTATGGAGTTATCAAGCTTTTAAAAATGGAAAATTTTAATATTCAATTTTTGCTTCCTCATAGAGGAAGTATTGTTTTACCCTCAAATCCTCAATTGCATTTTTTTGACATTTCTCGGCATAATTCGACCCCAGGATGTCAAAAATGATGTTTAGAAAAAATTTCCGGGTGTGTGTGTGTGTATGTTAACTTTACGTTTGGCCCAATATCTCGTGATTGTTATAGTTAGAAGCATCTTTTTTTTAACCAAATAATAGGTCTCTCAGGAAGACAAATTCTGCCATATGTTTGAATCCGATCGATCAGTTCCAGATAAATTTTTTTTAAATTTTAAAATTTTCAAAAAATCGTTTTTTAGCAAAATTATAAAAAAAATTTTAAGAAAGTTAAAATGTAAGCTTTTGATCCTTTTTATTTTTTAAAAACGCTTCGATTGACCTATTTACGAACCATCTAGCTCCGTTTCGTATGGAGTTATCAAGCTTTTAAAAATGGAAAATTTTAATATTTAATTTTTGCTTCCTCATAGAGGAAGTATTGTTTTACTCTCAAATCCTCAATTGCATTTGTTTGACATTTCTCGGCATAATTCGACCCCAGGATGTCAAAAATGATGTTTAGAAAAAATGTCCGGGTGTGTGTGTGTGTGTGTGTATGTTAACTTTACGTTTGGCCCAATATATCGTGATTGTTATAGTTAGAAGCATCTTTTTTTACCAAATAATAGGTCTCTCAGGGGGACAAATTCTGCCATATGTTTGAATCCGATCGATCAGTTCCAGATATAATTTTTTTAGATTTTAAAATTTTCAAAACATCGTTTTTTAAAAAAATTATAAAAAAAATTTAAGAAAGTTAAAATGTAAGCTTTTGATCCTTTTTATTTTTTAAAAACGCTTCGATTGACCTATTTACGAACCATCTAGCTCCGTTTCGTATGGAGTTATCAAGCTTTTAAAAATGGAAAATTTTAATATTTAATTTTTGCTTCCTCATAGAGGAAGTATTGTTTTACCCTCAAATCCTCAATTGCATTTGTTTGACATTTCTCGGCATAATTCGACCCCAGGATGTCAAAAATGATGTTTAGAAAAAATGTCCGGGTGTGTGTGTGTGTGTGTGTATGTTAACTTTACGTTTGGCCCAATATATCGTGATTGTTATAGTTAGAAGCATCTTTTTTTACCAAATAATAGGTCTCTCAGGGTGACAAATTCTGCCATATGTTTGAATCCGATCGATCAGTTCCAGATATAATTTTTTTAGATTTTAAAATTTTCAAAACATCGTTTTTTAAAAAAATTATAAAAACAATTTAAGAAAGTTAAAATGTAAGCTTTTGATCCTTTTTATTTTTTAAAAACGCTTCGATTGACCTATTTACGAACCATCTAGCTCTGTTTCGTATGGAGTTATCAAGCTTTTAAAAATGGAAAATTTTAATATTCAATTTTTGCTTCCTCATAGAGGAAGTATTGTTTTACCCTCAAATCCTTAATTGCATTTTTTTGACATTTCTCGGCATAATTCGACCCCAGGATGTCAAAAATGATGTTTAGAAAAAATGTCCGGGTGTGTGTGTGTGTGTATGTTAACTTTACGTTTGGCCCAATATATCGTGATTGTTATAGTTAGAAGCATCTTTTTTTACCAAATAATAGGTCTCTCAGGGGGACAAATTTTGCCATATGTTTGAATCCGATCGATCAGTTCCAGATATAATTTTTTTAGATTTTAAAATTTTCAAAACATCGTTTTTTAAAAAAATTATAAAAAAAAATTTAAGAAAGTTAAAATGTAAGCCTTTGATCCTTTTTATTTTTTAAAAACGCTTCGATTGACCTATTTACGAACCATCTAGCTCCGTTTCGTATGGAGTTATGAAGCTTTCAAAAATGGAAAATTTTAATATTCAATTTTTGCTTCCTCATAGAGGAAGTATTGTTTTACCCTCAAATCCTCAATTGCATTTGTTTGACATTTCTTGGCATAATTCGACCCCCGGATGTCAAAAATGATGTTTAGAAAAAATGTCCCGGTGTGTGTGTGTGTGTGTGTATGTTAACTTTACGTTTGGCCCAATATATCGTGATTGTTATAGTTAGAAGCATATTTTTTTATTAAATAATAGGTCTCTCAGGGAGACAAGTGCTGCCATATGTTTGAATCCGATCGATCAGTTCCAGATATATTTTTTTTAGATTTTAAAATTTTCAAAAAATCGTTTTTTAGCAAAATTATAAAAAAAAATTTAAGAAAGTTAAAATGTAAGCTTTTGATCCTTTTTATTTTTTAAAAACGCTTCGATTGACCTATTTACGAACCATCTAGCTCTGTTTCGTATGGAGTTATCAAGCTTTTAAAAATGGAAAATTTTAATAATCAATTTTTGCTTCCTCATAGAGGAAGTATTGTTTTACCCTCAAATCCTCAATTGCATTTTTTTGACATTTCTCGGCATAATTCGACCCCAAGATGTCAAAAATGATGTTTAGAAAAAATGTCCGGGTGTGTGTTTGTGTGTGTGTGTGTATGGTAACTTTACGTTTGGCCCAATATCTCGTGATTGTTATAGTTAGAAGCATCCTTTTTTTACCTAATAATAGGTCTCTCAGTGGGACAAATTCTGCCATATGTTTAAATCCGATCGATCAGTTCCAGATAAATTTTTTTTAAATTTTAAAATTTTCAAAAAATCGTTTTTTAGCAAAATTATAAAAAAAATTTTAAGAAAGTTAAAATGTAAGCTTTTGATCCTTTTTATTTTTTAAAAACGCTTCGATTGACCTATTTACGAACCATCTAGCTCCGTTTCGTATGGAGTTATCAAGCTTTTAAAAAAGGAAAATTTTAATATTCAATTTTTGCTTCCTCATAGAGGAAGTATTGTTTTACCCTCAAATCCTCAATTGCATTTGTTTGACATTTCTCGGCATAATTCGACCCCAGGATGTCAAAAATGATGTTTAGAAAAAATGTCCGGGTGTGTGTGTGTGTGTGTGTATGTTAACTTTACGTTTGGCCCAATATATCGTGATTGTTATAGTTAGAAGCATCTTTTTTTACCAAATAATAGGTCTCTCAGGGGGACAAATTCTGCCATATGTTTGAATCCGATCGATCAGTTCCAGATATAATTTTTTTAGATTTTAAAATTTTCAAAACATCGTTTTTTAAAAAAATTATAAAAAAAATTTAAGAAAGTTAAAATGTAAGCTTTTGATCCTTTTTATTTTTTAAAAACGCTTCGATTGACCTATTTACGAACCATCTAGCTCCGTTTCGTATGGAGTTATCAAGCTTTTAAAAATGGAAAATTTTAATATTTAATTTTTGCTTCCTCATAGAGGAAGTATTGTTTTACCCTCAAATCCTCAATTGCATTTGTTTGACATTTCTCGGCATAATTCGACCCCAGGATGTCAAAAATGATGTTTAGAAAAAATGTCCGGGTGTGTGTGTGTGTGTGTGTGTATGTTAACTTTACGTTTGGCCCAATATATCGTGATTGTTATAGTTAGAAGCATCTTTTTTTACCAAATAATAGGTCTCTCAGGGGGACAAATTCTGCCATATGTTTGAATCCGATCGATCAGTTCCAGATATAATTTTTTTAGATTTTAAAATTTTCAAAACATCGTTTTTTAAAAAAATTATAAAAACAATTTAAGAAAGTTAAAATGTAAGCTTTTGATCCTTTTTATTTTTTAAAAACGCTTCGATTGACCTATTTACGAACCATCTAGCTCTGTTTCGTATGGAGTTATCAAGCTTTTAAAAATGGAAAATTTTAATATTCAATTTTTGCTTCCTCATAGAGGAAGTATTGTTTTACCCTCAAATCCTTAATTGCATTTTTTTGACATTTCTCGGCATAATTCGACCCCAGGATGTCAAAAATGATGTTTAGAAAAAATGTCCGGGTGTGTGTGTGTGTGTATGTTAACTTTACGTTTGGCCCAATATATCGTGATTGTTATAGTTAGAAGCATCTTTTTTTACCAAATAATAGGTCTCTCAGGGGGACAAATTTTGCCATATGTTTGAATCCGATCGATCAGTTCCAGATATAATTTTTTTAGATTTTAAAATTTTCAAAACATCGTTTTTTAAAAAAATTATAAAAAAAAATTTAAGAAAGTTAAAATGTAAGCCTTTGATCCTTTTTATTTTTTAAAAACGCTTCGATTGACCTATTTACGAACCATCTAGCTCCGTTTCGTATGGAGTTATCAAGCTTTTAAAAATGGAAAATTTTAATATTCAATTTTTGCTTCCTCATAGAGGAAGTATTGTTTTACCCTCAAATCCTCAATTGCATTTGTTTGACATTTCTCGGCATAATTCGACCCCAGGATGTCAAAAATGATGTTTAGAAAAAATGTCCGGGTGTGTGTGTGTGTGTGTGTATGTTAACTTTACGTTTGGCCCAATATATCGTGATTGTTATAGTTAGAAGCATCTTTTTTTATTAAATAATAGGTCTCTCAGGGGGACAAGTGCTGCCATATGTTTGAATCCGATCGATCAGTTCCAGATATATTTTTTTTAGATTTTAAAATTTTCAAAAAATCGTTTTTTAGCAAAATTATAAAAAAAAATTTAAGAAAGTTAAAATGTAAGCTTTTGATCCTTTTTATTTTTTAAAAACGCTTCGATTGACCTATTTACGAACCATCTAGCTCCGTTTCGTATGGAGTTATCAAGCTTTTAAAAATGGAAAATTTTAATCATCAATTTTTGCTTCCTCATAGAGGAAGTATTGTTTTACCCTCAAATCCTCAATTGCATTTGTTTGACATTTCTCGGCATAATTCGACCCCAGGATGTCAAAAATGATGTTTAGAAAAAATGTCCGGGTGTGTGTGTGTGTGTGTGTGTATGTTAACTTTACGTTTGGCCCAATATATCGTGATTGTTATAGTTAGAAGCATCTTTTTTTACCAAATAATAGGTCTCTCAGGGGGACAAATTCTGCCATATGTTTGAATCCGATCGATCAGTTCCAGATATAATTTTTTTAGATTTTAAAATTTTCAAAACATCGTTTTTTAAAAAAATTATAAAAACAATTTAAGAAAGTTAAAATGTAAGCTTTTGATCCTTTTTATTTTTTAAAAACGCTTCGATTGACCTATTTACGAACCATCTAGCTCTGTTTCGTATGGAGTTATCAAGCTTTTAAAAATGGAAAATTTTAATATTCAATTTTTGCTTCCTCATAGAGGAAGTATTGTTTTACCCTCAAATCCTTAATTGCATTTTTTTGACATTTCTCGGCATAATTCGACCCCAGGATGTCAAAAATGATGTTTAGAAAAAATGTCCGGGTGTGTGTGTGTGTGTATGTTAACTTTACGTTTGGCCCAATATATCGTGATTGTTATAGTTAGAAGCATCTTTTTTTACCAAATAATAGGTCTCTCAGGGGGACAAATTTTGCCATATGTTTGAATCCGATCGATCAGTTCCAGATATAATTTTTTTAGATTTTAAAATTTTCAAAACATCGTTTTTTAAAAAAATTATAAAAAAAAATTTAAGAAAGTTAAAATGTAAGCCTTTGATCCTTTTTATTTTTTAAAAACGCTTCGATTGACCTATTTACGAACCATCTAGCTCCGTTTCGTATGGAGTTATCAAGCTTTTAAAAATGGAAAATTTTAATATTCAATTTTTGCTTCCTCATAGAGGAAGTATTGTTTTACCCTCAAATCCTCAATTGCATTTGTTTGACATTTCTCGGCATAATTCGACCCCAGGATGTCAAAAATGATGTTTAGAAAAAATGTCCGGGTGTGTGTGTGTGTGTGTGTATGTTAACTTTACGTTTGGCCCAATATATCGTGATTGTTATAGTTAGAAGCATCTTTTTTTATTAAATAATAGGTCTCTCAGGGGGACAAGTGCTGCCATATGTTTGAATCCGATCGATCAGTTCCAGATATATTTTTTTTAGATTTTAAAATTTTCAAAAAATCGTTTTTTAGCAAAATTATAAAAAAAAATTTAAGAAAGTTAAAATGTAAGCTTTTGATCCTTTTTATTTTTTAAAAACGCTTCGATTGACCTATTTACGAACCATCTAGCTCCGTTTCGTATGGAGTTATCAAGCTTTTAAAAATGGAAAATTTTAATCATCAATTTTTGCTTCCTCATAGAGGAAGTATTGTTTTACCCTCAAATCCTCAATTGCATTTTTTTGACATTTCTCGGCATAATTCGACCCCAAGATGTCAAAAATGATGTTTAGAAAAAATGTCCGGGTGTGTGTTTGTGTGTGTGTGTGTATGTTAACTTTACGTTTGGCCCAATATCTCGTGATTGTTATAGTTAGAAGCATCCTTTTTTTACCTAATAATAGGTCTCTCAGTGAGACAAATTCTCCATATGTTTAAATCCGATCGATCAGTTCCAGATATATTTTTTTTAGATTTTAAAATTTTTAAAAAATCGTTTTTTAGCAAAATTATAAAAAAAAATTTAAGAAAGTTAAAATGTAAGCTTTTGATCCTTTTTATTTTTTAAAAACGCTTCGATTGACCTATTTACGAACCATCTAGCTACGTTTCGTATGGAGTTATCAAGCTTTTAAAAATGGAAAATTTTAATAATCAATTTTTGCTTCCTCATAGAGGAAGTATTGTTTTTCCCTCAAATCCTCAATTGCATTTTTTTGACATTACTCGGCATAATTCGACCCCAGGATGTCAAAAATGATGTTTAGAAAAAATGTCCGGGTGTGTGTGTGTGTGTGTGTGTATGTTGACATTACGTTTGGCCCAATATCTCGTGATTGTTATAGTTAGAAGCATCTTTTTTTTAACCAAATAATAGGTCTCTCAGGAAGACAAATTCTGCTATATGTTTGAATCCGATCGATCAGTTCCAGATATATTTTTTTTAAGTTTTAAAATTTTCAAAAAATCGTTTTTTAGCAAAATTATAAAATAAATTTAAGAAAGTTAAAATGTAAGCTTTTGATCCTTTTTATTTTTTAAAAACGCTTCGATTGACCTATTTACGAACCATCTAGCTCCGTTTCGTATGGAGTTATCAAGCTTTTAAAAATGGAAAATTTTAATATTTAATTTTTGCTTCCTCATAGAGGAAGTATTGTTTCACCCTCAAATCCTCAATTGCATTTGTTTGACATTTCTCGGCATAATTCGACCCCAGGATGTCAAAAATGATGTTTAGAAAAAATGTCCGGGTGTGTGTGTGTGTGTGTGTATGTTAACTTTACGTTTAGCCCAATATATCGTGATTGTTATAGTTAGAAGCATCTTTTTTTACCAAATAATAGGTCTCTCAGGGGGACAAATTCTGCCATATGTTTGAATCCGATCGATCAGTTCCAGATATAATTTTTTTAGATTTTAAAATTTTCAAAACATCGTTTTTTAAAAAAATTATAAAAAAAATTTAAGAAAGTTAAAATGTAAGCTTTTGATCCTTTTTATTTTTTAAAAACGCTTCGATTGACCTATTTACGAACCATCTAGCTCTGTTTCGTATGGAGTTATCAAGCTTTTAAAAATGGAAAATTTTAATATTCAATTTTTGCTTCCTCATAGAGGAAGTATTGTTTTACCCTCAAATCCTCAATTGCATTTTTTTGACATTTCTCGGCATAATTCGACCCCAGGATGTCAAAAATGATGTTTAGAAAAAATTTCCGGGTGTGTGTGTGTGTATGTTAACTTTACGTTTGGCCCAATATCTCGTGATTGTTATAGTTAGAAGCATCTTTTTTTTAACCAAATAATAGGTCTCTCAGGAAGACAAATTCTGCCATATGTTTGAATCCGATCGATCAGTTCCAGATATATTTTTTTTAAATTTTAAAATTTTCAAAAAATCGTTTTTTAGCAAAATTATAAAAAAAATTTAAGAAAGTTAAAATGTAAGCTTTTGATCCTTTTTATTTTTTAAAAACGCTTTGATTGACCTATTTACGAACCATCTAGCTCCGTTTCGTATGGAGTTATCAAGCTTTTAAAAATGGAAAATTTTAATATTCAATTTTTGCTTCCACATAGAGGAAGTATTGTTTTACCCTGAAATCCTCAATTGCATTTTTTTGACATTTCTCGGCATAATTCGACCCCAGGATGTCAAAAATGATGTTTATAAAAAATGTCCGGGTGTGTGTGTGTGTGTGTGTATGTTAACTTTACGTTTGGCCCAATATATCGTGATTGTTATAGCATTTTTTTGACATTTCTCGGCATAATTCGACCCCAGGATGTCAAAAATGATGTTTAGAAAAAATTTCCGGGTGTGTGTGTGTGTATGTTAACTTTACGTTTGGCCCAATATCTCGTGATTGTTATAGTTAGAAGCATCTTTTTTTTAACCAAATAATAGGTCTCTCAGGAAGACAAATTCTGCCATATGTTTGAATCCGATCGATCAGTTCCAGATATATTTTTTTTAAATTTTAAAATTTTCAAAAAATCGTTTTTTAGCAAAATTATAAAAAAAATTTAAGAAAGTTAAAATGTAAGCTTTTGATCCTTTTTATTTTTTAAAAACGCTTTGATTGACCTATTTACGAACCATCTAGCTCCGTTTCGTATGGAGTTATCAAGCTTTTAAAAATGGAAAATTTTAATATTCAATTTTTGCTTCCACATAGAGGAAGTATTGTTTTACCCTGAAATCCTCAATTGCATTTTTTTGACATTTCTCGGCATAATTCGACCCCAGGATGTCAAAAATGATGTTTATAAAAAATGTCCGGGTGTGTGTGTGTGTGTGTGTATGTTAACTTTACGTTTGGCCCAATATATCGTGATTGTTATAGCATTTTTTTGACATTTCTCGGCATAATTCGACCCCAGGATGTCAAAAATGATGTTTAGAAAAAATTTCCGGGTGTGTGTGTGTGTATGTTAACTTTACGTTTGGCCCAATATCTCGTGATTGTTATAGTTAGAAGCATCTTTTTTTTACCAAATAATAGGTCTTTTAGGGGGACAAACTCTGCCATATGTTTGAATCCGATCGATCAGTTCCAGATATATTTTTTTTAGATTTTAAAATTTTTAAAAAATCGTTTTTTAGCAAAATTATAAAAAAAAATTTAAGAAAGTTAAAATGTAAGCTTTTGATCCTTTTTATTTTTTAAAAACGCTTCGATTGACCTATTTACGAACCATCTAGCTACGTTTCGTATGGAGTTATCAAGCTTTTAAAAATGGAAAATTTTAATAATCAATTTTTGCTTCCTCATAGAGGAAGTATTGTTTTTCCCTCAAATCCTCAATTGCATTTTTTTGACATTACTCGGCATAATTCGACCCCAGGATGTCAAAAATGATGTTTAGAAAAAATGTCCGGGTGTGTGTGTGTGTGTGTGTGTATGTTGACATTACGTTTGGCCCAATATCTCGTGATTGTTATAGTTAGAAGCATCTTTTTTCTAACCAAATAATAGGTCTCTCAGGAAGACAAATTCTGCTATATGTTTGAATCCGATCGATCAGTTCCAGATATATTTTTTTAAATTTTAAAATTTTCAAAAAATCGTTTTTTAGCAAAATTATAAAAAAAATTTAAGAAAGTTAAAATGTAAGCTTTTGATCCTTTTTATTTTTTAAAAACGCTTCGATTGACCTATTTACGAACCATCTAGCTCCGTTTCGTATGGAGTTATCAAGCTTTTAAAAATGGAAAATTTTAATATTCAATTTTTGCTTCCTCATAGAGGAAGTATTGTTTTACCCTCAAATCCTCAATTGCATTTTTTTGACATTTTTTGGCATAATTCGACCCCAGGATGTCAAAAATGATGTTTAGAAAAAATGTCCGGGTGTGTGTGTGTGTGTGTGTGTATGTTAACTTTACGTTTGGCCCAATATCTCGTGATTGTTATAGTTAGAAGCATCCTTTTTTTACCTAATAATAGGTCTCTCAGTGGGACAGATTCTGCCATATGTTTGAATCCGATCGATCAGTTCCAGATATATTTTTTTTAGATTTTAAAATTTTCAAAAAATCGTTTTTTAGCAAAATTATAAAAAAAAATTTAAAAAAGTTAAAATATAAGCTTTTTTTCCTTTTTATTTTTTAAAAACGCTTCGATTGACCTATTTACAAACCATCTAGCTACGTTTCGTATGGAGTTATCAAGCTTTTAAAAATGGAAAATTTTAATAATCAATTTTTGCTTCCTCATAGAGGAAGTATTGTTTTTCCCTCAAATCCTCAATTGCATTTTTTGACATTACTCGGCATAATTCGACCCCAGGATGTCAAAAATGATGTTTAGAAAAAATGTCCGGGTGTAAGTGTATGTGTGTGTATGTTAACTTTACGTTTGGCCCAATATCTCGTGATTGTTATAGTTAGAAGCATCCTTTTTTTACCTAATAATAGGTCTCTCAGTGGGACAAATTCTGCCATATGTTTGAATTCGATCGATCAGTTCCAGATATATTTGTTTTAAATTTTAAAATTTTCAAAAAATCGTTTTTTAGCAAAATTATAAAAAAAATTTTAAGAAAGTTAAAATGTAAGCTTTTGATCCTTTTTATTTTTTAAAAACGCTTCGATTGACCTATTTACGAACCATCTAGCTCCGTTTCGTATGGAGTTATAAAGCTTTTAAAAATGGAAAATTTTAATAATCAATTTTTGCTTCCTCATAGAGGAAGTATTGTTTTACCCTTAAATCGTCAATTGCATTTTTTTGACATTTCTCGGCATAATTCGACCCCAGGATGTCAAAAATGATGTTTAGAAAAAATGTCCGGGTGTGTGTGTGTGTGTGTGTATGTTAACTTTACGTTTAACCCAATATCTCGTGATTGTTATAGTTAGAAGCATCTTTTTTTTACCAAATAATAGGTCTCTCAGGGGAACAAATTCTGCCATATGTTTGAATCCGATCGATCAGTTCCAGATATATTTTTTTTAGATTTTAAAATTTCCAAAAAATCGTTTTTTAGCAAAATTATAAAAAAAAAATTAAGAAACTTAAAATGTAAGCTTTTGATCCTTTTTATTTTTTAAAAACGCTTCGATTGACCTATTTACGAACCATCTAGCTACGTTTCGTATGGAGTTATCAAGCTTTTAAAAATGGAAAATTTTAATACTCAATTTTTGCTTCCTCATAGAGGAAGTATTGTTTTACCCTCAAATCCTCAATTGCATTTTTTTGACATTTCTTGGCATAATTCGACCCCAGGATGTCAAAAATGATGTTTAGAAAAAATGTTCGGGTGTGTGTGTGTGTGTGTGTATGTTAACTTTTCGTTTGGCCCAATATCTCGTGATTGTTATAGTTAGAAGCATCCTTTTTTTACCTAATAATAGGTCTCTCAGTGGGACAAATTCTGCCATATGTTTGAATTCGATCGATCAGTTCCAGATATATTTGTTTTAAATTTTAAAATTTTCAAAAAATCGTTTTTTAGCAAAATTATAAAAAAAATTTTAAGAAAGTTAAAATGTAAGCTTTTGATCCTTTTTATTTTTTAAAAACGCTTCGATTGACCTATTTACGAACCATCTAGCTCCGTTTCGTATGGAGTTATAAAGCTTTTAAAAATGGAAAATTTTAATAATCAATTTTTGCTTCCTCATAGAGGAAGTATTGTTTTACCCTTAAATCGTCAATTGCATTTTTTTGACATTTCTCGGCATAATTCGACCCCAGGATGTCAAAAATGATGTTTAGAAAAAATGTCCGGGTGTGTGTGTGTTTGTGTGTGTGTGAGTGTATTTTAACTTTACGTTTAACCCAATATCTCGTGATTGTTATAGTTAGAAGCATCTTTTTTTTACCAAATAATAGGTCTCTCAGGGGAACAAATTCTGCCATATGTTTGAATCCGATCGATCAGTTCCAGATATATTTTTTTTAGATTTTAAAATTTCCAAAAAATCGTTTTTTAGCAAAATTATAAAAAAAAAATTAAGAAACTTAAAATGTAAGCTTTTGATCCTTTTTATTTTTTAAAAACGCTTCGATTGACCTATTTACGAACCATCTAGCTACGTTTCGTATGGAGTTATCAAGCTTTTAAAAATGGAAAATTTTAATACTCAATTTTTGCTTCCTCATAGAGGAAGTATTGTTTTACCCTCAAATCCTCAATTGCATTTTTTTGACATTTCTTGGCATAATTCGACCCCAGGATGTCAAAAATGATGTTTAGAAAAAATGTTCGGGTGTGTGTGTGTGTGTGTGTATGTTAACTTTTCGTTTGGCCCAATATCTCGTGATTGTTATAGTTAGAAGCATCCTTTTTTTACCTAATAATAGGTCTCTCAGTGGGACAAATTCTGCTATATGTTTGAATCCGATCGATCAGTTCCAGATATATTTTTTTTAAATTTTAAAATTTTCAAAAAATCGTTTTTTAGCAAAATTATAAAAAAAATTTTAAGAAAGATAAAATGTAAGCTTCTGATCCTTTTTATTTTTTAAAAACTCTTCGATTGAGCTATTTACGAACCATCTAGCTCCGTTTCGTATGGAGTTATCAAGCTTTCAAAAATGGAAAAGTTTAATAATCAATTTTTGCTTCCTCATAGAGGAAGTATTGTTTTACCCTCATATCCTCAATTGCATTTTTTTGACATTTTTCGGCATAATTCGACCCCAGGATGTCAAAAATGATGTTTAGAAAAAATGTCCCGGTGTGTGTGTGTGTGTGTGTATGTTAACTTTACGTTTGGCCCAATATATCGTGATTGTTATAGTTAGAAGCATCTTTTTTTATTAAATAATAGGTCTCTCAGGGGGACAAGTGCTGCCATATGTTTGAATCCGATCGATCAGTTCCAGATATATTTTGTTTAGATTTTAAAATTTTCAAAAAATTGTTTTTTAGCAAAATTATAAAAAAGAATTTAAGAAAGTTAAAATGGAAGCTTTTGATCCGTTTTATTTTTTAAAAACGCTTCGATTGACCTATTTACGAACCGTCTAGCTCCGTTTCGTATAGAGTTATCAAGCTTTTAAAAATGGAAAATTTTAATAATCAATTTTTGCTTCCTCATAGAAGAAGTATTGTTTTACCCTCAAATCCTCAATTGCATTTTTTTGACATTTCTCGGCATAATTCGACCCCAGGATGTCAAAAATGATGTTTAGAAAAAATGTCCGGGTGTGTGTGTGTGTGTGTATGTTAACTTTACGTTTGGCCCAATATCTCGTGATTGTTATAGTTAGAAGCATCCTTTTTTTACCTAATAATAGGTCTCTCAGTAGGACAAATTCTGCCATATGTTTGAATCCGATCGATCAGTTCCAGATATATTTTTTTTAGATTTTAAAATTTTCAAAAAATCGTTTTTTAGCAAATTTATAAAAAAAAATTAAGAAACTTAAAATGTAAGCTTTTGATGCTTTTTATTTTTTAAAAACGCTTTGATTGGCCTATTTACGAACCATCTAGCTCCGTTTCGTATGGAGTTATCTAGCTTTTAAAAATGGAAAATTTTAATAATCAATTTTTGCTTCCTCATAGAGGAAGTATTGTTTTACCCTCAAATCCTCAATTGCATTTTTTTGACATTTCTCGGCATAATTCGACCCCAGGATGTCAAAAATGATGTTTAGAAAAAATTTCCGGTGTGTGTGTGTGTGTGTGTATGTTAACTTTACGTTTGGCCCAATATATCGTGATTGTTATAGTTAGAAGCATCTTTTTTTACCAAATAATAGGTCTCTCAGGGGGACAAATTCTGCCATATGTTTGAATCCGATCGATCAGTTACAGATATAATTTTTTTAGATTTTAAAATTTTCAAAACATTGTTTTTTAGAAAAATTATAAAAAAAATTTAAGAAAGTTAAAATGTAAGCTTTTGTTCCTTTTTATTATTTAAAAACGCTTTGATTGGCCTATTTACGAACCATCTAGCTTCGTTTCGTATGGAGTTATCAAGCTTTTAAAAATGGAAAATTTTAATAATCAATTTTTGCTTCCTCATAGAGGAAGTCTTGTTTTACCCTCAAATCCTCAATTGCATTTTTTTGACATTTCTCGGCATAATTCGACCCCAGGATGTCAAAAATGATGTTTAAAAAAAATTTCCGGGTGTGTGTGTGTGTATGTTAACTTTACGTTTGGCCCAATATATCGTGATTGTCATAGTTAGAAGCATCTTTTTTTACCAAATAATAGGTCTCTCAGGGGGACAAATGCTGCCATATGTTTGAATCCGATCGATCAGTTCCAGATATATTTTTTTTAGATTTTAAAATTTTCAAAAAATCGTTTTTTAGCAAAATTATAAAAAAAAATTTAAGAAAGTTAAAATGTAAGCTTTTGATCCTTTTTTTTTTTAAAAATGCTTTGATTGACCTATTTACGAACCATCTAGCTACGTTTCGTATGGAGTTATCAAGCTTTTAAAGATGGAAAATTTTAATAATCAATTTTTGCTTCCTCATAGAGGAAGTATTGTTTTACCCTCAAATCTTCAATTGCATTTTTTTGACATTTCTCGGCATAATTCGACCCCAGGATGTCAAAAATGATGTTTAGAAAAAATTTCCGGGTGTGTGTGTGTGTGTGTGTGTGTGTGTGTGTGTATGTTAACTTTACGTTTGGCCCAATTTCTCGTGATTGCTATAGTTAGATAATATTACAACAAATCCTGACGTGATAGGCCATTTATAAGGTCAGATTCTGATTCTACGTTAAAAAGTCTACAAGAATCACCTCTCTTTTTTTTTTTGTAACAGAAATAAACGAAATTTTTCAGGCCTGTGATAATGGATTTAGAAAAAAGGCGTGTACTTCCGAATAGCGCGGACCTCCGATTTTGTTGCCACTAGGTATACCTACGTATTTTGGTGGGCTGATTACGAAAATAATAGTGAAAATTGGCGACTAGCTCATTTTGATGGTAAAAAAGAGGTATAAAAAATCATGAAAAATTTGGTTTTTTGCATTTATCTCTTTAAATATTGCAAATATAAAAAAAAGTTTTACACAAAAAATGTAGACCTTATCAAAATACACATTTTATGTATTATGCATTTTTTACTAAAATCAATTAGTTTACGAACTAATTGCAAAAAATATAAATCATTATAAATGTGACTATAAATAGCTACATTATACCAATATTTTACTACCTACAGCCGTAATTACGTTATTAAATTACGTAACATTACATCCATTATGTGCTATCAGTACTATTACGTAATAACGTAAAATTACGTATTTACGTTGAGTTACGTACACTTATGTAATAACGTAAAATTACGTATCTTACGTAATTTTATGCACTAATTACGAAAATCATTTTTAAAAAAATTTACAACTTCATCATTTTTACGATTCATACTATAAAAACCAAAAAAAACTTTTCGTTTTTCGACCGTTGTCTATATTCCACGTTCAGTGGGCACCCCAATCCCCCGGTATTTTGTATTTCAAAATATGTATTTTAAATTGTCAATTTCAACAATTTTACAATAAACACTATAAAAATTAACAAAACTATTGGTTTTCCACCGTTGTCTATATTCCACGTTCAGTGGGCACCCCAAACCCCCGGTATTTTGGTATTTTGGGGGGCGAAGCCCCCCAAATTGTCAATTTCAACATTTTTACAATAAACACTATAAAAATTAACAAAACTATTGGTTTTCCACCGTTGTCTATATTCCACGTTCAGTGGGCACTCCAAACCCCCGGTATTTTGTATTTTGGGGGGCGAAGCCCCCCAAATTGTCAATTTCAACATTTTTACAATAAACACTATAAAAATTAACAAAACTATTGGTTTTCCACCGTTGTCTATATTCCACGTTCAGTGGGCACCCCAAACCCCCGGCATCTTGTATTTTGGGGGGCGAAGCCCCCCAAATTGTCAATTTCAACATTTTTACGATAAATACTATAAAAATTAACAAAACTTTTGTATGAAACAATTTTTCATATTTTCAATATTTACAGAGTAAAAAGCAAAAAACCATAATTTTAATGGTTTTTTATGGTTTTCACCATGAAAATGAGCTAGTCGCCAATTTTCACTATTATTTTCGTAATCAGCGCACCAAAATACGTAGGTATACCTAATGGCAACAAAATCGGAGGTCTGCGCTATTCGGAAGTATATCCCACCACATGAAGCAAACAGCAAGATCTGCAGAAAATCTGGGGCTCAAAATTCAAAAATGTGCAATGAAAAAAATATGCACATAAACCTTTATTAGCTAACGCAAAAAACCTGTTGTGTTAATGATAATTAAATTTTTTGTTTTTACAAACATTTTCTGCTTTATCATTCTCTATATATTATCCACCATTATATGTTTTAAATGTTGGACTTCAAATTTATGATCAACAACGTACAAAAAATTTTTAATATAAAATTTTATAATTTTTCTGCAATTTTTTAAAAATTTCGTTCTCCTCATTTGATTTACCATCCCAGATAGCCATTAACCTTGCAATAAGATTGCCCGGCATGGTTTGGGTTTTATATTGCTTAGCTTTAAAATGTTACATTAATTTTTTGATCCTTCAAATTAAAAATAAATAAATATAGCATAAAATTATAAAATACATTTAAAATTATTTAAAATGGTTTATTTGACAATCTTTTGAAAATAATTAAATTAAATAATCAATTAAAGACATTTTAGAGAGTAACATTTTTATTAGCTGTAACAAGAATTTTTTACAACCCTGCATCAACCTTTGCCCAACCTTGCCCAATCATGCAAGAAACTTGCGCAAGCTTACTGTGCAAGGTTGCAAGGTGGGACATTCCAACCTTGCAGCAAAATTGACGCAAGATTCCTGCAAGGTTTCGTGCTATCTGGGATCTTTAATTTTTAATTCAAACCCCATATTTTCGGAATCAGTTATCTAAAAATTTCCATACAATAAGTTTCGTAAGTATTTAGCAATATTCGGAAAATTTATGCGCGATTTTTAATTTACCGTTATATTTTTTTATAATCTGATACTAAATTTATACTTAAGGATTCAAATAACTCAAAAAAATACTATTAAAAAAATAGTATTTGGTTTGAGAGTGTTTGCATTGAGCAAAAAATTTTTATACAACCATGTTTCCGTAATTCTCTTAGTTATTGACATTTTTTAAGGTTATTTTGAGAAATTGAAACGATTTCGCAGTGACATGTTTTAACCCAATCCTTCCTGAGAATTTTAAAATAAAAATCATATAAATCCATTGAAATTTATGTTGTCGGTGGATTTTTGAATAAAATAAGTCACTTTTTTCCCAGCCGCCACTATACTCTATTCCTAAATTAATAGTACCCTGAAGATAAGCATAGATTCTTTTTACTGAACGCCAGTGTTCAGCAGTGTGGTTATTTAAAAATTTACTCACGGAATTGACTGCGAAGGCTATATCCGGGCGAGATACAGCTGCTAAGAAAACTAGAGATCCGACTGCCTCTCGATAGGGCACGTTGCTTAATCCCTCGTTATCAGAATCTACCGGATACAATATTACATTTGGATCAGCTGGAACGCTCACAGATTTTGCATCACTCATTCCGAATTTTTCAATAATTCTTTTTACATACGCGCTTTGATGAATAACTAATTTTTTTCTTTTCTATCGCGCTCGATTTGCAAACCTACAAAACAACTTGTGTCACCTATTTTTATTTTAATCTCTTTACGCAATAGACTCGCTATCAGATTTAGCGTATCCTTAGATGACGCTGCAACCAAGCCATCATCCACAAAAAGCGCTAAGTACACTATTTCATTATTAAATTCACTAATAAAGATACAAGGATCAGCTTCACTGCACTTTAATTTAAACTGGGTTAAGAATTTTTTAAATTTATGATTCCAGCACCTAGGTGCCTGCTTCAATCCATACAAGGCTTTGTTAAGTTTACTCACTACACTTTTTACACTGCTTTCTTGAACTTCAAACCCTTCTTGAACCTCCATGAATATCTTCTCTTCTAGCTCGCCGTACAGAAAGGCTGTTTGAACATCGAATTGAAGCAGCTCCAGATCCTTCTCAGCCACTATCGCCAAAAGCACTCGAAGCGAGTCGTATCGCACGACTGGTGCAAATGTCTCTGTGCAGTCTACTCCTTGTTGCTGCATGAAACCACGGGCACATAATCTTGCCTTGAATCGTAGATTAGTTTTCACAGGATCTTCTTTGATTTTAAATATCTACTTTGAGTCAATGGTTTTTAATTCAAGTGGTTTTTGCATGACTGACCGGGTATTATTGTCTTTATGCGCTTGCAACTCTTCCTTAATAGCTTGTTTCCACTGCGCTGCGTTGTTTCCTCGGACTGCTTCTTCGAAAGTGCTCGGAATCACATACTCCGCCACATCTGCCTCAAATCTTGCAGGACGACGTAAGGTAGTTCGATCTCGAAGAACTCGACCTTGACATTGAATATCTTCATCACATCCTTGAACATCATCTCCCATTCTTACGTTAGCGTCTTGCTCATTTAAATCCAAATATCCAATTGCTGAATTTCCTGTTCGTTCTGACCTTGATCTTAAGCCGATTCTTTATCACTGGAACTTTGAATGACAATCACATCATCGTCATGTGAATCCACACCATTAGCTTGTATTTTGCCAACTCGTTCATGGAATGTCACATTTCGCGTCACTTTACCTTGTTTGCGAACTAGATCATAGAGACGGTAATTTGTAGAATTATTTTCGTAACCAACCAGTATCATTTTTTGACCACGTAAATCAAATTTTTTCGTAAATCCTTTGGGAATGAGAGCGTACGCCACGGATCCAAATATTCGCATATGATCCATTGTAGGTTTCTTTCCAACCCAAATCTCGTACGGGTTTTATTTCCACCTGACGACACTGTCCGGTTTAATGCATAAATGGCAGTGTTGACAGCCTCAGCCCACAGATTCAACGGAAGAGATTCTGCATGAAGCATTGTCCTGGCACTTTCAACAATTGTCCGATTATCCCTTTCCGCTTTACCGTTTTGCTGAGGTGTAAAGGGAGCGGTAGTTTCGTTTCTTATTCCCTGAGACTGAAGATACTCATCCATTGCTTTGTTGCGATACTCGCCGCGGCCATTATCCGATCTTAGAATTTTTATAGGACGACCATACTTATTTGACACTTCTTTATTAAAGATTTTAAACTTTTCAAGTACGTCTGATTTATGACGCAGATAATACACATGTCGGAAACCACTTGCGTCATCCTTAAACGTCAGAAAATACCTCGCGCCTCCTGGCGTTTCAACAGATATTAGGCCGCACAAATCAGTGTGCATAACTTCACCCGGCTTTGTTAGAACCTTTTCATGTTGTTTAAAAAGCAAACGATGTGCCTTCCCGAGATGAAACATTTCACATACAAAATCACTTGTATCAGTCAACGATATTCCTTGAACAAGACCTTTTGAAGCTAACTCTCTTATAGCACGCTTGTCTACATGACCGAGTCTTTCGTGCCAAACACGTAAATTATAAGCTGCTACATTTGCTTCTTCTTTACGAGAATTCACAACACGAAAAAACATTTTGTAAATATCATTATCTAGTCTCACACCGGTTGCAAATAACACTTCTCCTTGCACTATATTTACAGAATCATTTTTAAAGTTTACTTCATACCCTCTTTTTGTACAAACTCCCACAGAGAAAAGATTTTTATTTAAACCAGGGACGTAAAGCACATTTTCAATTCGAGCATCGCGCCATAAACCATTTACAAGTCTCTGTATCATCACTGTACCTTCACCCGCAATGTCGTATTTTTTTCCGTCACCAAGAACTACAGTTTCGCGATCTTTAATCGGTTGATAACTAGTAAACCAATCCCGGTGATAAGTCATGTGTCTCAACGCACCACTGTCGGTAAGCCAGATTTCGCTCTGCTCAGCCGAAGATTCACTTACCACTTTCTCGATGACGAAAGCACAGTCACGTAATTCTCCTCCTTTCAACACTGCCCCACGCAGTTGTAGAGTATTAAACTTCTGAGACAAACTACCCAAGATTTTTGCAATCACTGTTAATTCAGACACTGACTCACCAACGTTTTCAATTTGAGATGCCACCTCCATATCTGCCAAACTATTGTACTTAGAGTGCTGAAATTTGGTATACGTATGTAGTTTGTCATATAGATTACAGAAAAATCGTAGAGAACTTTGTTGCAGATCGTTATCATAGTGTTTTTAAGCAAAAACCAACGATTTAAAAAAAATGCTAAAAAATGACCGTATCCCCCCTCCTATAACTTCTAAACAATTTGATTTAGAGAGTTCAAATTTGGTACACAAATGTATTTTCACGTGTAGATTACAGAAAAATGGTAGAGAACATGATTGTAGAAGTTGATCATAGCGTTGTTAAGGAAATAAAATGATTTTTGAGTATTTTTTATGGATATTTGCTAAAATCTCTGGATTTTTCGTTGACAGCACAATCACCATCAGGTTCTCTATAATTTTTATGTAATTTACACCTAAAAATACATTCCTGTACAAAATTTGAACTCTCTAAGTAAAATATTTTGGAAGATAGAGGGGAGGTGGTCCATTTTGTATAAAAAATCCATTATATATTATATTTTATATATTATATTATATATAATAAGTAGAATAGGGTGGCTTTGGATCAAGATTCTGATTGGTCGAGGGGCGTGGCTTAGGGGCGGGGCTTGGGCGTTTGGGTTTATGGATCACTAATCAGATTGTTCTAGGGGCGTGGCCAAGAGTGGGGAGTGGGCGTCTCAGTTTTTGGATCAAGATTCTGATTGGTCTAAGGCGGCTGGATCAACGTTGTGATTGGTTATTTTTGTGGGTGTTTTTGGGGTGTGGTAATTAGTTATAGACCACAATGGCGGCGTGAATAGAAAAAGTAACAGGTGTTAGGAAAATAGAAGATGGTTAAAAGGACTTTGGTCCAGGAGTGTGAGGGGGTGTGGTGACTAGACAAAGAACAGGTGTTGAATAGAAAACGTTTGGGAGCTTGAACAGGTGGACCACCCAAATGGTAAGTATACCCACATCGTAAATTTTCAAGACTAGTTTTAAGGGTTAGGAACTTAGGGATATTAAAAATTAACAAAACAAGATATGTATAAAAATTGTATTTATGAATTATTGTAAAAAGCATTATTTACATATAAAGAATAATGTCCTATATAATTTTGAAAAAAGTATAAATTATAATGCACGACGAATAGCGCTGAAAATACCTTGAGCAATATAGTCGTTGTACACAAAAGTGAGTTCGAGAAATACAATATCAAAATGAAGTTCAATGAATGTTTTTTCTAATTTTGTTTCGACTTGTTTTTTAAAGAGGTCGGATTTAATATGCAAAAGTTCTTTAATAAAATCATAATTGTGAAAAACAATTTTTTCTGATAAAATAAAGTCAGTAACACATTCAATTAAAGAAACTGTACAAATTTCGATATTTTTTAACAGACGTTCTAATCTACGGAAGCGTTCCTCAACACACTCAATAACATTTTTTAGTCCTTCAAACGATGTTTTTTGCATCACTATTGTAGGCGTGTAAGTTTTGACCCTCTTTGATTCGTCAGTAGTGATATCTTCCTCAGCAACAGTGTCGAAAATAATAGCTTTAGATCCATAGGCACTCGAGAACACAAGACGGTATTTTCCCAAATCAGCACCATGCTGATATAAGGGAGACACTGTGTTTGAATCCTCAAAATACGAAGAAATAAGATCAAGTCGTTCTTGAAGGGCAGTCCACGTTTTTGAATCAAAAGTGATCCCTTGTGTTGAACTGCTTAAAAGTTTAATAACTGGTTGCGCAGAAGAATAATCCGGCTGTAGTTCAACCCCGACAAGAATCTTTTTTGTAAACGAATTATTTAATGCGTAGATGCTTGGTAGTAAAAGAGGTAGATTTTTTCTCTTTGGAGTGTCATCTCGAGTCATGAAAATTCGTTTTGCAACAGACCTTGTAATAGTTTTTCTTGGTGATGTTATAAGAGGTATGTTGTCAGTAAAATCTGGTGACAGTACTTCAGCGTCATTGTAGGCTTGCGACATTTTGAAGACAGAGTTTACACTTTGAGATTTGTAAACTAACTGAATCAAAAGCATACCTAACCCTCATTTTATAGAAAAAATCCTTTGGTAGGGGTAAGAAAAATGGGGGTAAAATTAAAAACACATGCTCTTCCAGGTGTATAATATGTGTTTTAATCACTTATTATACCTACACTCAGCAACTGTTTCTGTAAAGTGTTAAGGTAAGTGTAATAAAATTGATTGTTTATAGTTAAATGTATAATGTTAAATAATATTATTTCAAAAATAAAATGAAGTTTATTTTACATAAGTTTAGAAATGTAACAGATGGTAAACGAAAGTTTGTTAATGCGTTTAATGGTTTTTAAAAGGAATAAAATAATGGTTTTGAGGAAAAAGCGAAAATAACAGAAAAAGGGGGATGTGTCTAAAGTATTGCGGTTTGTAATAAAATTAGCTCTAGACTGTAACAAAAGTAAAAAGTAACAGGTGAATTTTTTTACGGTTAATAATTTCGGTGAATGTCGAACAAAAAGTACAAGCATAGATGTCTATTAGACGAGAAATTAAATAACCGAAAAAACATAAAATGTGTAAGTTTATAGAAATGTATTGTCTTTTCTTGAAAATGGGGAAACGGACAAAGAATCTATTGTAAGCGAGCTGGTCGTAACTTACAGTCAAGCCATCCCTTGGTCACTCAAATTGAAAGAGATGTGAAAATCAAGTCTCGAGTGTGACAGCGTCTCAAGACTATGCATGGCGTAGTCACCCTCCTTTTTTTAAATTTTCCATGTGTTTTAGGAATAGAATGAACCTGTAACCTAGGAACTAGTTTTACGAACACAATGACATCTATATAGGTCCTTTTTTTTAAAAGTCTTATAGACACTGAAAATTCACAGTTTTCTCTGAGTAGTCAGGATGTCGACACCTCAAGAGGTTTTAATCGCGATCGAAGTTCTATCGTCGGGTTTAAGTAGTGAGTTGTGTGAAAAAGTTTTTTGCACTTTATTGGAAGGATGTGAAAGTCACCAGCTTTTACAATTGGCATTAAAAATGCCAAAAAATTTGTCAACTCTTCGTGTAATTCAAGAAGCTTTAGAGAAGAGATGCTACTACGATAAATTATTTTTATCGGAATATATAGGTGCGTGTTTGTTTAGTGTGGTGAAAAAATAAGTGTATTGTTTAATATATTTTCAATTTATAAATAATTGAAAAAAAGTGTTTAAATAAAGTTATTAAAAGAAAAATTGTTATTTTTCAGATCATATCGATGGAAATATGGATGTGAACGATTCGTCAACGGAAAGAACTTGTGACATGTTGGTTGATAATGATTGTGATAATGAGGATGATGATGATGATGTAATATCAGAGGCATCAACTATTATAGCTACAAATCGTCAACAAGACATGAATGTTGAAACAGAGGTAGAAATAATAGCTGTGATGGAAGAAGATCATGTAAATGACGTAATAGAAAATAATGAACAAATTAAAGAAACAATAGCTGTGGTGGGAGAGGATAATGTTAGACGTGTCATAGAAATTAATGAACAAGCGGTAGTAGTGGAAGAAGAAGAAGAAGAAGAAGAAGAAGAAGAAGAAGAAGAAGAAGAAGAAGAAGAAGAAGAAAGAGAACCAGTAGTAGTACCTATGCTGGAGGAAGTTGTTGTTGATATTGTTAATGATAGTGAAAGTGATGAAAATTCGGTCGACGAAGAAGAAGAAGAAGAAGAAGAAGAAGAAGAAGAAGAAGAAGAAGAAGAAGAGAGAGTCAGAAACGAGTTGTTGCAAGATATTGTAACACCAAGTGAAGATTCAGGGTTCGACACAGAATCACACACGGTATCAGAAGTGTCAAACGACAGTTTTTTAAATGAATCTCGCGAAACACTTGAGGACGAAGATATGCAAAATATACTGTTTGAAGAAATTGCACGTGCACAGGCTTACCAGCAACAACAACAAGAACAACAACAAGAACAACAACTGCAACAACAGCTCCAACAACAACACCCCCAACAACTTCAAGAACAACAACTACAACAAGAACAACAACTACTACAACAAGAACAACAGCAACAACAGCTTCAACAACTACTACAACAACAACACCAACATCTCCAACAACATCGACAACATCACCACCAACAACAACAACAACAACAACAACAACAACAACAACAACAACAACAACAACAACAACAACAACAACAACAACAACAACAACAACAACAACAACAACAACAACAACCGTTGCAACAACCGTTGCAACAACAACAACAACAACAACAACAACAAGTTGATGATATAGAACCTGTATACATGCAAGCGGGAGGCAGCAGGGCTGGATTATCAGAGTCAGGTGAGAGTAGGTTTTTTTGTATAGAATGGGAGAGACCTTTGTTTATCCAAAAATTTAATTTCACGGGTTTGAGTGTCGGTTTAAGATTAAAAAATCCACCTAGTGGTAGGGCCGTTGCTGAAGACATACGTTATCTCGAAAAAGCGATTTATGCTGTATTTAATTATGTCATGCGTAATGTTGAACCAGATGATATGACCTTAATTGGTTTCAATTCTGATCATATCAAATATGGTAAAATATTAGAATATCGCAAAGCGAAATTTTATACGGTTGATTCGCTTTGGGGATTAATTTATGCTATTGTACAAAGTAACGAACAATTTCGGGTAGATAATTCTTTCACCATTAATGTTCAAAGTGTTAAAGATAATAGGGGTAGTGGGGGACATGCTGTACTGTATAATAGACAGGTTAGTAAAAAATCCATTTTGAAAATTAATAGTACGGATAATCTTTGTTTACCTAGAGCGTTAGTTGCAGCTCACGCTTACGTCGAACGAGGGCAAATACGGAAAGGTGCATTACAGACACAGTGGGATAACATTAGACACGCTTATAGAAATCCTCAGCTTGAAAAAGCAAAGGAACTTTTGAGGAATGCTAGGGTCGAAGTACCTGCAGACGGTTGTGGTATGATTGAAATAATAAAATTTCAGAAATATTATGCTATAGAAAGAGTTGCCATAATTGTTCATGATTTTACCAGTTTTGGTACCGGTAAAAAACCTTTATATTATAATGGTACCCGTGAAGTTACAGATATTGGTAAAACCGTTAAATATAATTTACATATAATGTTTTATCCATCCGATAAACATTATGATACAATATTAAATTTAAAGGGGCTTGCTAGCACAAATTTTTTCTGTGTACCGTGTAATAAAAGTTTTAAATTTCCAACTGGTCACACTTGCACAAACAATTGCTACTCTTGTTTGTCAACACCGCCTTGTGAAACGAAGGGAGAGAATTCAGACATTCAAGAATTGCAGTGCGACCTATGTAAAAGATTTTTTTACGGTCTGAATTGTTTTGAAAAACATACTGTGAAAGGTTCTTTTACACCGCAAAGTAGTGTTTGTGAGAAACTACGAATTTGTGATGGTTGTGACCGGTTGGTTAATCATGTAACAGAAAATAATCATGAATGTGGCCGCGGTTTTTGCAAAGTTTGTCTGTGCAAACGCTATAACAATCATGACTGTTACATGGCCCCTATAAAATGCCAAAATAAAAAAAATGAAAAGCCTGTAAGTCTTGTTTTTTATGATTTTGAAACTCAACAAAATAAAATTATGCCAGGTACAGAGAATATTAACATACACAAGCCTAATCTATGTGTGGTACAGAGAGTATGCACTTTGTGTATAGACGAGGAAAATATTAATGTAAATTGTGACAAATGTGGAAATCGGCAGATTATCTACCAAGGCTCAAATGTTGTTTGTGATTTTGTAAATCTTGTCACTGAAAAACAAACTACATTTGAGAGTATTGTGTGTATAGCACACAATGCTAAAGCGTTTGACGCACAATTTATATTAAAATTTCTAGTCGAAAAAAAAGGTGTGCAAACTAGACCTTCTGTAATAATGAATGGTACAAGTATCATCCTTATGCAGATAGGTCAGACCAAGTTTATTGATAGTTTGAATTACCTTCATTTACCATTAAGTGCTTTACCCAATGCATTCGGTTTTGTAGACATTGTGAAAAAAGGCACTTTCCCGCATTTATTTAATATCCCAGATAATAGTGAATGTAACGATGGCGAAGGGTATAAGGGTCACATACCTGAGGCGGTCTTTTATGCACCAAACACAATGTCTGTAAATAAGCGTGAAGAATTTTACAAGTGGTATGAGACACTATCGAAAGACCCAAATTACGTTTTTAATTTTTGGAGTGAGTTAATCGATTATTGTGTCAATGATGTCACAATTTTACGTCTTGCTTGTGTGTCTTTTAGAAAAATATTTTTTGAACGTGGTGGTTTTTGTCCTTTTACAAAATGTGTAACGATTGCATCAGCTTGTATGACGTTGTTTCGAAAAAACTTTTTGTTAAAAGACACTATAAGTATACCTCCAAACAAAGGGTATCGTACAGCCAATAAACAGTCTAAGAAAGCAATAGAGTGGTTATTTTGGATGGAACACACTATGCGTAAAAATATAATTTATGCCGGTAGATGTCGTGAATATAGAACAGTGGAAGGAAAACTTGTCGACGGATACTATGAAGACCAAGGTATTCGACACGTTTTAGAATTTCATGGTTGCTTTTGGCATGGTTGTATAAAATGTTTTACTTTTAACAGAGACCAGAAGTCTGGAAATAGAGACAGTCCTGCTGTTAAGTATGAACGTACAAGGGCAAAAACTGAAAAGTTGCGCTCGGCAGGATATATAGTAACAGAAATATGGGAATGTGAGTTTGACCAGTTAAAAAAAGAAAATAGTTATTTACAAAATTTTTTAAAAAATAACGAATTTGTTAAAGAAACACCATTAAATCCTCGAGATGCATTTTTTGGGGGCCGAACAGGTAATACTGTTTGTTTTTATGATGTAAGAAATGACGAGAAAATATTTTATATAGATATTTGCTCTTTGTACCCTTATATATGTAAAACAGGTAAATTTCCTGTGGGTCATCCTGAACTTTACATTGGTGATGAGTGCAAAAAATTGTTAGGTGAAAACTTAACGGATTTTTCATTCGTCGAAGGTTTAGTGAAATGTCGTGTATTACCACCTCAAAAATTATATCACCCGGTACTACCAATACGTATGCATTCAAAGTTGATGTTCACATTATGTCGTACATGTTGCGAATTATTGCAACAGACAGAATGCGAACATGAACCTGAATTACGTGAAATTGAGGGTACATGGGTGTCTGAAGAACTGAAAAAGGCTATAGAAAAAGGTTATAGATTAATTAAAGTTTTTGAGATATGGCAGTACAAGACTGTTCAATACGATTCTAAAACACAAAAAGGTGGTCTCTTTGCCGATTACATAAATATGTGGTTTAAACTCAAACAAGAGTCAGGGGGTTGGCCTCGTCAATGTGTAGACGATGTGTCCAAACAACTCTATTTAGACGAGCATTTTAAAGTTGAGGGTGTAAAATTAAATCCAAATAATATAATAAAAAACCCAGGGCTCAGAAGTGTTGCGAAATTATGCTTAAATTCATTTTGGGGTAAATTTGGACAAAGAGAAAATTTACTTCAAACTGAAATTGTAGAAGAACAACAGCGTCTAATGGAGCTGTTGTGTAATTCTCAAAAAGTTGTTCACAATATTTTACCTGTGAATAATGATGTTTTGTATGTAACGTATGGAAACCAAGAGGGTACATCACAGACTACATCATTTACAAACGTAGTAATAGCTTCTTATGTGACGGCGCAAGCAAGGTTAAAACTGTATTCATATCTTGAGAAATTGGGTAAACGTGTTTTATATTACGATACAGATTCTTGTATATATGTAGAACATGTAAATAATAATAAAGAATATAAACCGGAAATAGGGTGTTACTTGGGACAAATGACAGATGAATTAGAGCCGGAATATGGGCAGGGTAGTTATATCGAAAGTTTTGTTTCGGGTGGACCTAAATTTTATGCTTATAAAGTTGTTGACAGTAAAGGTAATAATCACTATACATGTAAAGTCAAAGGTTTCACACTAAATTATGAGAATGGTAAAAAAATTAATTTCAACAGTATGAAAGAAATGGTAGTTAATAAAACACAAACATTTGTAAATATTTCATCTCGAGTCATACGACGAACGTCATATCACGAGGTGGTAACTTGTACTGAGAATAAAATTTGTAAACCTGTAAATAATAAAAGACGTTGTATTGAAAATTACGAGTCGGTACCATACGGTTATATAGAATGATTGTAGAATTATAAATTCAGTAAAAAAAGAAAAAAATATATCTCTCTCATTCTGTGCGAGCCTTTCTCTCCACTTGTTTGTGATATTTGCAGAAAGTTTTTATTTGTTAGTTAAAAAAAATTAAAATTTTTAAATACAAAATGTAAACTTTTGAATTAGTATATTAAATACTAAAATTTTGTTTCAGCAAAAGTATCAGCGGCCAAAGTACCACCTGGAAATATGAACCCGAGGGGTACAGTAGACGATTGGACATGGTATGATCCGTTGAAGGACTATTCACACGATAGATTAGTGTATCAAGACATCTTTTTGCCATGGGACGGGTCATCAACCTCATCTATAGAACAATAGTAACTCGAAAAAACAATTCGAGAATTTAGAAAAAATCTGTCCAAAAAAGTTTTAATTTAAAAATTTAATTTTTAAAAAAATTTTAATTTTTAAATTTTTTAAAAAAAAGTTTTAAATTTTTTATTCAACTTAACATTTAACTTTAAAGACTTTTTGTATTTTTAAAATTTAATTTTTCTATTTTATTTTTGCACGAAATAAAAAATAATTTCTTTTAATGTATATATGTATGAATTAAAATTGTTTAAATAAAATATATGGTAAAAACTCTAAATATTTATGTACAACATTTGTAAAATAAAAGACAATTTATTGTATTTAATTGTTTCATAAATCCTTTTATCCACAAAATTTTTTGATAAAAATTATATAAATTAATTTCTTCAAATATACACAAATAATTAAAAAAGATAATAATATAATTTTATTCTCTCTTGAACAATTTTGTAAAAATCTTTAAAACTAAATTTTAGAAAGCATCTTGAAAACTTCATTATACAATTTAATTTAATTTTAATTCTTGTAATGAAACACTAACTTTTCTTTGAAAGAGAAACAAAACTTTGATACATTGTATACATATATCGATATAAGGAAGATGGAAGCACACCACTGGTAAGAAAAATAGTTCTACTACACAAACACAGAGGCGGCGGCGGCGGCGGCGACGGCGGTCCCGGGACGCGGTTTAAGAAGCTTTTAAAAACGCGCGTTTCAAATTTATTTGAGCGCTATTAGCTTAGTGTTAATTAAAGCTTATTTGGCAGATTGCTAGCGATTTTTATGTTACAAGCTGAGAAATAATTACAAGCTGATTCTTTGCTGCTAGCTAGTAACATTTAATTATTTATTAATAAACTCAAGAAAAAATTCATTACTTTTGAATGTACTCTATTGAAATGAATTTTATAGAACGTTTTTATTTAAAATTATTTTTAATATAATTTATTTTCATTTTATCTTCATTATATTTTAATTATTAAAAATACTTATTTCTTTATCTTTATTATTATAATTATATATTTTATAAACTAAAAATTATTTTTGTTTTACAATTCTAACAGAGGTTTTCAACTAGTTTGCAAATTATTTTACGCATGCGTTTAATAGCTCTGTTATCCTATATAAAAAGATCAATTTTGTATTAAACTTGTAATCGAAGAAATGGACTCTCGTTGGAAACATCCTTTTACTTCTATGGTTTGTGGTCCAACAGGCTGTGGCAAGACGTTTTTCGTAAGAAAATTTTTACAAAATAGAAATTTAATGTGTGATGTTATTTTTGAACGAATTATTTTTTATTATTCTGAATGGCAAACAATCTATACGGAATATGGTCGAGAAATTGAGTTTAAAGAAGGTTTACCACAAGCAGCCGATTATTCAAACGATACACGTCCAAAACTAATAATCATTGACGATCTTATGCGAGAATCTTCGAATAATACAATCATAGATCTTTTTACTAAAGGAAGTCATCATAAAAATTTAAGTGTTATATTCATTTCACAAAATCTTTTTCATCAAGGTCATGGCCAGCGTGATATTTCTTTGAATGCTAATTACATTGTTGTTTTTAAAAATCCAAGAGACAGAGCCCAAATTCAACATTTGGCTAGACAAGTCTGCCCTGAAAATTCTCGTTTTGTTCAAGAAGCTTACCATGATGCCACTTCTCAAGCTCACGGCTACTTACTTTTCGATCTTAAACAAACAACACCAGACAATTGCCGTTTTAGAACAGATATTTTTCCTTCAGACCCCTACCACTATGTTTATATACCATCAAAAGGTATAAAATCAAATAGGAGTGCAGCTTGTGTGCCAGTTATGCAGCTGTAATGAAGTCGAAAACACGTAAAATTATAGGCGACAAAAACATTGCAGCGTTGCGCGCCTTGAGTCTTTTAGACACTCAGCAACGTTCTGCTATTCTTAAACAAGCCAATGTTAAGCTTATAAAATGTATCTGTGAATGTGCTTTAAATATTTTACATGGAAATGTGCCCCTAAAAAGTTGTGAGAAATTAAAACTTAGAAAACACAGGCAAAATCTAAGAAAATTGATTGAAAAAAAAGGTACTTGGAAAACTAAAAAGCAATTTATTATTCAAAAGGGTAACGGTTTTTTACCACTTTTAATAGCGCCTATCATAGGGTCTTTACTTTCTAGTATCTTTTCACCACCAGCAGCATCATCGTAAAAATGTATTGAAATGGAACATGCTAGAAAAATGGTTCTTGTCTCTAACGATCGTTTAGAACAAATTGAAAAGCAACAACAAACACAAAATCAACTTAAAAATGATACAAAACCTTTTTTATCAACCACACAAACACCAGGTAATACTTTGAGCAGACTTGATTCAGAAATGAGCAAAATTTTATACTCACCATTTCTTAATGATGAGCACGAAAAATGGCGTTTGTACCAGCAAGTATTACAAAAATTTTTATATTTTACCGAACAAACACGAGATCCCCTTCCATCTACAATAATAGGGTCTAAAAATGATAGTAAACCTAACAACGAAGATGAAGGCCGAGATACTGTAGATGAAAAGATTTTACCAGTTGAGGATATAATTGCTACTATCCCTAAAACATATAAAAATAAAGGTGTTCTTTTATTGGAAAAGCTACAAAGCCCTAATAACCAATCACGATTCTATTGGGATAGAACAGGAACTGTTTTTATCGATGGGTTTCGTATTGAAGGTGCAAATATTATTAATCTAATTAATGATGCTCTTAGATACAGGAAATCATCCTCAGTACAAGGTAGAAATGATTTCTCAAAATTTTTACAACAAATTAATATACCAAGAGAACTCGTTGGCAATCAAGAGTATTGGAAAGTATCGCCTCTCAATGTAACGACACCTTTAAGAAAATCAACATCTTTTAACAAAAGAAAGGTTAAAAAAAAAAATTCAAAAAATAAAGTAGAAAAAAATTTAAACATTTATGAGTCCCTTATCACGGATGATGATACTACTGAATGGTCGACAGATAACGAAGAAGAAAATAAAAAACCTAAAAATAAAAGTTGGATTCCATTTTCTCTTTCTTTTAAATAAAAAAAAAGGATAATGGACGCTCTCAATAAAATTTACTACAATCCGGCGCACCCTGCTTCCTATTCTGGGGCAAATAAACTTGTAAACTTTGTGCGTAATAAAATAAATCGAAAAAATGTTGTAGATTGGCTAAAAGGAGAAGACGCTTATAATTTACATAGACCTACCCGAAGACGTTTTCCTCGAGCTTTCTATAATATTGATAACATTGACGCTTTGTGGGAGGCTGATTTAGTAGATTTACAATCTTTGAAAAAGTACAATAATAATTACGCATATCTACTAGTTGTAATTGATGTTTTAAGCAAGTTTGCATGGGTTGAACCATTACGTAATAAAACAGTGATAGAAGTAAAAAATGCTTTTGAAAAAATTCTTAATAAAAACAATAAGCGCTCCCCAGTCTGTCTTCAAACAGATAAAGGAAAAGTATTTCTTGGTTCTAGTTTCCAAAAATTTTTACGTGATCACAACATTAAATTAACATTAAATTTCGAACTGCTAGTGATCCAACTGTAAAAGCAGCTGTTGTAGAGCGTTTCAACAGAACATTGAAAGAGCGAATGTGGCGTTATTTTACACATAAAAATACACATTGTTTTATAGATATTTTACAGGACTTAGTAACAGCTTATAATAACACCCATCATTCTAGTAAAAATATGCGACCATCTGACGTTTCCATACATAATTTATCTATAGCATATGCCAATATCCGAAAACGATTTCCAAAAGAAAAATATGCTATGAAAAGGTGTAAATACAGCGTCGGCGATTTAGTACGTATCAGTCGAGCTAGAGGTCTCTTTGAGAAAGGTTATGAAGCTGGATGGACTGAAGAATTATTTATTATTACACGTGTTATAAACTGGAGAGTGTATTCACCTACTGTCTATGAACTTAAGGATTTAGGTGGAGAAAAAATTGATGGTGTTTTTTACGAACAAGAATTAGCAGATGTCAAAAATAAAGATTTACAGAACGAAGAATTTATTATTGAAAAAGTTATTCGTACCCGGGGGCGTGGTTCTAAAAAACAAGCTTTTGTAAAGTGGACTGGTTATCCAGACAAATTTAACTCCTGGATACCGTTTTCTGATTTAAAATCTTTACAATGAATAAAGATCAATTTTACGTTATCCTACCTAGTGATAGTAGTATGAAATACTTTCCAGATAACACTATTACAAATTTTACAACTCAACTACCTCAAGAAATACGATTACAAGGACGATGGTCTGTTGCAATTACAGAAATTCAATTTCCTCGATCTTTTCTGCATATACGCACAGCGCCACTACTAGAAAATAGAATAGTGCTTTTATCAGCACAGCAAAAAAATAAACCAGCTATACCAAAACAAAACTATGATTTTTTCAACGAAACGGAAAATAAGGAACACAATGGTCGCTCTGTTTTAGAAAAACATCAATTACCAATAAAAATTAAAAAACAGTCTACTTTTTTTGACAAGTGTCAATCATTTAGTAAAGAACCTGATTATGAAATTTTACATGGTGAATGGCTAAAACCAATAGTATCCTTTTTTCTACCTGGTATTTATAAGGATATTCACACCCTTGTGTATGCCATCAATAATGCACCTCTTGTAAATCAACATTTTCAAATGGTTTATGATGAGAAAAATAACCGTTATGTGCTTTTAAAAAAAATCTGCACAGAAAAATGTACCATACCAGGCCGCCATTTTCTAGTAGTCAGCAGAAAAATTTCAAAAATTCTAGGCTTTGAACCCATGGAACTTATACCTCTTGAAGCTTACAGAGCATGCCAACCACCAAATCTATCATACGGAATACCACAAAAACTATTTATTTATTGTGATATTTGTGAGCCCAGAATTACTGGTGATGTTAAAACACCACTATTACGAATTGTACCTGTGGAAACTAAAAATTATTTATATTGCTCAACACAAGTGAGCCACTTTTCAATACCTCATTACATACCTGTTTTAAATACAACATTCAGAACAATAGAAATCGATATAAGAGACCACTTGGGCTTTCCCATACCATTTGAATCTGGTTCATTGACGGTGACACTTCATTTTAAGAAAATAGACTAAATAAATATTTCTCAAAAATGAGTCATTACGAAAATTATTATACATCACAAGTTGGAGGTGGCGGTTTGTCACAGGTATATGTGGGCTCACCATATCAGAGAGGCCACGGTATTGGTAGTTTTCTCGGAGGTCTTTTTCGTCGTGTTTTACCTCTCTTGGCAAGGGGTGCAAGGACAATAGGTAGAGAAGCTTTTCACGCAGGACTCAATGTTCTTGAGGATGTTGATAAGCAGGTTCCACTCAAAACAGCTATAAAACAACGCTTTCAAGAATCCAGTGGAAATTTGAAACGACGTGCAATGGAAAAAGTACAAAATATTATGAGTGGCTCTGGTTATAAATACATAGGTTTAACAACACCTACTCAGTTATTAGCTAATCGTGGCACATTACACATCGATACGCCTAAAACAATTCAGAAAAGAAAAACCAAGAAGAAAAAACTTAAAAGACTCTCAAAGAAACGAAAAAACAAAAAAAAGAATTCAAAAATAAAAAAAAATAAGTCGAAATCTGTAAAAAAGAACACTAAGAAAAAAACAAAGTTTGATATTTTTGGAAAAATATAAAAATTATTTTACAAAATGTCTTTTCTACATTCACACTCTTGTGAGTGTTTAAAATCTGAATTGGATCTTTTTACTATACCACCAACTCAAACTGCTATAGAAAATTCACAATGGGTTCACTACAAGCCTGTTTCATCCCTAACAGACGACTCACCCATAGAATTTGTCGTTCCAGGCCAGGGAGATGAGTACATTGACCTACCACATACTATGCTTAGTCTTAAAGTTCGTCTTATTACACCAACTAGAACTAATGAGAATGCAGATGATATTAACAATGTAGGACCTGTAAATAATTTATTGCATTCAATGTTTAATCAAATCGATGTCTACTTCAATCAAAAACTTGTATCACCACCAAATAACGCATATGCATATAGAGTATACATTGAAACTTTACTAAATTATAATTACGTTGCAAAAACAACACATCTCACATCAGCACTATGGGTTACTGATACTGCTGGTAAAATGGACGAAATTGCTGCTGAAAATGAAGGCTTAGTTGATCGTCGAAAATATCTAGGTGATAATAAAAGGATTGATATGATTGGCCATTTACATTGCGATGTTTTCAATCAAGACAAATTTCTTCTCAATGGTGTAGAACTACGTTTACGACTTGTACGCTCAAAAGACGCATTCTGCTTAATGGACCCGACAGGTGCATCTTACTTACACATCGAAGAAGCATCTTTACTTGTTCGTCGAGCAAGAATTAGTCCCGGTGTCTTAATTGGTCACGCACAGCCAAATATCCTATTACAAGAGTCGAAGTGAAGGCTCTATCTCTCCACGCTGGTATACAAAGCGAAACTCTAGACAATGTCATCTTGGGCCAACTACCTAAAAGAATTATTATTGGTTTCGTCGATAATACAGCTTTTAATGGTGTTCGAAATAAAAACCCTTTCAATTTTAAACATTATCGAATCAATCACTTTTCACTATATGTTGATGGAATGCAAATTCCTTCTAAACCTTTATTAACAGACTTTGCAAAAGACAAACTTTATGTAGAAGCGTATCAAACTTTATTTACTGGAACCGGTATACATTTTCTTAATGAAGGAAATAATATTAACCGTTTCGATTATGCTAACGGTTATTGTCTTTTCGCTTTTGATCTAACACCTGACCTATCGGCCCACTGTTACTCACATTGGAATCTTATAAAACATGGCAGCTTAAGAATTGAACTTCGCTTCGATGAAATGCTTACAGAAACTATAAATTGTATTGTTTATGCCGAATATGACAATGTTTTAGAAATTGATGCATCCCGACAGGTTGTAACCGACTTCGGAGCATAAAATTCACTGATCTTTACATATAACCACAGAAACCAGCTGTTACACAAGGAATCAAAAACAACATTTGGTAAACGATATTTTTTCAAGAGAAGGGGAAAACCATTATATTTAACCCTTATGTAGACCAGTGCTCAGTCTACGCTTTATGCTCGTCTAAGATACCTCGCTGCGTTAGTGCATAAGTTAAAATTCATTTTTCAAATTTCGATTTTTGTGAATTATTAACAAAATACAATGGTTGACTACGTTATAGACATCCAAGGATTCAGAGATATAGACGATAGATTTATGATTAAAGAAGTTGCTGTTATTTCACTAAATCACAAATTTTTTGGACATTGGATTATTGCACCACCTTACTTATTCTCTGAGCTGCCATCTAGTGCGAGACAACAAAATAACTGGCTTACATGTTACTATCACGGTATTGAATGGTTTGAAGGCGATGTTTCCATGAAACACATGTATGCTAATTTGCGCGATATTGCACGAACTGCTGGCAATATTTACACAAGAGGTGTTGAAAAAGCAAAAATTTTACAACAAATAACAAGTAGACAAATTATTAATGTAGAGCATTTAGCTTGTCCATCCTACAAACAACTACCCGAAAGTCGTGTTTACTGTTTTCATCACGGTATTAAAAAAGAAGAATATTTTATTTGTGCTCTCAATAATGTTGTTAAACTCAAACGCTGGATGGAAAAACTAAAAAAAGACCAAGAAAAAATTAAAACAGAACATCAACTATGTAATGTCAAAAAAATTAGAAAATTTAACATCTTATCCAGTGAAAAATCATCTACACCACCACCTCCATATATTCCAGAATTCACTACAAACGCCCAAGACAATACTTGCAATGCTACATCTTCTACAACAACAACAACTACAACTGCTACATCCACTTATGCTAATTACGAGGATATAGAACAAAATAATGAACAGCCTTCAAATCCAACAGTCTCTTCGACTAATAGAGACACACACCGTTGGAGTTTATCCTGCTGACAAAATACCAACATTTCTCACAAAACCTGCTGCCATTATTATCAACACCGATGACCACACAAAGCCTGGTACCCACTGGGTTGCAATGTACCTCGCAAGGAACGGAGAATCCACGTACTACGACAGCTATGGTCTACCGCCTTTTATTCCTTAACATCTGGATTGTTTACGAAGAAACAGCACTTTCTTCCAATGGAATATCAAACAACATCAGAGTACCTCTTCGAGTGTTTGTGGCCAATTTTGCATTATGTTTTTGTATTACATGTGTTCTGGTTATTCTCTTTATGATTTTAATTTACTTTTTACCAATAATTTATTAAACAATGATAATTTAGTATTTAACTTTCAAAAAAGAATTTTAAACAAAATTAATCAAAACAATAACTGTACGTGTAACCTACACTCACAATTTGAACATTGTATACAATCATGTGAACCTAAACATCCATGTGCATATCTTATGTAACTTACATACTACATTTTTTATAATTATTACTATTATTTATAACAAATTATGTATTGGTAACTTTTTTATTATAATAAACGCACGTGAATGTCAATTTCTACTTTCTTCTTATTTAAATTTTTTCCAAAAAACCAATTTAATATTTCTAACCCCTTAAAACCAGTCTTGAAAATTTACGATGTGGGGGATACTTACTATTTGGGTGCTCCACCTGTTCAAGCTCCCAAACGTTTTCTATTCAACACCTGTTCTTTGTCTAGTCACCACACCCCCTCACACTCCTGGACCAAAGTCCTTTTAACCATCTTCTATTTTCTTAACACCTGTTACTTTTTCTATTCACGCCGCCATTGTGGTCTATAACTAATTACCACACCCCAAAAACACCCACAAAAATAACCAATCACAACGTTGATCCAGCCGCCTTAGACCAATCAGAATCTTGATCCAAAAACTGAGACGCCCACTCCCCACTCTTGGCCACGCCCCTAGAACAATCTGATTAGTGATCCATAAACCCAAACGCCCAAGCCCCGCCCCTAAGCCACGCCCCTCGACCAATCAGAATCTTGATCCAAAGCCACCCTATTCTACTATAATATGTATAATATATTTATATATTTAATAGTTTAAAATATATTAAAAATTATTTTGTTTTGTGTACGGAACCCTCGATTTTAGTGCAAGTGTAACTCGAACTTGCCCGATTTTTTTTTTAATAACTTTCCCAATTAACTTATATATTATTATTAATTTATTGCTTCATCTATGAGGAAGCAAATTATTTTGCTTACTTGGAAGCGAAATGTCCATGAAATGGACATAATTTTCTCCTAGTTTTTGTTTTTGTTAGTAATAAATTAAATAATATATTAAGTGAAACGAATAATAACAATTATTAAAACATTGTTTAAACAAACAAATATTGTTCACCAATTTTCTACACAAAGCACATACAAATATGCATTTTTTTTCATAATTTTGCAATTAACTAATTTTTATGCGATTATACGAGTAAGGAATAAAAACTAAATTAGTATTCAAACATTTTTAAGCAAATTATTTTTGTTAGCTATAGCAACTTTGTTCACATGGAACCTACAAATATGCAGTCTTCTCCTAATTTTGCAATTTTTCGAGCTTTATATAATTACGGAAAAATAATACAAATTAAATAAAGTATTATTATTAAATACCAACTTTTTCACATAGAACCTACAAATATGCAATTTTTTTCCTAATTTTGCAATTTATCGATCTTCAACTAATTATATAAGAGAAATAAAAAATTAAATTATTATTTAAATATTTTTTAAACAAATTATTTTAGTTAAATTCTTTGTCGATAATCATACAAAGATCGATTAATTACAAAATGACGAACAACTGCATATCTGTAGGTTCAATGTGAACAAAGTTGCTAGTTAACAATATTAATATGTTTAAAAAAAGTTTAAATTATAATTTATTACTTATTTTTTAGCCGTAATCATATAAAACTCTGTCTGTCTTTCTTACTCTATTGCAGAATCTGTTGGTCGTCGACCGCCAAACAGACCGCCTTAAACAAGTTAAGGTGTGTAAATTCACTTTAACTTTATATCGTGCTCCCAGGTGAATTTCCATACATAGTATGTAACCTTACAGTGTAAGTTTGTTGTAAGCTTACAGCAAGCTTACGATGTAAAGTTATCATTTTTAAATAAAATAAAATTAATTAACGCCTTTTTGCGGGACGTCGTTGAGGATGTGCTTACTAAACGTATTGACGAAGACATTAATTATAATAGTAAAAATCTTGACGTCAACGAGTTTCGAACCTATCTAACCCTAACTACCGAACTTAAACGCGAGCTCAGTAAACCCCACGGTAAAACATCATTTACATTTTCTGGGATATATTCCAAGTCCTTGATAGCCGTGGGGTTTATAATGCGCTCGCGTTTAGGTTTGGTAGTTAGGGTTAGATAGGTTCGAAACTCGTTGGCGTCAAGATTTTTAATATTATAATTAATGTCTTCGTCAATATGTTTAGTGAACATATCTTCAACGGCGTCCCGCAAGAGGGCGTTAATTAATTTTATTTTATTTAATAATGATAACTTTATATCTTAAGCTTGCTGTAAGCTTACAACAAACTTACACTGTAAGGTTACATACCACAACTTTACACTGTAAGCTTACAGTAACCTTACGATGTAAGCTTACAGCAAGCTTACGGTGCACAGTGGGCCAGAAGCGCCGATTTTTGGCCAAAACTCGACTGCTTAATATTCAAAAGTTAAATTCATTTTTTATTTTTAGATACTTCAAAGTATGTAAACTCAAAATTTCAAGTCATTACAACCTTTCAGTTACTTACAGACTATGATGCAACATTAAATTTAAAATTCAAAATAATATATGACTTAAATTTTATAAAATTGTAACAAAACTTCATTATCTTTATTTTAATTATAAACTTTGATTTTTATTTTTCAATTGAATTAAAAGAAAGTAATTATGTCCAATAAATCTTTAAATATTAGATAGTTTTAAAATTATAAAGATTTTTAGTTCAGATTTTTGAATAATTTACTCAAATGTGCTCTGCCGTTTGTCGACTCCCCGAGACTCCACTCGATATCAAAGAATATAAAGCATGAAAATACTCTTTAAAGTATATACTTTGACACCATTATGCTCATTTTTGCTCGTTTTTGAATTTCGAAAAGTAAATAGCAATTTAAAGTTGAAGCAAGTGGTATGGAGTCATACGCTGTGTTGCATTCAAGACAAAGTCTTTAATTACACTGTGTAACAGTGAAAAATTACTTTGAATCAGGCCTGGCTTAAGTTATTCGTCATAAAAACTAAAAAAAATGTGCATTAAATCCCCCCCCCCCCCCAACCCCAAAATTTCATTTTATAGCTACAAAAACCGTTTTTCTGCAGTTTTTATATAAAACATTCTATAACTTCGTCATTTTTGGTTCAATTTCAAAATTTTTTTTACTTTAAAGATGAAAAATAAAGCTTTCTATACCTAATGGACGTTTTGTGTTTTAAATAATATTTATAGTAGAAAAAGAGTGAATAAGTTCGAAAATTGGCAATTTTTTTTAACTTTTTTAACTTTGACAATAATTTATGCCTCAATTTCATATCTGCTTTTTTTTGTGCTAAAGTAATTAAAGTAGGGGAGAGTGGCCATCAATGTACCAGTTTTTTCAATGAACCATTTTAATTTTCTCAGAAACAATTAAATAAAAATTCTCCTAATTTTAAATATAAATGAAGTTTGCGTAAACACACTACGTCCATAAGTTTCAGACGTGTGGATTTATTCTTTACAGAAAAAACTAAAAAAAACTGTTTTTGATGCACTGAAGAAAAAATTTACCTAAAATACAAACACGTTTTTTAATTGAAATAAGGTAATTTAAAAATAAATAAACTTACGATTTATTTTGTATGGGGCCTTAACTACAATATTCTAATGAGATAAAGATTTTGAAATATTGGATTAAGTTATAAAAAACCATTTTTGTTGCAAATGTCATGTTGATTCAATGTACCAGGGAACAATGAACCACCTGGAATTTCAGTGTATTTTCAATTTCCAGATTGGTATGCCTGATTATAAAACTAGGCATGCGTACAGCATGTGATCGCGATTGTTATCAGTACTCTTCTCAACATAGCAAAAATAAAATCCCATTTTAGCTAGTTAACTTCAATTTGAGGTATATTTATGATATACATTATCAATTAAAAAGTATTAAGTAATAATTTTTTATAGTATTTGATAGAAAAAAGTTTTTTCACAAAGTGAAAATTGCAATATTATTATTGTTGAACATTTTAAGTGTTTTTATAGAGGTGGTTCATTGTGTACCCAGGTTGTTGAAAATGAAAATAGCGTGTTAGTTTAGAAAAATCCTAAATTTTATTACTTAATCAAAATAAATCGGGTATAATATGTGTGCATTACCTAGAGAAGTGTTCCAGTTTTATATTGATGCAAAAAAGTGCTTGAAATTGGTAAAATTGAATAAATACTATGACCTTGAAAAAAAACCCGGTACATTGATGGCCACTCTCCCCTAAATTTAATTCTGCGTCAAATGAGCTTTTTTTTAATAGAATTGGTAAAAAACTAACTAAATTATTGAATTTTCTGCATTATAATCACAACATTTTTCGGGAAAATCAATTTTTAAAAACTTTGGTGTAGTTCTTAACTTTTAATAGGGGTCATCCACAAAGCATGTAATACATTAGGAGGAGGAGGATATCTGCAAAATATCACGCTGCATATTAAAAAAAATTTAAATGCATGGAAAAAGTACCACGAAGAGGGGTGGAGGTGTTAAATTTCCGAAAATATTTATCACATGCTTTATGTATGGCCCCTTATCATTTTACCGAAATTTACTACAATAAATACAAAAAAGTTGTCAGATGATGATAAGTACTATTTGCAACAATTTAAAAAAGCAAAAAAAAGGAAGTGCTATCTATTGCTCAAATGAAACACTGTGATTATGGTCACAAAAATGAAATAACTCAGTCAGCTATTCACTAATTTCATTTTTAAGGAAGCTCATTTGAATCTGACATTTAAATTTTTTAAAATCCGATATCATATTCGTAATCAGCGAGCCCAAAAACGCCCGAGAAAATAGTTTCGAGCAAATATATAGATTTTTGGATTTTAAAGTCAGCCATATTGGATCCGCCATTTTGAATTTTTAAAATCCGGCATCAGATTCGTAATCAGCGACCCCAAAAACCCCCGAGTAACGAGTTTCAAGCAAATATATAGATTTTTGGATTTTAAGTCCGCCATATTGGAACCGCCATTTTAAATTTGTAAAATCTGACATCAGATTCGTAATCAGCGACCTCAAAAACCCCCGAGTAACGAGTTTCAAGCAAATACACAGATTTTTGGATTTTAAGTCCGACATATTGGAACCGCCATTTTGAATTTTTAAAATCTGACATCAAATTCGTAATCAGCGACCCCAAAAACCCCCGAGTAACGAGTTTCAAGCAAATATATAGATTTTTGGATTTTAAGTCCGCCATATGGAAACCGCCATTTTGAATTTTTAAAATCTGACATCAGATTCGTAATCAGCGACCTCAAAAACCCCCGAGTAACGAGTTTCAAGCAAATACATAGATTTTTGGATTTTAAGTCCGACATATTGGATCCGCCATTTTGAATTTTTAAAATCTGACATCAGATTCGTAATCAGCGACCCCAAAAACCCCCGAGTAACGGGAATGCGCATTTCCGACGTAATATACGTAGAAAACGTATAGGAATTATATTATATTAACACAAAAATTTGTGCGATCGACTGCTTTTATTATTACTGCAAAAAGTTCTTTATTCTCTGAAATACATTTGTCAATACTTTCTCTCTTTCAAACATTAGTGGTTAAGGGGGCACTCGCAGTTGTGATTTTCAAAAAATCGATTTTTTTTTCATTTTCTTAAAGTATATGTTTTTAGAAATGTGTCCATAAATTTTTAAGATGATCCGGTAAAAACTGAATAAGTTATACAGGTTAAAGGGAGGCGCGCCTGGTCTTGTCGAGATCAGGCTAACGACACACCTGGCGCATGTTGGGTTTTCTCTTATTGTCTACCGTCTGAATAATAGTTCATGTGCGGAAGAACTATTATATGGCCCCGGAATCGATGACTCTTTTTGATTTTTTCAAAAAAATTTTCTTCATGAAAATGTAAGTTGAAACTTAAAACACGTTTTTTTCAAAACTATGTTTTTCAAGTCGGTGACCACTCTTACTCAAAAACTACTGAAACGATTGTTTTAAATTTTAACATACTTTTTCAATACATAATTATCTAGTCTTTAATCGAAGGATTGATTTTTTTATGCCAAACTTTTTTTTTACAGCTGAAAAATTACCGCTTTTTTTCACGAAAATCGAATTTTCAACTTTGACAGGTCGCCATTTTGTCAAATATATGTATTTTTTAAATCCTTCGATTAAAGACTAGATAATCTTCCAATAAATGTAAATCCTTTTTAATTTTTGATTTCAGAAGAACCAGATTTCAATAATATTGGTCACTGCAAATGATGTTTTTTGAAAGGACGTCACTTCGACGGGACATAACTTCGGCAAATATTTTTTAAAACTTTTTTCTTTCTAAATTGCTGTTTAAATGATGTATTTTTGATAATAAATTGATAATTTAAATTAATTTAATGGTTTACGAGAAAAAAATTATTGAAAAATGCCTATTTTTTGGCGCTGCAACTGCCCCCTTATGGTAAATAATACCAGTTTTGGTCGCCATATTTTTAAGGTTACGTCGATTTGACATATTCAGAAAAAATTATTAAAACTTTAGTATACTTTGGTATTATTTTAAAGATTAATTGACACAAAGTAACTTATTTGCACTGGAAAATTGTAACACTTCAGCTGATTTATAAATTCTTTTCTGTTTTTAAGAATTACAAGTCAAACAAGTGTGGCTTATTAGAATTAACTTCTCTTCGGATGCTAACTGAACAAGAAATCCTTGTCATTTTAACTAAAACGGACTCAACTATAGACAAATTGTTGTTTTTCACACAAACATTTTTTTCAGTGTATCGATGACAGATTTTTTTGGAATTATTGTATTTGAAAGATGAATATTTAAGGTTTAATAAATTAAAAAAGGTTGGTCACCTTACAGATTATTTAAAAGCAAAAATGTTAAAAATACAAAAAAATTCTCAAGATTTTTAGAATTATTCAGTCTAGATGCGGCAAAGCTGGAAAGCTGTCAAATGCAGTAAAGAACGTAGGTTACGTAAGTTAGGTTTGAGTCAGGTCAGAGGTTCCGGCTACAAGCGCGCTAAATTCAAATTCATTAATATTAAAGTTTTTTGAATTCACTTACAGATTGTCAATTATTTTTTATTTATAAATATTATTCCTCTTATAAATTACTGTAGGCATTTTTTTAACTGTCATTTAAATTTTACCGTGATTTATACGTGTTTACGCGCAATAGTTGTCAAAACTCAAACAACAACCTAACGCTCTGATGCTCAAACGTTGTTACCAGTCTTTGAAAAATAAAACTTAAGGTACTCGCACAGCTCTTGGCTGCTGTGGGAGTGAAGAGTTTAGACAATTCAAATTTTCATTGTCTTAACTCTTCACTCTTACACGTTACCGTGGTAACTCTGGTAGGCTGGCAGGCAGGCACAGAGGTGTGAGCGTACCATTAAGGTGGGTACAGACTACGCGTGAGCCGAGCCTGTAATGTAATGCTCGGCAAGCATTCGCGCCGCACAAACTGGACGAGCCGAATCTGTAATGTAACGCTCGGCGAATGCTCGGCGAGCATTCGTCGAGAATATACAATGGAAATTGAGTTAATGTCCACATCTTCACCAAATACTCGCTAGATTTGCACGTGTCACAGAGGCTAGTGTAATGCTCGCGAGATGCTTGCAGCCGATCCGCCGGGTTGTCGGTTTTCCTGCGAGCTCAAAGGGATTTGGGGTCCTATCTGCTTTGGGACCCTAGCCACCCGTCAACTCAAATAATCATAAATTTTGTGCTATTGTACTTCCCCGAAAGTTTATCATAAAATTTAAAACTGAAACCCATTTTTTGCTTAAATTTTAAACTCTTGCTTATTCTTTATAATTTTATGGCAATTTTACTGACAAGAGTCGTTGTAGTATTTGGAAACAGTCTTCGTTTTCTCATTGTCCAGAGGCTCGTCTGACGTTCGTCGCTTGATTGCAGCTAATATTCGCCGAGCATTTGTCGAGCGTTACATTACAGGCTCGGCTCGCGTAGTCTGTACCCACCTTTAGATATGTCATGTTGTTACGCTTTTTAGGTTACTTTGAAATTAAAAATAACACTTATATTACACTAAAATAAATCTGATTATTATTTCCGAATCGTACGGTAACTGTCAAAAGTTTTGTTTTCTTCTGCCAAACAAATGCTAATTTCTTATACTAAACATTAGTTTAAGTAAAAAATGTTGACGTTTTAGTACTAATGAGTTAATAATTTATTTATTTTTTTTTTTTTTAGTCTAATAATTTATGCTAATTTTTTATGTTATCAATGGTAGTAAAGTCTCATTGACTTTCTAAAATTTATAAATACATCTTATCAAATAAAATTAATTTTAAACAATATTTACATTGCTCATAATAAGACTTCAAACAATTTGAAGTATGATCCACTTGATTACCACCTCACTCAAAAATCGTACTTTTTGCGGACTTGACTAAAAGTTTTATTAAAGCTTTGACATAACGATTAGAAAACAAGTTCTCAATCGCTTTATAGAATGTAATGGACAAGTAGGCAACAAATATTTCGCGAGCAAAATTAAGAATATCATGGGGCAAGCATACAGATAGCTGGGGAAATCAATTCAAATCTATTAAATGTTTTTTTCAAACTCTCTGGATGCTCCGCCGAAGTCCTGGATTCTCGACTGAGTTAACTTTAACTTTTTTGATATGATAATTAAATTATAAGATAAAAATGACAGTTAGTAATTTTTTAAAAAGTTAAATTATAATATTCCATAGCATATAAAAGTAAATACTTTTCTAAAAAGATCTTTTTTAATTATATTTATATCGTATTTACGTATTTCAATCTAAAGAATAGGGTAAAGTAGTAAAAACAAGTTGATTTCTAAAACTATGTATTAAATTCATTTATTCCTAAAAAATGTTTTAAATTAATTACAAAACAGAATTACAATTTTCATAAGAGGACTTCTAACTGGTGTAAAATATAAATACAATTAAACTTAATCCACGCCTTCAATAGAACTTTTTGATTCATTTGCTGTTTTGAGAAACGAATTGCGTAGCGACATTACATTGTTTACAGCACATTCTCTAGTTTGTAAAATGTGACGTGTACATAAAAACAATGAGGAGTCAGTTTCAATATTCTTACTGACTGGACCGTCTATTTCTTTAAAATTTTGTACATTTAACAAATATTTTTTTAACCATTCCTTTTTTGCACTACCTTTCATGTAGATAGTTTTCGCTGCTCGTATTTTTTCTTCAAGAATGATAGGTAGTTTTTCCAGTATCGGATTATGGTAAATTGAGGCCTAGGGCACAACAATTTTTTGAGACCCCGCCCCTTTTTTTGTAAAATTAAAGTACTATGTTAAAAACACAAACTTATGTGTTATGTATTATTTTATAATAATTTTATTTTAAAACGTTAAAACATGAACTATCAGATACATAAAAAGTAACTTAAATTTAAACATTACACATTCTTTTTCGTGACATTTATCCAAAATGGCGGCTGACTAAAAGACGATTTTTATTTTTAAAATCATAAAATTCAATAGAATTATTATATCAATTATAGCTTTTGATAAATAAAATAATTTGGTAAAAAACATAGGTTCAAAAATTTGTTTAAAAAAATTATGTCAAAAAACTGATTTCGTCATATTGACTACATATAATAAACTGCTTGTCTTCCAGCCAGTCTCCATTTTAGATAATACGCTACCGGCCAAAATTGTGGGACAGCTTACAAAAATGGGATTAAAAACATATCCGCTTTAACATGTTGATAATTTTGATTAATAGAAACGGAGATTGAAATTGAGAAAGACAGGTGAATTTTTAGTTTTTTTTCGTATTTTCATTGTTCAAGTTTGGTGGGCAGCATTTTCTAGAAAAGTAATTAGAAAAATTTTAAATTACACGGAAAAAAGTGGATAGAAAAGGCGACTTTCATACGATTAGTGAAGACGCAACAGTCAAGTAGATTTTCGACGAACAGAATTAATAGTGAGACTTCCCTACTAAAAAATCCGGACTAATTCCGTACGAATTCCGAACAAATTCTAGACAAAGAGTCCAGTCTTATCTGGAAGTAATCCGAAATGTGTCCGGAAATGATCCGAATTAGTCCGACATTTGTCTGACACAAAAAATATGATCTGAAATTTAACCGCTTTAAGTCTGGTTTTAATTGGAATTAGTCCGGAAGTTGATATACATAAATTATTTTTAGTTAAAGAGAAGTCCGTTTTTAGTACGGACACGTCCGGAAACTGTCCGGCACAAAAATCACAATCTGTTCTAAGTCTGGTTTTATCTGAAATTAGTCCGGCAGTCAATTCCGAAATTATTTATAATCTAAGTGAAATCCGATTCTAGTCCATTCACATTCGGCAGTTGTAAGGCATAAATTTTAAATCCGTTTCAAGTTTGGTTAAGTCTGGAATTTGTCTAGCAGTCATATATGAAATTATTTATAGTCTGAGTAAAATCCGTTTTTCGTCCGTTCATATCCGAAAATTAATCAGACCAAATTTAAAATCGGTTTTAAGTCTGGTTTTACCTGAAATTAGTCCCGGAAGTCCGTTTAGAAATTCTTTTTAGTAACAGTGAAGTCCGTTTTTAGACTGGTCAAGTCCGGCAAGTGTGAGGCACAAAATTGACAATCTGCTTTGAGTCTGGCTTTATCTAGAATAAGTCCAGCAGTCAATTCCGAAATTATTTATAGTCTAAGTGAAATCCGTTTCTAGTCCGTTTACATCCGTCACATGTTTTTAAATCTAGATTATAGTACGATTTATTAAGAAAATAGGAAACACATTTTTTAAAACAATTTTTTCTTGAGGACGTTTAGCTATGTCGTGATGTGTCGTTTTAATGAAAATGATAATAAATAAAAGTAAAATTTGGACAAAAAACAGATTATAAAAAACGGATTTCAGTTTGACTATTAATAATTTCGGAATTGACTGCCGTAGAATTTTCGGATGTGAACGGACGAAAAACGGATTTTAGTTAGACTATAAGTAAATTCGGAATTAAGTACCGGATAAATTTTAGACTAAACCAGACTTAAAGCGGATTGTGAAATTTCTACCTGACAGTTTCCGGACATGACCGGACTAAAAACGGACTTCACTTTAACTAAAAATAATATCTAAATAGATGGTTGGACTAATTCCAGATCAAACCCGACTTAAAATGGATAGTAAAGTTTGTGCCAGATAGTTGCCGAACTTGACCGGTCTAAAAATGGATTTCACTTAGACTATAAATAGATTCCGAATCAATTTTTTCTATCCAGTAAAACCCTCATATATCGTATTCCCAAGGTCTGAGAATTTTTTTCGATATAAGCAAGAATTCGATTTATTCATTATATTTAAATTCAAGGGACTGGCAAAAATATCTGATCTAAGCGGGAATCCGATATATAGGGTCCGATATACGTGGGTCCTACTGTATTTTCTATATCTCCCTTGTTACTGTGTAATAAAGTGAACTCTATCCGGATTTAAAAACGAGTGCCCGATGATGTCCGTACTTTGCCGTACTCTTTTAGAATTATAAAAAGAATGCTGGATTATTTTTATACTAAACCAGACGCTATCCGAATGTGAAAGCAATTGCTGGATTATTTTCATACTAAACCAGAATCTTTCCGGATTTGAAACGTGTGCCGGATTATATCCGTACTGTGTCGGACTCTTTCCGGATTGTAAAACGAATGTCGGATTATTTTCGTACATACTCCGGGTTCTATTTGGAATTAAGAATTAGTGACGGATTATATCCGTACTTTACCAGACTCTTTCCGGATTTAATCCACAGATTAATATGAGATTTTATAGCTCAGTCGGTTTAGGATCTGCGTTGCGTGCGTAACATCCCGTGTTCGATTTCCCTCATTCGTGCGATTTTTCTTCTTTAATATAAATTTTGTATATAATCGTTGAAATAAATGTATGAATATTTGTGTAATGTTAAGTTCCAAACATTGTTTATTTTGATTCCCGTGTTCGATTTCCCTCATGCGTGCGATTTTTCTTCTTTAATATAAATATTGTATATAATCGTTGTAATAAATGTATGAATATTTGTGTAATGTTAAGTTCCAAACATTGTTTAACAATGACCTTAACAATTAAAAAATTTTTTTTTTCTTTTACGACTAATTCCGGATGAAGCCGACCATTTGCCAGTCGCGTTAATGCTGGATAATACGTATAGTACCACTAATTTGGGGCCACCTCCTTTAAAGAGGGGGTTGCGTTTTGATATAGCCAAAGCAAACGAGTTCTCTTCTGCAATGGAATGGAGGGGAGAGGTGTCGAACTTGAGCGAAGACATTGATACTTTGAATGAAATCCTTACTTCGACTATAGGTCTTGTCGCGGCAGAATTGGGTATGAGTCGAGCTTCCAGGTGCTTTATGTCAGATAATAATAATAAGCCGTGGTTTGACTGTGAATGTAGAGAGGCCAAGGGGCGGTTACGTTTAACATTGAATGAAGCCAAGAGAAATGGGTTCACGGCGGAACTAAGAAAGGAATTTTTGATTGTAAAACGAAATTATCGTCTAATTCTAAAAGCAAAAAAAAGTAATTACCGAGAAGCCCAAATTAATTTACTTGCTAATTGTAAGAATTCAAGTGACTTTTGGAAGGTTATTAATTCTACCAGAAGAAAACGATATCGTGAATCCAACATTGATCTTCCTATGTGGTTAGATTATTTAAATTCGTGTTATCCTGAACCTTCTTCGAATATTATTTTTTCTGATAGCAATGTGTTAAGTTCTTTTCATCCATTTTTAGATGCAGAGATTACGTTCGAGGAAGTACTAAACAGTATACACCATTGTAAAAATGGGAGGGCTCCCGGAGTTGATGGAATCAGTAACGAGTTTTATAAGAGTCTACCTCAAAATTGGATTCTCTATGTGACTTATTTATTCAATTCTGTTTTAAATAAAGAAACGGTTCCTAAAAGCTGGGGTAAAATGACCACTTCGATGTTGTATAAGAAGGGGGATATCACAAACCCCGAAAATTATAGATCCATTGCTCTGGTGAACAATATCGCGAAACTTTTCACTCAAATAATTTACAACAGAATGGTAACTTGGTCCGAAGAATTAAATTTGATCCCGGAATCTCAATCAGGATTTCGAAAAGGTAGAAGTTGTTTAGACAACCTTTTTACGCTTCTTTCAGTTATTCAGATTCACCTAAATAAACCAAATGCGGTATTGTATGCTGTTTTCATTGACTTCAAGGGAGCCTTCCCATCTGTTTCGCATGCACTTTTATGGAGAAAATTGGCTGACCTTGGCCTGAGTTATAAATTGATTAATGTATTGAAAAGCTTTTATTCGCAAGCATCTACCTGTATAAAATGTACCAATGGCACTACTGAATTTGTAAAAGTTACTCAGGGAGTGCTACAGGGCGAAATTCTTAGTCCTCTACTTTTCCTACTATTTATCAGTGATTTAGAAAAATATTTAATTGAGAAAGGATGTAAAGGTATTTCAATTAATCACCTTATCGAAATTTTGTTGCAAGGTTATGCCGATGACTATGTCATGCTTTCCGATTCACCGGTAGAATTAAATAAGAAATTAGTCGCCCTACGATCTTACTGTACGGAAAACCAGTTGACTGTCAACACTAGTAAAACTAAAATAATGATTTTTGCGAAATCGGGAAGGGCTGTAGCGAAAAAATTTGGTTCCTTTAGGTATGGGGAAGAGCTCATTGAAGTGGTAAAGGAGTATAATTATTTGGGAGTTATTTTTTCAAATTCAGGCTCTTTTTCGCAGCAGACCGCTGAGGCGACGGGTGGTGCGCGCTCGGCGATTGGAGGGATCTTAAGGTCTATTGTCTCTCTGGGTGCGGATTCTTGGAGCACGTAAACCAGACTTTTCGAAAGTTTATCGATTAGTGTGTTGTTTTATGGAGTTCAGGTCTGGGGTCCGCAGCATTTACATCAAATCGAAAGAATTCAAGTTCTGTATTACAAAAAACTTCTGCTTTTACCATTAAATACACCAGACTATGCAGTTAGATTGGAGACGGGCTCTCTGCATCTGGCTCATAGAGTCCTTTCATTAACGCTGAACTGGATTATAAAAATTTCGAAAATGCATTCTTCCAGATATCCCAGGCAGTGTATTGAGAGGCTTATGAGCTTGGCGTTGAATAGCCCCTCTAACGGTTTTAATTGGATTGTACAGTTAAAAAGCTTCTTTGCAGATAATAATATGATTGGTTTGTGGTCGGACCTTTCCCTGGACTCCGTTGAACGTTCCCGTAGTTTAATCCTGGAGAGATTTGGTGGCTCCCTTCGGTCCTTGGACGAGGCGCAGTGCTCTGCGTCGAGTAGTCTTTGCCTTTATTCCTCATTTGCCCTCCAATCAGCTACACAACCATACTTAAGGTGCAGATGCTCCTTGTTATTTAAGAGAACTATGGCCCAAATCATATTACTCAATAGATATGTCTGTCGCATTATAGCTGATAATTTCGTGTATTGCTTTAAACAAAATTTTATTTGCGCGTTTTGTAAAACGGATTATGATTCTCTTTATCATGTGTTAGTAGATTGTCCAGCGTGTGAGCACATTTGTGAGTCTTTTTTTCCGGAAATAATGAATAGGGCATATCGGTTTGAAGCTTGGCTCAATATTATGTCTTCAGAAAATGTTGACATAATAAAAAAATTTGTACAATTAATAGTTCGGAATTCATTCGGATTTCGTCCGGATTTTTTAGTAGGGTTACTAAACAGCCATTGTGTAATTGTGATGTAAAAAGTAAAGTAACGGTTACTTCTAAAGCAGTGAAAAAGAGTACTGTAACACCTGTGTTACTCAAATTACGCGCCAGCAGAGAGTTCGGCTATTGACCCCGGAAGTAGCCGAAGAATTTCGAGGGTGCCAATCGCCGAAACTCGACGAGACGCGTCACTTGTTCGTTTTCGTTACTACTGCCCAGTTTTAATTGTAACGACGTGCACTGCCCACGTTTTCAACCTAACCACAAAGCCAAACTCCCATTTCCAAAAATCCCAAAGGCAAAAAAATGTATTTTAGTAATAAGTAATGGAAATTATTAAAATTTGACAAATTTTTAACTTCCAACGATACGAAACTTGACAAAAATTAATAAAACGAAAGGATAGAAATTCGCGAGAAAAATGCCGGTAAATTGAATCGTAGAAAAATAGAAACACTTTTACAAAAGAAATCAGTAAAAATTAGTGAAAATCAGTGAAAAGTAGTGAAAAATTAGTAAAAATTAATTGAATTAAAGAAAAAAATAACGCGAAAAAGTAAAATTGAATATTAAGTACTCGAAATTTAGAAATTAAAGATAAAGTGAAATCACCGGTTTAACATATGTTTTGTTGTGCAAGGTCGCGTATAAAATAGCCAAGGTCGTGCATAAGAAACGTAAACACAACAATACGCAAATTAGAGACAATCTTAATATTTCGGAAATTCGAAATAAAATTTATATACACGGTGGCAAATTAAATTAAATTGTGAAATTTTAGAACTTTGAAAATAAAATAACATACCGGGTGTCACAAAAATAAAATTAAAAGTAAATTAAAATAAAGTGAAAATAAAGTAGAAAAATACAAAGTGACATGAAAAAGTGATAGGAAAATAAATACTGATTTAAAAATTTAGTGAGATTCCAACAATTTTCTAATTGACGATTAGAAAATATATCAGGTGTCTCAAAAATTTTTGAATTAAATTTTCTTTACTTTTTCTAATCTAACGAAAAAGAAATGTGCGGAAAGTGTTGTAAAATAATTTAAAATAGTGAAAAATTTTAATATTAATTAAAATTTTGAAAAAATTTTTTCTTTTCGGTACATAAACTATTATTTTTTGTAAAAAATTTAAAAATGCCTCGGAAACGAGTTTTACGATCTACGACGCGACAACAAAAAGAAAATAATTTAATAGAAAAAGAAATCGAAACCGGCAGTGAAACAAATTTTGAAATGTCAAGTTCGGAAAGTGAAAAAGATGCCCTGGCGGAACAAAACAAGCGGTAATGCGCTCTCTAATAGAATTGATTTCACCCGAAAGATTAAAACAAGCTGGTTTTAATCAAACTGTTCCCCCCTAAAATCAAGCGAGTAGCAAAGTAACAGAAAATTCGTTTCTGCCAGTACAAAGGACGAAAAAATCCAACAAGTCAGAATCGGTAATTTTAGAAAATCATGGATCGGGATTACGAAATAGTAAAACGATCGGAAAAACTTCGACATTACAGCAGTATTTAGGTACGATAGAGAAAAATGTTGTAGATAATAGAAACAAATCGGAAGAAAAAACGGTAAAATCAAAAGACGGAACTTTTAATCCTAATTCATTTGTAACAACAAATAACGAATTGTTAAAAAATAGAAAGGAATTAATGGAATACGATGATTTATTAAGAAAGAAAAGGGAAAAATTACGCGAAGAACAGAAAGCGTTAAAACTCGAACATAGGGAAATGATACGAGAAAAATACAAACCAACCGCGCACAGTTTGTTAAATAAAAATGATTCGGCAGAAAATAGTTCGCTTTTAGGAGTAGAAAATTTTATGGATAATTATTTAGAGAAAGTTAAATGGAAAAACGAACATAAGAAACAAACGGTTAAATTTAACGAAAAAAATCAAGTAAAAGAAGAATTAAATTACGAATGGCCAGAAGATAGTACATTTTTATAAAACAGAACAAAAAATAAATCTAAAACGAAAACCGATTACCAGCGAAAAACGGGAAAACTAACGAACGAAAAAAAGGACAAAGTTCGAAAAAATTATGATTACGGATTTGACAAAAGTGACAATGTTTCTCGATGCGACACATCAGAACATTACACAAAGTCAAATCAACATATAAAGGAATTATTAGAAAAAGAAAAAGAATTAGAAAAATTTAACCTAGAAATTATTAGATTCAAAAATACAAAAGAAAAGCTAGGGAAATCAGAAAATTCGAACAAAGATAAAAGTAGGGAAAATTCGAAAGATAAAATTTTCAAGAAAATAGATAATTCGGTAGAAATTCGGGTAGAATTTCCAATAAACCCTTTTCCGTTTGGAATGATCCAAACACCTTTTCAAATTATGTCGAATTGGCCGATAAAATTCCATAATAATAAAGTAGATAACCCCGTGAAATTTTTAGAAGAATTGACGCGGTTTACAAGAGGGTATAAGATATCGGAAAATGACGTTTTGGAAAATATAGATGCGGTATTCACAGACTAAGATCTCGAGTGGTGTAGGACAGTAAGACATAACTGGTATTTACTCTGTGATTTTTGCGACGAATTTAAAAGAACTTTTATGGACGAAAAGTTTTTCGAGGAAATTTCGACAAAAATAAAATTTTATAATCAAAAAGAGGGAGAAGAAATCCAAACTTATTTGCTTGAAATAAGGAAACTATTCGGAACATTATACCCAAGGGAAAATTTACAATGGGAATTACGACGAGCATATGAAAATTTACGGATCGAATATAAAATGTAATTCAAAGAAACGATTTTTAAACATTCCAGAAATTGGAAAGTCTAGCAAAAGAATTCGAGATTAAGAGAAATAAATCGAAAATCCGAGGACAGTCATTAAACATCACAGCGGAAAAGAAAGAAAATCCAAATGTGAGGCATGATAAGCAGAAACAACCAATGCTGCAACAAAGAAGTAATATGAATTTTCGAGGATTTGGAGGAAATAGACGATTTCCACCTAGATTTTTTGGGAATTATTTCAATAGAAATTGGACCAATAACCAACCAAAAATAACGTTTCCATCGGAAACGCCGATAGAGATTAACAGAGGTCAGAAAATGTTGGAAAACACTCCGGAAAAGAAAGTAGAACCGAAGGTACAACTACAAATTGCGATACCAAACCATTCTTCTGCAGGAAATGTAAATACGGGAAAAGGGATACCGGAAAACCAGAAACCATTTTGCGAAACCTCCGAGAAGATGTTATAGGTGTGGTCAGTTAGGTCATTTTTGAAGAGATTGTCCAGCACAGATCCAGGGAAACGAGTATGGGGGGTACTGGAAAATACAGTATCCCCAGAAAATATCGAATCACCGGAAAGGTGTGAAACATTAGAAAGAGATCTTAGATTTTTCACCGAAGTAAAATTCCAAGAAACAATTTTCGAAACATTGATCGACACAGGAGCAAAAAATTCATTCTTAGGGCACAAATACGCAGTTCATTTGCAATTATGGGGCGTAGAATTGGAGCCAGTGAGAGTGAAAAAAGTTTCAGCAACTAATGGAGAAACATTGACCATAATAGGAAAAGTTAATATACCAGTCGAAATAGGACATAAAATTAAGAATTTAACGTTCAGAATCGTACCAGGAACAGGTAACAGAGCGATAATAGGAATCGACATGTTACGAAAGTTAAAAATGAAATTAGATTTTGGAAACGATACTTGGTCCCTACCAGATCTTCCAAATGTTCATTATACAATGAAAACTTTAGATAAAGAAGCAGTAGAAAAATTAAAGACGGTTAAATACCCGAAAAAAAATGTTGGAATACAAACAGGATGGTCAAGCACAGAACGAGAAAAAAGTAAAACAGAAAATGTGGTTAAAAAAGAACCACAAAAATTCGAGAAAAAAGAAAACGCCACAATGAGCAAAAAGTTTCCAAAAAATTGTCTTACAATTAGATTCCGTTAAGTGAAGAGTCGAAGGAAAAAACAGCTTTTATTGTTCCAGGAAAAGGCATGAATCAGTACAAGCGAATGCCTTTTGGCCTATGCAATGCGCCAGCAACGTTTCAAAGACTCATTGGCAAAGTCATCACGCCTGAGTTAAAGCCGAAAGTTTTCTGTTACCTCGACGACATAATAATCGTTTCGAAAACTTTCGAGGAACACATGAAATATTTGGAAATAGTGCTGAACAAACTAAAAAAAGCAAATTTAACTGTGAATTTCGAGAAAAGTGAATTTGGCTGTTCTGAAGTCAAATACTTAAGTTTCATCGTAAATGAAAAAGGACTTCAAGTGGACGAAGATAAAATCAAACCGATTCGAGATTTTCCAATACCGAAAACGATCAAACAACTGCGACGATTCATCGGAATGGTCAGTTGGTACAGACGTTTTATTCCACACTTTTTAGAAAGGATAGAACCTTTGCAGAAATTATTGAGAAAAAAGGTTAAATGACAATGGATAGAGGAGCAGGAAAATGCAAAATCAAAATTGTTTGAACTGTTGACGACAGCACCAATTTTGTCAGCTCCAGATTTCAAACATTCTTTCACGTTAGAAACAGATGCAAGTGATACAGGACTAGGCGCAGTTCTTTCACAAAAAATCGACGGAAAACATGTAATAATTGCATACGGCAGCAAAAATTTGAGCAAAGCGGAAAGAAGATATTCAAAGACGAAAAAAGAGTGTTTCGCGGTGAAAACATTCATAGAAAAGTTAAGACATTATTTGGAAGGAAGTCACTTTAAAGTTATAACAGACCATATAGCCCTGAAATGGTTGCATAACTTGAAAAACCTAATAGGACGTTTAGCGCGTTGGGCGTTGGAACTATCTGAACACGATTTCGAAATTATTTATCGAAAAGGTTCAGTGAATGTAGTTCCAGATGCTTTGTCACGAATTAACGAAGAAAATATTGAAATAGCCGCAATAAGAAGAGATAATGGAAATGAAGCGGAAAATGAAAATTCGTGGTACAAAACGAAAATGAGAATAGTAAAATTGAAACCTCATGAAAATGAAAATTGGAGAATACGTGACAAACAACTGTATTTTTACAGACCACATCCCTTGAAATCAGAGATTTTAAAAGACGAAAATCCATGGAAATTAGTAATACCCGAAAATTTACGAAAACAGGTTTTGATAGAAAACCACGACAATATTCAAGCAGCTCACTTAGGCGCAGAAAAACGTTACGTTACGTTACGTTTGGCCCAATATATCGTGATTGTTATAGCATTTTTTTGACATTTCTCGGCATAATTCGACCCCAGGATGTCAAAAATGATGTTTAGAAAAAATTTCCGGGTGTGTGTGTGTGTATGTTAACTTTACGTTTGGCCCAATATCTCGTGATTGTTATAGTTAGAAGCATCTTTTTTTTAACCAAATAATAGGTCTCTCAGGAAGACAAATTCTGCCATATGTTTGAATCCGATCGATCAGTTCCAGATATATTTTTTTTAAATTTTAAAATTTTCAAAAAATCGTTTTTTAGCAAAATTATAAAAAAAATTTAAGAAAGTTAAAATGTAAGCTTTTGATCCTTTTTATTTTTTAAAAACGCTTTGATTGACCTATTTACGAACCATCTAGCTCCGTTTCGTATGGAGTTATCAAGCTTTTAAAAATGGAAAATTTTAATATTCAATTTTTGCTTCCACATAGAGGAAGTATTGTTTTACCCTGAAATCCTCAATTGCATTTTTTTGACATTTCTCGGCATAATTCGACCCCAGGATGTCAAAAATGATGTTTATAAAAAATGTCCGGGTGTGTGTGTGTGTGTGTGTATGTTAACTTTACGTTTGGCCCAATATATCGTGATTGTTATAGCATTTTTTTGACATTTCTCGGCATAATTCGACCCCAGGATGTCAAAAATGATGTTTAGAAAAAATTTCCGGGTGTGTGTGTGTGTATGTTAACTTTACGTTTGGCCCAATATCTCGTGATTGTTATAGTTAGAAGCATCTTTTTTTTACCAAATAATAGGTCTTTTAGGGGGACAAACTCTGCCATATGTTTGAATCCGATCGATCAGTTCCAGATATATTTTTTTTAGATTTTAAAATTTTTAAAAAATCGTTTTTTAGCAAAATTATAAAAAAAAATTTAAGAAAGTTAAAATGTAAGCTTTTGATCCTTTTTATTTTTTAAAAACGCTTCGATTGACCTATTTACGAACCATCTAGCTACGTTTCGTATGGAGTTATCAAGCTTTTAAAAATGGAAAATTTTAATAATCAATTTTTGCTTCCTCATAGAGGAAGTATTGTTTTTCCCTCAAATCCTCAATTGCATTTTTTTGACATTACTCGGCATAATTCGACCCCAGGATGTCAAAAATGATGTTTAGAAAAAATGTCCGGGTGTGTGTGTGTGTGTGTGTGTATGTTGACATTACGTTTGGCCCAATATCTCGTGATTGTTATAGTTAGAAGCATCTTTTTTCTAACCAAATAATAGGTCTCTCAGGAAGACAAATTCTGCTATATGTTTGAATCCGATCGATCAGTTCCAGATATATTTTTTTAAATTTTAAAATTTTCAAAAAATCGTTTTTTAGCAAAATTATAAAAAAAATTTAAGAAAGTTAAAATGTAAGCTTTTGATCCTTTTTATTTTTTAAAAACGCTTCGATTGACCTATTTACGAACCATCTAGCTCCGTTTCGTATGGAGTTATCAAGCTTTTAAAAATGGAAAATTTTAATATTCAATTTTTGCTTCCTCATAGAGGAAGTATTGTTTTACCCTCAAATCCTCAATTGCATTTTTTTGACATTTTTTGGCATAATTCGACCCCAGGATGTCAAAAATGATGTTTAGAAAAAATGTCCGGGTGTGTGTGTGTGTGTGTGTGTATGTTAACTTTACGTTTGGCCCAATATCTCGTGATTGTTATAGTTAGAAGCATCCTTTTTTTACCTAATAATAGGTCTCTCAGTGGGACAGATTCTGCCATATGTTTGAATCCGATCGATCAGTTCCAGATATATTTTTTTTAGATTTTAAAATTTTCAAAAAATCGTTTTTTAGCAAAATTATAAAAAAAAATTCAAAAAAGTTAAAATATAAGCTTTTTATCCTTTTTATTTTTTAAAAACGCTTCGATTGACCTATTTACAAACCATCTAGCTACGTTTCGTATGGAGTTATCAAGCTTTTAAAAATGGAAAATTTTAATAATCAATTTTTGCTTCCTCATAGAGGAAGTATTGTTTTTCCCTCAAATCCTCAATTGCATTTTTTGACATTACTCGGCATAATTCGACCCCAGGATGTCAAAAATGATGTTTAGAAAAAATGTCCGGGTGTAAGTGTATGTGTGTGTATGTTAACTTTACGTTTGGCCCAATATCTCGTGATTGTTATAGTTAGAAGCATCCTTTTTTTACCTAATAATAGGTCTCTCAGTGGGACAAATTCTGCCATATGTTTGAATTCGATCGATCAGTTCCAGATATATTTGTTTTAAATTTTAAAATTTTCAAAAAATCGTTTTTTAGCAAAATTATAAAAAAAATTTTAAGAAAGTTAAAATGTAAGCTTTTGATCCTTTTTATTTTTTAAAAACGCTTCGATTGACCTATTTACGAACCATCTAGCTCCGTTTCGTATGGAGTTATAAAGCTTTTAAAAATGGAAAATTTTAATAATCAATTTTTGCTTCCTCATAGAGGAAGTATTGTTTTACCCTTAAATCGTCAATTGCATTTTTTTGACATTTTTCGGCATAATTCGACCCCAGGATGTCAAAAATGATGTTTAGAAAAAATGTCCGGGTGTGTGTGTGTTTGTGTGTGTGTGAGTGTATTTTAACTTTACGTTTAACCCAATATCTCGTGATTGTTATAGTTAGAAGCATCTTTTTTTTACCAAATAATAGGTCTCTCAGGGGAACAAATTCTGCCATATGTTTGAATCCGATCGATCAGTTCCAGATATATTTTTTTTAGATTTTAAAATTTCCAAAAAATCGTTTTTTAGCAAAATTATAAAAAAAAAATTAAGAAACTTAAAATGTAAGCTTTTGATCCTTTTTATTTTTTAAAAACGCTTCGATTGACCTATTTACGAACCATCTAGCTACGTTTCGTATGGAGTTATCAAGCTTTTAAAAATGGAAAATTTTAATACTCAATTTTTGCTTCCTCATAGAGGAAGTATTGTTTTACCCTCAAATCCTCAATTGCATTTTTTTGACATTTCTTGGCATAATTCGACCCCAGGATGTCAAAAATGATGTTTAGAAAAAATGTTCGGGTGTGTGTGTGTGTGTGTGTATGTTAACTTTTCGTTTGGCCCAATATCTCGTGATTGTTATAGTTAGAAGCATCCTTTTTTTACCTAATAATAGGTCTCTCAGTGGGACAAATTCTGCCATATGTTTGAATTCGATCGATCAGTTCCAGATATATTTTTTTTAAATTTTAAAATTTTCAAAAAATCGTTTTTTAGCAAAATTATAAAAAAAATTTTAAGAAAGATAAAATGTAAGCTTCTGATCCTTTTTATTTTTTAAAAACTCTTCGATTGACCTATTTACGAACCATCTAGCTCCGTTTCGTATGGAGTTATCAAGCTTTCAAAAATGGAAAAGTTTAATAATCAATTTTTGCTTCCTCATAGAGGAAGTATTGTTTTACCCTCATATCCTCAATTGCATTTTTTTGACATTTTTCGGCATAATTCGACCCCAGGATGTCAAAAATGATGTTTAGAAAAAATGTCCCGGTGTGTGTGTGTGTGTGTGTATGTTAACTTTACGTTTGGCCCAATATATCGTGATTGTTATAGTTAGAAGCATCTTTTTTTATTAAATAATAGGTCTCTCAGGGGGACAAGTGCTGCCATATGTTTGAATCCGATCGATCAGTTCCAGATATATTTTGTTTAGATTTTAAAATTTTCAAAAAATTGTTTTTTAGCAAAATTATAAAAAAGAATTTAAGAAAGTTAAAATGGAAGCTTTTGATCCGTTTTATTTTTTAAAAACGCTTCGATTGACCTATTTACGAACCGTCTAGCTCCGTTTCGTATAGAGTTATCAAGCTTTTAAAAATGGAAAATTTTAATAATCAATTTTTGCTTCCTCATAGAAGAAGTATTGTTTTACCCTCAAATCCTCAATTGCATTTTTTTGACATTTCTCGGCATAATTCGACCCCAGGATGTCAAAAATGATGTTTAGAAAAAATGTCCGGGTGTGTGTGTGTGTGTATGTTAACTTTACGTTTGGCCCAATATCTCGTGATTGTTATAGTTAGAAGCATCCTTTTTTTACCTAATAATAGGTCTCTCAGTGGGACAAATTCTGCCATATGTTTGAATCCGATCGATCAGTTCCAGATATATTTTTTTTAGATTTTAAAATTTTCAAAAAATCGTTTTTTAGCAAAATTATAAAAAAAAAATTAAGAAACTTAAAATGTAAGCTTTTGATGCTTTTTATTTTTTAAAAACGCTTTGATTGGCCTATTTACGAACCATCTAGCTCCGTTTCGTATGGAGTTATCAAGCTTTTAAAAATAGAAAATTTTAGTAATCAATTTTTGCTTCCTCATAGAGAAAGTATTGTTTTACCCTCAAATCCTCAATTGCATTTTTTTGACATTTCTCGGCATAATTCGACCCCAGGATGTCAAAAATGATGTTTAGAAAAAATGTCCGGGTGTGTGTGTGTGTGTGTATGTTAACTTTACGTTTGGCCCAATATCTCGTGATTGTTATAGTTAGAAGCATCCTTTTTTTACCTAATAATAGGTCTCTCAGTGGGACAAATTCTGCCATATGTTTGAATCCGATCGATCAGTTCCAGATATATTTTTTTTAGATTTTAAAATTTTCAAAAAATCGTTTTTTAGCAAATTTATAAAAAAAAATTAAGAAACTTAAAATGTAAGCTTTTGATGCTTTTTATTTTTTAAAAACGCTTTGATTGGCCTATTTACGAACCATCTAGCTCCGTTTCGTATGGAGTTATCTAGCTTTTAAAAATGGAAAATTTTAATAATCAATTTTTGCTTCCTCATAGAGGAAGTATTGTTTTACCCTCAAATCCTCAATTGCATTTTTTTGACATTTCTCGGCATAATTCGACCCCAGGATGTCAAAAATGATGTTTAGAAAAAATTTCCGGTGTGTGTGTGTGTGTGTGTATGTTAACTTTACGTTTGGCCCAATATATCGTGATTGTTATAGTTAGAAGCATCTTTTTTTACCAAATAATAGGTCTCTCAGGGGGACAAATTCTGCCATATGTTTGAATCCGATCGATCAGTTACAGATATAATTTTTTTAGATTTTAAAATTTTCAAAACATTGTTTTTTAGAAAAATTATAAAAAAAAATTTAAGAAAGTTAAAATGTAAGCTTTTGTTCCTTTTTATTATTTAAAAACGCTTTGATTGGCCTATTTACGAACCATCTAGCTTCGTTTCGTATGGAGTTATCAAGCTTTTAAAAATGGAAAATTTTAATAATCAATTTTTGCTTCCTCATAGAGGAAGTCTTGTTTTACCCTCAAATCCTCAATTGCATTTTTTTGACATTTCTCGGCATAATTCGACCCCAGGATGTCAAAAATGATGTTTAGAAAAAATTTCCGGGTGTGTGTGTGTGTATGTTAACTTTACGTTTGGCCCAATATATCGTGATTGTCATAGTTAGAAGCATCTTTTTTTACCAAATAATAGGTCTCTCAGGGGGACAAATGCTGCCATATGTTTGAATCCGATCGATCAGTTCCAGATATATTTTTTTTAGATTTTAAAATTTTCAAAAAATCGTTTTTTAGCAAAATTATAAAAAAAAATTTAAGAAAGTTAAAATGTAAGCTTTTGATCCTTTTTTTTTTTAAAAATGCTTTGATTGACCTATTTACGAACCATCTAGCTACGTTTCGTATGGAGTTATCAAGCTTTTAAAGATGGAAAATTTTAATAATCAATTTTTGCTTCCTCATAGAGGAAGTATTGTTTTACCCTCAAATCTTCAATTGCATTTTTTTGACATTTCTCGGCATAATTCGACCCCAGGATGTCAAAAATGATGTTTAGAAAAAATTTCCGGGTGTGTGTGTGTGTGTGTGTGTGTGTGTGTATGTTAACTTTACGTTTGGCCCAATTTCTCGTGATTGCTATAGTTAGATAATATTACAACAAATCCTGACGTGATAGGCCATTTATAAGGTCAGATTCTGATTCTACGTTAAAAAGTCTACAAGAATCACCTCTCTTTTTTTTTTTGTAACAGAAATAAACGAAATTTTTCAGGCCTGTGATAATGGATTTAGAAAAAAGGCGTGTACTTCCGAATAGCGCGGACCTCCGATTTTGTTGCCACTAGGTATACCTACGTATTTTGGTGGGCTGATTACGAAAATAATAGTGAAAATTGGCGACTAGCTCATTTTGATGGTAAAAAAGAGGTATAAAAAATCATGAAAAATTTGGTTTTTTGCATTTATCTCTTTAAATATTGCAAATATAAAAAAAAGTTTTACACAAAAAATGTAGACCTTATCAAAATACACATTTTATGTATTATGCATTTTTTACTAAAATCAATTAGTTTACGAACTAATTGCAAAAAATATAAATCATTATAAATGTGACTATAAATAGCTACATTATACCAATATTTTACTACCTACAGCCGTAATTACGTTATTAAATTACGTAACATTACATCCATTATGTGCTATCAGTACTATTACGTAATAACGTAAAATTACGTATTTACGTTGAGTTACGTACACTTATGTAATAACGTAAAATTACGTATCTTACGTAATTTTATGCACTAATTACGAAAATCATTTTTAAAAAAATTTACAACTTCATCATTTTTACGATTCATACTATAAAAACCAAAAAAAACTTTTCGTTTTTCGACCGTTGTCTATATTCCACGTTCAGTGGGCACCCCAATCCCCCGGTATTTTGTATTTCAAAATATGTATTTTAAATTGTCAATTTCAACAATTTTACAATAAACACTATAAAAATTAACAAAACTATTTGTTTTCCACCGTTGTCTATATTCCACGTTCAGTGGGCACCCCAAACCCCCGGTATTTTGGTATTTTGGGGGGCGAAGCCCCCCAAATTGTCAATTTCAACATTTTTACAATAAACACTATAAAAATTAACAAAACTATTGGTTTTCCACCGTTGTCTATATTCCACGTTCAGTGGGCACTCCAAACCCCCGGTATTTTGTATTTTGGGGGGCGAAGCCCCCCAAATTGTCAATTTCAACATTTTTACAATAAACACTATAAAAATTAACAAAACTATTGGTTTTCCACCGTTGTCTATATTCCACGTTCAGTGGGCACCCCAAACCCCCGGCATCTTGTATTTTGGGGGGCGAAGCCCCCCAAATTGTCAATTTCAACATTTTTACGATAAATACTATAAAAATTAACAAAACTTTTGTATGAAACAATTTTTCATATTTTCAATATTTACAGAGTAAAAAGCAAAAAACCATAATTTTAATGGTTTTTTATGGTTTTCACCATGAAAATGAGCTAGTCGCCAATTTTCACTATTATTTTCGTAATCAGCGCACCAAAATACGTAGGTATACCTAATGGCAACAAAATCGGAGGTCTGCGCTATTCGGAAGTATATCCCACCACATGAAGCAAACAGCAAGATCTGCAGAAAATCTGGGGCTCAAAATTCAAAAATGTGCAATGAAAAAAATATGCACATAAACCTTTATTAGCTAACGCAAAAAACCTGTTGTGTTAATGATAATTAAATTTTTTGTTTTTACAAACATTTTCTGCTTTATCATTCTCTATATATTATCCACCATTATATGTTTTAAATGTTGGACTTCAAATTTATGATCAACAACGTACAAAAAATTTTTAATATAAAATTTTATAATTTTTCTGCAATTTTTTAAAAATTTCGTTCTCCTCATTTGATTTACCATCCCAGATAGCCATTAACCTTGCAATAAGATTGCCCGGCATGGTTTGGGTTTTATATTGCTTAGCTTTAAAATGTTACATTAATTTTTTGATCCTTCAAATTAAAAATAAATAAATATAGCATAAAATTATAAAATACATTTAAAATTATTTAAAATGGTTTATTTGACAATCTTTTGAAAATAATTAAATTAAATAATCAATTAAAGACATTTTAGAGAGTAACATTTTTATTAGCTGTAACAAGAATTTTTTACAACCCTGCATCAACCTTTGCCCAACCTTGCCCAATCATGCAAGAAACTTGCGCAAGCTTACTGTGCAAGGTTGCAAGGTGGGACATTCCAACCTTGCAGCAAAATTGACGCAAGATTCCTGCAAGGTTTCGTGCTATCTGGGATCTTTAATTTTTAATTCAAACCCCATATTTTCGGAATCAGTTATCTAAAAATTTCCATACAATAAGTTTCGTAAGTATTTAGCAATATTCGGAAAATTTATGCGCGATTTTTAATTTACCGTTATATTTTTTTATAATCTGATACTAAATTTATACTTAAGGATTCAAATAACTCAAAAAAATACTATTAAAAAAATAGTATTTGGTTTGAGAGTGTTTGCATTGAGCAAAAAATTTTTATACAACCATGTTTCCGTAATTCTCTTAGTTATTGACATTTTTTAAGGTTATTTTGAGAAATTGAAACGATTTCGCAGTGACATGTTTTAACCCAATCCTTCCTGAGAATTTTAAAATAAAAATCATATAAATCCATTGAAATTTATGTTGTCGGTGGATTTTTGAATAAAATAAGTCACTTTTTTCCCAGCCGCCACTATACTCTATTCCTAAATTAATAGTACCCTGAAGATAAGCATAGATTCTTTTTACTGAACGCCAGTGTTCAGCAGTGTGGTTATTTAAAAATTTACTCACGGAATTGACTGCGAAGGCTATATCCGGGCGAGATACAGCTGCTAAGAAAACTAGAGATCCGACTGCCTCTCGATAGGGCACGTTGCTTAATCCCTCGTTATCAGAATCTACCGGATACAATATTACATTTGGATCAGCTGGAACGCTCACAGATTTTGCATCACTCATTCCGAATTTTTCAATAATTCTTTTTACATACGCGCTTTGATGAATAACTAATTTTTTTCTTTTCTATCGCGCTCGATTTGCAAACCTACAAAACAACTTGTGTCACCTATTTTTATTTTAATCTCTTTACGCAATAGACTCGCTATCAGATTTAGCGTATCCTTAGATGACGCTGCAACCAAGCCATCATCCACAAAAAGCGCTAAGTACACTATTTCATTATTAAATTCACTAATAAAGATACAAGGATCAGCTTCACTGCACTTTAATTTAAACTGGGTTAAGAATTTTTTAAATTTATGATTCCAGCACCTAGGTGCCTGCTTCAATCCATACAAGGCTTTGTTAAGTTTACTCACTACACTTTTTACACTGCTTTCTTGAACTTCAAACCCTTCTTGAACCTCCATGAATATCTTCTCTTCTAGCTCGCCGTACAGAAAGGCTGTTTGAACATCGAATTGAAGCAGCTCCAGATCCTTCTCAGCCACTATCGCCAAAAGCACTCGAAGCGAGTCGTATCGCACGACTGGTGCAAATGTCTCTGTGCAGTCTACTCCTTGTTGCTGCATGAAACCACGGGCACATAATCTTGCCTTGAATCGTAGATTAGTTTTCACAGGATCTTCTTTGATTTTAAATATCTACTTTGAGTCAATGGTTTTTAATTCAAGTGGTTTTTGCATGACTGACCGGGTATTATTGTCTTTATGCGCTTGCAACTCTTCCTTAATAGCTTGTTTCCACTGCGCTGCGTTGTTTCCTCGGACTGCTTCTTCGAAAGTGCTCGGAATCACATACTCCGCCACATCTGCCTCAAATCTTGCAGGACGACGTAAGGTAGTTCGATCTCGAAGAACTCGACCTTGACATTGAATATCTTCATCACATCCTTGAACATCATCTCCCATTCTTACGTTAGCGTCTTGCTCATTTAAATCCAAATATCCAATTGCTGAATTTCCTGTTCGTTCTGACCTTGATCTTAAGCCGATTCTTTATCACTGGAACTTTGAATGACAATCACATCATCGTCATGTGAATCCACACCATTAGCTTGTATTTTGCCAACTCGTTCATGGAATGTCACATTTCGCGTCACTTTACCTTGTTTGCGAACTAGATCATAGAGACGGTAATTTGTAGAATTATTTTCGTAACCAACCAGTATCATTTTTTGACCACGTAAATCAAATTTTTTCGTAAATCCTTTGGGAATGAGAGCGTACGCCACGGATCCAAATATTCGCATATGATCCATTGTAGGTTTCTTTTCAACCCAAATCTCGTACGGGTTTTATTTCCACCTGACGACACTGTCCGGTTTAATGCATAAATGGCAGTGTTGACAGCCTCAGCCCACAGATTCAACGGAAGAGATTCTGCATGAAGCATTGTCCTGGCACTTTCAACAATTGTCCGATTATCCCTTTCCGCTTTACCGTTTTGCTGAGGTGTAAAGGGAGCGGTAGTTTCGTTTCTTATTCCCTGAGACTGAAGATACTCATCCATTGCTTTGTTGCGATACTCGCCGCGGCCATTATCCGATCTTAGAATTTTTATAGGACGACCATACTTATTTGACACTTCTTTATTAAAGATTTTAAACTTTTCAAGTACGTCTGATTTATGACGCAGATAATACACATGTCGGAAACCACTTGCGTCATCCTTAAACGTCAGAAAATACCTCGCGCCTCCTGGCGTTTCAACAGATATTAGGCCGCACAAATCAGTGTGCATAACTTCACCCGGCTTTGTTAGAACCTTTTCATGTTGTTTAAAAAGCAAACGATGTGCCTTCCCGAGATGAAACATTTCACATACAAAATCACTTGTATCAGTCAACGATATTCCTTGAACAAGACCTTTTGAAGCTAACTCTCTTATAGCACGCTTGTCTACATGACCGAGTCTTTCGTGCCAAACACGTAAATTATAAGCTGCTACATTTGCTTCTTCTTTACGAGAATTCACAACACGAAAAAACATTTTGTAAATATCATTATCTAGTCTCACACCAGTTGCAAATAACACTTCTCCTTGCACTATATTTACAGAATCATTTTTAAAGTTTACTTCATACCCTCTTTTTGTACAAACTCCCACAGAGAAAAGATTTTTATTTAAACCAGGGACGTAAAGCACATTTTCAATTCGAGCATCGCGCCATAAACCATTTACAAGTCTCTGTATCATCACTGTACCTTCACCCGCAATGTCGTATTTTTTTCCGTCACCAAGAACTACAGTTTCGCGATCTTTAATCGGTTGATAACTAGTAAACCAATCCCGGTGATAAGTCATGTGTCTCAACGCACCACTGTCGGTAAGCCAGATTTCGCTCTGCTCAGCCGAAGATTCACTTACCACTTTCTCGATGACGAAAGCACAGTCACGTGATTCTCCTCCTTTCAACACTGCCCCACGCAGTTGTAGAGTATTAAACTTCTGAGACAAACTACCCAAGATTTTTGCAATCACTGTTAATTCAGACACTGACTCACCAACGTTTTCAATTTGAGATGCCACCTCCATATCTGCCAAACTATTGTACTTAGAGTGCTGAAATTTGGTATACGTATGTAGTTTGTCATATAGATTACAGAAAAATCGTAGAGAACTTTGTTGCAGATCGTTATCATAGTGTTTTTAAGCAAAAACCAACGATTTAAAAAAAATGCTAAAAAATGACCGTATCCCCCCTCCTATAACTTCTAAACAATTTGATTTAGAGAGTTCAAATTTGGTACACAAATGTATTTTCACGTGTAGATTACAGAAAAATGGTAGAGAACATGATTGTAGAAGTTGATCATAGCGTTGTTAAGGAAATAAAATGATTTTTGAGTATTTTTTATGGATATTTGCTAAAATCTCTGGATTTTTCGTTGACAGCACAATCACCATCAGGTTCTCTATAATTTTTATGTAATTTACACCTAAAAATACATTCCTGTACAAAATTTGAACTCTCTAAGTAAAATATTTTGGAAGATAGAGGGGAGGTGGTCCATTTTGTATAAAAAATCCATTATATATTATATTTTATATATTATATTATATATAATAAGTAGAATAGGGTGGCTTTGGATCAAGATTCTGATTGGTCGAGGGGCGTGGCTTAGGGGCGGGGCTTGGGCGTTTGGGTTTATGGATCACTAATCAGATTGTTCTAGGGGCGTGGCCAAGAGTGGGGAGTGGGCGTCTCAGTTTTTGGATCAAGATTCTGATTGGTCTAAGGCGGCTGGATCAACGTTGTGATTGGTTATTTTTGTGGGTGTTTTTGGGGTGTGGTAATTAGTTATAGACCACAATGGCGGCGTGAATAGAAAAAGTAACAGGTGTTAGGAAAATAGAAGATGGTTAAAAGGACTTTGGTCCAGGAGTGTGAGGGGGTGTGGTGACTAGACAAAGAACAGGTGTTGAATAGAAAACGTTTGGGAGCTTGAACAGGTGGACCACCCAAATGGTAAGTATACCCACATCGTAAATTTTCAAGACTAGTTTTAAGGGTTAGGAACTTAGGGATATTAAAAATTAACAAAACAAGATATGTATAAAAATTGTATTTATGAATTATTGTAAAAAGCATTATTTACATATAAAGAATAATGTCCTATATAATTTTGAAAAAAGTATAAATTATAATGCACGACGAATAGCGCTGAAAATACCTTGAGCAATATAGTCGTTGTACACAAAAGTGAGTTCGAGAAATACAATATCAAAATGAAGTTCAATGAATGTTTTTTCTAATTTTGTTTCGACTTGTTTTTTAAAGAGGTCGGATTTAATATGCAAAAGTTCTTTAATAAAATCATAATTGTGAAAAACAATTTTTTCTGATAAAATAAAGTCAGTAACACATTCAATTAAAGAAACTGTACAAATTTCGATATTTTTTAACAGACGTTCTAATCTACGGAAGCGTTCCTCAACACACTCAATAACATTTTTTAGTCCTTCAAACGATGTTTTTTGCATCACTATTGTAGGCGTGTAAGTTTTGACCCTCTTTGATTCGTCAGTAGTGATATCTTCCTCAGCAACAGTGTCGAAAATAATAGCTTTAGATCCATAGGCACTCGAGAACACAAGACGGTATTTTCCCAAATCAGCACCATGCTGATATAAGGGAGACACTGTGTTTGAATCCTCAAAATACGAAGAAATAAGATCAAGTCGTTCTTGAAGGGCAGTCCACGTTTTTGAATCAAAAGTGATCCCTTGTGTTGAACTGCTTAAAAGTTTAATAACTGGTTGCGCAGAAGAATAATCCGGCTGTAGTTCAACCCCGACAAGAATCTTTTTTGTAAACGAATTATTTAATGCGTAGATGCTTGGTAGTAAAAGAGGTAGATTTTTTCTCTTTGGAGTGTCATCTCGAGTCATGAAAATTCGTTTTGCAACAGACCTTGTAATAGTTTTTCTTGGTGATGTTATAAGAGGTATGTTGTCAGTAAAATCTGGTGACAGTACTTCAGCGTCATTGTAGGCTTGCGACATTTTGAAGACAGAGTTTACACTTTGAGATTTGTAAACTAACTGAATCAAAAGCATACCTAACCCTCATTTTATAGAAAAAATCCTTTGGTAGGGGTAAGAAAAATGGGGGTAAAATTAAAAACACATGCTCTTCCAGGTGTATAATATGTGTTTTAATCACTTATTATACCTACACTCAGCAACTGTTTCTGTAAAGTGTTAAGGTAAGTGTAATAAAATTGATTGTTTATAGTTAAATGTATAATGTTAAATAATATTATTTCAAAAATAAAATGAAGTTTATTTTACATAAGTTTAGAAATGTAACAGATGGTAAACGAAAGTTTGTTAATGCGTTTAATGGTTTTTAAAAGGAATAAAATAATGGTTTTGAGGAAAAAGCGAAAATAACAGAAAAAGGGGGATGTGTCTAAAGTATTGCGGTTTGTAATAAAATTAGCTCTAGACTGTAACAAAAGTAAAAAGTAACAGGTGAATTTTTTTACGGTTAATAATTTCGGTGAATGTCGAACAAAAAGTACAAGCATAGATGTCTATTAGACGAGAAATTAAATAACCGAAAAAACATAAAATGTGTAAGTTTATAGAAATGTATTGTCTTTTCTTGAAAATGGGGAAACGGACAAAGAATCTATTGTAAGCGAGCTGGTCGTAACTTACAGTCAAGCCATCCCTTGGTCACTCAAATTGAAAGAGATGTGAAAATCAAGTCTCGAGTGTGACAGCGTCTCAAGACTATGCATGGCGTAGTCACCCTCCTTTTTTTAAATTTTCCATGTGTTTTAGGAATAGAATGAACCTGTAACCTAGGAACTAGTTTTACGAACACAATGACATCTATATAGGTCCTTTTTTTTAAAAGTCTTATAGACACTGAAAATTCACAGTTTTCTCTGAGTAGTCAGGATGTCGACACCTCAAGAGGTTTTAATCGCGATCGAAGTTCTATCGTCGGGTTTAAGTAGTGAGTTGTGTGAAAAAGTTTTTTGCACTTTATTGGAAGGATGTGAAAGTCACCAGCTTTTACAATTGGCATTAAAAATGCCAAAAAATTTGTCAACTCTTCGTGTAATTCAAGAAGCTTTAGAGAAGAGATGCTACTACGATAAATTATTTTTATCGGAATATATAGGTGCGTGTTTGTTTAGTGTGGTGAAAAAATAAGTGTATTGTTTAATATATTTTCAATTTATAAATAATTGAAAAAAAGTGTTTAAATAAAGTTATTAAAAGAAAAATTGTTATTTTTCAGATCATATCGATGGAAATATGGATGTGAACGATTCGTCAACGGAAAGAACTTGTGACATGTTGGTTGATAATGATTGTGATAATGAGGATGATGATGATGATGTAATATCAGAGGCATCAACTATTATAGCTACAAATCGTCAACAAGACATGAATGTTGAAACAGAGGTAGAAATAATAGCTGTGATGGAAGAAGATCATGTAAATGACGTAATAGAAAATAATGAACAAATTAAAGAAACAATAGCTGTGGTGGGAGAGGATAATGTTAGACGTGTCATAGAAATTAATGAACAAGCGGTAGTAGTGGAAGAAGAAGAAGAAGAAGAAGAAGAAGAAGAAGAAGAAGAAGAAGAAGAAGAAGAAGAAGAAAGAGAACCAGTAGTAGTACCTATGCTGGAGGAAGTTGTTGTTGATATTGTTAATGATAGTGAAAGTGATGAAAATTCGGTCGACGAAGAAGAAGAAGAAGAAGAAGAAGAAGAAGAAGAAGAAGAAGAAGAAGAAGAAGAGAGAGTCAGAAACGAGTTGTTGCAAGATATTGTAACACCAAGTGAAGATTCAGGGTTCGACACAGAATCACACACGGTATCAGAAGTGTCAAACGACAGTTTTTTAAATGAATCTCGCGAAACACTTGAGGACGAAGATATGCAAAATATACTGTTTGAAGAAATTGCACGTGCACAGGCTTACCAGCAACAACAACAAGAACAACAACAAGAACAACAACTGCAACAACAGCTCCAACAACAACACCCCCAACAACTTCAAGAACAACAACTACAACAAGAACAACAACTACTACAACAAGAACAACAGCAACAACAGCTTCAACAACTACTACAACAACAACACCAACATCTCCAACAACATCGACAACATCACCAACAACAACAACAACAACAACAACAACAACAACAACAACAACAACAACAACAACAACAACAACAACAACAACAACAACAACAACAACAACAACAACAACAACAACCGTTGCAACAACCGTTGCAACAACAACAACAACAACAACAACAACAAGTTGATGATATAGAACCTGTATACATGCAAGCGGGAGGCAGCAGGGCTGGATTATCAGAGTCAGGTGAGAGTAGGTTTTTTTGTATAGAATGGGAGAGACCTTTGTTTATCCAAAAATTTAATTTCACGGGTTTGAGTGTCGGTTTAAGATTAAAAAATCCACCTAGTGGTAGGGCCGTTGCTGAAGACATACGTTATCTCGAAAAAGCGATTTATGCTGTATTTAATTATGTCATGCGTAATGTTGAACCAGATGATATGACCTTAATTGGTTTCAATTCTGATCATATCAAATATGGTAAAATATTAGAATATCGCAAAGCGAAATTTTATACGGTTGATTCGCTTTGGGGATTAATTTATGCTATTGTACAAAGTAACGAACAATTTCGGGTAGATAATTCTTTCACCATTAATGTTCAAAGTGTTAAAGATAATAGGGGTAGTGGGGGACATGCTGTACTGTATAATAGACAGGTTAGTAAAAAATCCATTTTGAAAATTAATAGTACGGATAATCTTTGTTTACCTAGAGCGTTAGTTGCAGCTCACGCTTACGTCGAACGAGGGCAAATACGGAAAGGTGCATTACAGACACAGTGGGATAACATTAGACACGCTTATAGAAATCCTCAGCTTGAAAAAGCAAAGGAACTTTTGAGGAATGCTAGGGTCGAAGTACCTGCAGACGGTTGTGGTATGATTGAAATAATAAAATTTCAGAAATATTATGCTATAGAAAGAGTTGCCATAATTGTTCATGATTTTACCAGTTTTGGTACCGGTAAAAAACCTTTATATTATAATGGTACCCGTGAAGTTACAGATATTGGTAAAACCGTTAAATATAATTTACATATAATGTTTTATCCATCCGATAAACATTATGATACAATATTAAATTTAAAGGGGCTTGCTAGCACAAATTTTTTCTGTGTACCGTGTAATAAAAGTTTTAAATTTCCAACTGGTCACACTTGCACAAACAATTGCTACTCTTGTTTGTCAACACCGCCTTGTGAAACGAAGGGAGAGAATTCAGACATTCAAGAATTGCAGTGCGACCTATGTAAAAGATTTTTTTACGGTCTGAATTGTTTTGAAAAACATACTGTGAAAGGTTCTTTTACACCGCAAAGTAGTGTTTGTGAGAAACTACGAATTTGTGATGGTTGTGACCGGTTGGTTAATCATGTAACAGAAAATAATCATGAATGTGGCCGCGGTTTTTGCAAAGTTTGTCTGTGCAAACGCTATAACAATCATGACTGTTACATGGCCCCTATAAAATGCCAAAATAAAAAAAATGAAAAGCCTGTAAGTCTTGTTTTTTATGATTTTGAAACTCAACAAAATAAAATTATGCCAGGTACAGAGAATATTAACATACACAAGCCTAATCTATGTGTGGTACAGAGAGTATGCACTTTGTGTATAGACGAGGAAAATATTAATGTAAATTGTGACAAATGTGGAAATCGGCAGATTATCTACCAAGGCTCAAATGTTGTTTGTGATTTTGTAAATCTTGTCACTGAAAAACAAACTACATTTGAGAGTATTGTGTGTATAGCACACAATGCTAAAGCGTTTGACGCACAATTTATATTAAAATTTCTAGTCGAAAAAAAAGGTGTGCAAACTAGACCTTCTGTAATAATGAATGGTACAAGTATCATCCTTATGCAGATAGGTCAGACCAAGTTTATTGATAGTTTGAATTACCTTCATTTACCATTAAGTGCTTTACCCAATGCATTCGGTTTTGTAGACATTGTGAAAAAAGGCACTTTCCCGCATTTATTTAATATCCCAGATAATAGTGAATGTAACGATGGCGAAGGGTATAAGGGTCACATACCTGAGGCGGTCTTTTATGCACCAAACACAATGTCTGTAAATAAGCGTGAAGAATTTTACAAGTGGTATGAGACACTATCGAAAGACCCAAATTACGTTTTTAATTTTTGGAGTGAGTTAATCGATTATTGTGTCAATGATGTCACAATTTTACGTCTTGCTTGTGTGTCTTTTAGAAAAATATTTTTTGAACGTGGTGGTTTTTGTCCTTTTACAAAATGTGTAACGATTGCATCAGCTTGTATGACGTTGTTTCGAAAAAACTTTTTGTTAAAAGACACTATAAGTATACCTCCAAACAAAGGGTATCGTACAGCCAATAAACAGTCTAAGAAAGCAATAGAGTGGTTATTTTGGATGGAACACACTATGCGTAAAAATATAATTTATGCCGGTAGATGTCGTGAATATAGAACAGTGGAAGGAAAACTTGTCGACGGATACTATGAAGACCAAGGTATTCGACACGTTTTAGAATTTCATGGTTGCTTTTGGCATGGTTGTATAAAATGTTTTACTTTTAACAGAGACCAGAAGTCTGGAAATAGAGACAGTCCTGCTGTTAAGTATGAACGTACAAGGGCAAAAACTGAAAAGTTGCGCTCGGCAGGATATATAGTAACAGAAATATGGGAATGTGAGTTTGACCAGTTAAAAAAAGAAAATAGTTATTTACAAAATTTTTTAAAAAATAACGAATTTGTTAAAGAAACACCATTAAATCCTCGAGATGCATTTTTTGGGGGCCGAACAGGTAATACTGTTTGTTTTTATGATGTAAGAAATGACGAGAAAATATTTTATATAGATATTTGCTCTTTGTACCCTTATATATGTAAAACAGGTAAATTTCCTGTGGGTCATCCTGAACTTTACATTGGTGATGAGTGCAAAAAATTGTTAGGTGAAAACTTAACGGATTTTTCATTCGTCGAAGGTTTAGTGAAATGTCGTGTATTACCACCTCAAAAATTATATCACCCGGTACTACCAATACGTATGCATTCAAAGTTGATGTTCACATTATGTCGTACATGTTGCGAATTATTGCAACAGACAGAATGCGAACATGAACCTGAATTACGTGAAATTGAGGGTACATGGGTGTCTGAAGAACTGAAAAAGGCTATAGAAAAAGGTTATAGATTAATTAAAGTTTTTGAGATATGGCAGTACAAGACTGTTCAATACGATTCTAAAACACAAAAAGGTGGTCTCTTTGCCGATTACATAAATATGTGGTTTAAACTCAAACAAGAGTCAGGGGGTTGGCCTCGTCAATGTGTAGACGATGTGTCCAAACAACTCTATTTAGACGAGCATTTTAAAGTTGAGGGTGTAAAATTAAATCCAAATAATATAATAAAAAACCCAGGGCTCAGAAGTGTTGCGAAATTATGCTTAAATTCATTTTGGGGTAAATTTGGACAAAGAGAAAATTTACTTCAAACTGAAATTGTAGAAGAACAACAGCGTCTAATGGAGCTGTTGTGTAATTCTCAAAAAGTTGTTCACAATATTTTACCTGTGAATAATGATGTTTTGTATGTAACGTATGGAAACCAAGAGGGTACATCACAGACTACATCATTTACAAACGTAGTAATAGCTTCTTATGTGACGGCGCAAGCAAGGTTAAAACTGTATTCATATCTTGAGAAATTGGGTAAACGTGTTTTATATTACGATACAGATTCTTGTATATATGTAGAACATGTAAATAATAATAAAGAATATAAACCGGAAATAGGGTGTTACTTGGGACAAATGACAGATGAATTAGAGCCGGAATATGGGCAGGGTAGTTATATCGAAAGTTTTGTTTCGGGTGGACCTAAATTTTATGCTTATAAAGTTGTTGACAGTAAAGGTAATAATCACTATACATGTAAAGTCAAAGGTTTCACACTAAATTATGAGAATGGTAAAAAAATTAATTTCAACAGTATGAAAGAAATGGTAGTTAATAAAACACAAACATTTGTAAATATTTCATCTCGAGTCATACGACGAACGTCATATCACGAGGTGGTAACTTGTACTGAGAATAAAATTTGTAAACCTGTAAATAATAAAAGACGTTGTATTGAAAATTACGAGTCGGTACCATACGGTTATATAGAATGATTGTAGAATTATAAATTCAGTAAAAAAAGAAAAAAATATATCTCTCTCATTCTGTGCGAGCCTTTCTCTCCACTTGTTTGTGATATTTGCAGAAAGTTTTTATTTGTTAGTTAAAAAAAATTAAAATTTTTAAATACAAAATGTAAACTTTTGAATTAGTATATTAAATACTAAAATTTTGTTTCAGCAAAAGTATCAGCGGCCAAAGTACCACCTGGAAATATGAACCCGAGGGGTACAGTAGACGATTGGACATGGTATGATCCGTTGAAGGACTATTCACACGATAGATTAGTGTATCAAGACATCTTTTTGCCATGGGACGGGTCATCAACCTCATCTATAGAACAATAGTAACTCGAAAAAACAATTCGAGAATTTAGAAAAAATCTGTCCAAAAAAGTTTTAATTTAAAAATTTAATTTTTAAAAAAATTTTAATTTTTAAATTTTTTAAAAAAAAGTTTTAAATTTTTTATTCAACTTAACATTTAACTTTAAAGACTTTTTGTATTTTTAAAATTTAATTTTTCTATTTTATTTTTGCACGAAATAAAAAATAATTTCTTTTAATGTATATATGTATGAATTAAAATTGTTTAAATAAAATATATGGTAAAAACTCTAAATATTTATGTACAACATTTGTAAAATAAAAGACAATTTATTGTATTTAATTGTTTCATAAATCCTTTTATCCACAAAATTTTTTGATAAAAATTATATAAATTAATTTCTTCAAATATACACAAATAATTAAAAAAGATAATAATATAATTTTATTCTCTCTTGAACAATTTTGTAAAAATCTTTAAAACTAAATTTTAGAAAGCATCTTGAAAACTTCATTATACAATTTAATTTAATTTTAATTCTTGTAATGAAACACTAACTTTTCTTTGAAAGAGAAACAAAACTTTGATACATTGTATACATATATCGATATAAGGAAGATGGAAGCACACCACTGGTAAGAAAAATAGTTCTACTACACAAACACAGAGGCGGCGGCGGCGGCGGCGACGGCGGTCCCGGGACGCGGTTTAAGAAGCTTTTAAAAACGCGCGTTTCAAATTTATTTGAGCGCTATTAGCTTAGTGTTAATTAAAGCTTATTTGGCAGATTGCTAGCGATTTTTATGTTACAAGCTGAGAAATAATTACAAGCTGATTCTTTGCTGCTAGCTAGTAACATTTAATTATTTATTAATAAACTCAAGAAAAAATTCATTACTTTTGAATGTACTCTATTGAAATGAATTTTATAGAACGTTTTTATTTAAAATTATTTTTAATATAATTTATTTTCATTTTATCTTCATTATATTTTAATTATTAAAAATACTTATTTCTTTATCTTTATTATTATAATTATATATTTTATAAACTAAAAATTATTTTTGTTTTACAATTCTAACAGAGGTTTTCAACTAGTTTGCAAATTATTTTACGCATGCGTTTAATAGCTCTGTTATCCTATATAAAAAGATCAATTTTGTATTAAACTTGTAATCGAAGAAATGGACTCTCGTTGGAAACATCCTTTTACTTCTATGGTTTGTGGTCCAACAGGCTGTGGCAAGACGTTTTTCGTAAGAAAATTTTTACAAAATAGAAATTTAATGTGTGATGTTATTTTTGAACGAATTATTTTTTATTATTCTGAATGGCAAACAATCTATACGGAATATGGTCGAGAAATTGAGTTTAAAGAAGGTTTACCACAAGCAGCCGATTATTCAAACGATACACGTCCAAAACTAATAATCATTGACGATCTTATGCGAGAATCTTCGAATAATACAATCATAGATCTTTTTACTAAAGGAAGTCACCATAAAAATTTAAGTGTTATATTCATTTCACAAAATCTTTTTCATCAAGGTCATGGCCAGCGTGATATTTCTTTGAATGCTAATTACATTGTTGTTTTTAAAAATCCAAGAGACAGAGCCCAAATTCAACATTTGGCTAGACAAGTCTGCCCTGAAAATTCTCGTTTTGTTCAAGAAGCTTACCATGATGCCACTTCTCAAGCTCACGGCTACTTACTTTTCGATCTTAAACAAACAACACCAGACAATTGCCGTTTTAGAACAGATATTTTTCCTTCAGACCCCTACCACTATGTTTATATACCATCAAAAGGTATAAAATCAAATAGGAGTGCAGCTTGTGTGCCAGTTATGCAGCTGTAATGAAGTCGAAAACACGTAAAATTATAGGCGACAAAAACATTGCAGCGTTGCGCGCCTTGAGTCTTTTAGACACTCAGCAACGTTCTGCTATTCTTAAACAAGCCAATGTTAAGCTTATAAAATGTATCTGTGAATGTGCTTTAAATATTTTACATGGAAATGTGCCCCTAAAAAGTTGTGAGAAATTAAAACTTAGAAAACACAGGCAAAATCTAAGAAAATTGATTGAAAAAAAAGGTACTTGGAAAACTAAAAAGCAATTTATTATTCAAAAGGGTAACGGTTTTTTACCACTTTTAATAGCGCCTATCATAGGGTCTTTACTTTCTAGTATCTTTTCACCACCAGCAGCATCATCGTAAAAATGTATTGAAATGGAACATGCTAGAAAAATGGTTCTTGTCTCTAACGATCGTTTAGAACAAATTGAAAAGCAACAACAAACACAAAATCAACTTAAAAATGATACAAAACCTTTTTTATCAACCACACAAACACCAGGTAATACTTTGAGCAGACTTGATTCAGAAATGAGCAAAATTTTATACTCACCATTTCTTAATGATGAGCACGAAAAATGGCGTTTGTACCAGCAAGTATTACAAAAATTTTTATATTTTACCGAACAAACACGAGATCCCCTTCCATCTACAATAATAGGGTCTAAAAATGATAGTAAACCTAACAACGAAGATGAAGGCCGAGATACTGTAGATGAAAAGATTTTACCAGTTGAGGATATAATTGCTACTATCCCTAAAACATATAAAAATAAAGGTGTTCTTTTATTGGAAAAGCTACAAAGCCCTAATAACCAATCACGATTCTATTGGGATAGAACAGGAACTGTTTTTATCGATGGGTTTCGTATTGAAGGTGCAAATATTATTAATCTAATTAATGATGCTCTTAGATACAGGAAATCATCCTCAGTACAAGGTAGAAATGATTTCTCAAAATTTTTACAACAAATTAATATACCAAGAGAACTCGTTGGCAATCAAGAGTATTGGAAAGTATCGCCTCTCAATGTAACGACACCTTTAAGAAAATCAACATCTTTTAACAAAAGAAAGGTTAAAAAAAAAAATTCAAAAAATAAAGTAGAAAAAAATTTAAACATTTATGAGTCCCTTATCACGGATGATGATACTACTGAATGGTCGACAGATAACGAAGAAGAAAATAAAAAACCTAAAAATAAAAGTTGGATTCCATTTTCTCTTTCTTTTAAATAAAAAAAAAGGATAATGGACGCTCTCAATAAAATTTACTACAATCCGGCGCACCCTGCTTCCTATTCTGGGGCAAATAAACTTGTAAACTTTGTGCGTAATAAAATAAATCGAAAAAATGTTGTAGATTGGCTAAAAGGAGAAGACGCTTATAATTTACATAGACCTACCCGAAGACGTTTTCCTCGAGCTTTCTATAATATTGATAACATTGACGCTTTGTGGGAGGCTGATTTAGTAGATTTACAATCTTTGAAAAAGTACAATAATAATTACGCATATCTACTAGTTGTAATTGATGTTTTAAGCAAGTTTGCATGGGTTGAACCATTACGTAATAAAACAGTGATAGAAGTAAAAAATGCTTTTGAAAAAATTCTTAATAAAAACAATAAGCGCTCCCCAGTCTGTCTTCAAACAGATAAAGGAAAAGTATTTCTTGGTTCTAGTTTCCAAAAATTTTTACGTGATCACAACATTAAATTAACATTAAATTTCGAACTGCTAGTGATCCAACTGTAAAAGCAGCTGTTGTAGAGCGTTTCAACAGAACATTGAAAGAGCGAATGTGGCGTTATTTTACACATAAAAATACACATTGTTTTATAGATATTTTACAGGACTTAGTAACAGCTTATAATAACACCCATCATTCTAGTAAAAATATGCGACCATCTGACGTTTCCATACATAATTTATCTATAGCATATGCCAATATCCGAAAACGATTTCCAAAAGAAAAATATGCTATGAAAAGGTGTAAATACAGCGTCGGCGATTTAGTACGTATCAGTCGAGCTAGAGGTCTCTTTGAGAAAGGTTATGAAGCTGGATGGACTGAAGAATTATTTATTATTACACGTGTTATAAACTGGAGAGTGTATTCACCTACTGTCTATGAACTTAAGGATTTAGGTGGAGAAAAAATTGATGGTGTTTTTTACGAACAAGAATTAGCAGATGTCAAAAATAAAGATTTACAGAACGAAGAATTTATTATTGAAAAAGTTATTCGTACCCGGGGGCGTGGTTCTAAAAAACAAGCTTTTGTAAAGTGGACTGGTTATCCAGACAAATTTAACTCCTGGATACCGTTTTCTGATTTAAAATCTTTACAATGAATAAAGATCAATTTTACGTTATCCTACCTAGTGATAGTAGTATGAAATACTTTCCAGATAACACTATTACAAATTTTACAACTCAACTACCTCAAGAAATACGATTACAAGGACGATGGTCTGTTGCAATTACAGAAATTCAATTTCCTCGATCTTTTCTGCATATACGCACAGCGCCACTACTAGAAAATAGAATAGTGCTTTTATCAGCACAGCAAAAAAATAAACCAGCTATACCAAAACAAAACTATGATTTTTTCAACGAAACGGAAAATAAGGAACACAATGGTCGCTCTGTTTTAGAAAAACATCAATTACCAATAAAAATTAAAAAACAGTCTACTTTTTTTGACAAGTGTCAATCATTTAGTAAAGAACCTGATTATGAAATTTTACATGGTGAATGGCTAAAACCAATAGTATCCTTTTTTCTACCTGGTATTTATAAGGATATTCACACCCTTGTGTATGCCATCAATAATGCACCTCTTGTAAATCAACATTTTCAAATGGTTTATGATGAGAAAAATAACCGTTATGTGCTTTTAAAAAAAATCTGCACAGAAAAATGTACCATACCAGGCCGCCATTTTCTAGTAGTCAGCAGAAAAATTTCAAAAATTCTAGGCTTTGAACCCATGGAACTTATACCTCTTGAAGCTTACAGAGCATGCCAACCACCAAATCTATCATACGGAATACCACAAAAACTATTTATTTATTGTGATATTTGTGAGCCCAGAATTACTGGTGATGTTAAAACACCACTATTACGAATTGTACCTGTGGAAACTAAAAATTATTTATATTGCTCAACACAAGTGAGCCACTTTTCAATACCTCATTACATACCTGTTTTAAATACAACATTCAGAACAATAGAAATCGATATAAGAGACCACTTGGGCTTTCCCATACCATTTGAATCTGGTTCATTGACGGTGACACTTCATTTTAAGAAAATAGACTAAATAAATATTTCTCAAAAATGAGTCATTACGAAAATTATTATACATCACAAGTTGGAGGTGGCGGTTTGTCACAGGTATATGTGGGCTCACCATATCAGAGAGGCCACGGTATTGGTAGTTTTCTCGGAGGTCTTTTTCGTCGTGTTTTACCTCTCTTGGCAAGGGGTGCAAGGACAATAGGTAGAGAAGCTTTTCACGCAGGACTCAATGTTCTTGAGGATGTTGATAAGCAGGTTCCACTCAAAACAGCTATAAAACAACGCTTTCAAGAATCCAGTGGAAATTTGAAACGACGTGCAATGGAAAAAGTACAAAATATTATGAGTGGCTCTGGTTATAAATACATAGGTTTAACAACACCTACTCAGTTATTAGCTAATCGTGGCACATTACACATCGATACGCCTAAAACAATTCAGAAAAGAAAAACCAAGAAGAAAAAACTTAAAAGACTCTCAAAGAAACGAAAAAACAAAAAAAAGAATTCAAAAATAAAAAAAAATAAGTCGAAATCTGTAAAAAAGAACACTAAGAAAAAAACAAAGTTTGATATTTTTGGAAAAATATAAAAATTATTTTACAAAATGTCTTTTCTACATTCACACTCTTGTGAGTGTTTAAAATCTGAATTGGATCTTTTTACTATACCACCAACTCAAACTGCTATAGAAAATTCACAATGGGTTCACTACAAGCCTGTTTCATCCCTAACAGACGACTCACCCATAGAATTTGTCGTTCCAGGCCAGGGAGATGAGTACATTGACCTACCACATACTATGCTTAGTCTTAAAGTTCGTCTTATTACACCAACTAGAACTAATGAGAATGCAGATGATATTAACAATGTAGGACCTGTAAATAATTTATTGCATTCAATGTTTAATCAAATCGATGTCTACTTCAATCAAAAACTTGTATCACCACCAAATAACGCATATGCATATAGAGTATACATTGAAACTTTACTAAATTATAATTACGTTGCAAAAACAACACATCTCACATCAGCACTATGGGTTACTGATACTGCTGGTAAAATGGACGAAATTGCTGCTGAAAATGAAGGCTTAGTTGATCGTCGAAAATATCTAGGTGATAATAAAAGGATTGATATGATTGGCCATTTACATTGCGATGTTTTCAATCAAGACAAATTTCTTCTCAATGGTGTAGAACTACGTTTACGACTTGTACGCTCAAAAGACGCATTCTGCTTAATGGACCCGACAGGTGCATCTTACTTACACATCGAAGAAGCATCTTTACTTGTTCGTCGAGCAAGAATTAGTCCCGGTGTCTTAATTGGTCACGCACAGCCAAATATCCTATTACAAGAGTCGAAGTGAAGGCTCTATCTCTCCACGCTGGTATACAAAGCGAAACTCTAGACAATGTCATCTTGGGCCAACTACCTAAAAGAATTATTATTGGTTTCGTCGATAATACAGCTTTTAATGGTGTTCGAAATAAAAACCCTTTCAATTTTAAACATTATCGAATCAATCACTTTTCACTATATGTTGATGGAATGCAAATTCCTTCTAAACCTTTATTAACAGACTTTGCAAAAGACAAACTTTATGTAGAAGCGTATCAAACTTTATTTACTGGAACCGGTATACATTTTCTTAATGAAGGAAATAATATTAACCGTTTCGATTATGCTAACGGTTATTGTCTTTTCGCTTTTGATCTAACACCTGACCTATCGGCCCACTGTTACTCACATTGGAATCTTATAAAACATGGCAGCTTAAGAATTGAACTTCGCTTCGATGAAATGCTTACAGAAACTATAAATTGTATTGTTTATGCCGAATATGACAATGTTTTAGAAATTGATGCATCCCGACAGGTTGTAACCGACTTCGGAGCATAAAATTCACTGATCTTTACATATAACCACAGAAACCAGCTGTTACACAAGGAATCAAAAACAACATTTGGTAAACGATATTTTTTCAAGAGAAGGGGAAAACCATTATATTTAACCCTTATGTAGACCAGTGCTCAGTCTACGCTTTATGCTCGTCTAAGATACCTCGCTGCGTTAGTGCATAAGTTAAAATTCATTTTTCAAATTTCGATTTTTGTGAATTATTAACAAAATACAATGGTTGACTACGTTATAGACATCCAAGGATTCAGAGATATAGACGATAGATTTATGATTAAAGAAGTTGCTGTTATTTCACTAAATCACAAATTTTTTGGACATTGGATTATTGCACCACCTTACTTATTCTCTGAGCTGCCATCTAGTGCGAGACAACAAAATAACTGGCTTACATGTTACTATCACGGTATTGAATGGTTTGAAGGCGATGTTTCCATGAAACACATGTATGCTAATTTGCGCGATATTGCACGAACTGCTGGCAATATTTACACAAGAGGTGTTGAAAAAGCAAAAATTTTACAACAAATAACAAGTAGACAAATTATTAATGTAGAGCATTTAGCTTGTCCATCCTACAAACAACTACCCGAAAGTCGTGTTTACTGTTTTCATCACGGTATTAAAAAAGAAGAATATTTTATTTGTGCTCTCAATAATGTTGTTAAACTCAAACGCTGGATGGAAAAACTAAAAAAAGACCAAGAAAAAATTAAAACAGAACATCAACTATGTAATGTCAAAAAAATTAGAAAATTTAACATCTTATCCAGTGAAAAATCATCTACACCACCACCTCCATATATTCCAGAATTCACTACAAACGCCCAAGACAATACTTGCAATGCTACATCTTCTACAACAACAACAACTACAACTGCTACATCCACTTATGCTAATTACGAGGATATAGAACAAAATAATGAACAGCCTTCAAATCCAACAGTCTCTTCGACTAATAGAGACACACACCGTTGGAGTTTATCCTGCTGACAAAATACCAACATTTCTCACAAAACCTGCTGCCATTATTATCAACACCGATGACCACACAAAGCCTGGTACCCACTGGGTTGCAATGTACCTCGCAAGGAACGGAGAATCCACGTACTACGACAGCTATGGTCTACCGCCTTTTATTCCTTAACATCTGGATTGTTTACGAAGAAACAGCACTTTCTTCCAATGGAATATCAAACAACATCAGAGTACCTCTTCGAGTGTTTGTGGCCAATTTTGCATTATGTTTTTGTATTACATGTGTTCTGGTTATTCTCTTTATGATTTTAATTTACTTTTTACCAATAATTTATTAAACAATGATAATTTAGTATTTAACTTTCAAAAAAGAATTTTAAACAAAATTAATCAAAACAATAACTGTACGTGTAACCTACACTCACAATTTGAACATTGTATACAATCATGTGAACCTAAACATCCATGTGCATATCTTATGTAACTTACATACTACATTTTTTATAATTATTACTATTATTTATAACAAATTATGTATTGGTAACTTTTTTATTATAATAAACGCACGTGAATGTCAATTTCTACTTTCTTCTTATTTAAATTTTTTCCAAAAAACCAATTTAATATTTCTAACCCCTTAAAACCAGTCTTGAAAATTTACGATGTGGGGGATACTTACTATTTGGGTGCTCCACCTGTTCAAGCTCCCAAACGTTTTCTATTCAACACCTGTTCTTTGTCTAGTCACCACACCCCCTCACACTCCTGGACCAAAGTCCTTTTAACCATCTTCTATTTTCTTAACACCTGTTACTTTTTCTATTCACGCCGCCATTGTGGTCTATAACTAATTACCACACCCCAAAAACACCCACAAAAATAACCAATCACAACGTTGATCCAGCCGCCTTAGACCAATCAGAATCTTGATCCAAAAACTGAGACGCCCACTCCCCACTCTTGGCCACGCCCCTAGAACAATCTGATTAGTGATCCATAAACCCAAACGCCCAAGCCCCGCCCCTAAGCCACGCCCCTCGACCAATCAGAATCTTGATCCAAAGCCACCCTATTCTACTATAATATGTATAATATATTTATATATTTAATAGTTTAAAATATATTAAAAATTATTTTGTTTTGTGTACGGAACCCTCGATTTTAGTGCAAGTGTAACTCGAACTTGCCCGATTTTTTTTTTAATAACTTTCCCAATTAACTTATATATTATTATTAATTTATTGCTTCATCTATGAGGAAGCAAATTATTTTGCTTACTTGGAAGCGAAATGTCCATGAAATGGACATAATTTTCTCCTAGTTTTTGTTTTTGTTAGTAATAAATTAAATAATATATTAAGTGAAACGAATAATAACAATTATTAAAACATTGTTTAAACAAACAAATATTGTTCACCAATTTTCTACACAAAGCACATACAAATATGCATTTTTTTTCATAATTTTGCAATTAACTAATTTTTATGCGATTATACGAGTAAGGAATAAAAACTAAATTAGTATTCAAACATTTTTAAGCAAATTATTTTTGTTAGCTATAGCAACTTTGTTCACATGGAACCTACAAATATGCAGTCTTCTCCTAATTTTGCAATTTTTCGAGCTTTATATAATTACGGAAAAATAATACAAATTAAATAAAGTATTATTATTAAATACCAACTTTTTCACATAGAACCTACAAATATGCAATTTTTTTCCTAATTTTGCAATTTATCGATCTTCAACTAATTATATAAGAGAAATAAAAAATTAAATTATTATTTAAATATTTTTTAAACAAATTATTTTAGTTAAATTCTTTGTCGATAATCATACAAAGATCGATTAATTACAAAATGACGAACAACTGCATATCTGTAGGTTCAATGTGAACAAAGTTGCTAGTTAACAATATTAATATGTTTAAAAAAAGTTTAAATTATAATTTATTACTTATTTTTTAGCCGTAATCATATAAAACTCTGTCTGTCTTTCTTACTCTATTGCAGAATCTGTTGGTCGTCGACCGCCAAACAGACCGCCTTAAACAAGTTAAGGTGTGTAAATTCACTTTAACTTTATATCGTGCTCCCAGGTGAATTTCCATACATAGTATGTAACCTTACAGTGTAAGTTTGTTGTAAGCTTACAGCAAGCTTACGATGTAAAGTTATCATTTTTAAATAAAATAAAATTAATTAACGCCTTTTTGCGGGACGTCGTTGAGGATGTGCTTACTAAACGTATTGACGAAGACATTAATTATAATAGTAAAAATCTTGACGTCAACGAGTTTCGAACCTATCTAACCCTAACTACCGAACTTAAACGCGAGCTCAGTAAACCCCACGGTAAAACATCATTTACATTTTCTGGGATATATTCCAAGTCCTTGATAGCCGTGGGGTTTATAATGCGCTCGCGTTTAGGTTTGGTAGTTAGGGTTAGATAGGTTCGAAACTCGTTGGCGTCAAGATTTTTAATATTATAATTAATGTCTTCGTCAATATGTTTAGTGAACATATCTTCAACGGCGTCCCGCAAGAGGGCGTTAATTAATTTTATTTTATTTAATAATGATAACTTTATATCTTAAGCTTGCTGTAAGCTTACAACAAACTTACACTGTAAGGTTACATACCACAACTTTACACTGTAAGCTTACAGTAACCTTACGATGTAAGCTTACAGCAAGCTTACGGTGCACAGTGGGCCAGAAGCGCCGATTTTTGGCCAAAACTCGACTGCTTAATATTCAAAAGTTAAATTCATTTTTTATTTTTAGATACTTCAAAGTATGTAAACTCAAAATTTCAAGTCATTACAACCTTTCAGTTACTTACAGACTATGATGCAACATTAAATTTAAAATTCAAAATAATATATGACTTAAATTTTATAAAATTGTAACAAAACTTCATTATCTTTATTTTAATTATAAACTTTGATTTTTATTTTTCAATTGAATTAAAAGAAAGTAATTATGTCCAATAAATCTTTAAATATTAGATAGTTTTAAAATTATAAAGATTTTTAGTTCAGATTTTTGAATAATTTACTCAAATGTGCTCTGCCGTTTGTCGACTCCCCGAGACTCCACTCGATATCAAAGAATATAAAGCATGAAAATACTCTTTAAAGTATATACTTTGACACCATTATGCTCATTTTTGCTCGTTTTTGAATTTCGAAAAGTAAATAGCAATTTAAAGTTGAAGCAAGTGGTATGGAGTCATACGCTGTGTTGCATTCAAGACAAAGTCTTTAATTACACTGTGTAACAGTGAAAAATTACTTTGAATCAGGCCTGGCTTAAGTTATTCGTCATAAAAACTAAAAAAAATGTGCATTAAATCCCCCCCCCCCCCCAACCCCAAAATTTCATTTTATAGCTACAAAAACCGTTTTTCTGCAGTTTTTATATAAAACATTCTATAACTTCGTCATTTTTGGTTCAATTTCAAAATTTTTTTTACTTTAAAGATGAAAAATAAAGCTTTCTATACCTAATGGACGTTTTGTGTTTTAAATAATATTTATAGTAGAAAAAGAGTGAATAAGTTCGAAAATTGGCAATTTTTTTTAACTTTTTTAACTTTGACAATAATTTATGCCTCAATTTCATATCTGCTTTTTTTTGTGCTAAAGTAATTAAAGTAGGGGAGAGTGGCCATCAATGTACCAGTTTTTTCAATGAACCATTTTAATTTTCTCAGAAACAATTAAATAAAAATTCTCCTAATTTTAAATATAAATGAAGTTTGCGTAAACACACTACGTCCATAAGTTTCAGACGTGTGGATTTATTCTTTACAGAAAAAACTAAAAAAAACTGTTTTTGATGCACTGAAGAAAAAATTTACCTAAAATACAAACACGTTTTTTAATTGAAATAAGGTAATTTAAAAATAAATAAACTTACGATTTATTTTGTATGGGGCCTTAACTACAATATTCTAATGAGATAAAGATTTTGAAATATTGGATTAAGTTATAAAAAACCATTTTTGTTGCAAATGTCATGTTGATTCAATGTACCAGGGAACAATGAACCACCTGGAATTTCAGTGTATTTTCAATTTCCAGATTGGTATGCCTGATTATAAAACTAGGCATGCGTACAGCATGTGATCGCGATTGTTATCAGTACTCTTCTCAACATAGCAAAAATAAAATCCCATTTTAGCTAGTTAACTTCAATTTGAGGTATATTTATGATATACATTATCAATTAAAAAGTATTAAGTAATAATTTTTTATAGTATTTGATAGAAAAAAGTTTTTTCACAAAGTGAAAATTGCAATATTATTATTGTTGAACATTTTAAGTGTTTTTATAGAGGTGGTTCATTGTGTACCCAGGTTGTTGAAAATGAAAATAGCGTGTTAGTTTAGAAAAATCCTAAATTTTATTACTTAATCAAAATAAATCGGGTATAATATGTGTGCATTACCTAGAGAAGTGTTCCAGTTTTATATTGATGCAAAAAAGTGCTTGAAATTGGTAAAATTGAATAAATACTATGACCTTGAAAAAAAACCCGGTACATTGATGGCCACTCTCCCCTAAATTTAATTCTGCGTCAAATGAGCTTTTTTTTAATAGAATTGGTAAAAAACTAACTAAATTATTGAATTTTCTGCATTATAATCACAACATTTTTCGGGAAAATCAATTTTTAAAAACTTTGGTGTAGTTCTTAACTTTTAATAGGGGTCATCCACAAAGCATGTAATACATTAGGAGGAGGAGGATATCTGCAAAATATCACGCTGCATATTAAAAAAAATTTAAATGCATGGAAAAAGTACCACGAAGAGGGGTGGAGGTGTTAAATTTCCGAAAATATTTATCACATGCTTTATGTATGGCCCCTTATCATTTTACCGAAATTTACTACAATAAATACAAAAAAGTTGTCAGATGATGATAAGTACTATTTGCAACAATTTAAAAAAGCAAAAAAAAGGAAGTGCTATCTATTGCTCAAATGAAACACTGTGATTATGGTCACAAAAATGAAATAACTCAGTCAGCTATTCACTAATTTCATTTTTAAGGAAGCTCATTTGAATCTGACATTTAAATTTTTTAAAATCCGATATCATATTCGTAATCAGCGAGCCCAAAAACGCCCGAGAAAATAGTTTCGAGCAAATATATAGATTTTTGGATTTTAAAGTCAGCCATATTGGATCCGCCATTTTGAATTTTTAAAATCCGGCATCAGATTCGTAATCAGCGACCCCAAAAACCCCCGAGTAACGAGTTTCAAGCAAATATATAGATTTTTGGATTTTAAGTCCGCCATATTGGAACCGCCATTTTAAATTTGTAAAATCTGACATCAGATTCGTAATCAGCGACCTCAAAAACCCCCGAGTAACGAGTTTCAAGCAAATACACAGATTTTTGGATTTTAAGTCCGACATATTGGAACCGCCATTTTGAATTTTTAAAATCTGACATCAAATTCGTAATCAGCGACCCCAAAAACCCCCGAGTAACGAGTTTCAAGCAAATATATAGATTTTTGGATTTTAAGTCCGCCATATGGAAACCGCCATTTTGAATTTTTAAAATCTGACATCAGATTCGTAATCAGCGACCTCAAAAACCCCCGAGTAACGAGTTTCAAGCAAATACATAGATTTTTGGATTTTAAGTCCGACATATTGGATCCGCCATTTTGAATTTTTAAAATCTGACATCAGATTCGTAATCAGCGACCCCAAAAACCCCCGAGTAACGGGAATGCGCATTTCCGACGTAATATACGTAGAAAACGTATAGGAATTATATTATATTAACACAAAAATTTGTGCGATCGACTGCTTTTATTATTACTGCAAAAAGTTCTTTATTCTCTGAAATACATTTGTCAATACTTTCTCTCTTTCAAACATTAGTGGTTAAGGGGGCACTCGCAGTTGTGATTTTCAAAAAATCGATTTTTTTTTCATTTTCTTAAAGTATATGTTTTTAGAAATGTGTCCATAAATTTTTAAGATGATCCGGTAAAAACTGAATAAGTTATACAGGTTAAAGGGAGGCGCGCCTGGTCTTGTCGAGATCAGGCTAACGACACACCTGGCGCATGTTGGGTTTTCTCTTATTGTCTACCGTCTGAATAATAGTTCATGTGCGGAAGAACTATTATATGGCCCCGGAATCGATGACTCTTTTTGATTTTTTCAAAAAAATTTTCTTCATGAAAATGTAAGTTGAAACTTAAAACACGTTTTTTTCAAAACTATGTTTTTCAAGTCGGTGACCACTCTTACTCAAAAACTACTGAAACGATTGTTTTAAATTTTAACATACTTTTTCAATACATAATTATCTAGTCTTTAATCGAAGGATTGATTTTTTTATGCCAAACTTTTTTTTTACAGCTGAAAAATTACCGCTTTTTTTCACGAAAATCGAATTTTCAACTTTGACAGGTCGCCATTTTGTCAAATATATGTATTTTTTAAATCCTTCGATTAAAGACTAGATAATCTTCCAATAAATGTAAATCCTTTTTAATTTTTGATTTCAGAAGAACCAGATTTCAATAATATTGGTCACTGCAAATGATGTTTTTTGAAAGGACGTCACTTCGACGGGACATAACTTCGGCAAATATTTTTTAAAACTTTTTTCTTTCTAAATTGCTGTTTAAATGATGTATTTTTGATAATAAATTGATAATTTAAATTAATTTAATGGTTTACGAGAAAAAAATTATTGAAAAATGCCTATTTTTTGGCGCTGCAACTGCCCCCTTATGGTAAATAATACCAGTTTTGGTCGCCATATTTTTAAGGTTACGTCGATTTGACATATTCAGAAAAAATTATTAAAACTTTAGTATACTTTGGTATTATTTTAAAGATTAATTGACACAAAGTAACTTATTTGCACTGGAAAATTGTAACACTTCAGCTGATTTATAAATTCTTTTCTGTTTTTAAGAATTACAAGTCAAACAAGTGTGGCTTATTAGAATTAACTTCTCTTCGGATGCTAACTGAACAAGAAATCCTTGTCATTTTAACTAAAACGGACTCAACTATAGACAAATTGTTGTTTTTCACACAAACATTTTTTTCAGTGTATCGATGACAGATTTTTTTGGAATTATTGTATTTGAAAGATGAATATTTAAGGTTTAATAAATTAAAAAAGGTTGGTCACCTTACAGATTATTTAAAAGCAAAAATGTTAAAAATACAAAAAAATTCTCAAGATTTTTAGAATTATTCAGTCTAGATGCGGCAAAGCTGGAAAGCTGTCAAATGCAGTAAAGAACGTAGGTTACGTAAGTTAGGTTTGAGTCAGGTCAGAGGTTCCGGCTACAAGCGCGCTAAATTCAAATTCATTAATATTAAAGTTTTTTGAATTCACTTACAGATTGTCAATTATTTTTTATTTATAAATATTATTCCTCTTATAAATTACTGTAGGCATTTTTTTAACTGTCATTTAAATTTTACCGTGATTTATACGTGTTTACGCGCAATAGTTGTCAAAACTCAAACAACAACCTAACGCTCTGATGCTCAAACGTTGTTACCAGTCTTTGAAAAATAAAACTTAAGGTACTCGCACAGCTCTTGGCTGCTGTGGGAGTGAAGAGTTTAGACAATTCAAATTTTCATTGTCTTAACTCTTCACTCTTACACGTTACCGTGGTAACTCTGGTAGGCTGGCAGGCAGGCACAGAGGTGTGAGCGTACCATTAAGGTGGGTACAGACTACGCGTGAGCCGAGCCTGTAATGTAATGCTCGGCAAGCATTCGCGCCGCACAAACTGGACGAGCCGAATCTGTAATGTAACGCTCGGCGAATGCTCGGCGAGCATTCGTCGAGAATATACAATGGAAATTGAGTTAATGTCCACATCTTCACCAAATACTCGCTAGATTTGCACGTGTCACAGAGGCTAGTGTAATGCTCGCGAGATGCTTGCAGCCGATCCGCCGGGTTGTCGGTTTTCCTGCGAGCTCAAAGGGATTTGGGGTCCTATCTGCTTTGGGACCCTAGCCACCCGTCAACTCAAATAATCATAAATTTTGTGCTATTGTACTTCCCCGAAAGTTTATCATAAAATTTAAAACTGAAACCCATTTTTTGCTTAAATTTTAAACTCTTGCTTATTCTTTATAATTTTATGGCAATTTTACTGACAAGAGTCGTTGTAGTATTTGGAAACAGTCTTCGTTTTCTCATTGTCCAGAGGCTCGTCTGACGTTCGTCGCTTGATTGCAGCTAATATTCGCCGAGCATTTGTCGAGCGTTACATTACAGGCTCGGCTCGCGTAGTCTGTACCCACCTTTAGATATGTCATGTTGTTACGCTTTTTAGGTTACTTTGAAATTAAAAATAACACTTATATTACACTAAAATAAATCTGATTATTATTTCCGAATCGTACGGTAACTGTCAAAAGTTTTGTTTTCTTCTGCCAAACAAATGCTAATTTCTTATACTAAACATTAGTTTAAGTAAAAAATGTTGACGTTTTAGTACTAATGAGTTAATAATTTATTTATTTTTTTTTTTTTTAGTCTAATAATTTATGCTAATTTTTTATGTTATCAATGGTAGTAAAGTCTCATTGACTTTCTAAAATTTATAAATACATCTTATCAAATAAAATTAATTTTAAACAATATTTACATTGCTCATAATAAGACTTCAAACAATTTGAAGTATGATCCACTTGATTACCACCTCACTCAAAAATCGTACTTTTTGCGGACTTGACTAAAAGTTTTATTAAAGCTTTGACATAACGATTAGAAAACAAGTTCTCAATCGCTTTATAGAATGTAATGGACAAGTAGGCAACAAATATTTCGCGAGCAAAATTAAGAATATCATGGGGCAAGCATACAGATAGCTGGGGAAATCAATTCAAATCTATTAAATGTTTTTTTCAAACTCTCTGGATGCTCCGCCGAAGTCCTGGATTCTCGACTGAGTTAACTTTAACTTTTTTGATATGATAATTAAATTATAAGATAAAAATGACAGTTAGTAATTTTTTAAAAAGTTAAATTATAATATTCCATAGCATATAAAAGTAAATACTTTTCTAAAAAGATCTTTTTTAATTATATTTATATCGTATTTACGTATTTCAATCTAAAGAATAGGGTAAAGTAGTAAAAACAAGTTGATTTCTAAAACTATGTATTAAATTCATTTATTCCTAAAAAATGTTTTAAATTAATTACAAAACAGAATTACAATTTTCATAAGAGGACTTCTAACTGGTGTAAAATATAAATACAATTAAACTTAATCCACGCCTTCAATAGAACTTTTTGATTCATTTGCTGTTTTGAGAAACGAATTGCGTAGCGACATTACATTGTTTACAGCACATTCTCTAGTTTGTAAAATGTGACGTGTACATAAAAACAATGAGGAGTCAGTTTCAATATTCTTACTGACTGGACCGTCTATTTCTTTAAAATTTTGTACATTTAACAAATATTTTTTTAACCATTCCTTTTTTGCACTACCTTTCATGTAGATAGTTTTCGCTGCTCGTATTTTTTCTTCAAGAATGATAGGTAGTTTTTCCAGTATCGGATTATGGTAAATTGAGGCCTAGGGCACAACAATTTTTTGAGACCCCGCCCCTTTTTTTGTAAAATTAAAGTACTATGTTAAAAACACAAACTTATGTGTTATGTATTATTTTATAATAATTTTATTTTAAAACGTTAAAACATGAACTATCAGATACATAAAAAGTAACTTAAATTTAAACATTACACATTCTTTTTCGTGACATTTATCCAAAATGGCGGCTGACTAAAAGACGATTTTTATTTTTAAAATCATAAAATTCAATAGAATTATTATATCAATTATAGCTTTTGATAAATAAAATAATTTGGTAAAAAACATAGGTTCAAAAATTTGTTTAAAAAAATTATGTCAAAAAACTGATTTCGTCATATTGACTACATATAATAAACTGCTTGTCTTCCAGCCAGTCTCCATTTTAGATAATACGCTACCGGCCAAAATTGTGGGACAGCTTACAAAAATGGGATTAAAAACATATCCGCTTTAACATGTTGATAATTTTGATTAATAGAAACGGAGATTGAAATTGAGAAAGACAGGTGAATTTTTAGTTTTTTTTCGTATTTTCATTGTTCAAGTTTGGTGGGCAGCATTTTCTAGAAAAGTAATTAGAAAAATTTTAAATTACACGGAAAAAAGTGGATAGAAAAGGCGACTTTCATACGATTAGTGAAGACGCAACAGTCAAGTAGATTTTCGACGAACAGAATTAATAGTGAGACTTCCCTACTAAAAAATCCGGACTAATTCCGTACGAATTCCGAACAAATTCTAGACAAAGAGTCCAGTCTTATCTGGAAGTAATCCGAAATGTGTCCGGAAATGATCCGAATTAGTCCGACATTTGTCTGACACAAAAAATATGATCTGAAATTTAACCGCTTTAAGTCTGGTTTTAATTGGAATTAGTCCGGAAGTTGATATACATAAATTATTTTTAGTTAAAGAGAAGTCCGTTTTTAGTACGGACACGTCCGGAAACTGTCCGGCACAAAAATCACAATCTGTTCTAAGTCTGGTTTTATCTGAAATTAGTCCGGCAGTCAATTCCGAAATTATTTATAATCTAAGTGAAATCCGATTCTAGTCCATTCACATTCGGCAGTTGTAAGGCATAAATTTTAAATCCGTTTCAAGTTTGGTTAAGTCTGGAATTTGTCTAGCAGTCATATATGAAATTATTTATAGTCTGAGTAAAATCCGTTTTTCGTCCGTTCATATCCGAAAATTAATCAGACCAAATTTAAAATCGGTTTTAAGTCTGGTTTTACCTGAAATTAGTCCCGGAAGTCCGTTTAGAAATTCTTTTTAGTAACAGTGAAGTCCGTTTTTAGACTGGTCAAGTCCGGCAAGTGTGAGGCACAAAATTGACAATCTGCTTTGAGTCTGGCTTTATCTAGAATAAGTCCAGCAGTCAATTCCGAAATTATTTATAGTCTAAGTGAAATCCGTTTCTAGTCCGTTTACATCCGTCACATGTTTTTAAATCTAGATTATAGTACGATTTATTAAGAAAATAGGAAACACATTTTTTAAAACAATTTTTTCTTGAGGACGTTTAGCTATGTCGTGATGTGTCGTTTTAATGAAAATGATAATAAATAAAAGTAAAATTTGGACAAAAAACAGATTATAAAAAACGGATTTCAGTTTGACTATTAATAATTTCGGAATTGACTGCCGTAGAATTTTCGGATGTGAACGGACGAAAAACGGATTTTAGTTAGACTATAAGTAAATTCGGAATTAAGTACCGGATAAATTTTAGACTAAACCAGACTTAAAGCGGATTGTGAAATTTCTACCTGACAGTTTCCGGACATGACCGGACTAAAAACGGACTTCACTTTAACTAAAAATAATATCTAAATAGATGGTTGGACTAATTCCAGATCAAACCCGACTTAAAATGGATAGTAAAGTTTGTGCCAGATAGTTGCCGAACTTGACCGGTCTAAAAATGGATTTCACTTAGACTATAAATAGATTCCGAATCAATTTTTTCTATCCAGTAAAACCCTCATATATCGTATTCCCAAGGTCTGAGAATTTTTTTCGATATAAGCAAGAATTCGATTTATTCATTATATTTAAATTCAAGGGACTGGCAAAAATATCTGATCTAAGCGGGAATCCGATATATAGGGTCCGATATACGTGGGTCCTACTGTATTTTCTATATCTCCCTTGTTACTGTGTAATAAAGTGAACTCTATCCGGATTTAAAAACGAGTGCCCGATGATGTCCGTACTTTGCCGTACTCTTTTAGAATTATAAAAAGAATGCTGGATTATTTTTATACTAAACCAGACGCTATCCGAATGTGAAAGCAATTGCTGGATTATTTTCATACTAAACCAGAATCTTTCCGGATTTGAAACGTGTGCCGGATTATATCCGTACTGTGTCGGACTCTTTCCGGATTGTAAAACGAATGTCGGATTATTTTCGTACATACTCCGGGTTCTATTTGGAATTAAGAATTAGTGACGGATTATATCCGTACTTTACCAGACTCTTTCCGGATTTAATCCACAGATTAATATGAGATTTTATAGCTCAGTCGGTTTAGGATCTGCGTTGCGTGCGTAACATCCCGTGTTCGATTTCCCTCATTCGTGCGATTTTTCTTCTTTAATATAAATTTTGTATATAATCGTTGAAATAAATGTATGAATATTTGTGTAATGTTAAGTTCCAAACATTGTTTATTTTGATTCCCGTGTTCGATTTCCCTCATGCGTGCGATTTTTCTTCTTTAATATAAATATTGTATATAATCGTTGTAATAAATGTATGAATATTTGTGTAATGTTAAGTTCCAAACATTGTTTAACAATGACCTTAACAATTAAAAAATTTTTTTTTTCTTTTACGACTAATTCCGGATGAAGCCGACCATTTGCCAGTCGCGTTAATGCTGGATAATACGTATAGTACCACTAATTTGGGGCCACCTCCTTTAAAGAGGGGGTTGCGTTTTGATATAGCCAAAGCAAACGAGTTCTCTTCTGCAATGGAATGGAGGGGAGAGGTGTCGAACTTGAGCGAAGACATTGATACTTTGAATGAAATCCTTACTTCGACTATAGGTCTTGTCGCGGCAGAATTGGGTATGAGTCGAGCTTCCAGGTGCTTTATGTCAGATAATAATAATAAGCCGTGGTTTGACTGTGAATGTAGAGAGGCCAAGGGGCGGTTACGTTTAACATTGAATGAAGCCAAGAGAAATGGGTTCACGGCGGAACTAAGAAAGGAATTTTTGATTGTAAAACGAAATTATCGTCTAATTCTAAAAGCAAAAAAAAGTAATTACCGAGAAGCCCAAATTAATTTACTTGCTAATTGTAAGAATTCAAGTGACTTTTGGAAGGTTATTAATTCTACCAGAAGAAAACGATATCGTGAATCCAACATTGATCTTCCTATGTGGTTAGATTATTTAAATTCGTGTTATCCTGAACCTTCTTCGAATATTATTTTTTCTGATAGCAATGTGTTAAGTTCTTTTCATCCATTTTTAGATGCAGAGATTACGTTCGAGGAAGTACTAAACAGTATACACCATTGTAAAAATGGGAGGGCTCCCGGAGTTGATGGAATCAGTAACGAGTTTTATAAGAGTCTACCTCAAAATTGGATTCTCTATGTGACTTATTTATTCAATTCTGTTTTAAATAAAGAAACGGTTCCTAAAAGCTGGGGTAAAATGACCACTTCGATGTTGTATAAGAAGGGGGATATCACAAACCCCGAAAATTATAGATCCATTGCTCTGGTGAACAATATCGCGAAACTTTTCACTCAAATAATTTACAACAGAATGGTAACTTGGTCCGAAGAATTAAATTTGATCCCGGAATCTCAATCAGGATTTCGAAAAGGTAGAAGTTGTTTAGACAACCTTTTTACGCTTCTTTCAGTTATTCAGATTCACCTAAATAAACCAAATGCGGTATTGTATGCTGTTTTCATTGACTTCAAGGGAGCCTTCCCATCTGTTTCGCATGCACTTTTATGGAGAAAATTGGCTGACCTTGGCCTGAGTTATAAATTGATTAATGTATTGAAAAGCTTTTATTCGCAAGCATCTACCTGTATAAAATGTACCAATGGCACTACTGAATTTGTAAAAGTTACTCAGGGAGTGCTACAGGGCGAAATTCTTAGTCCTCTACTTTTCCTACTATTTATCAGTGATTTAGAAAAATATTTAATTGAGAAAGGATGTAAAGGTATTTCAATTAATCACCTTATCGAAATTTTGTTGCAAGGTTATGCCGATGACTATGTCATGCTTTCCGATTCACCGGTAGAATTAAATAAGAAATTAGTCGCCCTACGATCTTACTGTACGGAAAACCAGTTGACTGTCAACACTAGTAAAACTAAAATAATGATTTTTGCGAAATCGGGAAGGGCTGTAGCGAAAAAATTTGGTTCCTTTAGGTATGGGGAAGAGCTCATTGAAGTGGTAAAGGAGTATAATTATTTGGGAGTTATTTTTTCAAATTCAGGCTCTTTTTCGCAGCAGACCGCTGAGGCGACGGGTGGTGCGCGCTCGGCGATTGGAGGGATCTTAAGGTCTATTGTCTCTCTGGGTGCGGATTCTTGGAGCACGTAAACCAGACTTTTCGAAAGTTTATCGATTAGTGTGTTGTTTTATGGAGTTCAGGTCTGGGGTCCGCAGCATTTACATCAAATCGAAAGAATTCAAGTTCTGTATTACAAAAAACTTCTGCTTTTACCATTAAATACACCAGACTATGCAGTTAGATTGGAGACGGGCTCTCTGCATCTGGCTCATAGAGTCCTTTCATTAACGCTGAACTGGATTATAAAAATTTCGAAAATGCATTCTTCCAGATATCCCAGGCAGTGTATTGAGAGGCTTATGAGCTTGGCGTTGAATAGCCCCTCTAACGGTTTTAATTGGATTGTACAGTTAAAAAGCTTCTTTGCAGATAATAATATGATTGGTTTGTGGTCGGACCTTTCCCTGGACTCCGTTGAACGTTCCCGTAGTTTAATCCTGGAGAGATTTGGTGGCTCCCTTCGGTCCTTGGACGAGGCGCAGTGCTCTGCGTCGAGTAGTCTTTGCCTTTATTCCTCATTTGCCCTCCAATCAGCTACACAACCATACTTAAGGTGCAGATGCTCCTTGTTATTTAAGAGAACTATGGCCCAAATCATATTACTCAATAGATATGTCTGTCGCATTATAGCTGATAATTTCGTGTATTGCTTTAAACAAAATTTTATTTGCGCGTTTTGTAAAACGGATTATGATTCTCTTTATCATGTGTTAGTAGATTGTCCAGCGTGTGAGCACATTTGTGAGTCTTTTTTTCCGGAAATAATGAATAGGGCATATCGGTTTGAAGCTTGGCTCAATATTATGTCTTCAGAAAATGTTGACATAATAAAAAAATTTGTACAATTAATAGTTCGGAATTCATTCGGATTTCGTCCGGATTTTTTAGTAGGGTTACTAAACAGCCATTGTGTAATTGTGATGTAAAAAGTAAAGTAACGGTTACTTCTAAAGCAGTGAAAAAGAGTATTGTAACACCTGTGTTACTCAAATTACGCGCCAGCAGAGAGTTCGGCTATTGACCCCGGAAGTAGCCGAAGAATTTCGAGGGTGCCAATCGCCGAAACTCGACGAGACGCGTCACTTGTTCGTTTTCGTTACTACTGCCCAGTTTTAATTGTAACGACGTGCACTGCCCACGTTTTCAACCTAACCACAAAGCCAAACTCCCATTTCCAAAAATCCCAAAGGCAAAAAAATGTATTTTAGTAATAAGTAATGGAAATTATTAAAATTTGACAAATTTTTAACTTCCAACGATACGAAACTTGACAAAAATTAATAAAACGAAAGGATAGAAATTCGCGAGAAAAATGCCGGTAAATTGAATCGTAGAAAAATAGAAACACTTTTACAAAAGAAATCAGTAAAAATTAGTGAAAATCAGTGAAAAGTAGTGAAAAATTAGTAAAAATTAATTGAATTAAAGAAAAAAATAACGCGAAAAAGTAAAATTGAATATTAAGTACTCGAAATTTAGAAATTAAAGATAAAGTGAAATCACCGGTTTAACATATGTTTTGTTGTGCAAGGTCGCGTATAAAATAGCCAAGGTCGTGCATAAGAAACGTAAACACAACAATACGCAAATTAGAGACAATCTTAATATTTCGGAAATTCGAAATAAAATTTATATACACGGTGGCAAATTAAATTAAATTGTGAAATTTTAGAACTTTGAAAATAAAATAACATACCGGGTGTCACAAAAATAAAATTAAAAGTAAATTAAAATAAAGTGAAAATAAAGTAGAAAAATACAAAGTGACATGAAAAAGTGATAGGAAAATAAATACTGATTTAAAAATTTAGTGAGATTCCAACAATTTTCTAATTGACGATTAGAAAATATATCAGGTGTCTCAAAAATTTTTGAATTAAATTTTCTTTACTTTTTCTAATCTAACGAAAAAGAAATGTGCGGAAAGTGTTGTAAAATAATTTAAAATAGTGAAAAATTTTAATATTAATTAAAATTTTGAAAAAATTTTTTCTTTTCGGTACATAAACTATTATTTTTTGTAAAAAATTTAAAAATGCCTCGGAAACGAGTTTTACGATCTACGACGCGACAACAAAAAGAAAATAATTTAATAGAAAAAGAAATCGAAACCGGCAGTGAAACAAATTTTGAAATGTCAAGTTCGGAAAGTGAAAAAGATGCCCTGGCGGAACAAAACAAGCGGTAATGCGCTCTCTAATAGAATTGATTTCACCCGAAAGATTAAAACAAGCTGGTTTTAATCAAACTGTTCCCCCCTAAAATCAAGCGAGTAGCAAAGTAACAGAAAATTCGTTTCTGCCAGTACAAAGGACGAAAAAATCCAACAAGTCAGAATCGGTAATTTTAGAAAATCATGGATCGGGATTACGAAATAGTAAAACGATCGGAAAAACTTCGACATTACAGCAGTATTTAGGTACGATAGAGAAAAATGTTGTAGATAATAGAAACAAATCGGAAGAAAAAACGGTAAAATCAAAAGACGGAACTTTTAATCCTAATTCATTTGTAACAACAAATAACGAATTGTTAAAAAATAGAAAGGAATTAATGGAATACGATGATTTATTAAGAAAGAAAAGGGAAAAATTACGCGAAGAACAGAAAGCGTTAAAACTCGAACATAGGGAAATGATACGAGAAAAATACAAACCAACCGCGCACAGTTTGTTAAATAAAAATGATTCGGCAGAAAATAGTTCGCTTTTAGGAGTAGAAAATTTTATGGATAATTATTTAGAGAAAAAAATCAAGTAAAAGAAGAATTAAATTACGAATGGCCAGAAGATAGTACATTTTTATAAAACAGAACAAAAAATAAATCTAAAACGAAAACCGATTACCAGCGAAAAACGGGAAAACTAACGAACGAAAAAAAGGACAAAGTTCGAAAAAATTATGATTACGGATTTGACAAAAGTGACAATGTTTCTCGATGCGACACATCAGAACATTACACAAAGTCAAATCAACATATAAAGGAATTATTAGAAAAAGAAAAAGAATTAGAAAAATTTAACCTAGAAATTATTAGATTCAAAAATACAAAAGAAAAGCTAGGGAAATCAGAAAATTCGAACAAAGATAAAAGTAGGGAAAATTCGAAAGATAAAATTTTCAAGAAAATAGATAATTCGGTAGAAATTCGGGTAGAATTTCCAATAAACCCTTTTCCGTTTGGAATGATCCAAACACCTTTTCAAATTATGTCGAATTGGCCGATAAAATTCCATAATAATAAAGTAGATAACCCCGTGAAATTTTTAGAAGAATTGACGTGGTTTACAAGAGGGTATAAGATATCGGAAAATGACGTTTTGGAAAATATAGATGCGGTATTCACAGACTAAGATCTCGAGTGGTGTAGGACAGTAAGACATAACTGGTATTTACTCTGTGATTTTTGCGACGAATTTAAAAGAACTTTTATGGACGAAAAGTTTTTCGAGGAAATTTCGACAAAAATAAAATTTTATAATCAAAAAGAGGGAGAAGAAATCCAAACTTATTTGCTTGAAATAAGGAAACTATTCGGAACATTATACCCAAGGGAAAATTTACAATGGGAATTACGACGAGCATATGAAAATTTACGGATCGAATATAAAATGTAATTCAAAGAAACGATTTTTAAACATTCCAGAAATTGGAAAGTCTAGCAAAAGAATTCGAGATTAAGAGAAATAAATCGAAAATCCGAGGACAGTCATTAAACATCACAGCGGAAAAGAAAGAAAATCCAAATGTGAGGCATGATAAGCAGAAACAACCAATGCTGCAACAAAGAAGTAATATGAATTTTCGAGGATTTGGAGGAAATAGACGATTTCCACCTAGATTTTTTGGGAATTATTTCAATAGAAATTGGACCAATAACCAACCAAAAATAACGTTTCCATCGGAAACGCCGATAGAGATTAACAGAGGTCAGAAAATGTTGGAAAACACTCCGGAAAAGAAAGTAGAACCGAAGGTACAACTACAAATTGCGATACCAAACCATTCTTCTGCAGGAAATGTAAATACGGGAAAAGGGATACCGGAAAACCAGAAACCATTTTGCGAAACCTCCGAGAAGATGTTATAGGTGTGGTCAGTTAGGTCATTTTTGAAGAGATTGTCCAGCACAGATCCAGGGAAACGAGTATGGGGGGTACTGGAAAATACAGTATCCCCAGAAAATATCGAATCACCGGAAAGGTGTGAAACATTAGAAAGAGATCTTAGATTTTTCACCGAAGTAAAATTCCAAGAAACAATTTTCGAAACATTGATCGACACAGGAGCAAAAAATTCATTCTTAGGGCACAAATACGCAGTTCATTTGCAATTATGGGGCGTAGAATTGGAGCCAGTGAGAGTGAAAAAAGTTTCAGCAACTAATGGAGAAACATTGACCATAATAGGAAAAGTTAATATACCAGTCGAAATAGGACATAAAATTAAGAATTTAACGTTCAGAATCGTACCAGGAACAGGTAACAGAGCGATAATAGGAATCGACATGTTACGAAAGTTAAAAATGAAATTAGATTTTGGAAACGATACTTGGTCCCTACCAGATCTTCCAAATGTTCATTATACAATGAAAACTTTAGATAAAGAAGCAGTAGAAAAATTAAAGACGGTTAAATACCCGAAAAAAAATGTTGGAATACAAACAGGATGGTCAAGCACAGAACGAGAAAAAAGTAAAACAGAAAATGTGGTTAAAAAAGAACCACAAAAATTCGAGAAAAAAGAAAACGCCACAATGAGCAAAAAGTTTCCAAAAAATTGTCTTACAATTAGATTCCGTTAAGTGAAGAGTCGAAGGAAAAAACAGCTTTTATTGTTCCAGGAAAAGGCATGAATCAGTACAAGCGAATGCCTTTTGGCCTATGCAATGCGCCAGCAACGTTTCAAAGACTCATTGGCAAAGTCATCACGCCTGAGTTAAAGCCGAAAGTTTTCTGTTACCTCGACGACATAATAATCGTTTCGAAAACTTTCGAGGAACACATGAAATATTTGGAAATAGTGCTGAACAAACTAAAAAAAGCAAATTTAACTGTGAATTTCGAGAAAAGTGAATTTGGCTGTTCTGAAGTCAAATACTTAAGTTTCATCGTAAATGAAAAAGGACTTCAAGTGGACGAAGATAAAATCAAACCGATTCGAGATTTTCCAATACCGAAAACGATCAAACAACTGCGACGATTCATCGGAATGGTCAGTTGGTACAGACGTTTTATTCCACACTTTTTAGAAAGGATAGAACCTTTGCAGAAATTATTGAGAAAAAAGGTTAAATGACAATGGATAGAGGAGCAGGAAAATGCAAAATCAAAATTGTTTGAACTGTTGACGACAGCACCAATTTTGTCAGCTCCAGATTTCAAACATTCTTTCACGTTAGAAACAGATGCAAGTGATACAGGACTAGGCGCAGTTCTTTCACAAAAAATCGACGGAAAACATGTAATAATTGCATACGGCAGCAAAAATTTGAGCAAAGCGGAAAGAAGATATTCAAAGACGAAAAAAGAGTGTTTCGCGGTGAAAACATTCATAGAAAAGTTAAGACATTATTTGGAAGGAAGTCACTTTAAAGTTATAACAGACCATATAGCCCTGAAATGGTTGCATAACTTGAAAAACCTAATAGGACGTTTAGCGCGTTGGGCGTTGGAACTATCTGAACACGATTTCGAAATTATTTATCGAAAAGGTTCAGTGAATGTAGTTCCAGATGCTTTGTCACGAATTAACGAAGAAAATATTGAAATAGCCGCAATAAGAAGAGATAATGGAAATGAAGCGGAAAATGAAAATTCGTGGTACAAAACGAAAATGAGAATAGTAAAATTGAAACCTCATGAAAATGAAAATTGGAGAATACGTGACAAACAACTGTATTTTTACAGACCACATCCCTTGAAATCAGAGATTTTAAAAGACGAAAATCCATGGAAATTAGTAATACCCGAAAATTTACGAAAACAGGTTTTGATAGAAAACCACGACAATATTCAAGCAGCTCACTTAGGCGCAGAAAAAAAGGTTTCACAGAGTTTCGGAAAATTTTTTTCTGGCCCGGAATGTACTCAGACATTGTGAGATACGTGAAAAACTGCAAAATTTGCCAACAGATTAAGGCAAATAATAAACCAAAAATAGAACCAATGGGAAAAAGAATCGTGGAAGAGCCATGGACGATGGTTGCCTCTGACATTATCACCCTAGCAATGCATTTTAAGACAAAATTTTTCAGTATTTTTGCAAGTTGTGAATGTCAGCTTTTAAAAAAAGCTTGTTTGTGGTACTAAAATTATGTTTTTCTTGAAATTTAGAATTTAAATCGTAAAATTTGCAAACGTTTTATCATTCTTTGACTTTTAGAACCAATTTAGTCAAGAAAATGAATTATTAACAGAAACATTAAATTTTTTCTAAACGACATAAACTACCTGTATTATGAACAAAATCTCTTAAGGGTTTAATCGCAGTCATAACTTTCAAAAAATCGATTTTTTGTTTATTAAGATGATTAATAAACTAAATTATTAAATTGAGGAAGTAAGCAAGTTCTTTGTGGTTCTTTTTTTATACATTAAAAAGCAGTCTTTAATAGAAGGATTTTTTATTTTGATAAAATCTAATTTAATTATTAACAATTAAACAGAGAAATTTTTCTCTAAATTCAAAGTTTTGACTTTCACCTGCCACCATTTTGTCAAAATTTTTTATTTATCAAATCGCTTCGATTAAGGACTAGGAAAACTAATAATTTATCGCAATCAATTTGAATTTTTTATTTAAGATGACTCTGTGAAGAAGGAGAGTGCTCACCACAAAACGCTTTTTAAGAGCATACCTTCGAGAAATTGCCGTTAACTTATAAAGCTTTGATAGTTTTTTAATAAAAATTACGCGCAATATTAATGAAATATGTACAATAGAATGCAAAAAGATTAATGAAGATTTACCCTATTGGTTGAAACCAACAAAAAAATCTTAATAATCATCGATTTTTCTCTTTGTGACTGTGACCCAAGATCAATATTTTTTATTATAGTTTTTTTTACAATAAAATATAATGTAACGCAACATAAAAGATAAAAATGCAAAAAAGTACATTATTTTTTAAATCACATGTGATATTGTAAAAAAAACTTTAATAAAAAATATTGATCATTAAGAGATTTTGTTCATAATACAGATAGTTTATATCTTTTAGAAAAAATTTAATGTTCCAGTTATTAATTCATTTCTTGACTAAATTGGTTCTAAAAGTCGAAAAATGATAAAACGTTTGAAAATTATAAGATTTAAATTCTAAATTTCCAGAAAAACATAAATTTAGTACCACAAACAAGCTTTTTCTTGAAAGCTGACATTCACAACTTGCAAAATATACTGAAAACATTTGTCTTAAAATGCATTGCTAGGGTGATAATATTATTTCTCAAAAGAAGCTATAGATCAAATTTTGAAAATAAAGCAAAAAATCTTATTTTCGCTGCCAAAAAAAGCGCTAAGTGAATTTTTTTCATTTTACGTTTATTTTCTTTCTAATATCACCTAGAAACAGAATCCCCTTAAAAATTTTATTTACCTTAAAATTTTATTTAAATTCGCTCCAGAGCACCGTGTCTTATGTTTCAGAAAATGGCAACATCCAACAACGAGTGGAACAAATTACTAAAAGAACTAAGAGAAGAGAAGGAAAAGATGAAAAAGGAAATAGAAGAGATGCTCCAAAGAATGGAACTGTTGAACAGAATGATGTAAGAACATGCAAGAAAAACAAACAAACTAAAAGAAAAACATGCAGAAATAAAAGACAAAATAAGAACAATAGAAAACATGAAAGAAAAAGAAAATAACTATAAAGAAACGTCCGAGGAAACGTCAGAAGAAACTTCCGAAGAAATAGAAACAGAAGATGAAGAACAAAAAGGCAAAGAAAAAGCAATCAAATCAGAAATGGAGCGAAAAAACGAGGAGACTAGGGAAAGAGCCAGAAAAGCAGTACAAGAGAAAAAAGCAAAACAACTAAGAATAGAGAAACAGAGAAGAGAGGAAAATGAAGATAACAGAGAACAAATCGATTTCAAGAAGACCAAATTTTGCATAAAGAAGGAGAAAGAAGTACACGTAGGGATATTACAGTGGAGATGTGACAGACAAAAAAGAATAGACGAGGACAAGACAGAAAAAACAAGACAAGCAAGGGAATGGAAGGAGAAAAGAGAAGAGAATGAAAGGGAAATTCGAGAATCCATCGAAAAGTTAAAGAAAAAAGAATAAAATTAGTTTTAGTTTTTCACTTACTCCATACCAATTATCTTAATTTCGTTTCTTTATAAAATCAATCAAAATAATCTTTTTTTTGTAGTGTTAAATGACACACACGTCAATAAACATAAAAATCATAAACAAATTAAAAACAATTTAGTCACGAAGGTGTATAAAATTATATAAATAAATAAGTTTGTAACGAAGTGAAATTTTGCTATGCTCCGAATTTGCTCGTCGGAGCCCAGGTTCTCAAATTATATTCACTTATACTAGAAAACTAGGTTATTGACCATAAATTTGCTCTACTTAATTTCTACTGTCGCTTTGAATAGGTAAAGTCAATAAAACTCACAGGATTTCTATTAGTAAGAAATAATAAATAATATATTGAGATCAAAGTAAAAAGTGTACAAAAAAATAATAATATAATATAAATAGTATATTAAGCAACAAGGGGTTAAAGGCAGTCATTTGTTTACGCTGATGTTTGTGTACGAGTGATAGTCGAGGGCGAAGCCCGAGACGTAATAAATAATAAACATAATAAATAAAACAGACATAATAAATAAAAAATACAAATAACAAATTAAAGGTGCTAGAAGAGCCGGCATTTACAAAAAAATAAAGAAAGAAATCCTCTTTGTTACATCAGGACTTCGTCCTGCCAGAACTCTCTTAGAGTTTGGTTTTCCGGAATCTATAAACAGATTAAAAAAAAAACAATGAAGATTACATAATAAAATAATAAATTTAATTCAATAAGAATTATCCGGAATACTTGGTCGCGGATTAACTCGGTAAACTCCGTCTCCAATACAATATAAATTACGGACGAACCGCTAAAAAATATTGCCACCGTCATTCACCGCGATGTTAAAATAAAATCGGCTATCTAGACACGTATGGTCGATTCGCGGTTACGTGAAATGAAATTAATTATCAGGCAAGAAAGGAATTGATTAATTCATAACTACGTTAGTTACGCGCTTCAGTCCGGTAAAGAAAACAATTAAATCTGAACGCGTAATTTCAGGTGCGCGGTGAATTTATTTGGAGAACAGTTAAACAACGCGGGTGTTCACCTAGCAATGTCTGTTCTTCAATGACGTAGCACTGGGGAAAGCCCATGTGACAATCTACGTCAATGACTCGGCGCGGAAGATTTTAAAATTGTTTCGAACACTTTCCTACGTCATAAGTGTTCTAGCAATTTTCTCGAATCCTCTGATCATTCGTGATGGACCACGACGATGATCAGGAATTCGTCACGGAGTGACTTTACTCCAGTCAGGATTCCTTAGTCTACGAAGTAGATGTCCAGAATTTTATCGTGTCTGAGACTCCACGGTGAACCGTGATATATCTCAGGACGATCCTGGCTAGAGGAAAGTAAAAGTTTTCCTTTGATTTTCCATTGGAGGACCAATGCCAAAATCTTTAGAACGGTTTCCAGATACCATTCTTGAAGGACCAAGACTGGAGGAGTCAGAGAGACTTTCCCGAGATGTTCCTCGGTTCCTCGGTTCCTCTGGTAAAGGGCTGCGCGATCATATTACTTAGCGCCATCTGCGCTGTGACTGGCGTTCCGCGCCATCTTCCGTCGATGCGCGTGTCAGGATGCGCGGCTGTTTAGCAAATTCTTCTGCTAAACCACGTTTTGACAGTTTAAAAATAAGACGAGAGTGTAACTTAACCTCAAAGTTAGTTTTAATTTATTTTGACTTAAAATAAATTATCAAATGAAAATTAAAAGTCAAGTGTAATTGTGAGGTTCGTCACAAGTTTAGTTTGCAAAATATAAAAACTATTACTAAAATAATAACAAACCAAGTAGAGAAAAGTTTTCGACGAAAATTGTTTTGTTTTGTAACACTGCTGATGGAGTGAATCCAATTGTTCAACTGTTGTTCCTCTTTTTAACTCGTACCCGAGACTTTTGGTGTTGTGTGGGAGTGTCGCAGCGATATATTTCCTAGTTTCCGACCATTACATTGAGAAGATTGTGTCCTTTGGTTCTCGACAAATTCTCATCGAAATTGTAAGTCGAATAAATGGTTATATATTTTTAAATCGCTGCCTTCCCGATAATGTTCCTTACTTTCCCATTAAAATAATGCTTGCTGGTTATTATATATATATATTAGTACTTATAAAATTAAGACAGTCACACTTGTTATTTTTGTCAATAATAAATGTAACCTATTCTATGGATTGTATTTACTTTTTTTGCAGATAAATCTAAATATATAAAAAAGCATTAAATTCTAAAAAAATTATTGTCATGAAATATTTAAATAAAAATTAATTTTCAAACTCTATTTGTAACTTTTAACAATAAATTAAGTAATTAAATTAAAAATTTAGGTAAAAAATATTGACCAATTGACAATATTATAAATATAAATAAATAAATCATTAAAATGCGCTACTTTAAGAAAACTTTACTATTTAATTAATATTTAAAGTAATAATAAAGAATTAATTTAATAACTTGAGAATCTTAAAAGTAAATTAAAACATAATTAAATAATGAAAAATTAGAGAAAAGAATTGAAAATTTAAAAAACATGGTTAGAAATTGAGATAAATTAATTAAAATTAAAAAAAATAATTAAAATTTGAGGAAATAATTAAACAAAATACATAAAATATTTTAAATAAGGAAAGTTAAACAAAATTTGAGAAAAATACTTAAAACTTTCAGAAGTTCATTGAAATAAAAGAAAATAATTAAAAATTAGAGAAAATAAATGAAAAAAGATAAAAAAATTTTAAATTGAACAGAACATGTTTTAATTAAAGAGAAATAAGTAAAAACTTTTTGGCAAATATAAAAAAGAACGGGAAAAAGAATGAAAGTAATAAAAAATTGAAGAAATTAATATAGAAAATAATATAAATAATGAAAGAATTGAAAAGTCAGATAAATAGTTAACAATTTTTGAAATTATAAAACAAATGTAAAGAATTAAAAATTGAAGAGAATAAATTTTGGAAAATAATTGAAGAATGTTTTAAAATTTAAAACTTGATGAAAATAAATTTTGGAAAATAATTGAAAAATGTTTTTAAATTTTAAAACTTGATAAAAATATTTAAGATATGATACAAACAATAATAAGTTATAAAAAATAAATGACATTTAAGTGTGATAATTGAAAAAACTACAGATTTTTTTTAAATAAAGAAAAAATAATTTAAATTTGAAAAAAATACACGAAGATCTTAGAAATCAATTAAAAAAAAAAAGGAAATAACTAACAATTGGAGAAAAGAATTAAAGAAATAAGCTGAAAGTAATTGAAATTTACAATAATTAATAAAAAAAAAGTTTGAAATTCTGATAACAAATGAAAATAATTAGAAATTAAAGAAAATATTTAAATTTTCAGAAAAATACTTAAAAATCTTAGAAAAGAATTTTAGAAAAAGAGAATAATAATTAACAATCGAAAAAATAATTGAAAAATGATCAAATTAATTCAAAATTGAAAAAAATAATTGAAATTTGCTGAAAATAATTTAAGATTGAGAAAGAAAATTGAATTATGATAAAAATAATTTAAATATGAAAAATTGAAAACATTCAATTAAATTTGAGAGAAATAACTGAAAAAATCAAAGAGTATATGTTTAGAAAAAAATAATAATTACAAAATTACTTTAAAAAATTTAATTAAAGAGAATAATTAAAAAATTGCAGAAATAACGAAAATTGATGAGAATAATTGCAATATCGGATAAATAATTGAAATTTTTAAAAGTAATGACAAAATAATGAATATAATTATAAATTGATGAAAATCAAGAAGAATTACAGAATTTATTTTCAAGCAAAAGAAAATAATTAAAAAATCCTTATATATAATGGAAAATTGATGACAATAATCTAAATTTGAGATAATATATAAAAATATATATAAACATTTGCTCAAGTCCAGTCTTCTGTCGTTAAGGAGGATAGTTTGAATCAGAGATGCCAGGGAGCGAGACCAAACGCATCTGCGCATGTCTGCGGTAAGTTCTGCCATTGGTCGAGATGAGCGGGATAGTTTGAAAAGGCTTTAAAAAAACAATTTTAAATGAGGCCGCTCAATTCGACCAATGGCTGAACTTTCCGCAGACATACGCAAATGCATTTGGTCTCGCTCCCTGGCACCTCTGGTTTGAATGAGCTAGTCAAAGTAAAAACGTTTTTTTCTAAAATGCCAAATATGAAATAAAAAGTTTTATATTAAAATAAATTTTATATTTTTATTCCTTATGTTCCGACATTAAAAAATGTAAGTAATAAAATTTTAAAATAAAATAATAATTTTTTAAAAAACATAGTGCAGAGCATTTAGAAATTTGTCAACCTAACCATGATTTCAATGACAGCTACAGAATTTTTGAATTTAAGTTTATGACTATTATTTGAAAAATATTTTGTTTAGTAACAGTTATTGAAACTTTAACTAAAAAAATTTATATTTTATTAGAAGTTTTTTGTGTTATTTCCCTTTTTACGTCAAAAAATTAGTTTTAAAATTTGTCGTATGATTCGAATTTTAGAGGTATTTAACTTTTTTAGTCTCTTGTTTTGTGTTTTCAACATAAAAAATTTTTTTTACAACATTTTAGTTTTAGGATAAATAAAACTGAACAACTAAACGGTAAATCTTTTGGTCTTTCAAGAGTAATATGATCCTTTATTGTTGTAAATGATTTATTTAAAATTCTGTTCGAAATTACCTCAATTTATCGAAATCTTCAGGTAATGACGAACAGATTATTATTATTTCAATTTGCAAACAACAAAAACCAAAGTAAATTTTAATTATATCATGGTATAAGAGTCATAACAGGTAGTGAAAAAATGTTGTTTGATTTCTAGGATTATTTTTTTTTAAATACGGTATAAAATACTAAAGCAATGTCAATTTGATTGTCAATTTTGTATGGATTAAGAATTATTTTCCTATGCCCTGCTGCCAATTGACAATCAAAAAGTTTGCAAACATTCAGAAGCTCTTGTAGGTGATCTGAGGTTAATATATTGGTATTGTACTTACTTAAAAGTAAAATATATGTAAATTTAGCTTGAATATTTTCTGTTCCGAATTACCCCTTGTTCGTCATTACTTCACTCGACCCTACAGTCATACTAAAATGATAACAAATAGCAAATTTAAACAAACATTCCATAGTTGTAGCTGAATTCTAACGAAGATTAAAAAATAACACTTAACACTAATCAATTGTTTAAACAATGCAATTACTGAATAATGGGTAATTCATTTTAGTTATTTTAATTTTTCTTACAAGAGCACAATAACTTTAGACAGGAAAACGTATTTCCGAACAATATTCATAATAGTACTAAGAACAATTCTAATATAATTTATTTACTATTGTAATTATTTTCATTTTTATTTTTAATTTATTATTTTTAAAATTATTATTGTTAAGTTTTTGTATACATAATACTTTGTACTTCTTTGATTTAAAAAATTATTTTATTTTATATCACTAGACTCCCTGAAGAGGAAATCATTTCGATTTCGAAACGTCGGAAACATTTTTTAAGCATTAAACTACATTGTCCGAATGACTTCAATTTTGTTTATCTTCTTTCATCCTTCTATCAAAAAATAATTACCTACTCGGACGTAAAAGGTTGTTAATAATATAAAAATTTTAAAGGGTTTAACGGTTTCATTATTGATACAAAACAATAACTTATATGATTATAATAAAAATATCATAGGTACCTTAGAGCTTTATTAAATAAAATGAAAATATCTGTAAAATATCTTAAAAATCTTTAATATCTTTAAAAATATCTTTAGAATGTCTTTCTTTAGTAAAACATACTGGAAAACATTGATATTAAGTACCTAAAGTTTTTTTTAAGATATAATTTTATATAAATAATAATAAGTTAAAGTTATATCGCTCTCCATTGTTAATTGATTAGAATAATTTCGATTTGTAGCAGCAAACAAAAAAAATAATAATATTTTAATAATACTTTGCTTTTTTTTCTTCAGAAGTCATTTCTATACATAATTGTCACTTATGATTTGAGATTGCGAGAGTAGTTTGGATCACCAGGCCAAGGCCCATTAGGTCCAGGTGCTCCTGTTGGCCATGGTCCTTTTAATTTTTCAGTAGTAGATGGTTCTTCACTTTTTACAACAATGATATCCTGGTGTATGCGCTTTGGATACGTAGAGAAATCTGTAAAATTTACATTAACTTATGTTATTATCGCTATAGAGCCTAATAAATTATTTTAACAAAATAAGGAGATTTAAACGATCTTAGAAAGGTGTCATGTCACTATGACTATTAATTAATTAAGGGGGTACTCTATTTACGCTACATCAAAAAATTGATTTTTTATATATTTTTATTCTAAAAGATGTTAGAAAAATAGTGTAAAAAGGATTTTATAAAATTCGGCCCAATTTACGAGTTACATATTATCAAACAAGAGCGTGCGCGGTCCAAAATTAAATTTCTCAAGAATAGTGTTTTGAAAAGTAACAAACTCGTTACATTAAGGTTTTTCTTTAATTTTGCATTTAAAATAAATTGTTACATCCCACTAACTATATTAAAAAAATTTTAAACCGAAGACACTATAATCAAAATTAAAAACTCAGCTGCTTATCAAAGGGTTCAGCACATTTCACAATTCCGCGGAATCTTATGATATATTTTAACAGCTGAAAAGAGAAAGACAAATTTCATCATGAACAAAAATTGCAAACGCAGATGAAAAAAATAAATTGTTTTAAGTTCCCTAGAGTTAGAAATCTGACAATGTTTTGTTGATCTGCTGACTATTAAATTAAATCATAGTTTTTAACTTATGTCAATTGCAGCTACATTTTTTGATCACACTCGATCGGCTGACCTCTGAATAAGATCATGGTTTTATAAACTAAATAACATTTTCATGACATCCCCCACAGCACCGAATATTTCCCGTTACATCATACTCTAAAAGCTGCCCTTTATTTATTCATATGTTAAAATGACACCATGACATGGCGCGCGTAGCGCGCAGTTTTTGTTCTAGTGAGTAGACTCAATTCATCTCAAATTTTTCAAAAATTGAAGGTTGGGTCTTCTATTCTTCTGTAAATTTAAGAATTTGTTGCAAGTGTTTAGTATAAGGAAGTCTTGACAGTGGTTATGCAAAAAAATAATATCTTAGGAAATTATGAGTATGTGTATTTGAGTGGTCCAAAAAAAGGTCGCTTTTGGACATTTAAAAAATTCTTGCAGTTTCATATTCTGTAAACCTATTAATGGCTTAACCTATTCTTTAAAAGAAATTTAATTTATAAATAACATTGGTAGCTATTGCAAGGTAACTTTTTATAACAGTTGTAAAATGAACTTTCGTTCAAAAAGTACAAATTTTAAATCATGAATTAAGCCCTTTAATTTTCAATTTCCCATTTCCAATTTTTTTCAGTATGACATCTCAAGAAGATTAATTTTCTTTTGTGCTCAATTTTAAGTAAGAAAATTAATAGCATACAACAGAATACTGTCGCTAAAAAGTACTAAAATTGTGTTTTTTAACACTAAATAACAACTGCAAATATTTAAAAAAGTCAGTTTACTTTTTTGCAACAAAATATTTTTATTCTTTAATAAGCACTTTACAAAACAGCATTATTTTACAATGTATACAAAGAAGTTAAATGTTACATTAAAAAAAATGTATTTCTTTTACATGTTAATGTCTCTAAAATCCTATAAGAGAGAAAAACGCCATGCGCGCAGAGTTTAAAATTTTTTTTAAAGAAAGGTTAAGCCATTAATAGGTATGCACAATATGAAACTGCAAGAACTTTTTGAAATTTCCAAAAATCACCTTTTTTGGTTTACTCTAATGTGCATCCATAGGGTCAAAATGTCGATTTCACAAAAAAGCAATAGCAAATTATTTTCAAAGGTCTGTCATTTTAACAAAAATAAATATTTTAAAAGAGTATTTTTCTTGAGTTAAGTAGCTTCTTTGATAATCTAACGAGCACTGTTTAAAATTTTAAAAAATTTACAAAATTTACAAAATGTTGGCCATTTTTTGAAAAACCAAATAATTCAAATTTCTCAAAAACATTAATATTTTTTGTAATATTTTTTTATCAGGTGAATGAACTAATACCAAACCAAAAGGTTTGGTTGGCTCTAAAAGCCTGTTAGAGCTGCAGGATTTTTTTTCTTGAAAATCTCGTAGTAGCCTTGAGGCAGCCAGCAAAAGCTATCTGTTGTCATTAATAAATTTATAATTTTTTTTTATCATATAAACAAAAAAGGTATTTTTTGTTGATTTAGTTATTTTTTATTGCATTTTTTAAAATTTTTTTTATTTGTATTACCTTTATTTTATACCTGTACTCATTCATCTATGGTTGCTCTAGCCGTGAAAGTAGCCTCGTCAGTAATTTGATGAGTAATTTTTCTCTTATTCCGACAAATTAAAACAGAGATGTATTTAGAATACCGTTAATTCTCTCTTCTTTACAATTGTAAAAAGTAAGTATGGCCGACTAAGTTGACGTACTCTTTATTGTGCCTGTATATTTGATAGATTTCTAGACATTTGCACCTACATTTATACTAAAATCTACACGGAAAGAAATATTTTGCATTTGTAGCATGAGAACACTTCATGCTCTTTCTGTAAAGGCGTTTGCTTACCTATAAAAGTAAAAATTTATGCATTTTAAGTATTAAGTGCTACCATAGAAAAAATGTATGGTAGACTTACTCACCGACTAAGTCTATAAGTCAACAAAAAATACCTTTTTTGTTTATATAATAAAAAAAAATTATAAATTATTAATGACAACAGATAGCTTTTGCTGGCTGCCTCAAGGCTACTACGAGAATTTCAAGAAAAAAAATCCTGCAGCTCTAACAGGCTTTTAGAGCAGTAGTAGAGCTATGCCGGTTCTGGCTCACTTATATACCTGAAACCTGCAGGAATCTGTTTTACCGGCCGCGAGTAGAAATCTGTTTTACCATGTAGGAATCTGTTTTACCCTAGTTACCGACCAGATGGCGCTGTGTGGGGGATTCCCCGCGCCATTTTGGATTTTTACCCCAACTTTTGAGCGGGAATTTAAATTTTACCCCCACTTTTGAGCGGGAAGTTAAATTTTACCCCCACTTTTAGGTTTTTCAAGCGCGCCATTTTGTATTTTTACCCCCACTTTTGCGCGGTAAGTTTAAAATTACCCCCACTTTTAGGTATTTGAAGCGGGGATTTCCCTACTTTTGAGCGGGCTTTTAGTCTGTTGTAAGTGAGAGTTCTACGTTACCGACAGTGATTTTATTGAGTTAGCACACCGGTCACTACTGATAGACGGCGCTGCAATCGAATCCCGCCAAGTTTAACTTAAAATGCTAACCCTTTTAATTTGCATAAAGTGTTATGTAAGAACTAATTTGCATATTATTAGTATGCAATACCACTTATGTGGCTAATTTGCATATAGTGTTATGTAAGAACTAATTTGCATATCATTAGTATGCAATACCACCCATGCGGCTAATTTGCATAAATTGCGTATTGTTGTTAACTTTTACCGAAGAACTAATTTGCATATCCCTAATACTACCAATCTAATTTGCATAAACTGGGTATTGTTGTTAATTTTTACCGAACAACTAACTTGCATACCCTTTATACCACTAATCTAATTTGCATAAACTGTGTATTGTTGTTAACTTTTACCGAAGAACTAATTTGCATACAGTGTTATGTAAAAACTAATTTGCATATCATTAGCAGTCTCAAAAGTGAAAGGTGCGCAGCAAAGATGCGCGTACGGTTAAGGGGGCCAATGCGAGTGGATAGACTTGTTAAAGAGGATTTGCGCGCGCAACAATAAAGTGGGGGTAACAAGAGTGGGAAAATGGAGAAAGAGTGGGGTTCAAGAGATATAAGAAGGATTTTAAGCCAAGTGGAGACATATCTGTTACAGCCTACATCAGCAGCTGAAGCAGCATCAAGAGTAGCTTCGAATCCTCTACTAGGTAAGCCCTCTTCCACCTTTAAGTCTATTTTTTGATTTTAGCTTAATAATATGTTTTGATCTAACAGCTCTATTTTGATTTGCTTACAGATATTCAAAACAATGGACGTCACCTTAAGCAAAATCAACTCTCTTGGACGTTTGCAACATCTTCTACCCACGAAGCCGCTTGCTGAGTTGGATGTTAATACCCTTTATACCGTAACTAGTATAAAGAGGATGTCAACCAAGTATGGATTCAAATTTGCAGTTGATTTGGATGGTGAATTCCGGGCATTCCTGCCAGCAAGGTTTACGAACCTGTTTGAGAAGGAGCCAGACAACTTCAAGGTGCTAGACGAAGCCGTGGAATCCAACAAGTTGAAATTAAAATATGTTGGTGGAAAATATAATATTATAGAATTTGAATTTATCTAATAAATGTTGTAATAAAGAGAATTGTAATATAATGTAAATATTCAAAATATGTGTTTAAATAAAAGCAAAAATTTACTTATAAATTGTTTCTTTTTATTCTACCTTTATATTTTAGAAATGTAAAAAATAAAAAAAGAGAAAAAATATAATGAAAAAAAAAATTATAAAAAAAAATAAAAATAATAAAAAAAAATTGAGAAAACAATAAAAAAGAAAAAAAAAGAAAAAAAAACAGAAAATAGAGAAAACAATAAAAAAATATAAAAAAACAGAGAAAACAATTTAAAAATATAAGGTAAAGCAATAAAGACACTTTGATCTTTAGTGTACGATTTTCGCAGAACAAGCGTGTACACACAAGTTTAAACTTGCTTTTTAAACAGAACAAAGACATCGTCTAAGAATTTATTTATAAAGTTTTTCTATTATAATACTAATAATTTGCAAGGAAGAGTGGAGTTGCGTTGCTCGTGAGACTAAGTGAAAGTAAAGTTGCTCGCGCAACAACAGAGAAGTGCTTACTGCGCATGCGTACTATATTTTCGTTTAACTTGCATAAACTGTATACTGTTGTTAAACTGATTTCTTTGGGGTCAGCATTGTTAATGTATTGAAATATCGATAGTAAGTTACCTTCAAATGCTATGTTAATTGGATTAAATATTTTCTAAACATCAACTTTAACTTTTCCAAAAGTTACCTTTAACTTTTCCGAAAGTTACCTTTAACTTTTCCGAAAGTTAACTTTAACTTTTCTAATAGTTAACTTAAACTTTTCAAAAAGTTACCTTTAACTTTTCAGAAAGTTACCTTTAACTTTTCCAATAGTTAACTTTAACATTTCCAAAAGTTAACTTCACCTCTTATGGGATTTACATGTTAATTGGATTTTACTTTTCTAAAAGTTAACTTTAACTTTTCCAACAGTTACCTTTAACTTTTCCGAAAGTTAAGTTTAACTTTTCTTATAGTTAACTTTAACTTTTCCGACAATTAACTTTAACTTTTCCAAAAGTTACCTTTAACATTTTCGATAGTTAACTGTAACATTTTCAAAAGTTAACTTCATCTCTTATAGGATTTACATGTTAATTAGGTTTAACTTTTCTAAAAGTTAACTTTAACTTTTCTAAAAGTTAACTTTAACTTTTCCAAAAGTTTACTTTAACTTTTCCGAAAGTTAACTTTAACTTTTCCGAAAGTTAACTTTAACTTTTCCAATAGTTAACTTTAACTTTTCCGAAAGTCAACTTTAACTTTTCCAATAGTTAACTTTAACTTTTCCGAAAGTTAACTTTAACATTTCCAAAAGTTACCTTTAACTTTTCCGAAAGTTAACTTTAACTTTTCCAAAAGTTACCTTTAACTTTTCCAAAAGTTACCTTTAACTTTTCCGAAAGTTACCTTTAACTTTTCCAATAGTTAACCTTAACTTTTCCAATAGTTAACTTTAACTTTTCCAAAAGTTAGCATTAACTTTTCCGAAAGTTAACTTTAACATTTCCAAAAGTTACCTTTAACTTTTTCGATAGTTTACTTTAACTTTTCTGAAAGTTAACTTCATATCTTATGGGATTCACATGTTAATTTGGTTTAACTTTTCTAAAAGTTAACTTTAACTTTTCCAAAAATTAACTTTTACTTTTCCAAAAGTTAACTTTAAGTTTTTCAAAAGTTACCTTTAAATTTTTCGATAGTTAACTTTAACTTTTCCAAAAGTTAACTTCATCTCTTATGGGATTTACATGTTAATTGGGTTTAACTTTTCTAAAAGTTCACTTTAACCTTTCCAAAAGTTACCTTTAACTTTTTCGATAGTTAACTGTAACATTTTCAAAAGTTAACATCATCTCTTATAGGATTTACATGTTAATTGGGTTTAACTTTTCTAAAAGTTAACTTTAACTTTTCCAAAAGTTTACTTTAACTTTTCCGAAAGTTAACTTTAACTTTTCCAATAGTTAACTTTAACTTTTCCAAAAGTTACCTTTAACTTTTCCGAATGTTACCTTTAACTTTTCCAATAGTTAACTTTAACTTTTCCGAAAGTTAACTTTAACTTTTCCAAAAGTTATCTTTAACTTTTCCGAAAGTTAACTTTAACTTTTCCAATAGTTAACCTTAACTTTTCCAATAGTTAACTTTAACTTTTCTAAAAGTTAACTTTAACTTTTCCAAAAGTTAACTTTAACATTTCCAAAAGTTAACTTCACCTCTTATGGGATTTACATGTTAATTGGATTTTACTTTTCTAAAAGTTAACTTTAACTTTTCCAACAGTTACCTTTAACTTTTCCGAAAGTTAAGTTTAACTTTTCTTATAGTTAACTTTAACTTTTCCGAAAATTAACTTTAACTTTTCCAAAAGTTACCTTTAACATTTTCGATAGTTAACTGTAACATTTTCAAAAGTTAACTTCATCTCTTATAGGATTTACATGTTAATTAGGTTTAACTTTTCTAAAAGTTAACTTTAACTTTTCTAAAAGTTAACTTTAACTTTTCCAAAAGTTTACTTTAACTTTTCCGAAAGTTAACTTTAACTTTTCCGAAAGTTAACTTTAACTTTTCCAATAGTTAACTTTAACTTTTCCGAAAGTCAACTTTAACTTTTCCAATAGTTAACTTTAACTTTTCCGAAAGTTAACTTTAACATTTCCAAAAGTTACCTTTAACTTTTCCGAAAGTTAACTTTAACTTTTCCAAAAGTTACCTTTAACTTTTCCAAAAGTTACCTTTAACTTTTCCGAAAGTTACCTTTAAATTTTTCGATAGTTAACTTTAACTTTTCCAAAAGTTAACTTCATCTCTTATGGGATTTACATGTTAATTGGGTTTAACTTTTCTAAAAGTTCACTTTAACTTTTCTAAAAGTTACCTTTAACTTTTTCGATAGTTAACTGTAACATTTTCAAAAGTTAACTTTAACTTTTCCAAAAGTTATCTTTAACTTTTCCGAAAGTTAACTTTAACTTTTCCAAAAGTTACCTTTAACTTTTCCGAATGTTACCTTTAACTTTTCCAATAGTTAACTTTAACTTTTCCGAAAGTTAACTTTAACTTTTCCAAAAGTTATCTTTAACTTTTCCGAAAGTTAACTTTAACTTTTCCAAAAGTTAACTTCATCTCTTATGGGATTTACATGTTAATTGGGTTTAACTTTTCTAAAAGTTCACTTTAACCTTTCCAAAAGTTACCTTTAACTTTTTCGATAGTTAACTGTAACATTTTCAAAAGTTAACATCATCTCTTATAGGATTTACATGTTAATTGGGTTTAACTTTTCTAAAAGTTAACTTTAACTTTTCCAAAAGTTTACTTTAACTTTTCCGAAAGTTAACTTTAACTTTTCCAATAGTTAACTTTAACTTTTCCAAAAGTTACCTTTAACTTTTCCGAATGTTACCTTTAACTTTTCCAATAGTTAACTTTAACTTTTCCGAAAGTTAACTTTAACTTTTCCAAAAGTTATCTTTAACTTTTCCGAAAGTTAACTTTAACTTTTCCAATAGTTAACCTTAACTTTTCCAATAGTTAACTTTAACTTTTCTAAAAGTTAACTTTAACTTTTCCAAAAGTTAACTTTAACATTTCCAAAAGTTAACTTCACCTCTTATGGGATTTACATGTTAATTGGATTTTACTTTTCTAAAAGTTAACTTTAACTTTTCCAACAGTTACCTTTAACTTTTCCGAAAGTTAAGTTCAACTTTTCTTATAGTTAACTTTAACTTTTCCGAAAATTAACTTTAACTTTTCCAAAAGTTACCTTTAACATTTTCGATAGTTAACTGTAACATTTTCAAAAGTTAACTTCATCTCTTATAGGATTTACATGTTAATTAGGTTTAACTTTTCTAAAAGTTAACTTTAACTTTTCTAAAAGTTAACTTTAACTTTTCCAAAAGTTTACTTTAACTTTTCCGAAAGTTAACTTTAACTTTTCCGAAAGTTAACTTTAACTTTTCCAATAGTTAACTTTAACTTTTCCGAAAGTCAACTTTAACTTTTCCAATAGTTAACTTTAACTTTTCCGAAAGTTAACTTTAACATTTCCAAAAGTTACCTTTAACTTTTCCGAAAGTTAACTTTAACTTTTCCAAAAGTTACCTTTAACTTTTCCAAAAGTTACCTTTAACTTTTCCGAAAGTTACCTTTAAATTTTTCGATAGTTAACTTTAACTTTTCCAAAAGTTAACTTCATCTCTTATGGGATTTACATGTTAATTGGGTTTAACTTTTCTAAAAGTTCACTTTAACTTTTCTAAAAGTTACCTTTAACTTTTTCGATAGTTAACTGTAACATTTTCAAAAGTTAACTTTAACTTTTCCAAAAGTTATCTTTAACTTTTCCGAAAGTTAACTTTAACTTTTCCAAAAGTTACCTTTAACTTTTCCGAATGTTACCTTTAACTTTTCCAATAGTTAACTTTAACTTTTCCGAAAGTTAACTTTAACTTTTCCAAAAGTTATCTTTAACTTTTCCGAAAGTTAACTTTAACTTTTCCAATAGTTAACCTTAACTTTTCCAATAGTTAACTTTAACTTTTCTAAAAGTTAACTTTAACTTTTCCAAAAGTTAACTTTAACTTTTCCAAAAGTTAACTTTAACTTTTTCAAAAGTTACCTTTAACTTTTTCGATAGTTTACTTTAACTTTTCTGAAAGTTAACTTCATATCTTATGGGATTCACATGTTAATTTGGTTTAACTTTTCTAAAAGTTAACTTTAATTTTTCCAAAAGTTAACTTTAACTTTTCCAAAAGTTAACTTTAACTTTTTCAAAAGTTACCTTTAAATTTTTCGATAGTTAACTTTAACTTTTCCAAAAGTTAACTTCATCTCTTATGGGATTTACATGTTAATTGGGTTTAACTTTTCTAAAAGTTCACTTTAACTTTTCCAAAAGTTACCTTTAACTTTTCCGAAAGTTAACTTTAACTTTTCCAATAGTTAACCTTAACTTTTCCAATAGTTAACTTTAACTTTTCCAAAAGTTAGCATTAACTTTTCCGAAAGTTAACTTTAACATTTCCAAAAGTTACCTTTAACTTTTTCGATAGTTTAATTTAACTTTTCTGAAAGTTAACTTTATATCTTATGGGATTCACATGTTAATTTGGTTTAACTTTTCTAAAAGTTAACTTTAACTTTTCCAAAAGTTAACTTTAACTTTTCCAAAAGTTAACTTTAACTTTTTCAAAAGTTACCTTTAACTTTTCCGAATGTTACCTTTAACTTTTCCAATAGTTAACTTTAACTTTTCCGAAAGTTAACTTTAACTTTTCCAAAAGTTATCTTTAACTTTTCCGAAAGTTAACTTTAACTTTTCCAATAGTTAACCTTAACTTTTCCAATAGTTAACTTTAACTTTTCTAAAAGTTAACTTTAACTTTTCCAAAAGTTAACTTTAACATTTCCAAAAGTTAACTTCACCTCTTATGGGATTTACATGTTAATTGGATTTTACTTTTTTAAAAGTTAACTTTAACTTTTCTAAAAGTTAACTTTAACTTTTCCAAAAGTTTACTTTAACTTTTCCGAAAGTTAACTTCAACTTTTCCGAAAGTTAACTTTAACTTTTCCAATAGTTAACTTTAACTTTTCCGAAAGTCAACTTTAACTTTTCCAATAGTTAACTTTAACTTTTCCGAAAGTTAACTTTAACATTTCCAAAAGTTACCTTTAACTTTTCCGAAAGTTAACTTTAACTTTTCCAAAAGTTACCTTTAACTTTTCCAAAAGTTACCTTTAACTTTTCCGAAAGTTACCTTTAACTTTTCCAATAGTTAACCTTAACTTTTCCAATAGTTAACTTTAACTTTTCCAAAAGTTAGCATTAACTTTTCCGAAAGTTAACTTTAACATTTCCAAAAGTTACCTTTAACTTTTTCGATAGTTTACTTTAACTTTTCTGAAAGTTAACTTCATATCTTATGGGATTCACATGTTAATTTGGTTTAACTTTTCTAAAAGTTAACTTTAACTTTTCCAAAAATTAACTTTTACTTTTCCAAAAGTTAACTTTAAGTTTTTCAAAAGTTACCTTTAAATTTTTCGATAGTTAACTTTAACTTTTCCAAAAGTTAACTTCATCTCTTATGGGATTTACATGTTAATTGGGTTTAACTTTTCTAAAAGTTCACTTTAACTTTTCCAAAAGTTACCTTTAACTTTTTCGATAGTTAACTGTAACATTTTCAAAAGTTAACATCATCTCTTATAGGATTTACATGTTAATTGGGTTTAACTTTTCTAAAAGTTAACTTTAACTTTTCCAAAAGTTTACTTTAACTTTTCCGAAAGTTAACTTTAACTTTTCCAATAGTTAACTTTAACTTTTCCAAAAGTTACCTTTAACTTTTCCGAATGTTACCTTTAACTTTTCCAATAGTTAACTTTAACTTTTCCGAAAGTTAACTTTAACTTTTCCAAAAGTTATCTTTAACTTTTCCGAAAGTTAACTTTAACTTTTCCAATAGTTAACCTTAACTTTTCCAATAGTTAACTTTAACTTTTCTAAAAGTTAACTTTAACTTTTCCAAAAGTTAACTTTAACTTTTCCAAAAGTTAACTTTAACTTTTTCAAAAGTTACCTTTAACTTTTTCGATAGTTTACTTTAACTTTTCTGAAAGTTAACTTCATATCTTATGGGATTCACATGTTAATTTGGTTTAACTTTTCTAAAAGTTAACTTTAATTTTTCCAAAAGTTAACTTTAACTTTTCCAAAAGTTAACTTTAACTTTTTCAAAAGTTACCTTTAAATTTTTCGATAGTTAACTTTAACTTTTCCAAAAGTTAACTTCATCTCTTATGGGATTTACATGTTAATTGGGTTTAACTTTTCTAAAAGTTCACTTTAACTTTTCCAAAAGTTACCTTTAACTTTTCCGAAAGTTAACTTTAACTTTTCCAATAGTTAACCTTAACTTTTCCAATAGTTAACTTTAACTTTTCCAAAAGTTAGCATTAACTTTTCCGAAAGTTAACTTTAACATTTCCAAAAGTTACCTTTAACTTTTTCGATAGTTTAATTTAACTTTTCTGAAAGTTAACTTCATATCTTATGGGATTCACATGTTAATTTGGTTTAACTTTTTTAAAAGTTAACTTTAACTTTTCCAAAAGTTAACTTTAACTTTTCCAAAAGTTAACTTTAACTTTTTCAAAAGTTACCTTTAAATTTTTCGATAGTTAACTTTAACTTTTCCAAAAGTTAACTTCATCTCTTATGGGATTTACATGTTAATTGGGTTTAACTTTTCTAAAAGTTCACTTTAACTTTTCCGAAAGTTAACTTTAACTTTTTCAAAAGTTACCTTTAACTTTTTTGATAGTTAACTTTAACTTTTTCGAAAGTTAACTTTATCTCTTATGGGATTTACATGTTAATTGGGTTTTAGTTTTCTAAAAGTTAACTTTAACTTTTCCAAAATATTTTTACAATCACCTTCCATGACTGTTAAATTCAACGTTTTTAAACTTTTCTAAAAGTTATTTTTTACTTTTTTAAAAGTTAACTTTAACGCTTATTAGTTAACTTACAAATTTAACTTGAGTGAACCTAGCCTAACTTGTTCTAACTCGCAGAGAGGGATTTTACATCATGCTGAGAAGTGTTGAATATAAATGTAATGTTCATTGGGTTTATACTGACATACCAATACTATCGCTAGTGCATAACACGTCATCGTATATAATCATGTGGTATAGTATGAACCAATCAGCGATGAAATTAGGATGTGGAGGGGGGCGGTCGGGGGGTGGAGGGTTACAGTTTGGTATATAAGATGTTGCCTTGGCTTTAAATTTCATTTATTGTCTAAGATGGATTTTATTGTAGACATCCAAGGTTTTAAACAGAGCTGTAACGAATTTGTCTTTAAGGAGTTGGCTATTCTTCCACTTGAAGCAGATGCTCAACCTCGAGTTTATCTCTTTGAACCACCATATAGTTGGAATTATTTACCTGGACGATACAAAAGTGAGAACCGTTGGTTGACCAATAATTATCATGGAATCCAATGGATAGCTGGAGATGTATCTTATGATGAACTACGTATCGTTCTTCAAGAAACACTACGAGGTGCAAAGACTATTTACACAAAAGGTAGTGAAAAAAAAGTGTGGTTAGAAAAATACTTGTTAAATGTGCAAAATTTAGAAGAAATAGACTGTCCATCAATTAAAAATATTAAAACTGACTGCTTATTAACTACATGTACACATCATATGGCACCAACTGTAAATTGTGCTGCCAGTAATGTATTAACTCTTCGCAATTGGTTTCTCAGTGCACCAAGTGAAGTGAAAAATGTTTTAGTAGACGTCGATAAAATTGATTGTACTTCTACCACTTTGAAATCCTTTTACAAACAATGTGAATCTTTTCTGTAATAAATTTTAAAGATTTTATAGAAATAAATGAATTCAATATTTTCAAAAATCAATGTGTCTTTACTGCTTTACCTATAATCTTAGAATAATAATAAGTAACTTAATAAAAATTTAATTTTTTTAATGAAATTATTAACTTGAATTTTTCTTTTTGTGATTACATTAAATTATATAAAACAAAGGTAGAAAAAAAGAGAACAAATTTATAAGCCAACTTTTGTTTTTATTTAAATCTTATTTTAAATTTTTACAGTAAATTATAGTCTTAAAAATCAAACGGATTTATAGCTATTTTTGTCTGTTTTAATGTGTGTACATTATGGAGTTTTGACCGGATACAATATTGTGTTCTAGCAAGCATTTCAACATTTTTTAAGCAGTAGACATAGTCATCAAAGGTAATTGTCTTCTTCACAACTACCTCCTTAACACCTTTAGCCTTTTTTATAAAGTCCTAATCCTCTACTCGAATGCTATACATTTTACTCCGTAAGCCAACAAATTCTGTAATAACTCTCCCACTACACTCATCTTTCATGAGACCTAAAACTTTTTTATTGACTTGCGGCATTCCATGTATATTATCAACAGGATAATCAGAAGTATCAAATTTAGAAATATCTGCTTTCATATCAGAATAGATATTTTCACATTAAACGTGATAAACAATACTATCGGTGTCAGTATAGAGCAATTTACAGTTATCATTATACTTTTTTCGCATGTAATCGTAATGAAAATCATACATGAGTGTTTTGGAAATGTCTAAAACGCTAAGACCAATATAGATTGGTTTATTCATAAGCACTTCCGTTTTTCTAAGTTCCACCGCAACTAAATTTTCGCTAAAGATAGCTCGCGAGTGGAAGTTAGGTTTAGATATAAGAGCTTCAGCTCCATATCTACCCCCCCACTTTGTTACAAGTTTAACGTCAACTCGTTTCCGTACGTTTTCCATTGTCTTACCGTACACTGCATTATTCATTAGCTTAAATAGATTTTTTTCAAAATCATTTGTAGCGTTCGTTCGCATCATGGTATTAAAATCCACATAACTTTTCAACCAAGCAGATTGTTTGAATTGTAAAATTCTGTGAATATGTGTAAGTTTAATACCATGTGCCAAAGCTTGCTTCAGTGCACGGTAATGGATAACGTATTTTTGTTTCGGTAGAAGGGTAGTTAGTAACTTTGTCTCTTTTGATCCTGGTGGTTTTAAGTGTTCTGAACAGAATGGCAGATCACTGTGATTGTTGTGTAATTCATCGGGATAGACGAAATCAACTTCTAAAATATAACCAACAGGAGCATCATCTTCAACGTTAAAATTAAAATTATTATTTACATTTGGCACCCACTTAAAACCACCGTAGGGAAGTGCTTGTATCATAGCCCAACCATACAGGTTGTTCGCATCCAAGTACATAATGTAAGTTGACTCTTCTTCTTCTTTATATTTTTTCATATACTGATTATTAGCTCTGGCATATCTATTTGAACACTGGCTTACACCACCTCTAATGCCACGTTCAATAAACATAACCATATCTATATCAGTGAGAAGTTCCAATTTTACATTACTATACTTTAACATAGCATCCCAGCTCAACCCAGGTGTTGTATAATAATGAGCTGGATCTAAACCGTACGCAATAATACACTGGTTTCTAAAATTTTCAAAAATATCTGCGAGTAGTAAAATGTCAGTTTTCATGTACAAATATACATAATCGCAGAGATTTTTGCAATTAAATGTATTCCAGACTTTTTGCGCATGTATATAATCATCATTACTTACATGCGAATCGTTTAATGTACTGTAAAATTTTTCTATTGGAGGTAGTTGTGCCTCATTAAGTTTTGCTCTACAGTCCAAATACTCGTATGGAAAAATTTCTTTTCGGGTTAACAGTTCTACGTTATTTTTCGAGTAGGTAGAAAATTCGGAATTTATTATATTATGTTGAGGAAGATAAGATGCCAATTTATCCAAAGACGATGCCATAAATTTGAATGAATCTATGAACCGAAAATTGATGATACTCCCTTGAACATGTTTGGTGAAGCTAATATATCTTTCTTTGTTAACGGGGAGGAGGTGAACTTTACCCTCAAACTCAGTGGCAATGGATTTTATAATGAAATGCGCATCGTATCCACTTAAATTGTGGAATACTACAGGAATAGTTCTTGAATCCTGATAGTTGATGTTACAATCCTGATGCGCTTCCCCCCTGTACTTTCCAGTTATATGACAATGATCTTTTACTTTCACAGCCCCATGCGCGATAGACTTTTTACAGATGTGACAAATGTTAGTGCTTCGAAAAGCAGCTTGTTGACTTGCATTTAGTTTCTCCATCGGAATGGTGACCATAAATACAGTCTCAATATCCTCTGCTAACTGTTTTAACTCTTTAGCAAACCATTTTGCAGGATCTTCTTCATCCTTAGGTGATGCTTTGTATACTGATAAAGTATCATCATAACACTTTAAATAGTATCCAATGCTCAGAAGTTTATGGTTTTGAAATACTTCTGTGCAATCACCTAAGGTTGAAGATTCCGTTTCAGGAAGTAATAAACTCTCGCAGTCTGCATATATGATAAATGGAGCACGCTCCTTATTATTGAAATTCTTGAATTGAATTACGTTGTTATTAGGCTGTGGTAAAATTACTTTAGTTTTATTCAATTTGTTACAATCTTCAGTATGTTCAATAAGTTTTTCTTCCCTCTGAAAGTAATGCAAACAGCGATCGCAAATATACGTCTTGTGATCATGTTTAGACAATTGACTGCTTACAAGTCGCGATAAATTCTTTATCCAAACGTAATGATAGTTTAATGAAACGATTGTTTCATTAGCAGAAGCATCTTCCTTAACATTCAAACTTTCATCTATGTAATTATCTTCAATGCGTAAAAGATTCACATGAGAATCTCTTTTCTGTGATGTGAGATGTAATGGTGTTACACTAAAATCATTATTAACCTTTTGAAGACTGTATACATTGACGGAAATTGTATTTAACGTTTCGAATTTCGCAACATCATTTAGAGCTACAGGAAATTTAATCCCAGTAAAATCTAAATCATGTTTAAAATCGTCGTAAGTCATTAAACGACATGGATTAGAAGAATCTGGATGTAATGCTGATAAAATCGACCACTTGAAGCATTGATTATCATGATCATTTCTAACATTGATGCAGGCATGCTTATTTTCAATAACTTTTGGCAGACGAATGTAAGAACTAGCGCTCAAGGGGTTGAATTTATTAATATTTACATCAAGTCTATGGATGGAGTCAAGAGTCCAATTGGATTCTTTTTCCTCAAATTCCTCCATTTTTCTAAGTGTTAGTTGTTTAACATTAACATTATAAAATTCATCTAACTGAGTTGAAGGTAAAATTTCCCTCGCTTTAACTGCAAAGTTTTTTAAAGAGAATTCTTCTGAACCGTCAGGTAGGGATTTCTTAAATTTGGCGTACAATACCGTATACGTTTTTACCGGACCAAGCGTGTTCAAACAAGTCTCGACATGATTTTTGAAGAGAACAAAGGCATCGTCTAAGAACTGGTTAACATCTATATGCGTTAAATTTACTATTGTTCCCGACTGTAATTGATTATTAAAGGCTGTATCCGTGTCAACCCACCTAATTGTTTCATTTGAGTGATTGAGACCGGCGCCGCTCTTCTCTAATAAATTAAAATGACATTTCAAGTAATGCACTCTGTTTAATAAATTTAAGATTTTTTGTTTCTGAGGAACCGTAAAGCTATATCTATTAAAGAATTTTTTTAAAATAGCGTATTGCTGTTTACATTTATGCTGCCATTCGAATGCACTAATAAGACGAGCGTCAGCCGGCTTGGACTTTACAGAGCATAACTTTAATTCAGCAGTGTCAATGAAATTGGCGGAACATTCACAAATTTCATCTACACTGTCAGCAGAGGCAAAACGTTTTTGTACACTGTTTCTACACCGGGGCATTTTTACAAATTTTTTCTAAAGTCTGAAAAAGAAAACTGAAAAAAGCCTGAAAAAATGCTGAAAAAATGCTGAAAAAGAAGGCTGAAAGAGAAGCTGAAAAAATAGAAGTGGAACGAGCTGCGTTGTTTTCACTGAAGTCGGGCTGAATTTTGCTAAATTTTCATATCAGAGGAAATTAGGCTCAGACTAGAACTGTGTACCTAAAACATAAGAAGAGAAAAATGTTGTAAACAATGAATTGTTATTTACTACTAACTTTTCAAAATTATTAAAAATAGTAATACTTACGGAACTTAGTGCTGATGCCTAGTGTATTTGTATATCCTATCCAAGTAGGCAGTGTAACAAGTGTACCTATAACAGAAGAAAAAAAATGAGGGGGGGTGTTATTAACAAAAAATTGTTTTTTATTTGTAAATAAACAAAAAATTGTTATTTTATTTGTAAATAAACAAAAAATTGTTATTTTATTTGTAAATAAACAAAAAATTGTTATTTTATTTGTAAATAAACAAAAAAAATTGTTATTTTATTAGTAAATAAACAAAGTTTTGAATTACTTACAGAGTTTATTATTGACAACCGTGAACCTCCTAGAGAAGTAGACAGAAACTATGTCTGTGTATCTGTAACATTAAAAAACATTATTATAAACAACGAATTGCTATTTTACTGGTAAAATATACAAAATCTGTAAAGCTAGAAATACTTACGGAGGTGCTCTTGGAAGAGAACCTGCTGCTACAAAACTCTGAAGCGAAATAAGATTTCACCTCTTGCGGACGCCTATACATTAGAGGCTCTCCCACTCTCACAAGTCCCCGCCCACACTCGATAGCTCTGGGAAGCGTGCGCGCAGCCTGCAGCAGCATGCCGCGCTGAGTTGCGTGTGCTGGGTCCTAGCGCCACCCACTCCCAACCACCCACTTGAGTCGCCCACTTAGGTCCGAGCGTTAATATCACCTTCCCTTGATTCCTCACGATTTTTATTATGATTTTTGAAATTTGATAACATATATGCAAAGTGGGTGGTGTTTTGAAAATTTAAGTCCCAATACATTAGTTTCGTAGTTGAGTTGTGGGTGGTGGGTGGTGTTGAGAATTGAATAGAGATATTTAAAGCATCTACTAGATGGGTGGCAGGTGGTGAGTGGTAGGTGGAGTGGGTGGGTAAAGGGGGGGGGTAGGGTAGATACAATGGAAACATATAGTGGTGGGTGGTAGGTAAGTTGTAGAAAAGAGTTAAAAACAATACATAGCGTATGCAAATTAGGTGGGTGGGGGTAGGTGATATGCAAATTAGACAAATTGGGTGGTTGCATAGTAATGATATGCAAATTAGTTTTTAGGTAAAAGATAACAATAATACACAGTTTATGCAAATTAGATTGGTGGTATAAAGGATATGCAAATTAGTTCTTAGGTAACAGTTAACAACAATACACAGTTTATGCAAATTAGATTAGTGGTATTAAGGATATGCAAATTAGTTCTTAGGTAAAAGTTAACAACAATACCCAGTTTATGCAAATTAGATTGGTAGTATTAAAGATATGCAAATTAGTTCTTCGGTAAAAGGTAACAACAATACGCAGTTTATGCAAATTAGCCGCATGGGTGGTATTGCATACTAATTATATGCAAATTAGTTCTTACATAACACTTTATGCAAATTAAAAGAGTTAGCATTTTAAGTTAAACTTGGCGGGATTCGATTGCAGCGCCGTCTATCAGTAGTGACCGGTGTGCTAACTCACTAAAATCACTGTCGGTAACGTAGAACTCTCACTTACAACAGACTAAAAGCCCGCTCAAAAGTAGGGAAATCCCCGCTTCAAATACCTAAAAGTGGGGGTAATTTTAAACTTACCGCGCAAAAGTGGGGGTAAAAATCCAAAATGGCGCGCTTGAAAAACCTAAAAGTGTGGGTAAAATTTAACTTCCCGCTCAAAAGTGGGGGTAAAATTTAAATTCCCGCGCAAAAGTGGGGGTAAAAATCCAAAATGGCGCGGGGAATCCCCCACACAGCGCCATCTGGTCGGTAACTAGGGTAAAACAGATTCCTACATGGTAAAACAGATTTCTACTCGCGGCCGGTAAAACAGATTCCTGCAGGTTTCAGGTATATAAGTGAGCCAGAACCGGCATAGCTCTACTACTTAGAGCCAACCAAACCTTTTAGTTTGGTATTAGTTCATTCACCTGATAAAAAAATATTACAAAAAATATTAATGTTTTTGAGAAATTTGAATTATTTGGTTTTTTAAAAAATGGCCGACATTTTGTAAATTTTGTAAATTTTTTAAAATTTTAAACAGTGCTCGTTATATTATCAAAGAAGCTACTTAACTCAAGAAAAATACTCTTTTTAAATATTTATTTTTGTTAAAATGACAGACTTTTGAAAATAATTTGCTATTGCTTTTTTGTGAAATCGACATTTTGACCCTATGGATGCATATTAGAGTAAACCAAAAAAGGTGATTTTTGGAAATTTCAAAAAGTTCTTGCAGTTTCATATTGTGCATACCTATTAATGGCTTAACCTTTCTTTAAAAAAAATTTTAAACTCTGCGCGCATAGCGTTTTTCTCTCTTATAGGATTTTAGAGACATTAACATGTAAAAGAAATACACTTTTTTTAATGTTACATTTAACTTCTTTGTATACATTGTAAAATAATGCTGTTTTGTAAAGTGCTTATTAAAGAATAAAAATATTTTGTTGCAAAAAAGTAAACTGACTTTTTTAAATATTTGCAGTTGTTATTTAGTGTCAAAAAACACAATTTTGGTACTTTTTAGCGACAGTATTCTGTTGTATGCTATTAATTTTCTTACTTGAAATTGAGCACAAAAGAAAATTAATCTTCTTGAGATGTCATACTGAAAAAAATTGGAAATGGGAAATTGAAAATTAAAGGGCTTAATTCATGATTTAAAATTTGTACTTTTTGAACGAAAGTTCATTTTACAACTGTTATAAAAAGTTACCTTACAATAGCTACCAATGTTAATTATAAATTAAATTTCTTTTAAAGAATAGGTTAAGCCATTAATAGGTTTACAGAATATGAAACTGCAAGAATTTTTTAAATGTCCAAAAGCGACCTTTTTTTGGACCACTCAAATGCACATACTCATAATTTCCTAAGAAATTATTTTTTTGCATAACCACTGTCAAGACTACCTTATACTAAACACTTGCAACAAATTCTTAAATTTACAGAAGAATCGAAGACCGAACCTTCAATTTTTGAAAAATTTGAGATGAATTGAGTCTACTCACTAGAACAAAAACAGCGCGCTACGCGCGCCATGTCATGGTGTTGTTTTAACATATGAATAAATAAAGGGCAGCTTATAGAGTATGATGTAACGGGAATAGGGTTGTAATAATTACACAGGTCCACAAAAATTTTTTTTTTTGCTTCCCCGAACCGGACCATGATTTCCTGAAGTATTTTCGATCGCTGAAACCGAATCTGGTGCCCGTTTATCTCCATAACGTCACAATTTTTTTTAAATTGCACATCAACATTAAGTTAATAAAGTTAAAAAACTGTGCAAAATAGCAAAATAATTTCGTCAGAAATAAACATAGAAATATAAATATTAAACAGTTTAGGTCGTTTTACACTCAAAACATCTAAAGAAATAAGCCAAAAGTGCATAAGACTCAAAACCACCCTTTTAGAAACCACCCCCTATTTCAAATACAACCATTTGGAAAAATTGCGAATGTTAATGAACATAAAATTTTTTTAAGGACTGAAAGGGCTTTAAAATCGTAGACAAATAAACTAATTGTAACTTAACTGTGATCAAAATTGAAAACCACCCATTAGAATCAACCCTTAGATCTACAATTAACACTTTTTATTAAAATGCATATATATGGATGTTGTAAATTTTCTGCAAACGTTAAATTACACCAAAGAGTCATTAAATGTGACTAGATTCATGTTACCATGATTTGAAATCAAAACCACCCTTTTAAAAACCACCCCTATTTAAATTAGAACCCTTTGGCAAAATTACAAAAATTAATAAACATAAAATTTTTTTAAGGACTGGACAAGCTTTACAATTGTTGACAAATTCACTAATGTTAACTCAACTACGAGCAAAACTAAAAACCACCCTTCTAAATCAACCCTTAGATCTAAAATAAACTTTTTTTAGCAAAATGCTAATAAGAGTATGTTGTAAACTTTCTGCAAACGTTTAATTACATCAAGGAGTCATAAAATGTGACTAGATTCATTTTACCATGATTTGAAATCAAAACCACCCTTTTAAAAACCACCCCTATTTAAATTAGAACCCTTTGGCAAAATTACAAAAATTAATAAACATAAAATTTTTTTAAGGACTGGACAAGCTTTACAATTGTTGACAAATTCACTAATTTTAACTCAACTACGAGCAAAACTAAAAACCACCCTTCTAAATCAACCCTTTGATCTAAAATGAACTTTTTTTAGCAAAATGCTAATAAGTGAATGTTTTAATTTTCTTCAAACTTTAAATTACATCAAGGAGTCATAAAATGTGACTAGATTCATTTTACCATGATTTGAAATCAAAACCACCCTTTTAGAAACCACCCCCTATTCAAATTACAACCCTTTGGAAAAATTACATAAAGTAATCCTATGTAAGAAATTACTTAGCTGTTTTCTGTAGACGCTGTGCAAGCGAGAGAGACAAATGCATTAGGTAGGGTAAAGCTTGAGAGAGACACAAGACATTTCTGTAGACACTACGTCTACAGGAAAAGAGACAAACGCATTAAGTAGCTTAAAGATGGAAAGAGACACTAGACATTTCTTTAGACGCTCAAAGGCGTAGGTTCAGGGGGTTTAGAAAAATCGACCAGAATAGACCAATCAGATAATTGCTCATATTGGAAAGCAAGTTCTGATTGGTTTGTTCTATTTCCTTTATCCCCGAAATTGAGAGAGACGAAATGCAGATTGTTATTATGAGCCGCCTATGTGCAAACCTTTGCATGTGTGATGTGAATATCGTTTAGAGTAATTAGATGCACCAAAGCATATACATATATGCACATATGCATAAGTGATTGTCATGTCCGAAGTTTATTTTGGAGTAAAATTATAAGGTAAGTGTTAATCTTATAAAATGAAGTAGGTTTGTTTACATGTCAAACGTAACCTTCTAGATTGTTTATTTTGTAAATGTAGAGGAGAGGGCCCCAAGATGGACAGGGCGCCAAGATGGACATTTCGTATAAAATTTTTGTTCAAGGTGACAGCGCCTTGTGTTTTCTATCATTCTTGTTGTTTATATAGACGAAGATTTTTATGCGCATTTGAAGAAAAAAACAGTTTTTTTGTTCTACACATACAACCTGATTTTTCGTCTAAAAAAGTTTTGTTGCAGTTTTTCCTGAAGTTGGTATCGTTATTTAAATTTGTGATTTAGAATAAGTACTTAAGGTTATAATATTATTTATTTATCGTATAATAATTATCTAATATGATTTTACTAATATTGTGTTTGTACAAAAATTTTTACTGGGGCTCAAAAAATGATGTCATGTACTCAAAGATGGACACCTGCCATATTTCAATGTATTTATTTTCATACTAGCAAAATAAAACGCGCGCCAGCGCGCGAATAATTTTTCATACATTTTAGAAATTATAAAATACAATAATAAATATAACAAATCGGTAAATAATATTCATCTAATAAGAAGAAATAAATATTTTAAATATAATATTTAAAAATCAATTAACATAAATAAAATAAATATTTATTTAGGACAAAATTTATAATATTTTAGAATCAAAAAAAATTGCAAAAAATAATTGAAATTTAACAAAATGATTGCAAATTTTTCAAATTAATAAAAAAAAATGAAATCAATTAAAAATTGAGGAAAGTACTTTAAACAATCATAAAAACTTTTTAAACATAAAGAAAATAATTTAAATTTGAGAAAAATTCTTCAGAATCTTAAAAATAAATTAATAGCTGTTATTTTGTATGATAAATATGTAGTTACCCTTATATGGTCCTCTTGGACTGCGGGTGTTTTGTGGTAAATAAATAAATAAATAAATAAATAAAATAAATAAAACAAAATTGAAAAATGAAAAATTAGAGAAAATAATTGAAAATTGAAAAACATGGTTAAAAATTGAGATAAATAAATTAAAATTTAAAAAAATAATTAAAATCGAGGAAAATAATTAAACAAATTACATAAAGTATTTTAAATAAAAGAAAGATAAACAAAATTTGAGAAAAATGCTTAAAACTTTCAGAAATTCATTGAAATATACGAAAACATTTAAAAATTAGAGTAAAGAAAAGAAAATAAACATAATTTAAAATTGAACAGAACAAATTTTAATTAAAGAGAAATAAGTAAAAACTTTTTGGCAATTATGAAAAAGAACAAGAAAAAAAACGAAAGTAATTGAAAATTGAAGAAAATAATATGGATAGGGGAGAGTGGCTATCAATGTACCGGGTTTTTTTTAAGGTCATAGTACTTATTGAATTTCACCAATTTCAAGCACTTCTTTGCATCAATATAAAACTACAACACTTATCTAGGTAATGCACACATATTTTACACGATTTATTTTCATTAAATAATAGAATTTAGGGTTTTTCTAAAGTAACAAGCTATTTTCATTTTCAACAACCTGGGTACACAATGAACCACCTCTATAAAAATACTAAAAATGTTTAACAATAGTAATATTGCAATTTTCACTTTGTAAAAAAACTTATTTTCTATCAAATACTATAAAAAATTATTACTTAACACCTTTAATTGATAATGTATAACATAAATATACCTCAAATTTAAGTTAACTATCTAAAATGGCATTTTAGTTCTGCTATGTTGAGAAAAGTACTGATAACAATTGCTGTAACATGCTGTACGCATGCTTAGTTTTATAATCAGGCATACCACTCTAGAAATCGAAAATACACTGAAATTCCAGGTGGTTCATTGTTCCCTGGTACATTGAATCAACATGACATTTGCAACAAAAATGGTTTTTTATAACTTCATCCAATATTTCAAAATCTTTATCTCATTAGAATATTGTAGTTAAGGTCCAAAACAAAATAAATCGTAAGTACATTTATTTTTAAATGGCCTTATTTCAATTAAAAAACGTGTTTTTATGTTAGGTAAATTTTTTCTTCAGTACATCAAAAACAGTTTTTTCCAGTTTTCTCTGTAATGAATAAATCCACACGTCTCAAATTTATGGACGTAGTGTGTTTACGCAAACTTAATTTATATTTAAAAGTAGGAGAATTTTTATTTAATTGTTTCTGAGAAAATTGAAATGGTTCATTGAAAAAACTGGTACATTGATGGCCACTCTCCCCTAATGAAATAATTGTAAAGTCAGATAAAAAGTTAAAAATATTCTTAATTACGAAACAAATGTAAAGCATTGAAAATTAAAGGAAATAAATTTTGGAAAATAATTGAAAAATGTTTTTAAATTTTATAACTTGACGAAAAGAATTGAAATATGATACATTTAAATTATTTAAATAAATAAAGAAAAAATAATTGAAATTCGAAAAAAAATACATGAAGATCTTAGAATTCGATTTAAAAAAAGAAAATAACTAAAAATAGGAGAAAAGACTGGAAGAATGCTAAAAATAATTGAAATTTACGATAATTGATAAATTTTTTTGAAAATTATGAAAACAAAGAAAAATAATTGAAAATTGAAGATAATTATAGAAATTTGAGAAAAATACTTAAAAAATTTTAGATTTTTATTTTATAAAATGAGAAAAACTAAAAGTTGGAGAAAAGTCTGGAAGAAAGCTAAAAATAATTGAAATTTACGATCATTAATAAAAAAAATGTGAAATTCTGATAACAAATGAAAATATTTAGAAATTGAAGAAAATGTTTGAATTTTCAGAAAAATACTTAAAAATCTTAGAAAATAATTCTAGAAAATGAGAATAATAATTAACAATCGAGAAGAATAATTGAAAAATGATAAAATTAATTAAAAACTGACAAAAATAATTGAAATATGCTGAAAATAATTTAAGATTGAGAAAGAAAATTAAATTATAATGAAAATAATTTAAATAATATGAAAAATTGAAAACATTCAATAATATTTGAGCTAAATAACTGAAAAATAGAATATATGTTTAAAAAAAAATAATAATTACAAAATTACTTAAAAACTGTTAATTAAAGATAATAATTAAAAAAATCGCAGAAATAACTAAAATTGATGAAAATAATTGCAATATCGGATATATCTTTATAATTTTAATAATAATAATTTATTTTATGGTTTAGTATTTTAGCTTTATAATTACAAACTTTAATTCGTACGGTGTTAATGTTTAATGTTTTATTGCAGAAATCTACTTTCTTTTGTAACTTCTGTAATCACTTGAAAGTCTCCTTGAATAAATGCAAAAGGGCTTTAAATAGCTGAAAATTATGTTCATTTTGTGTACACTTAAGGTTTGCTTCCTCTTAGAGGAACCTAAGTAATTAAAACATTCAATACATATTAATTTCGTTACAAAAGAAAAATCTCCATGAATTCTATTAATTTCTGATAATTCCCTTCCTCTTTTCACCCCCTATGTTTTTGTTTCTGTATTTGATAAAATTTATAAATTCTATTATATTAGATTTTTGTAATTTTAGATAATTTATAGATAACCAATTATAAGTTTCGATAATTGCAAAAAATGGTTTTCACTCTTCTACATTTTTATTCAATTTTGGTATTTTCTAGATTACAGTTATATTTAAATTTGATGGTTTTCAAATGAATCATTCAAGTTATTTGATTTTCATATTACTGTTATTTAACTGTAAAAGTCTTTTTATTTTTTAACCCTCTGTAGCACGGTGGTTACCACCAAAATCTCCTTGATTTTTAAGATTTTTTTTATTAATTTATATATGCCTGACCCAATTCAAATAATAGATTACTTTTTATTTTTTGTAGAAAATTTACGTTTCCAAACTTTAATTTTAAAGTAAAGTCAAAGTCCTTTAAGTATCCGTCTGTTAAGTCGCACTTATCCTTATTTTTTGGTCACATACATTTTTACTCACACGAATTTGATACCCCCTCTGTAAATTTCTATTGTATTTTTGCAGCTGCGCTAAAGAACTTGAGATGGTTTTTAAATGTCATAACAGTAATTGAGTTAATATTAAATTTATTGAAAATGTTGTTGCTTTTGGTTTAAAATTTTTTTTATTATTAAATGGCAGAATTTGAAAAAAAACCATTTTTAATAATGTAAACAGTAAGTATAAATTTATTTGTTATTATGAAATTAAATATTTTAAATGTAAAAAAAAATAATAATAATTCATAAAAGTCAAAACTTTTGAATGATATAATTTTTAAGTTTTTCAACTTCTCTAAATCTAAAAATCATTATTAGAAAAATCATTATTGAATACAATTATTTTATAGAAAAATCATTATAGAGAAAATATTTATATGGCTTTCAAAAAATGTTTGCCGCAAAGGGCACACACTTTAAATAAGAATTGATTTCATCATTCTATGAATTTTTTTCCTGTGACATTATTTCTATGACATTTTTTCTGTAACATAAATTCTCTGACGTAATTTTCATGACGTCGCGAAAAAACGTCACGTATGTATGACATAAAATTCATGTCATATATTTTCGTAAGGGATAGAACATTGAGAGAAATCATGGAAATCGATACTCCTTTTGGTAGTAAAATAATCATTTTAGGAGGTGATTTTAGACAAGTTTTACCAATAAAAGAAAGAGGTACAAAATATTAAATTATGAACTTGTTTATTAAAAAGAGTAAATTGAGAAAGAAATTTTTAATATTTACATTATCTGAAAACATGCGAGCTTTACCAGAAGAAACAGAGTTTATAGATTTTCTGTTAGAAATTGGAAATGGTACAAATAATGATGTTAAAGATTGTGTCCATTTACTACAAAGAATTATTGAAAAAGGAAATGTTGATATTGCAAGAAATACGGATGAACACTTGATTAAAGAGAAAAAATTTCAAGAATTGTCATTTTATGCTATTTTGGCACCTAGAAATATTAATGTTAATAACACTAACAAACAAAATGTATTGTTATTAGATAACGATAAAGAAAAAGTATATAAAAGTATTAAATGTATAGATAATTCTGATAATGTTAATAATCATGATGTTATTTTACCAGAATATTTAAACACTTTATCGACATCTGGTTTACCACCACATTTATTACATTTGAGAATACCTTCAGTTGTAATGTTAATTAGAAACCTTAGCATTAATAAATGTTTATGTAACGGAACAAGGGCTTCCGTTTCCGGTACCGTTCGTGGTAGTTGGGAAAATTTTAAGTTGTGGTTTTGTGCAGAGGATAAGGTGTTTAGTGGGCAGTGAAATAGCGTGTGTGAGTTAAAAAGGTAAGAGAGTGTGTGTATTTTGCGTGGGTGATTGAGGTTTGAGTGTAAGAGAAAAGAGTGTGTGTGAAATAAGGGTAAAAGTAAGGGTGAATTAGAGGTTAGGTGTGTCTGAGGGGGAAGTGTGCGGTGAGAGGAGAGAGAAAGGCTGGGCAGGTGAGAAGAGAGACAAAGGTTGGGCAGGCGAGAGCAGAGTGAAAGGCTGGGTAGGTGTGAGGTGAGAGAAAGGTTGGGTAGGTGACAGAAAGACTGGGTAGGTGAGAATACCGGAGAGAGATGAGTGGTAAGGATGAGATGGAGGTTGACAGGGTGCAGCAGATGGCAGAAGGTGACGGGACTAACCCAGAGCAGGCGGGTGAAAGCGCGCCTGTTCAAAAGGAAGTCCTAGCAGAGGACGAGGTGTTCCTGACCCCGAAGACGGGAGTGGAGTCAGAGGCTGTCAGAAGGGGTAGGCTCAGTAATTTTGCGAGGGTGCAGCGTGCGGGTAGTCTGGGCTCGGAGGGGGATTTAAGGAAATATTTAGGAGAAAAAGGGAGGAAAAGAATTAGGGACGAAGGATATTTTGAGGATTGTATGGAACGGGTGACGACAGCGGTGAGAGAATTAGCAGTAGGGACAAGAGAGAGATTCGAAAAGATGGAGGGGGAGTTAGAAAATTGTAAAACAAGAGAGGAGAGTAGAGAGCAACAGTTAAATGAAATATGGGAGGAGATAGGAAAAATGAGAGGGAAGTTGGACAAGTGGGATGAAGGGTGGAAGAAAGAAAAAGAGAAGGTGAAGGAGATGTGTGATAGGGTAGAAAGGAGAAGAGAGGTGGAAGTAGGCGAGAGAAAGGAGTGGGAGAAAAGAATAGAAAAATTGGAAGGGTGGAGCAGCACCAAGGGGGAGGAGAGGGATATAGTGAAGCTAAATGGAGGGGATGTGGAGGAAAAGGTAAAAGTGTTGGAGAGGAAATTAGAGCGAATCGAGAAAGATAGAAGGAAGGCTAATGTGATAATAAGAGGATTAAAAGTAGAAAGAGGAAAGGAGAAGGAAGAGGTAGAAAAGATATTAAAGGAGATAGAGGCGAAGGTATCAGTGAAGAGAGTTGTGGGGGTAGGAGGGATGGATAGGCAGAGACCGACGGTATGTGTAGTGGAGTTAGGGAGTGAAGAGGAGAAATGGCAGGTAATGGAGAAGAAAAAAGCGTTGAGAGGTAGGATAGAGAGGATAGAGGAAGATTTAACGCAGGAGGAGAGAAGAGTAAGCTGGTGGATTAATCAGAGAGCCTGGGAGGAGAGAGGAAAGGGGAAGAGGGTAAGAGTGGGAAGAGGGTGTCTATGGATAGATGGTGAGAGACTAAAATTGGAGGAGAGAGAGGGAGGAGTGATGGAGTTTAGAAGGGAGGGTAACGAGTTGGAGGAAAAGGAAAAGAGAGAGGAGGGGTTTCAGGAATAAGGAAGAAGAAAGTAGGAGGTATCAGGGAAGGCAAAGGGATCACAGTGGCTTTTTGGAATGTAGCGGGGTTAGGGAATAAGGATGATGGCTTTTGGACAACAATAGAAAAATGGGATGTGGTGTTTCTGAGTGAGACTTGGGTGGATGAGGGAGATTGGAGAAAGTTAAAATGGAAGGCTCCCAAGGGTTATGTGTGGGAGGTGCAAGCAGCAGTAAAAGAAAAGAAGGCTGGCAGAAAGTTGGGTGGAATGTTGGTAGGAGTGAGAAAGAGCATAAGGTGGTCGAAGAAAAAGAAGGGAGAGAGAGGCACGGAGGAATGTATGGAGAGGAGAATAAAGATTGGGAAAGAGGAAATGTGCCTGGTAGGGATGTACAGAAGGAGAGGAGAGGAGGAAGGGTGGGATAGGCTAGAGGAGTGGATGGAAGAAGGCAAAGATAAGATAGTGATAATAGGAGGTGATCTCAATGTGTGGACAGGGGAAAGGGGAGGGGGTTGTTGGGATGAAGAAAAACAGGACTTTTGTAGGAATTCAAAGCACAAAGAGGTGGATCAGGAGGGAAGGAGATTGTTGTGGATGCTTGGAGAGAGAGGGTGGTCGATATTAAATGGTAATACAATGGGGGATGAAAAAGGAGAATTTACGTTTCATGGGAAAGGCAACTCGGTGATCGATTATATATTGGCGGAGGAGAAAGGGAGGAGGTTGGTGAGGAGGCTAGAAGTGGGTAATGAGGTGTGGTCGGATCACTTCCCAGTGGTGATAGAATTCAAGGCCGAGAAAGAAAAGACGAAAAAGAAGGTAGGGGGGAAAAGAGAAAGGAGGGTAAAGAGGATGGGAAAATGGAAGGAGGATAGCTTAAAGAAGTATCAGATTAAAATGGAAGAGTGGGATTTAGAAGAGACAAGGGAAATTGGAGTTGAGGACAGATTGTCAGGTCTAAGAAAGAGAATAGGGGTCGCGAAGGAGGAGATAGGAAGGGAGTTAGAGGAAGAAGTGTTGGGGTACGGGGGATGGTGGGATGAGGAGTGTGAAAGGAGTAAGGAGGCGTTAAGAGAGGATATAAGGAACTGGAGAAAAGGATGGTTAGATAAGGGAGAATATAATAGGAGGCATAGAGTGCACGGACGGCTTTTAGAGATGAAGAGGGAATTAGATAGGAAGAAGTTTATGGAGAGAGTGGAAAAAGCGATAAGAGAGGGCAAAGAATGGGAAGTAATAAATAGAGAGAGGAGGAAAAGACAGGAGATAAATCAAGAGATTAGCTTAGAGGAATGGACGAGATACTTTAAGGAGATGTACGGAGGGGTAGGGGTGAGAGTTAGGGGAGAGGGCAGGAAAGTAAGAGGGAGGGTCGAGGGAGAGGAAGAGGTTAGTAGGGAGGAGGTCAGAAGGGCAATAGATAAACTGAAGAGGGATAAAGCAGCTGGGATGGAAGGAATGGAAAATGAGGAATTGAAGTATGGGGGGGAAGGAGTAAGGGAAGAGATATGGAAAGTGATCAAAGATGTATGGATAGGGAAAGGATGGCCGGAGGAGTGGAAGACAGGGGTGATAGTGCCTATAGTAAAGAAGGGGGAAGGAAGAAATGTGGGAGATTATAGGGGAATCACGTTGATGCCAGTGGTGTATAAGGTTTATGCGGAGGTAATCAGGAGTAGACTAGAAAAGAAGGTGGAAGGGCTAGGGTGCATCCCACATAATCAAACGGGATTTAGAAAGGGAATGGGGACGATGGACAATATATATGTGCTGAATCACTTAGTGAGCAGGGGATTAGAGAAAAAAGGGGGAAAAGTGGTGGCGGTGTTTGTCGACTTCAAATCGGCATTCCCGTCAGTTAACAGGGGGGTTCTATGGAAGGTCTTAAAGGATAGAGGAATAGAGGAGAGTATGATAGAGAGGATAAAAGAGATTTATGAAGACTCAAGAGTAAAGGTTAGAGTGGGAGGGAAATATGGGAGGGAATTCTGGCTGGGAAGAGGGTTAATGCAGGGCTGTCCTCTGAGTCCTTTGCTATTCAATTTATTGATAGCGGATGTGGAGGAAAGGCTATGGAGGAGAGGGAAAGGTGGAGTAGTGCTAGGGAGATCGAGGATATATACCCTGGCGTACGCGGATGATATAGTGTTGCTTGCGGAGGATATGAGTGGAATGAGGTTGTTAATGAGTGAATTTGAGAAGTATGTGTGTGAGAGAGACTTGTGGGTGAATGTGGATAAGACGAAAGTGGTGAGATTCAGGAAAAGGAAGGATGTGAGAGGGGAGGTGCTGAGATTGAATGGGAAGGTGGTGGAAGAGGTGAATGAATTTTGTTATTTAGGATATTGGTTTGAGTCGAATGGATCGAATGAGTTGAATGTGAGGAAGAGAGTGGAAAAGGCTAGTAAAGTTATGGGTCAAGTGTGGGGGATAGGGAAGAGAAGGTTTAAGAATGATTGGAAAAGAAGAGTGTGGATGTTTGATGCGTTGGTGTGGTCTGTAGTCAGTTATGGGGTGGAAATATGGGGATGGAGAGAGAGAGGGTTGGTTGAACGGTTGCATGAAAGGTTTCTGAGGTGGGTGATGGGGGTGAGTGGAAGCTGCCCAGGGTATATGATCCGAGAGGAACTGAGTAGAGATAAAATGATGGTGCGGCAAAGGAAAAGAGTATGGGGTTTTGAGGAGAAGCTAAGGAATGGAGGGGGTAGTAGAATAGCACAGTTGTGTTGGAAGGCTGTTAGGGAAAGAGAGGAGAATGGGACGGAGAGTAGAATTGGTTGGGAGAGAGATAGATGGGTGGTAAGAAAGGAGGAAAAAGGAATGAAGGTGAGGGGTTGGGAGGAATTGGAAAAGCTTATAAGGGAAAAGGATCAGGAGGAGAGATGGGAGAAAATCAAGGAGTCTAGATACAACAGATGGTATGGGATGGTGAAGAATGAAGGTGTACCAAGGTATTTGAATGCATGGAAGAAAGAGAAAAAATGGAACAGGGTGTTAAGGTTTAGGATGGGTGAGGGTATGAAAGAGTGCAGATATTGGATGAATGAGGAGGAGAAGATGTGTAGGGTATGTGGGTTTGAGGTGGAGGATTGGGCGCATGTGTTGGATAGATGTACTGGAGTGAATGAGGAAGGAAAGGGCATAGGGGAGTGTGTAGGTTGGGTTTTGGATGAAAGTGGGCAAGGGGAAGTATGGATGAAGGAGCTAGAAGAACGGAGAGAGAGAATGAGATTAGGAACGGGGTATTAAAAGATGGATTGAATAAATAGTAAAGAGTAAGTAAAGTCGCGAGGCTCGCTTATGAGAGCACTACGGTTAGGAAACGGAAGCCCTGGCACTAGAAGAGAGTACGTAGATGGTAGAATTGCGTTTGGCGATGTAGGTTAAGACTCGATGTATATAGTATGTAAGAATATTGTAAAGGGAACGGGAGCCCTTCGAGCCCGTAAAAGGGAGAATAAACAATTTATATGTAACGGAACAAGATTATTGGTGTTAGATTTACCATATCATGTAATTAAAGCTGAAATATTGACCGGAGATATGTGTGGGAATATTGTATTTATACATCGTATATTATTAAATTATTATATTGTGAGAATTTTTATCCTTCTACATTCAAGAGAAGACAAATTCCAATCAAACTAGCCTTCGCTATTACTATTAATACATATTAAGGACAGACATTTTATAAAATTGCAATTGATTTAAGAAAATATGTAATTAATCAGGGTTAATTGTATGTATCATTGTCAAGGGATCGCTCTTTTGATTCAGTTAAACTATATCTAGGTAATCAAAGAAGTTAAAAATATATTAAGAATTATGTTTATAAAGAAATTTTTTAATAGGTTTAATAAAATTATGAAATATATTGTTATATTGTCATGAAATTTAAATATAAGTTTCTATATTACAGTTAACATTACTTTTTGTATAGCTCATTTAGAATGTAATTTCGACTTTAATTAAAGATTAAAATTTAATACATTTAAAATTTTTAATTTCAAAAAAAAGAAAATAGTTTAAAATTACATCTTTCATTATAATTCTAAATAATTAAAGACATTCCTGTCTCTAAACAACTTAATTTATTAAAAAATAGTCATAGGGTAATTCGAGGAGAGATAGATCATGAGGTGATATAGATTACTTCTAGACATTTTGAATCTCTTTCACTTATAGGTCTGGTTATTTGTCAGTTAGCATGTCATGATACATAGACTAAAAGTTCAAAGGGTCTTTTCATTACCAAGTTTATTTAGAAAGCAAAAGGACAAGCACTTTTTTATTTGTTAATAAAAATACTCCAATATTTTTGTCGCGTGTTAAATATAATAATTTTTTCCTTTAGTCATTATGATTTGTTACTAAAGTAATACGTACGTCGAAGTATGGCTGTTATTGCAAGGTAAATATATGTAATAAAACATGATTCCAAAACTTATTTTAATTTATCGCGCACCTTACTTTTTGTGGATGTTCGAAGAGAGATGGTTCACTGCTCTATAAATATATGACTAAGTAAAACATAACTTTTTTTAATGAATGTACAATTTTTTAATTTCTGAATAAGTACAATTTTCATTTAGCAATAAGTGATATTTTCACTTTCCTTAGATATATATATATAGGTTGTGTTATTTACCTTGTACATTTAGTACAAGGTAAACTAATTTTAACAAATTTGTAAATATATGTAGTAAATATTGAGTGGCCAAAATTGATTTTAAGGACGTTGGAACCCGAAGCTGAGAGTGGCGTAGAAACACTTTTTCCTCCTTTGCTCGAAAATTTCCCTTTTATGAATTTTTTTTAAAAACACTGGACACTTTTTCAAAAAAAGGGCTATGGTAGACAAAAGTATTTGAGATAAGGAATTTATTAAACATTTGTTTTCTGCAAACAAATGTGCCTAGGAGCGTCAAAATTAACTCCCGTTTTGACATTGCAAGATTTTCCGTAAAAGATGGCCGCCGCTCGTCAGCTGGGCATACAGGCTACGTGACATGGGCATCAAGTGAGATGACGGCGGCCATCTTTTACGGAAAATCTTGCAATGTCAAAACGGGAGTTAATTTTGACGCTCGTAGGCACATTTGTTTGCATAAAACAAATGTTTAAAAAATTCCTTATCTCAAATACTTTTGTCTACCATAGCCCTTTTTTTGAAAAAGTGTCCAGTGTTTTTAAAAAAAATTCATAAAAGGGAAATTTTCGAGCAAAGGAGGAAAAAGTGTTTCTACGCCACTCTCAGCTTCGGGTTCCAACGTCCTTAAGTCAAAGTGTTTACATAACCTAAATTTTAAAAATTTGATGAAATCGATTTAATTGTTTATAGAGTAAAATAAATTGATCCATAACAGATAAAGAATAAGAGGAACCTATTTATGCAAAATAATTGTTTATTTTTACATGTTCTTTGTTTATTTATATTGTTTGAAAAAATTAATTTTTTTTCTATCCCGTCATTAAATAAAACGTTGCTGTCAATAGATATTTATAGCAATAAAGTTTCAAAATTTTCTTTCATAATTAGTATAATCAAGGCATCATACATGTTTTTTTTTGCTCAATTCGCTCGGTCCTAGGAGACGAAAAACACATTTAGGGCTCAAAGATGGTTAGTTCACACCCCTTTTTTGGTAAAAACATACATTAAGCTTAGGAAATCTAAAATTCCTTCACAATGTTCGCCTTTCAATCAATCACGGTTTTTAAAACTGCCTTGTAGCTAAAAGTTATGTCAAATAGAGCTTGTCTAATTCCTGGGCTCCAATCGCTCTCTCAGTGAAATACCGTAAACAAAATATTCTCAAGTATGTAATTATTAGAACTTGCATTTGGCCTAACTTTTAACTATTTGAATTCGTATTTGTTATAAACTTAAAATTACTTAACTTGCATTTGCGATTTGCATTTCTTAAAATTTTCAACTTCTCGAAATCGTATTTTATTTATTTATTCAAGTTCCTAGGGCTAAAGTATTTGTTGGTACTTCTACACTCCAAACTTGTGGTTGCATTTGTCCTAACACTAAATTTGCATTTTTTCGAATCTTTCAAATCACCAAACTCGTATTTAGCAAAATATTAAACTACCCACATTTAGAACTATAAGAACTTCTAAATCTCTGAATTTCCATTTGTCTGAACATTAAAATAACTAAACTTACATTTGTTAAAATTTTGAAACACACGAATTTGCATTTGTCCAAACTTTGAAATCACTGAACTCACGTTTGGTTGAATTTTAAAATCTCCGAATTTGCATTTGACTGAACTTTTAAATGACCGAACTTTCATTTATTCGAACTTTCAAATCACCAAACTTGCATTTGTCATATATTACATCGATCTATCTTCAATAACATTTTTTTTCACTTTTTTTGTAAATGCTACTTTCTTTCTTCTGATATTTGCTTACAATTTATTTTTAACAATTGTCAAAAAAGAGGAAACTGTGGAAAATTAATATTTAGTCAACATTTAAGGAAGGTGAAGTTAAACAGACCTTTCTATTGATAGTTCAGGTAATTCTAAGGATTTTCGTGACAAAATATAAAATAGAATTCAGAACAATAGTGATATAATTATTACAACCCTATTCCCGTTACATCATACTCTATAAGCTGTCCTTTATTTATTCATATGTTAAAATGACACCATGACATGGCGCGCATAGCGCGCAGTTTTTGACCTAGTAAACATAAAATTTTTTAAGGACTGGACGAGCTTTACAATTGTTGACAAATTCACTAATTTTAACTCAATTACGAGCAAAACTCAAATCCACCCTTCTAAATCAACCCTTAGATCTGAAATTACCTTTTTTTAGAAAAATGCAAATAAGTGTGTTGTAAATTTTCTGCAAACGTTAAATTACACTAAGAAGTCATTAAATATGAGTAAATTTATTTCACTATGATTTGAAATCAAAACCACCGTTTTAAAAACCACCCCTATTTAAATTACAACCCTTTGGAAAAATTACAAAAATTAATAAACATAAAATTTTTTTAAGGACTGGACGAGCTTTACAATTGTTGACAAATTCACTAATTTTAACTCAACTACGAGCAAAACTAAAAACCACTTTTCTAAATCAACCATGGGATCTAAAATTAACTTTTTTTAGAAATATGCAAAGAAGTGGATGTTGAAAATTTTCTGCAAACGTTACATTACACCAAGAAGTCAATAAATGTAAGTAGATATATTTTATCATGATTTAAAAACAAAACCGCTCTTTTAGAAACCACTCCCTATTCCAATTACAATCCTTTAAAAAAATTACAAAAATTAATAAATATAAAATTTTTTTATGGCCTGAATGGGCTTTAAAATTGTTGACAAATTCCCTATTTTTAACTTAACTACGATCAAGACTAAAAAGCACCATTTAGAAACAAACCTTTATCTAAAAAGAACTCTTTTTAGAAATATGCACAGAAGTGGTGTAAATTAACGTATACAGAAAATTTGCAACACCTACTTCCTAGCGTAATTTTAAAAAGAGTTAATTTAAAATCTAAGGGTTGATTTAAAATGTGGTTTTCAGTATTGCTCGTAGTTAAGATAAAATTAGTGAATTTCTCAACGACTTTAAAGCCCATGATGTCCTAAAAAAATTTATGTTTATGAATTTTTGAAATTTTTCTAAAGGGTTGTAATTGGAATAGGGAGTGGTTTCTAAGAGGGTGGTTTTTAAAAGGGTAGTGTTAATTTTAAATAATGGTAAAAAACTGTAGTAACATTCAATGATTTCTTGGAGTAATTTGACGTTTGCCGGAAATTTATAATATCCATTTATTTTCATTTTCCTAAAAAGAGTTAATTTTAGATTTAAGGGTTGATTTATAAGGGTGGTTTTCAGATTTGCACGTAGTTGAGTTAAAATTAGTTAATTTGTTAACAATTGTAAAGCTCGTCCAGTCCTTAAAAAAATTTTATGTTTATTAATTTTTGTAATTTTTCCAAAGGGTTGTAATTTAAATAGGGGTGGTTTTTAAAACGGTGGTTTTGATTTCAAATTATGGTAATATGAATCTACCCATATTTAATGACTTCTTGGTGTAATTTAACGTTTGCAGAAAATTTACAACATACACTTATTTGCATTTTTCAAAAAAAAGGTAATTTCAGATCAAAGGGTTGATTTAGAAGGGTGGATTTGAGTTTTGCTCGTAGTTGAGTTAAAATTAGTAAATTTGTCAACAATTGTAAAGCTCGTCCAGTCCTTAAAAAAATTTTATGTATATTACTTTATGTAATTTTTCCAAAGGGTTGTAATTTGAATAGGGGGTGGTTTCTTAAAGGGTGGTTTTAATTTCAAATCATGGTAAATGAATGTAGTCAAATTTTATGACTCCTTGGTGTGATTAAACGTTTGCAGAAAATTTACAACATACTCTTATTAGCATTTTGCTAAAAAAAGTTTATTTTAGATCTAAGGGTTGATTTAGAAGGGTGGATTTGAGTTTTGCTCGTAGTTAAGTTAAAATTAGTGAATTTGTCAACAATTGTAAAGCTCGTCCAGTCCTTAAAAAAATTTTATGTATATTACTTTATGTAATTTTTCCAAAGGGTTGTAATTTGAATAGGGGGTGGTTTCTTAAAGGGTGGTTTTAATTTCAAATCATGGTAAATGAATCTAGTCACATTTTATGACTCCTTGGTGTAATTAAACGTTTGCAGAAAATTTACAACATACTCTTATTAGCATTTTGCTAAAAAAAGTTTATTTTAGATCTAAGGGTTGATTTAGAAGGGTGGTTTTTAGTTTTGCTCGTAGTTGAGTTAACATTAGTGAATTTGTCAACAATTGTAAAGCTCGTCCAGTCCTTAAAAAAATTTTATGTATATTACTTTATGTAATTTTTCCAAAGGGTTGTAATTTGAATAGGGGGTGGTTTCTTAAAAGGTGGTTTTAATTTCAAATCATGGTAAATGAATCTAGTCACATTTTATGACTCCTTGGTGTTATTAAACGTTTGCAGAAAATTTACAACATACTCTTATTAGCATTTTGCTAAAAAAAGTTTATTTTAGATCTAAGGGTTGATTTAGAAGGGTGGTTTTTAGTTTTGCTCGTAGTTGAGATAACATTAGTGAATTTGTCAACAATTGTAAAGCTCGTCCAGTCCTTAAAAAAATTTTATGTATATTACTTTATGTAATATTTCCAAAGGGTTGTAATTTGAATAGGGGGTGGTTTCTTAAAAGGTGGTTTTAATTTTAAATCATGGTAAATGAATCTAGTCACATTTTATGACTCCTTGGTGTGATTAAACGTTTGCAGAAAATTTACAACATACTCTTATTAGCATTTTGCTAAAAAAAGTTCATTTTAGATCTAAGGGTTGATTTAGAAGGGTAGTTTTTAGTTTTGCTCGTAGTTGAGTTAAAATTAGTGAATTTGTCAACAATTGTAAAGCTCGTCCAGTCCTTGAAAAAATTTTATGTTTATTAATTTTTGTATTTTTTCCAAAGGGTTGTAATTTCAATAGGGGTGGTTTTTAAAAGGGTGGTTTTGATTTCAAATCATGGTAACATCAATCTAGTCACATTTAATGACTCCTTGGTGTAATTTAACATTTGCAGAAAATTTACAACATCCACTTATATGCATTTTAATAAAAAGTGTTTATTTTAGATCTAAGGGTTGATTCTAAAGGGTGGTTTTCATTTTTGATCGTACTTAAGTTACAATTAGTTTATTTGTATACGATTTTAAAGCCCTTTCAGTCCTTAAGAATATTTTTTGTTCATTAACATTCGCAATTTTTCATATGGTTGTATTTGAAATAGGGGTGGTTTCTAAAAGGGTGGTTTTAAATTTAAATCATTGTGAAATGAATCTAGTCTAACCTGATAACTTTTTTGTAATTTTTAATGCCAGCTAAATGTTTTTAATTCATTCATCCTACTATTCACAACTATTGATGATTTTTTACTTAAAGGTAGTTTTTTAAGGGTGGTTTTAAGTCTTATGCACTTTTGGCTTATTTCTATAGATGTTTTGCGTGTAAAACGACCTAAACTGTTTAATATTTATATTTCTATTTTTATTTCTGACGAAATTATTTTGCTGTTTTGCACAGTTTTTTAACTTTATTAACTTAATGTTTATATGCAATTTAAAAAAAATTGTGACGTTATGGAGATAAACGGGCACCAGATTCGGTTTCAGCGATCGAAAATACTTCAGGAAATCATGGTCCGGTTCGGGGAAGCAAAAAAAAAATTTTTGTGGACCTGTGTTATATAACTATTGTTCTGAATTCTATTTTATATTTTGTCACGAAAATCCTTAGAATTACTTGAACTATCAATAGAAAGGTCTGTTTAACTTGAGCTTCCTTAAATGTTGACTAAATATTAATTTTCCACAGTTTCCTCTTTTTTGACAATTGTTAAAAATAAATTGTAAGCAAATATCAGAAGAAAGAAAGTAGCATTTACAAAAAAAGTGAAAAAAAATGTTATTGAAGATAGATCGATGTAATATATGACAAATGCAAGTTTGGTGATTTGAAAGTTCGAATAAATGCAAGTTCGGTCATTTAAAAGTTCAGTCAAATGCAAATTCGGAGATTTTAAAATTCAACCAAACGTGAGTTCAGTGATTTCAAAGTTTGGACAAATGCAAATTCGTGTGTTTCAAAATTTTAACAAATGTAAGTTTGGTTATTTTAAAGTTCAGACAAATGGAAATTCAGGGATTTAGAAGTTCTTACAGTTCTAAATGTGGGTAGTTTAATAATTTGCTAAATACGAGTTCGGTGATTTAAAAGATTGGAAAAAATGCAAATTTAGTGTTCGGACAAATGCAACCACAAGTTTGGAGTGTAGAAGTACCAACAAATACTTTAGCCCTAGGAACTTCAATAAATAAATAAAATACGATTTCGAGAAGTTGAAAATGTTAAGAAATGCAAATTGCAAATGCGAGTTTAGTAATTTTAAATTTATAACAAATACGAATTCGGGAAGTTAAAAGTTAGGACAAATGCAAGTTCTGATAATTACAAATTCTGACAAATGCAAATTAAGAGAATTACGAATTCGGGTAATTAAATTTCAGGCAATTATAAGTTCGGTCCATTATAAGTTCAGTCAATTAGGTTTTGGAGGTAATACATGCGATCCAATAAAAGTAATTTTATAAAATATTTGAGAATATTTTGTTTACGGTATTTCGCTGAGAGAGCGATTGGAGCTCAGAAATTAGACAACCTCTATTTGACATAACCTTTAGCTACAAGACAGTTTTAAAAACCGTGATTGGTTGAAAGGCGAACATTGTGAAGGAATTTTAGATTTCGTAAGCTTAATGTATGTTTTTACCAAAAAAGGGGTGTGAAGTAACCATCTTTGAGCCCTAAATGTGTTTTTCGTCTCCTAGGACCGAGCGAATTGAGCAAAAAAACATGTGTGATGCCTTGATTATACTAATTATGAAAGAAAATTTTAAAACTTTATGGCTATAAACATCTATTGACAGCAATGTTTTATTTAATGACGGAATAGAAAAAAATTTAATTTTTTCAAACAATATAAATAAACAAAGAACATGTAAAAATAAACAATTATTTTGCGTAAATAGGTTCCTCTTATTCTTTATCTGTTATGGATCTATTTATTTTACTCCATAAACAATTAAATCGATTTCATCAAATTTTTAAAATTTAGGTTATGTAAACACTTTGACTTAAAATCAATTTGGCCACTCAATATTCACTACATATATTTACAAATTTGTTAAAATTAGTTTACCTTGTACTAAATTTTACTAAAATGTGATTAATTAATTAATTTTAAAGAAAAAATAGAATAAGTTTTTCTTCCAAATATGGTTTACCACCCCTAAGCTCCAAGTGCTTTCTTAGGGAAATACCGTAAACACCAGCGACGTAAATTTCAACGTATCCGTGTGATTTTATCTTGCAATTACATGCCTGCAATCTTGCGTTGAACGTTGGTACAGGGAAGCACATACCAAAACTGTTTGTGAACTAAGTCGAAATATAAAAAGTAAAAACACAACACATATATATATATATATCTAAGGAAAGTGAAAATATCAGTTATTGCTAAATGAAAATTTTACTTATTACTTATTACTTCGAACATCCACAAAAAGTAAGGTGCGCGATAAATTAAAATAAGTTTTGGAATCATGTTTTATAACATATATTTACCTTGCAATAACAGCCATACTTCGACGTACGTATTACTTTAGTAACAAATCATAATGACTAAACGAAAAAATTATTATCTTTAACACGCGACAAAAATATTGGAGTATTTTTTTTAACAAATAAAAAAGTGCTTGTCCTTTTGCTTTCTAAATAAACTTGGTAATGAAAAGACCTTTTGAACTTTTAGTCTATGTATCATGACATGCTAACTGACTAATAATCAGACCTATAAGTGAAAGAGATTCAAAATGTCGAGCAGTAATCTATCTCTCCTCGACTTACCCTATGACTATTTTTTAATTAAGTTGTTTAGAAACAGGAATGTCTTTTATTATTTATAATTATAATTAAAGATATAACTTTAAACTATTTTCTTTTTTTGAAATTAAAAATTTTAAATGTATTAAATTTTAATCTTTAATTAAAGTCGAAATTACATTCTAAATGAGCTATACAAAAAGTAATGTTAACTGTAATATAGAAACTTATATTTAAATTTCATGACAATATAACAATATATTTCATAATTTTATTAAACCTATTAAAAAATTTCTTTATAAACATAAGTCTTAATATATTTTTCACTTCTTTAATTACCTAGATATAGTTTAACTGAATCAAAAGAGCGAACCCTTGACAATGATATATACCATTGAACCTGATTAATTACATATTTTCTTAAATCAATTGCAATTTTATGAAATGTCTGTCCTTAATATTTATTAATAGTAATAGCGAAGGCTAGTTTGATTCGAATTTGTCTTCTCTTGAATGTAAAAGGATAAAAATTCTCACAATGTAATAATATACGATGTATAAATGCAATATTCCCACACTTATCTCCGGTCAATATTTCAGCTTTAATTACATGATTTGGTTAATCTAACACCAATAATCTTGTTCCGTTACATAAACATTTATTAATGCTAAAGTTTCTAATTAACATTACAACTGAATGTATTTTTAAATGTAATAAATGTGGTGGTAAACCAGATGGCGATAAAGTGTTTAAATATTCTGGTAAAAAAACATCATGATTATTAACATTATCAGAATTATCTATACATTTAATACTTTTATATACTTTTTCTTTATCGTTATCTAATAACAATACATTTTGTTTGTTAGTGTTATTAACATTAATATTTCTAGGTGCCAAAATAGCATAAAATGACAATTCTTGAAATTTTTTCTCTTTAATCAAGTGTTCATCCGTATTTCTTGCAATATCAACATTTCCTTTTTCAATAATTCTTTGTAGTAAATGGACACAATCTTTAACATCATTATTTGTACCATTTCCTATTTCTAACAGAAAATCTATAAACTCTGTTTCTTCTGGTAAAGCTCGCATGTTTTCTTTCACAATTTACTCTTTTTAATAAACTAGTTCATAATTTAATATTTTGTACCTCTTTCTTTTATTGGTAAAACTGGTCTAAAATCACCTCCTAAAATGATTATTTTGCCACCAAAAGGAGTATAGATTTGCATGATGTCTCTCAATGTTCTATCCATAATTTTTAAAGCATACCTTGGTGCCATTGGAGCTTCATCCCAAATAAAGACGTTACAACTTTTAAAACCAAACCTTCTTTAGACTGTAGTTTAATACTGGATGATGAATCACTATATAACGGCACAGGTAATCCCAATACTTTGTGAACAGTTATATCCATAGAAAGTAAAGTTGCAGCTATTCCTGTAAAAGCCACATTACAAACATTTTTACCTTCACTTCTTAGTAAATGCCACAAAGTTATATACATAAATGTCTTGCTAGATCCTCCAGAACCATCCACATATAAGTTACAACAAGTTTTTTTGCCACAATTGTTTACTGCATTTAATACAGAATCAACAACAATCTTTCTATCTTTTTTTGCCTTAGACTCTTTCTTCGTCAAAATTCACAAAAAAATCAATTTCTAAATTCTCACATTCATCTTCAACATCGGTTAATCCAGGAAAATCATGAAGGTGATATCCTTCTTCAGACAATAATTCTCTTATATTAATATATGCCTTATTTTCAGCTATTACATTATCAAAATCTCTGACATAATCTTCTGACTTATGAGCTTTAAACTGTTTCCTAAGTTCACCTGCATTTATTGGACGACAGTGAATTAAAATCCTTACAAATAATTCACGAAGTGAATAAGGCATCATCCACAAAGAAGCTTCCTCTAATGTTTCGTTCCATTCCTGATCATTTTCAATAAGTCCTAACACTAAACAAGCAGACGTAAAACTCTGATGAATTACTCCATCAACAGTTCTTAATGATTCATATGAAATTGCACTTTTTACTGTAAAGAGTAACAATCTAAGATGAAACAATTCTATATCACTTGTATTAACAGAATACATTGTTCCTATCACTTTCTCTTTATTACTTCTCTCGATCCACTCACATTCCTTTTTATCCCATCTGTAATATTCTGGAATTTTAGTATAAAAAAATTTATGAGCATTAGTATTACGTTTATTTAAATTAAAATAATCAGATAACTGTGTATTTTTGTTAAAATCAAATGATATTTCTTGACTTCCTTGTTTTTGTTGAATAAAAACATTTGGTTCATTCGGTAAATGCAGCGGTGAACGACATATGCTATGACTTTTTTTGGATAAATGTTTACTTAAAACTCTCCATGCAGTTTCAACTGGACCTACGTATCCATTTTCTTCATAATGATTTATTTCATTATGATTAATAGTAGATTCTCCATTACTATTGGTAATGATAATTGATGCGGAATCATGACACTTTTAAATATTTATTTATATAAATATTTCACCGACTTAATACTTGATACTACTTCAACATTTATTTGACAATTAAATTTTTTGACAATTAAGAAAATAAGGTACACCACAGCGATTGTCAACAACATAACCATTTGGCTTCATATAAGTTTTACCTGCATCTCTTAGAAGATATGAGACATAACAATTATCTTCTACGGTAGTTTCTTCTTGTAAAATTTCAGGAAAATTTTTAGAACATTTTCCATCAACTAAACACCAATCTCCACAAGGACCATAAATATTATTTGCCATTATAATTTCATGCAATGTGAGATTTACATTCTTATCAGGTATCTCAGCTGAAATGTAACGATCAACAACTTCTGGTGATAATATTTTAGAATCAGTTGCCAAAATCACCAACAAAAAAATATTGGGTAATCCCAATTTTTTTAACAAACAAAATACTGCTAGTTATATTAAGTTAATTGTATGCAAATCCATGTAATTAAAAAAATAACTACAATATATAGTTTACAATTTAAAAAGCAATTATTTCAAAATTGCAGAAATATTTATTTTAAGAAACATAATAAAAAGCAAATCGATAATATTCAACGATAAAAACATATCCGCACAGCTTTCTATAAACTATGCACCTGCGCAATGGCATCCTTAGGTAGTTACGCATGCGCAGTAGTTTTCTCTTAACTCTAGACATGCGCAGTTGTTAAAATTCGGACGATAAATAACAGTTAAACTATGTCCAAGCGAAAGAACATAGAAAAACACATTAACAAAAAAGTCATATACATTGTGTAAAACATACAATTTTTAAGAGTAAATTGAACATACAACATTTTACACATGGAAAACAATGAAATTTTATATTTCAAAAGACTTAAAAAAAAAAAAAAACTGAACCTACGCCTTTGAGCGTCTACAGAAATGTCTAGTGTCTCTCTCAATCTTTAACCTAGCTAATGCATTTGTCTCTCTCGCTTGCACAGCGTCTACAGAAAAGAGCTAAGTAATTTCTTATATAGGATTACCATGTACTATTTTGTGAATTCTTGGAGAACTTTGGAACTCTTTATTCTAAGTAAATAAGTAAATTTCTAAAGGGATTTTATACACAATAATTAAATGGAAGATATTCTGAGAGTATGTTATATAAATTTAACCTCCCCCCCCAGTACCCCCTGAAAATTGTTTATTAAAGTATGAAAGATTAAAAACTTACAGAACAAAATTTGTTATATTTTATAACTATTTTGAAGAATGAAAGAATAAATTTTATAAAATTAAATACAATTTTAACATTTTTATTAGTTTTTATCTTCAATACTTATTCTAAATCACAAATTTAAATAACGTTAACAACTTAAGGAAAAACTGCAACAAAACTTTTTTAGACGAAAAATCAGGTAGTATGTGTAGAACAAAAACAAACTGCTTTTATCTTCAAATGTGCATCAAAATCTTCGTCTATATAAACAACAAAAATGATAGAAAACACAAGGCACTGTCACCTTGAACGAAAATTTTATACGAAATGTCCATCTTGGGTCCCTGTCCATCTTGGGGCCTTCTCACCTACGTTTACAAAATAAACAACCTAGAAGGTTATGTTTGACAAGTAAACAAACCTACTTCATTTTATAAGATTAGGACTTACCTTATAATTTTACTTAAAAATAAACTTCGGACATGACAATCACTTATGCATATGTGCATATATGTATATGCGTTGGTGCATCTAATTACTCAAAACGATGTACACTTCACACATGCAGAGGTTTGCACATAGGCGCCTCATAATAACAATCTGCATTTCGTCTCTCTCAATTTCGGGGATAAAGGAAGTAGAACTAACCAATCAGAACTTGCTTTCCAATATGAGCAATTATCTGATTGGTCTATTCTGGTCGATTTTTCTAAACCCCCTGAACCTACGCCTTTGAGCGTCTACAGAAATGTCTAGTGTCTCTTTCCATCTATAAGCTACCTAATGTATTTGTCTCTTTTCCTGTAGACGTAGCGTCTACAGAAATGTCTAGTGTCTCTCTCAATCTTTAACCTAGCTAATGCATTTGTCTCTCTCGCTTGCACAGCGTCTACTGAAAAGAGCTAAGTAATTTCTTATATAGGATTAAACTTATGATTACGCCTGAGCTTCTAATCCCCCACAGTACCGAAAATTTCCTGAAAATTTATTAAAGATTTATTTGCAAACTTTGGAATATTTAGGTGCAAAGCTTAGAGAAAATTGTGTAAAGATTTAAATGTCCGAAAGTGTCCGATTTGACTTAGGTTTCTGGCACGGAATTTAGTCCGGTCTGATCCGAAATAAGTCTGGCCGTATACAAACGGATATAGTCCGGTACAGTCTGGAACAAATCTGATCCGAAGCGTTGTTTAAATTCGAATGTAGTCCAGTACATTCTGGAACAAATCTGGTCCGCAGCGTTGTTTAAATCCGAATGTAGTCGGGTACAGTCCGGAAAAAATCTTGTTCGAAACGCTGTTTAAATCTGAATGAAGTTTGGTACAGTCCGGAACAAATCCGATCCTAACTGTTTCTTAAATCCGGATGTAATCCGGTACAGTCCGGAACAAATACGGTCCTAATCGTTGGTTAAATTCAGGTGTAGTCCGACTTCATCAAGAATTAGTCGGAAAAGCAAAAAAAAAATTTTTAAATGTTCAAGTCATTTTCAAACAATGTTTGTAACTTAACATTACACAAATATTCATACATATATTACAATGATTATGTACAACATTAATATTAAAGAATAAAAATCGCACACTTGAGGGGAATCGAACACGGGATGTTACGCACGCAACGCAGAACCTAAACCGACTAAGTTATACGAAATATGAGGTTCAACTTGTTAAATCAAACATGCATGTAATTTGTGGATTAAATCCGGAAAGAGTCCAGTAAAGTACGTATATAATCCGTCACTAATTCTTAATTTTAAATAGAACCCGGAGTATGTTAAAAAATAGTCCGACATTCGTTTTACAATCCGAAAAGAGTCCGGCACAGTACGGATATAATCCGGCACACGTTTCAAATCCGGAAAGATTCTGGATTAGTATGAAAATAATCCAGCAATTGCTTTCACATTCGGATAGCGTCCATTGGCAGATCCACGGGGAGGGGGTAATGGGGATCATGACCCCCCCCCCTGGAGCTAACTTGAATTTGTATGGGAGAGAGAAAGACAACACTACAGTGTTGTCTTTTTCTCTCTTATGTATGACCTCCTCCAGAAACCAAGTCTGGATCCGCCACTGATTCCCGCTTATGTCGAAAAAACTTCTCAGACCCTTGGAATCCGATTTATGAGAGTTTTACTGCAATTAAAAAATTGATTCGGAAATTATTTATAGTCTAAGTGAAATCCGTTTTTAGACCGGTCAAGTTCGGAAACTGTCAGGTACAAATTTCACAATCCGCTTTAAGTCTGGTTTTAACTGTAATTAGTCCGACAGTCAATTCAGAAAATATTTTTAGTTAGAGAGAAGTCCGTTTTTAGTACGGACACGTCCAGAAAAAAAAAAATTCACAATCCGTTTGAAGTCTATGGTTTTATCTGGAATTTGTCTGTCAGTCATATATGAAATTATTTATGGTCTGAGTGAAATCTGTTTCGTGTCCGTTCACATCCGGAAGTTATCCGGCGTAAAGTTTAAATCCGTTACTCGTCCGTTCACATCCAAAAGTTGTCCGACAGTCAATTTCGAAATTATTAACAGTCAAACTTAAATCCGTTTTTTGTAAACAAATATTTAATATAATTCTTTGAAGTAAAATTAAATATAATGTGATCTTTAAATCAGCATGTCAATGTAACTAACATTTGTTTAAGAAATTAAATATTATATACTTGAAGAAAATAAATTTGATTGGATTGTCAAAAATCTGTATTTTTTTCCAAAATTTTACTTTTATTTATTATCATTTTCATTAAAACGACACATCACGACATGGCCAAACGTCCTCAAAAAAAAATTGTTTTAAAAAATGTGTTTACCATTTTCTTACTAAATTGTACTATAATCTAGATTTAAAACATGTGACGGATAAAACCAGTATTTGTCTGGATTCTTTTCGGATCGTAAAAAAAATGGAGGAATATTTTTGCACTAAACAGGATTCTTTCTGGATTTAAAAACGAGTACTGGATTATACCCAAACTTCACGGAACTCCTTGCCATTCACTTGACTCTTTCTGGATTGTAAAAGATATCCCAGACTTTTTCCGTATTCCGGTAAAAAGGGAGAAATAGAAAATAGTTAAAAAGATGAAGAAGTTCTTAGAAAATGCAGCGAGCCAATTTAAGTGACAAAAATTCAGAATCTTAATTGATTTTAATGCAAAAATATTTCTTCGATAAACACAACTAAAACGGTTGGCAATGGATTTCAGATAAATTGGAAATTCTATTGCTTTCAATTAGGAGGTCGAAAAATAGTGCATTAAAAATAATTCAGATTTTTAAATTAGTTTCTATTATTTTATTTTTAACGGTTACCTCATTAAATTGTTCTTTTGAAGAGAAAGTAATAGAAAATCATTCAGAAATTTAATTATTTCTAATGTAACTATTTTTCTACTTCCTATAATTAAAAGCAATAAAATTGTCTATTTTTCTAAGATTCATTGCAAAACTTTTTAGATGTCACCAACCAATAAACATTAGCGATTTATAAAAAACATTTAGATTCCTAATTTCCTTTAATAAGATTAACTTTGTACTAAAAGAAAATAAATGCTTTTGCAGATATATTACTGCTTTCAGTCAGAATTAAAAAACAGAAAAATCGCATATAAAATATAATTAAATGTTCCGCATGTACTGAGAAAACTTTCAAATCAATGAATCTCCAAAATCACCGGAATCCGAAGGTAAACGAACGGGGAAGGGACATCACGATGACTAAAAAATTTTAGAATTGACTGCCGGACTAATTCGAGATAAAACCAGACATAAAACGAATTAAAAATTTATGCCGGACAACTGGCAGATGTGAACGGACTAAAAACGGACTTCTCTCTAACTAAAAATAATTTCGGAATTGACTGTCGGACTAATTTTAGGTAAAACCAGACTTAAAACGGATTTAAAATTTACGCCGGATAACTTTCGGATGTGAACAGACACGAAACATATTTCACTCAGACTATAAATAATTTTATATATGATTGCCAGACAAATTCCAGACTAAACCAGACTTAAAACGGATTTAAAATTTATGCCGGACAACTGCCGAATGTAAACGAACGAGAATCAAATTTCACTTAGACTATACATAATTGCAGATTTGACTGCCGTCCTAATTTCAGATAAAACCAGACTTAAAGCGGATTGTAAAATTTGTGTCGGACAGTTTCCGGACGTGACAGGACATAAAAAGGAATTTCACTTTGATTATAAATCATTTCAAAATCGATTGCCGGACAAGATTCGGACTTTTCCGGATTAATTTCAGATGAAATTTTTTGTGTCAGACAAATGTCGGAATGATTCGGATCATTTCCAGACACATTTTGGATTAATTTTAGATAAAACCGGACTGTTTTGTATAGAATTCGTCCGGAATTTGTACGGAATTAGTTTGGAGTTTTAGTAGTTTTTAGAATGTACTCTAGTACATTCTCAGTCGTAATGATAGAGAGGGGCGTAGGGGGTGCCTGTATTTATATACATAAGAGTTTAAAATTTAAATTAGTTTCTCAAAGTACGTGGTCTTCTTTTCCTATGGCGGAATTCTTATTTGTTGCAATTAAGTCCCAGCATAATATAGCTCTCAAAGGTGTGGTCTTCAAGCCGCTTAATGCTTCATTTGGACATGATTTCGAGACTCATTTTACATCCCTTGCTGCTAACTACTCTAATATAATTATAACAGGCGACTTTAATACAAATCTCAATGTCACTAACAGTCTTTCTAATTACTTAATGTCTCTCATTCACTCAACTGGACTATCTATTGTTTCGCATACATTAACCCATCATACAAAAACCGGTAGCTCCAGAATCGATCTATTTATAGTCGATAGCCTTAAAAAAATTATTCAATTTTCACAGAGAGCTGTTTCTTTTCTGTCATTGCATGATTTTATTGAAATTAGATTTAAATTCATAGTAGAAAAAAACAATACTCCCTCCGGTATTTCTATTAGAAATTTAAAAAACATTAACCTAACAGAATTTTTGCAGCACTTATCGGGAAAGACCGGGCAAGTTTATACGCGGATGGAGACATCGACGGTAAAGTTCATAAACTTAAAGACTTTTTATGTTCTTCCTTTGATCTTTTTTCTCCCCTGCATGTTCCCACCTTTCTATTTAAACGTTCTAAAACGTTCATAAACTTAAAGACTTTTTATGTTCTTCCTTTGATCTTTTTTCTCCCCTGCATGTTCCCACCTTTCTATTTAAACGTTCTAAAAATCAGGTAGTTCATCTAGAGTTCAGGAAAATAAGAAATATGGTACCAACCAAAATTAGAGATGCTATTCACAAATTCAACTTTAATGCAATAAAAAACAAAACAAATAACATTTGGCATACTCTAAAAAAACTGAACCTGATTTCTCCTACGACTAAACCAGTCGATCCAAATTTTTCAGTAAACGAATTCCTCAACATATTTACCCATGATCCAATTTTATCTTCCTCCAATATAAATTCTACCTTTAGTCCTTTCCACTTTGATGACTCAAAATTTTTCTTCTCCGACATTTCCCCTGAGATCCTATTAAAAACACTATCAAATCTTAAAAGTAATGTAGCCGGCTTCGACGGATTTAACCTGACTATGATCCGTCTTTCCCTTCCAGTAATTTTTCCAGTAATTTTACATATTTATAATTATTCTCTCCAAGTTGGGGTTTTTCCGAGAGCATGGAAGAAAGCGAATATACGTCCCATTACAAAAAATTCCAATGCCCAATCAGTCGCTGATATTAGACTCATCTCAATTTTAAGTGTACTATCCAAACCGCTTAAAAATATTGTTAATGCTCAGCTGAATAAGTTTATTTCGGATAGACATTAGATGATTCTTTTCAATCCGGTTTCCGTCATAAACATAGTACTACTACTGCATCCCCTAAATTTACATCCGTTATAAAATGCGCCATGGACCGTAAAGAGATCACTCTTGCAGTTTTTTTAGACTTCTCAAAGGCTTTCGACTTGGTAGATCATAATTTGTTGTTGTCTAAGCTACGATCCTCTGAGTTGTCTACATATGTGCTTCAATGGTTTGATTCATACTTAAGCTCTCGTGAACAGAGGGTGGTTAACAGTCCCACATAACATTAACCTCGACAAAACCTGGTGATGAACCTGGTACCGATTACAGAGAAACCCTGGAAAAAACCTTGTAAATACCTAGGTTTTCAAGTTCTTATAATTAAAATTATTACAAAATTTATTAACCAACCTTCATAAAAAAAGTCACGTTTACAAAGAAATTCAAATCGAGAATGATATAAAAAACACGGTTTCACTTTTAAATTTAATATTAAATAAGAAATTCTTTTAGTACTAAACAGAAGCAATATTAAATTTTAATGGTTGAAAATAATCAAAATTTACGTAATAAAATTTGTTGGTCCTGAAAAGGGCCGTTTGTTTAAGTTAATTGACTTATAATTAATTAAACGATGATTACTATCCATCCTTTTTCCCAGCTTTCTTGATAACATCTAGGGTGTTAGGCAAAACTCTACCCTGAGCGACGATAACACGAGAGAGATGATTCTTTTAAGGCATAATACCTGTCTTATTTTAAGACACAACATTTTTAAGAGAGCTCTTGCTGATTTTACAGATTTTTTTTTTGCTTTAAACTGTGCCAAAAGAATTAATAACTTTAAATTTGCATAAAAATTTGAGGAACTAATTAATTTAAAGAAGTATATTTAAATAATTATTGCAAATTCAGCATGATGCCCTAGCGAGGAGGCCGTTCCGTTTTGTTTTTCACTTAATTTATGTGTTAATAATTAAGAAATGAGAAGAGCAATTTTCGAAACTTATAAAGTAAATCCTAAAAAAGACTTTTGCATTAGAATTTGTGGAAAATAATGGTTAATTAATATTAAACAGTGTTAATTTATATAAGCATTTATTGTGTTGGAAATAGTCATTTTTAGTATTATAATTCATAAATTTAGTTCTCAAAGGGCAAATAATGCTGAAATATAATAAACCTAGTGCATAAAAACATTAAATAAAACCATAAAATGCTTTAATAATTGTTTTTACAAAAATGTTTGACATGCAAAGAAACCACTGTTATCGACAGTGTAATTCGCTTAGGATCCATGTTCCACCGTTCCGGCAGTTAATTGATCGCAGCTGACTTTAACTTTTTACATTTTTTAAATAAGTTTAGTAAGATTGAAATAAGAAATTAAAAAAACCATGACAATAAATTAAAGTCATGGATTTTTTAACTTTTTACTTCAGTTTTTATTTATTTTTGTCATTTTTCAATAATTTTCTTCCATATAGAAAAGTCGATTAATTTTGGCAAATTACTCTTGTCATTTTTCAATTATTTTTGTTATTTTTTAATTATTTTCTTCAAATTACACTTCTTTTTCTACAATTATTCAAATATTGGCTTCAAATTTTTGTTCTTTGTTTTTTAAAATTATTTTTGTCATTTTTCAAGTCTTTTTGTCTTTTTTAAAGTATTTTTATTAAACTTTAATTTCTTTTGTGGCTTTTAATTGTTTTTGTCATTGTAAAATGGTTTTTTTAAATTTCAATTAATTTAATCATTTCTTAATTATTATCAATATTTTCGAAATTAATTACTTCTTTCACATTTTACTTATTTTCTTCATATCATAATTAATTAGTATTAACAAATTATTTTCATCATTTCTCACGTGTTGTTTTTTAAATTTTAATTATTTTTGTCATTTTTTAAGTATTTTCTTTACATTTAACATTTTTTTTTCGTTTGTTTCGTCATTATTCAACTATTTTTCAAGTGTTAATTTTTTACCAATTTCCCTATTTTGTTAACTTCAAATTTTTATTTTGTTTTTCACACTATCAACTTACATTTTTAAATTAAAATGTCATTTGTTCCACTATTTGAATCTGCAAATCCGCTGGCAGCTCTGATATTGCTTAAACAATAAAAAAGGAAATGACAAAAATAATTTTAAAAAACAAAGAACAAAAATTTGAAGCCAATAATTGAATAATTGTAGAAAAAGAAGTGTAATTTGAAGAAAATAATTAAAAAATAACAAAAATAATTGAAAAATGACAAGAGTAATTTGCCAAAATTAATCTATAGTGTAACAGGGCTGGTTCCAAAACATAGTTCCGATGTTTGCCACCAGGTGGCGCTGTTACCCTCAGTCGGTATTACCGTTCGTCGGTAAGGTAGATTTACCATCGGTCGGTAATGCAGATCTCTGTCGGTAATGGTCACTGCTAGATGGTGCTAGTTTTGTAATTACCCTCGGTTGGTAATGCAGATTTCTGTCGGTAAGTTACCGCTAGATGGCGCTGGATTTATAATTTGCATAAACAATATATAGTTGTTAACTGCGGCACTACCACCCACCACCCCCCCCCCCAACCAACCACCCACATACCAAAAATAATGTATTGGGACTTGAATTTTCAAAATACCACCCACCGCCCACTTTGTATATATGATCTCAAATTTAAAAAATCATAATAAAAACCGCGAGGGATGGCTGAATCGCGAGATACCGCGCAGTATTAGCCGGGTGGATTGGGGGTGGGCCGCGCTGGGCCTGACTCGACGCATGGTGGGCAACGAGACGCGTGTGGCCAATGTGAACGTTGTCTAAAGTTTAGGTAGTGGGGCTGTCGGTAATGATCACCTCTAGATGGCGCTAGTTTTTTCTCTATTGGTAAGGTAGATTTCGTATATGTTAGCATGTGCATAGTTTTACCCTCCGTCGGTAATGCAGATTTCTGAATTACCTTGTGTCAGTAATAATCACCGCTAGATGGCGCGAGTTTGATAATTTGCATAAACAATAATTGCATGCTAACTTTTATCTTAAAAATAATTTACATTTCTTTGGTACTACCACCCACAATCTACCACCCACTATTCATTTAGTATATGTTTTCAATGTATGTATCATATGCCAAACACACCCCCCCCCCCTCCACCCACCAACCCACCACCCATGTAGTATATGTTTTCAGAGAAACTAATCTATTCCCAACACCACCCACCTAAAAAACTAATGTATTGGGTCTTAAATTTTTAAAATACCACCCACCACCCACTTTTGCATATATGCTCTCAAATTTCAAAAAATCATAATGAAGACCGCATAAGACCGTAGAATGTAAAATACCTCGCAAGATTAGCGGGTGGATTAGTGGGATGGGTCGCGTTGGGCCTGACTTGATGCATGGTGCGCAACGAGATGCGCGTGGCCAATGTGAACAGATACTCAAGCGATGTATACATATTCGGTCTAGCCTAAATAATGAATCAACAATGTATCAATAATGAATCAATATTGAATCAGCAATGATTTAATAATGAACAAACAATGAACCAACAATGATTCACTAATGAATTAATAATGATTCACTAATGAATTAATAATGAAACAACAATGATACAATAATGAATCAATAATGAATTTATAAAAAACCAATTTCCTTTTTTATTAAATTTGAAATTTTCACATGCGAAATAATTATCAGTACATAATAGAATAAAAATTAAATGTTTTTAATTCATTACCTGCTTTGAAATATTAATCTTCGTGGAACAAATAGCTTCTGAAATGATTTTTTTTTGTTTTATATACATAATTTACGGAAAAATAATAAAAAACACGAGTTAAATGAAAACTATGCATTGAAGTTGTTTAGCTCGTAATAGGGAGAATTTATCAGCTCGTTATAGAGAGAACTCGTAATATCGAAGGTCATTACAGTGAGATTTAAGTGTATATAGTTGACAACGAGTCTTTTTTAATATTTCTAATTTCATTTTTCCAGAAGTTAACATTAACTTTTCGGATGGTTAACTTTAACTTTTCCGAAAGTTAACTTTAACTTTTTCGATAGTTAACTTTAACTTTTCTGATAGTTAACTTTAACTTTTCTATAAGTTAACTTTAACTTTTCCAAAAGTTAACTTTAACTTTTTCGAAAGTTAACTTAAATTCTTATGGGATTTACATGTTAAATGCATTTAACTTTTTCACAAGTTAACTTTTCCAAAAGTTAGCTTTAACTTTTCCGAAAGTTAACTTCAACTTTTCTGATAGTTAACTTTAACTTTTCTATAAGTTAACTTTAACTTTTCCAAAAGTTAACTTTAACTTTTTCGAAAGTTAACTTAAATTCTTATGGGATTTACATGTTAATTGCATTTAACTTTTTCACAAGTTAACTTTTCCAAAAGTTTGCTTTAACTTTTCCGAAAGTTAACTTTAACTTTTCTGATAGTGCTCCTGTCAAGGATCCTTGGTCAATAGAGGCGCTCCTGTATTGATCTGAAGGTACTAAACTCATACTAGGATACCTAAATACGGGACAAGGCAGTTAACCGAGGCACTTCTGGGTTAACAACGCCCTGGAAGGGAAAATCCTCTTGCAAGTCTGACGGGGGCGCTCCTCCGTTAGATTAAAAAGATTAGGTGCCCGAACCAGCCTTTTAGTGTACTTTTCATGGAGTTAACCGTAATCTCGATACGGGTAGCTTCATGCAGAGGTTCCCGTTTTCGAACCTCGATCGAGGCGCTCCTTGATCAAGGCGACGAGACTCACGCCACCTAGACGACTAGCCCAAACCCAGAATGTTGCCCCAGGGCGCACCCTGGGTCAAGGATCTGTGTAAGAGTCGGTAAATTCTTAGTAAGGGGCGCTTCCCAAGTTAAGATGAAGCCACTCGACTCGTACCAAGGCAGTAGGTCTATACTAGATATTTGTAGACGATACCAGGCGTTTGGTCCACCCCGGGGACCAAACGCAATCAATTCGGCTAGCGTGACGGTTGCTGTTTCATGGGTCCACCTGATCAGCATCCTTTCAATAGAACAGGCGCATCCGTGATTTTACGTGCGGTGCCCACCCTTACGGGTCTATACCACACGGCCCGCCATCGGGCATGGAGTCGAGATATGCTCGGCCAACGCGACTACCAATTTCTGCAAGGTTTAGCAAGAACTCTGCAGACCCTTGGTGAGGGTCGGGACCGTTCCTATCCCTGACGGCTATGCAGACCGCCACCCGAGTTGAGACCGCAACTCACACGTCGTGGCTTCAGAGGTGGAGTCGTCCCGATGATGTCAAAAGACATCCAAAGGATCCCCCCACTCTGGAGCCACTTGCCCTAAGCGATATGGGCTGACAACCACTGCCACCACGAATCTAACCCAATTGACCAGGCGAGGACGAATCCTCGGGCCAACCCGGTCTCCCGTGGTACCTTTTATACTCTGGTAAGAGTACTTCCAATACAACAAGGTAAAAACAATCTTACCGTACGGGTTTTACATCCTCGCGTCCGGGTATTAAATAATCTTTATTTTGCAGGTAAAATTCGCACTGCCCTGAGGAGGTTCCGATCTGAGCAGGAGGATCCGAAGCCCTGGTTTTGCTTTTGTTTTATATAGTTAGCAGTTTATTTTATGTTTTCCAAACGAAATACGTTTAGTTTCCTTACTGTTTATTTTCTTATAAAATCCCGCTTTTATTTATTATTTTATGAAGAATCCGGTTTATTTATGTTAGTATAATTATTATGTCCGTTTTGTTTCAATTATCTCAGTTCCTTCATGATTGTTTAACTTTAAGTTTAGTTATTTTCTTTCTCAGCGAATCGTAAAGTTTAGATTCAATTTCGACGACAAAGTGCTATTTAATTTTTTTCTGACCTAATGTGTCCCTCGCATTACTACCTACTCGCTCTTGTATTTTTTTATTGTTAATAATAAAAAAATTTGATATTCTTGTATATCCTGTGTTTCGTTGTGTCTACACTCTTTCCTCTCAGTAGAATTATGGATCTTGGCATCGACGAGCTCATTCGGAGTATCAAAAATTTGTAGTACGAAAACCCTTCTGTTACATGGCGCCCGAACAAGGACCTGAAAATAACAAACTTTAAAGAAAAAAAATCCATTCTACTGAGAGGTGGGCCTTAGCGCAATAAAATAATCCCACCACGATTCTGAATGAAGAGTAGGAGTTAGGTTTAAGTGGGAGAAGATTCGCTTCCGACCGGGTACAAATAGAACTGTTTAAACGAACGATATCCACTTGAAAACTCGCTACTCTCAAAAGAAGACCAGTAAAATACCAGAAGAATACCAGAAGGATACCAGAAGAACACCTGAAAAATACCAGAAGAATACCAGAAGAGTATCAGAAGAATACCAGAAGAATACCCGAAGAAGACCAGCATCCTAGAACAATAGGAGTCTAATGGATCTAACAACTGACCAAAGTGGAGCTGATCGAGCACCTGACAGCCGTGCATATCGACACAGAGGGAACTTTACAACAATAACGCCAGAGGTTTGTGGCTTTTGTCAAAACCAAACCTAAAGTAATAGCAAGTACACCTGCTGACCCTGAGGATTACAATGGAGAGGCCGATTTGACTGCGGACGAACAGAAGATGGAGGAAAACAAGAACCAAGAAGAAAACAACAAAGATCCAAAGCAACGACCTGCAGATCCTGGGGTTCCAGGTCCCTGCAGGACCCACACATCGACTCCGGCCGTAGAATTCATCCGCAGACCACAGACTGCACCAGCACCATCAGGGATCGTATCGGTAATGGACCAAATGCGCAGGTGGGGCTGCCACTTTGACGGGAAAAACCCGTATTCATTTCTAAAGCTGGTAGACAAACTTCAAAGGGCCTACTGCTTTTCGGATAAAGACATAATGAGGGGCTTTCTTGGACTCCTGCGTGGGGACGCCTTGCTATGGTACAGGAACGCGATAAGAAGGATGAAAACCTACAAAGAGCTCCTGAAGTCTTTAAGGAACTTCTACTTATCGCCGTCGGAGCTGCGCAACTTGGACTCACGGATCGCTAACCGCGTGTAGACCCAGGGTGAAAATATACGAAGCTACGTAAACAACATCGTGACGCTAATGAGACGAAGAGGTACTTACAGCTCAACAAGGAAGTAGACACCGTCTATTATAACATGAAAGCCTCACTAAGACTACACATCCACCGTTCAACAGTGAGCTCCCTTGATGACTTGATCCAGGCAGAAGAAGAAATCGAAGAGGTAGCTGCAGCTGCGAAACAAGAGAGGGGAGTAAAATCATCGCAGAAAGTATATAAAGGAAAAAATCTAGTAATGGCCATTCAGTCAGGTTACGATCGCACGAAGTGTTGCTGGAAGTGCAAAAGGTCCGGACACACGAGGTTTAATTGCAAAAATAAACCGGTGAAATTCTGCTTACATTGCGGCACTGATAGAGTCTCGACGAAGGAATGCGGATGCCGCGAAAAGAAGGAGTCCGGCACGGCCACAACCGAGGGGACACAGTAACAACCTCAAGCACAGACTCCAGAATTTTCCTAGCCTGTAAGATAAGCATAACCGTTTTTCAGCCCTCTTGCATACGGGAGCTGCATGCTCCTTCATCAATGAACAAACTGGGTAAACATGGATAAATTCTGGAGGAATAAGAACCGTCGTATACCAAACGACATCGATGGCCGACGGGACACGAACATCAATAAAATCCAGTATTAGCGAGACCATTAACATTGAAAATAAGCAAATTCATCACGCACTTTTAGTTATGCCGGGCCTCGCTCATGACGTGCTCCTTTGCATGGACATCATTAGTAAATTTAACATTAAGTTTTTACTCGATAAATTGGACCTAAGAGGGGGTAAAGAGGAGGAACTACTCGCCATCGATAAACCTGGATTGAGCAGGAACTCACCAAATCAAGAGGTTAGGCTTAAGCAATTTTTGGCCGAACAATTCCAGCTATTCGAAGAAGTTAAGGGCTTTTGCAACACGAAATACGACTAATTGATACCAACCCTATTAAACAAATATATCAGCCACGGAATCCAGCTACCCAGGAATTAATCAGTCAGGAAGTAAGACAGATGCTGCAGGACGATGTGATCCAACCTTCCAGAAGCTCATGGAGCTCCCCAGTCATTCTGTTTAAAAAGAAAAATGGTAAAACCAGATTCTGCGTCGATTACCAAAGATTAAATAAGGTATCAAAGACGGACGCATATCCGTTACCCCGCATCAACTTTATCCTGGATCAACTCCGGGGGGCAAAATATCTTTCCACGATTTACCTCAAGAATAGGTACTGGCAAGTAGTACTAACCGAATCCAGCAAAACACTAACAGCTTAATACCGACCCTGGGATGGGACTAATCGAATTCAAGGTGATGACATTCGGCTTGCATTCTGCACCCGCTACATTTCAACGACTCTTGGACCGTGTGATACCACCAGAACAGCCATCACAAACCTCGAACCGCCTACGACCATCATTCCCTGTGCCAGTTTTTAGGGATGGTATCTTGGTATAGGAGATTTGTGAAGGGTATCCCTCAGTTGATTACGCCCCTGACCAGCCTATTACGTAAGAATGCACCCTGGGAGTGGACATAACACCAGCAGAAAGCCTTTGATCTGTTAAAGAAGAAGTTTACTGAAGCCCCAATCCTTGCTTGTCCAGATTGGAGAAAAAAAAATTTTCTGCAAACGGATACCAGCCTAGAGGGTCCAAGTGCTGTGTTAATGCAGGGAGATGAATCTACCGAGGTTGTAATAGCGTACGCCAGTAGATCACTGAACTCAGCCGAGAAAAACTACTCGGATACAGAACTAGAATGCCTGGCAGTGAAATGAGGTATATGGAAGATGAGGCACTACTTAGAGGGCTACCACTTTGTGGTAATAACCGATCATCAATCCTTGAAGTCGCTAAACAGCATCATAACGCCTTCTGGACGCCTTGCACGCTGGATAATGGAGCTTTTCCAATGGGATTTTAATGTAAAATACCGGAAAGGGACCGAGAACCGTCTCCCTGATTACCTTTCTCGTAGCCCGATATCCGCAATGACCATCGACCAGAAAATATCCTGTCCCTGGTATCAACAAACATAGAAGTCAGCAGAGAAGGATCTAGAATCAAACCCCGACTTCAGATTCCTAAACAACAAGTTCTTCCGGCACGTCCTGCATACACTTGACTTCAATGAGTCAACCCCTTCAGAGCAATGGAAGCAGTGTATCCAGGAAAAAAGAGTGCCCAATAATCCTCGAAAATATGCATGATCTACCAACGTCGGGACATCTGCGCATCGCACAGTGGGGCAGAATAGTGAAAACATGCCGAAAACATCAAAATATTCTTTGATTTATATAAAACTTGATAATCACATGTTTTTGAGGTCGCTGATTACGAATCTAAAGTCAGTATTTAAACATTTAAAATGGCGGGACCAATATGGCGGATAAATTTTTTAAAAAGTTGAAAAATTGTCATAAAAGTTAGTTATCCCTTTACAGCACACATTTTTCTTTTCACCTGAATTTTTGAGTTTATGTCCCTTAAGTGGTTTTTGGCGTCGCTAATTACGAATCCGTCATCAGATTTTAAAGATTCAAAATGGCGGATTCCATATAGCGAATGAAAATTGAAATTTGTTTCGGATTTTAATGTCTATTATTACTAAAGGGTTTTTGAGGTCGCTGATTACGAATTTGTCATCAGATTTTCAAAATTCAAAATGTTGGATTCAATATGGCAGACGAAAATTGAAATTTGTATCAGTTTTTAATGTCTATTATTTTTAAAGGGTTTTTAGGGTCGCTGATTACGAATCCTTCATCAGATTTTAAAGATTCAAAATTGCGGATCCAATATAGCGGACAAAAATTAAAATTTTTTTCGAATATTTATCTCTTTTATTTCTAAAGGGTTTTTGGGGTCGCTGATTACGAATCCGTCATCAGATTTTCAAAATTCAAAATAGCGGACGAAAATTGAAATTTGCTTTGGATTTTAATGTCTACTATTTCTGAAGGGTTTTTGGGGTCGCTGATTACGAACCCGTCATCAGATTTTAAAAATTAAAAAGGGCGGATCCAATATGGTGGACGAAAATTGAAATTTTTTTTGGGTATTCATGTCTATTATTCTTAAGGTGTTTTTGGGGTCGCTGATTACGAATCCGTCATCAGAATTTAGAAATCCAATATAACGGACGAAAATTAAAATTTTTTTCGCTTTTTATGACAATTGTTTCTGAGGGGCTTTTGGGGTCGCTGATTACGAATTTATCATCAGCTGATGACTAATTTTTGTTTTTCTCATAATTGTTTACACTTAGCGTTATCCGGAACTAACGACGTGGACGTGGTAAACTTCCAGCTCCTTATTTGTTTTTTTTGTGTTTTGTTTTTTTGTTTTTTCATTTTTAATCTCTTTCGTTTTTTTAGTTTTAAATTTCGATTTGTTGATTTGTTGATGTGTTGTGTACATCTTCACTAGTGGTAAGGGGTAAAGCAATTCCTTGTGTGTAATAAGCACAGTAGGACATTACACATTGTACAAATCCAGGATGTTCGTCGTTGGTTATTGCTTGTGCTGCAATGAGCACAACGCTTTAAAGCAGCAGTTGTTTCAGGTAAGTGAGCTGATTCAGATCGCCTTTTTTTAATTGATACTTTTGGTTTGTAACTGGAAACTTCAGCAGCTTGTTGCTTTCTGCCTCTTGTAGTTTGTAATTTATAACCAACTAGTTGGTCTACCAAACGTAATCTGAATTCCTTGGAAGACAAAATTGGATTCAAACCTTTCTTTTTGTACAAAATGAAAGCATTGACGACAGTGACGTCTAAAAAATGATAAAATATTCGAGACCACCATTTCTTAGATTTCCTATTAATTTTGTATGTTGACAAGAGTTGGCCAGCTTTATCAACATAACGCATATAGTTAGTATTAGGGTTAAAATTTTCCAACAAGAACAAGGTTGGTTTGAGGTCTTTCGATTTTCTTGACAATTGTCAAAAGTTTAGTGTTGGGTAAGAGTTATTTGTGGGCCAAACAGTTTTCAAATTTTTCAAAATTGTTGAAGTTAAAGAGCTTTGAATTTTGAGATATGAGTTTTTTCAAATCATGATATTTTTTGTAGTTTTTAATGGCTTTGCTTCATATTTAAAGGATTTATAGATGATTTATAGCCGTTTAAAACGTAATTTGAAGATTTTAAATTTTCCAAAAATTTGACCAAAAAAAGTCAAAAAAATGTTTTAAATTAATTTTTCTTACATTTTGCCGTGAACAACGTTTATGAATAAATTATTTTCAAATTCCTTATCTTTTTCTGCGTCTTTAAGAAAAAATTGATGGAGGGTCTAAAACTAAAGGATATATTCAATTTTTAATTTTGGCGGTTCACTGTATGGCGCGACTGCTGACATTGCGTTGCGCCGCAGCGCGGGACAAAAAAAAACGTACGTGGAAAAATTAAAATAAAGCCCACAAATATTAACCAATTTAGAAATTTTTTTTTTATTTAAAGGTAATAAAATTATTCATACCCCCTCTGATTTTGCTATTTGACAAATAGTTGTTTTCACTTGTTTATTTATTGATAAAAATTAAAAACAAAAATTCTCATTTAAATCAGTTTAATTCTACATTAAACGCAATATTTAAATTAGTAATGACGAAAAATGTTGAAGTTATGACTTAAGAACAAATTCTAATAGTCAGTTAATTGTTCAAAAAATGTTTGTATTGTTATAAACAAATTAGTGAAAGAAAAATATTTTTATCATTTACTTGACATTTATCAATCTAAATCTATATATTATTCAATATTTATAATTATAATTTTAGTAATTAACATTACAAAAATTATTTAAAAAAATTATTTTGTATATTTATAAACAAATTTTTAAACAATTTTACTCGTCCAATTCCTTATCATGAAATTACTGAAATTTTTCAACATTTACATTGTTTAAATAATCTCTAATGAACAAATTCATAGCTTCATTACTTTTAGTCGTACAGGCTTTTTTCTTTTGCTTTTCTCCTTAAATTTGAACTATTTTCCAAATTTTAAAGAAAATTTAATAATTATAAATAATTAGTCTTGTTAATAATAATTTTATAAACAATTTTACTTTTCCAGTTCTTTATAGCAAACTTACTGAAAGTAAGTAATTTATTAATAACAATACTAATTATTTATAATTATTAAATTTTCTTTAAAACTTGGAAAATAGTTTATATTTAAGGAGATAAGCAAAAAGAACAAAGCCTATACAACAAAAAGTTATGAAGCTATGAATTTGTTAATTAATGATTCTTTAAACAATGTAAATGTTAAAAAAAAATTTAATTTTGCTTTCTTCAACAATTTACAGCAATAATATTCTACATTTTGTATAAAATTTCAGTAATTTCATGACAAGGAATTGGACAAGTAAAATTGTTTATAAGATTTGTTTATAAATAAACAAAATAATTTGTTTATAATAATTTTTGTAATGTTAATTACTAATTAGTTATAAATATTGAATAATAGATAGATTTAAATTGAAATACTTTATTAACTCTCCCTTTAACGGGTTTGAGAACTCCGCTCCCTTTACACTTTTATTACAATATTTTTCTTATAACTACCTATTTACAATCTTAATCTACTTAAATCTAAACACCATCGCAACTTATTTTAACCTGTTATTCGCCATGTGCCTGGGCTTCCATTTCCCGCTCCTTTAGCCAATTTTGGCTTTACCTCTCCATGTTCTATCTTCATCTACTCTCTTTCGACTCCTCCTCAACCTCCCCTTAATTCCATGACTTTATATTTGTCCTCCTCATCTTCAAACTCTACTATCCACAATTTTGTTATCTCCTGTTCTACTCCGCTAATTCCCTTAACCTTTTTAATTTTTACCTTTGCCCCAATTCCCGTAAGCAATCTTTCTATTTCCACTTTTGCATTCCTATCCCCTACTTCCAAACCTCTTATCACTATGTTCCTCTTTCTTCTTTTTCTATCGAGCAACTCAACCTGACTCGCTAACTCTCTCATTTTTCTTTCCAAACTATCAACCCTTACTTCTCCATTCTTCTCTCTACTCACTTTCTTTTTCCCTATATCTATAACCTCCAATTTACCCTTCTCATTCTTCCCATCTTCCTCACTCCAATCCGATATTTCTTTCTCTAACTTGTTCATTCTCTTCCACATATTTTCTTTTTCCTTTTTCCACATTTCCTCCCACTTTTCTAACTTTCTTTTAATGCCGCCTATCTTCTCTTTTATTACCTTTGTCTGCTTATCTCTTTTTTCTTCTATGTCCCTAACAATCTCTAATTTGTCCCACACATCTGCCCATTCTTTATCGAATCTTTTAATCAACATCTTGACTAACTCGAGTAAGTCGATGCAGTCCTCACACTTCATAATTTCCCCGTCTTTTCACGTTCTTGTTCCGCCTATAATACAACTTGAGTCAACTTTCGCCATTATAAGGCCATCTTTACCTACACTCCATTCGCTCTCCTCTTCATGGACTAATGGTCCATGACAGTCATGGTCTTCCACTAATTTGTTTATAACAAGCACAAACATTTTTTAATCAATTAACTCACTATTAGAATTTGTTCTTAAATCATAACTTCAACATTTTTCGTCATTCCTAATTTTAACATTACGTTTAATGAAGAATCAAACTGATTTAAATGAGAATTTTTGTTTTTTATTTTTAACAATAAATAAGCAAATGAAAACAACTATTTGTCAAGTAACAAAATCAGAGGTGGTATGAATAATTTTATTACCTTTAAATAAAAAAAAATTTCTAAATTGGTTAATATTTGTGGGCTTTATTTTAATTTTTCCACGTACGTTTTTTTTTGTCCCGCGCTGCAGCGCAACGCAATGTCAGCAGTGGCGCCATACAGTGAACCGCCAAAATTAAAAATTGAATATATCCTTTAGTTTTAGACCCTCCATCAATTTTTTTCTTAAAGACGCAGAAAAAGATAAGGAATTTGAAAATAATTTATTCATAAACGTTGTTCACGGCCAAATGTAAGAAAAATTAATTTAAAAAATTTGTTTGACTTTTTTTTGGGCAAATTTTTGGAAAATTTAAAATCTGGAAATTATGTTTTAAACGGCTATAAATCATCTATAAATCCTGTAAATATGAAGCAAATTCATTAAAAACTACAAAAAATATCATGGTTTGAAAAAACTAGTATCTCAAAATTCAAAGCTCTCTAACTTCAACAATTTTGAACATTTTTAAATACTCTTTAGCCCACAAATAACTCTTACCTAACACAAAAATTTTGCCAATTTTGAAGAAAATCGAAAGAACCCAGGCCAACTTTGTTCTTTTTTAGAAATTTTGACCCTATAATCAGAAACCATGATGGGACAATTGATGGTTTTCAAGGAGCCATCTTTTTGCTTCCGATTTACAGTTTCGAAATTACTAGGATCATGATAATTTGACAAAAAGTAGACAGTCAAGTATATTACATTTGTATTCAGTGAAAATAAAATAAATAAAATTTTCTTTAATTTTTCTATATTTGAAGTTCATGGTAATAACGAATGGTGATTCCACGAACATTGGTTTTGCTGCTTAGTGCACGAAGCGTTTTTTGTTTCAAGAAATGTATTAGTTCAGATGAATTTGTAGTCATTATATTTAATTTTATAACAAAAGTAATCAGTGTATTCAGTTGATCTAGATAAAATTGATTTACATAATTTACATCAATGTAAATTTACATTTACATTGACTGTACTATAAGCAAAAAGATTATGGTGTTAGCTCAAAGAGATGTTGTTGATAATTCCTGTTCTGATTCTTCTGATGAGGATGATGCTCCCGATATTCATGTTTCACGAGATGCTGAAATATGGGAAAAATCCTCTAAATCGAGAAGCGATGCTCCGTTTACCATTGATTTTGGTCCTAACATTCCTAGTAATGTTAAATCACCGTTAGATATATTTTTCTGCTTGTTTCCAGATGATCTGATAGACACTATACTCCGCGAAACTAATGTTTACTTAGAACAGAAAAAATATAAACAGGCATCTGCAACAAAGCAGGAATTGCTTATATTTTTAGGCATCAATATTCTCATGGGTGTAAAACAATCTCCTTTCGATCGTGATTACTGGTTTGCTAATCCTCAGTTGAACGATTCGTACATCAGCTCCTTGATGTCTGTCAATCGTTTTGCTTATTCTTTGGTTAGTTTACATCTGTCAGACAATAGTAAAGAGCCAAAAAAAGGAAAAACAAATTATGAAAAGTTGTACAAAGTACGACCCTTGCTGGATAAACTAAACGAATCTTTTAAAAATTGTTGGAAACCCGGCCAATATCAAAGTGTTCATTAGTCGATGATCAAATTCAAAGATCGCAGTAACATGAAACAATATATGTCTGCAAAACCTGTACAACGTGAATATAAGTGTTAGGTTCGTACCGATGAAACCGGCTATACTTGTGAATTTCAGGTATACACTGGTAAAATCGAAAGTACTGAAAAGCAATTGGGATCAAGAGTTGTAAAGAATCTTATCCAAGAGCTAGTAGAAAATAATTACTACGTCTATTTTGATAATTTTTTTACGGGTGTAGAATTAATGATATCACTAAAAAGAGATAAAATCTTTGCTTGTGGTACTGTATGCCAGAACCGTGCAAGACTGCTAAAAAGCGATACATCAGATAAAAAAATGCACCATGGGAGAAGTGAATTTCGGACATCCAACACTGGTATTCGCTGAATCATCATTATCTTATTATGGTTTCTGATTATACTAAGCAAATGCGATATGTTGATAAAGCTGACCAACTCTTGTCAACATACAAAATTGATAAGAAATCTAAGAAATGGTGGTCTCGAAGATTTTATCATTTCTTAGACGTTACTGTGGTCAATGCTTCCATTTTGTACAAGAAGAGATTTGCAATATGAAATCCCAAAAACCTTTTAGAAATGATTGTTTTGGAAATCCGAAATCAATTTTTATTTTTTCCCGCCATACTGGAACCGCCATTTTAAATATCTAAAAGCGGATGATAAATTTGTAATCAGCTAACCCAAAAACCCCTTAGAAACAATTGTCATGAAAATACAAAAAGATGTTCAATTTTCGTCCGCCATAATAGATAGCCTATTTAAAATTTTTAAAATCTGATGACGGATTCGTAATCAGTGACCCCAAAAACCCATTAGAAATACTAGACATGAAAATCCAAAAAAAATTTAAATTTTCGTCCGCCATATTGGATCCGCGATTTTGAATTTCTAAAATCTGATGACGGATTCGTAATCAGCGACCCCAAAAACCGCTGTAAACAAAGTTTTGTCACAATCCCTCCAATACAGTATATCTGATACGCCATTTTGATTTTTTTAATTTCCACCTTATATTTGCATTCGGCGAACCCAAAAAACCCCGAGTAACAATTTTCAGATAAATGCAATATCTTCTTGATAATTTGGCTATTTTGGATCCGCCATTTTGAATTTTTAAATTTTGACATCCGATTCGTAATCAGCGACCTCAAAAATCCCCGAGTAATTAAGTCATATTTTTTGTTTCGGGGAAGTCAAAAACATAAGAAAAATTTCTTTTGAGCCATTTTAGTCCCTAATAATAAAAGTAAAAATCGCTTAAAACTAGAAAATCAAAAAGTTAAGTTACATATCTAGCTGAGGTAGCCGCCATTTTGAAAATGTCAAAAAATACTAAACAACATTCGATTCAGTTTAAAAAATGCTAAATTTTAAGCTATAAATTTTAAAAATTGATTAAAACTACGAGTGTTCTTAGCCATTTGCCTTTTCGTATGGAATGACCCACATATAAAACAGAAAAGGGCAAATTTGTGCAAGTTTTGTTTACAGGATTTGTTTAAGGCATGCTTAGTCATTAAATAAAAAAAAACTTAGTTGGATTTTGCTGAATTCATAACTTTTTCAATTACTTTCCAAAAAAATGAAATTGAATTTTTTATTGACTTTTCGATTTAATAGTCATGTTTCTTGTTGATATGATGATTTAGAAAACATGGGAAAGTGTTCTAGAACTCATCATGAGACTACTCCAATTTCAGCAAACTGTAGAAGAATAAGATTGCCTATAGGATCACAAAATACTAAGTCATTTAACTTTCATTAACGTCACAGATTAATGCTATGTATATCAAACACCGTTAAAAAAATTAATTTCAAGGTTTTCTGCACGTTTTCACGATTTTGCCCCACTGTGCATCGCAAAGACTTTAGGGCGCCTAGCACAATATTATTATTGGCCAGGAATGGCGAGAGACGGGACCATTTATGTAAGGAACTGCGAGAGCTGTCAAAACGACAAGGATCTTCAACGGGCAGCGCCTAATACGATGCATGCTACTCTAGTGGATAATCCCTGAGAGATGATCTCTATAGACTTCGAAGGACCTTTCCCTAGATCCCCGTCTGGCAATACAATATGAGACGCATGAATATGTTCTAATTCCGATTAGAAATGTTTGACAGAATTCAAATATAACCGACCTTTCAGATATTAGAATTCATATATACCCGAAGTTTCAATTGAGAGAATTCATATTTCATCGAATTTTCATTTAACATAATTCACAGTTGATCGAAATTCTATTTTATATAATGTCTGTTTAAAAGAAGTTTTAAATGAGTGAATGTATCTTTTACTGAAATTTTACATGTTCGAATCGTTATCAAGCCGAAATAGTATTTGAGAGAACTCATTTTTCATCAAATATTTATATAATAGAATTAACAGATAAGTGAAGTTTCATTTAATAGAATTCATATTTGGTCGAATTTTCAGTTAACAGAAGTCTCAAGTGAACGATTTTCCATTTTATAGAATCGACACTTAAAGCAATTTTCATTTGGCCGAATCAGTTAAATAAAATTTCAATAAAATATGAATTCTATTAAATGAATCTTTACTCATCTGTTAATTCTATTATATAAATATTTGATGAAAAATGAGTTCTCTCAAATACTATTTCGGCTTGATAACGATTCGAACATGTAGAATTTCTGTTAAAGATACATTCACTCATTTAAAACTTCTTTTAAACAGACATTATATAAAATAGAATTTCGATCAACTGTGAATTATGTTAAATGAAAATTCGATGAAATATGAATTCTCTCAATTGAAACTTCGGGTATATATGAATTCTAATATCTGAAAGGTCGGTTATATTTGAATTCTGTCAAACATTATTTTGATGAAAAGTGAATTCGGCTACAAGAAATTTCTGAATAATGGAATTCAGCAACATGAAATTTCGAACTAATCGGAATTAGAACATATTCATGCGTCTCATACCGTATTGCCAGACGGGGATCTAGGGAAAGGTCCTTCCAAGTCTATAGAGATCATCTCTCAGGGATTAGCCACTAGAGTAGCATGCATCGTATTAGGCGCTGCCCGTTGAAGATCCTTGTCTTTTTGACAGCTCTCGCAGTTCCTTACATAAATGGTCCCGTCTCTCGCCATTCCTGGCCAATAATAATATTGTGCTAGGCGCCCTAAAGTCTTTGCGATGCACAGTGGGGCAAAATCGTGAAAACGTGCAGAAAACCTTGAAATTAATTTTTTTAACGGTGTTTGATATACATAGCATTAATCTGTGACGTTAATGAAAGTTAAATGACTTAGTATTTTGTGATCCTATAGGCAATCTTATTCTTCTACAGTTTGCTGAAATTGGAGTAGTCTCATGATGAGTTCTAGAACACTTTCCCATGTTTTCTAAATCATCATATCAACAAGAAACATGACTATTAAATCGAAAAGTCAATAAAAAATTCAATTTCATTTTTTTGGAAAGTAATTGAAAAAGTTATGAATTCAGCAAAATCCAACTAAGTTTTTTTTTATTTAATGACTAAGCATGCCTTAAACAAATCCTGTAAACAAAACTTGCACAAATTTGCCCTTTTCTGTTTTATATGTGGGTCATTCCATACGAAAAGGCAAATGGCTAAGAACACTCGTAGTTTTAATCAATTTTTAAAATTTACAGCTCAAAATTTAGCATCTTTATTTTCTCGAAAATGAAAAAAACGCATTTTTGAAATTTTGGGTTTTGATAGGAAAAAACCTCAGCTTTCGTTTAAAAATATTTTTAAAAAAATCAAAAAGGCCCAATTTTGAGAAAAACTCAAATTTGTTTTTAATTTTGAAAAATCAAGGTCAAACTATTTAAAAAATATAAAATGGACCTTTTCAATTTAAATGTTATGTAAAAATCTACAAAAATCATGTCACATAAAATTTTTTTATCTATTCATTAAAACAGTGGAAATAGGAAAATAAGTGTGAATTACCAAAAAACGCCAAACTTTTTCCCCCTCCCACTGCCACAATTTTATAAATTTTTTTTAAATATTTATAGGATAAATTACTATTCAATAGGACAACTCATAAAAAAACTTTGCAATAGATTGGACATATTTTATTTATGGGGCAGAACATTTTCTGAGAAATCCACCATATATGAAAGGTCGGTTATATTTAAATTGTGTCAAACATTATTTCGATGAAATGTGAATTCGGCTACAAGAAATCCCTGAATAATGAAATTTTGAACTAATCGGAATTAGAACATATTCAATGCTTCTCTACGGTATTATGTGTCATCCCGGATAGATTCTCGAAATGGATTGAACTAAAACCTCTTAGGAAAGCGACTAGCACTGCTACAATACAAATAATTAAAACATCTATCATTCTGCGTCATGGTTGCCCACGAACCATCGTATCAGACAACGGGCGACAGTTCACCAGCAAAGATTTTTCTCAGTTTTGTAAAAACCAGAATCAATTACCGCAAGACTTCACCTTACTCTCTACAATGTAAATCGGTAGAGAGCAAATAAGGTGATTAAGTCCACGATACGCCAGTACCTCGGAAAGGAATCCTCAGACTTGGATAAACTCATTACGGAAATACAAATCGCCTACAACACCGCACGGCATGCATTTACCGGTTTCTCCCCAGCCTACTTGAACACCGGTCGAGAACTCTTTCCCCCGGGTAATCCAGACGTACGCCCTAATCTCCAGGAAAGTACCACCGAAACTCGACTGCAAGGGGTTCGAGAAGCCCTGGAACTAGTACGCACCAACCTCGCAAAAAGCTTTCAACAACAACAGAGAAACTACGACTTGCGAAAGAGACCGTGGACGCCGCACATCGGGGATCTGGTGCTAAAAAGAAAACATATACTATTAAACAAGCTAAATCACTCCAGTGATTTTTGATCTGGTAGACGAAGGAGGAAAGATAGTACGTAGCGTGCATCTGAAAAACATAAAGCCGTTCAACTCTGCGCAGGCGCCGGAAGTGTCAACGCTCGGCCTCAGACCTCACGTTATCCACAGACCCAGCAGATCTCTCAGTTACGATCATGGCTCTCTCGGCAAGGGTATATCAGTGCGAAAAGAAGGGAGCAGCCGCCCTTTAAGCAGCCACTATTCAGAGCAAACTTGAAGAGACCGTCGCCGCCATCGCTAATCTAGAGGCGGAGCTAGGTGCGGACTACCGCAGGTACTATGCGGAATTGTATCGCAAAGAAGTTATCAGCACTAGTGTTGGAAGTGAAGTGAATGACGTGAGCAATAACGTGGTATCGCGAACACATCACAAGACAAAGGTGTTCACGCCACGAGTCAAAAGACCGACGCTGGAAATCGCGGCGAAACCCAGTTGAACTGGAGAATCCGGAGCTAAAAAAACGAAGAACGACTCCCGTAGTAGCTCAACCTCCTGCGACGCAAAAAGAACCCGCCATCCGACTCACAAACGCTGAACTTAACCTAGAGGTCAAACAAAATCCGGAACATGGAACAGCCAAACGTACTTCAGAGACAATAAACAATAAACAATAAACATTGTATTCTTGAATAAAAAAGGAACATAAAATAGTTTTACAAATAATAATAAAAATGGTCTGGTAGGCACCAGCAATGATAAAGAATTTACAAAATTATAAATAATCGTAGGAAGGACAGAGAATTAACGTAAACTAAATGAAATGCTTCGAGAAAAAAAATAAAAATATCGTTATCCTTTCATCCTCTACGTACGTACCTCTGGGAATTTACTCTTAAACTTATACATATAAAAAAAAAGAAAATATTCTCGGCTGACAATCTCGGACGAAAAGAAAATCAGATCACGGTCTGGGTAGAACCTGAAAGCACAGAACAGAACAGAATCTTTACCTTATCTAGGTTTGTTTCTAGTTTCAAACTTGAATTTTCTCGAATTTTAAATAAACAAAACATTCTATTTCAACCTTGACTTTATTATACTTAAGTAGTTGAACTGAAGGTCCCAAATAATTAATTAAACTATGGACTAACGCAAGACACCACCCCTACCACTCACGTTCAGTTGGTTCAACAATTCCCTCAAGGGGAAGGGTTGAGTCTAATTTTCCTGGCGGAGGAGAATCAGACAGGAGCCCCTATACTGACTCTACCCCCGCCAAGAATAAACGAGAGATCCTAGCGGAACACGGCTTGCAATGTCACGGGAGCCCCCGTAGACATTGCAATCCTCCCTTTCCGTTCGCCAAACTAAAGAGGAGCCCCTCTATTAGTTTGGCGAACGCCTAGTCGATCCTTCACCTCAAGGGTTCCGGATTCATTGCGTGAGTTTTTGGGAGAGGAGCCCCTCTACCCAACCCCCACGCTCTCTCGGCGTCGAGTCAGCTCTATGGTGAAAGAGGAGTGTGGTGGGAGCCCCCACACGCATTTCCTCCTTCAGCAATCTTCTAAGTGAAAATTGCTTCCAGCGAGCAGCCTGGTTTCGAGACCGAGGAGCCCCTCGAGTCTCATCCGCCAGACGACTCAAGATTCAGCAGCGAGCGCCGACTAATATGTCCCGCTTCCCTTACCTACGGTGCGTCGTACGGGTAGGGAGCGGCATGTGTGAGTAGGGGGCGGTACCCCAGCGGGTGGGGAGTGGTGCCGTGCGGACCGTCTATACTAGCTATAGAGGCTTTTTTCTGAAACATATATGTAACTTTAATTCATTTCGTTACACATCCTTCGAAAGACAATCAGAAAAAGCGTATGGAATCTTGAAAGAGAGTTTGAGAGAATCATCCACTAGAAACATAAATTATTTTAATGAGTTCTCTGTAGTTTTAAAGAGAATTGAAAGAAGTTTAGATTCTTACCTTAAGGTATTTTGTTAGTATACTCAGGTCAGTCGGGGACAGCTTCTGATTCAAACAATAGTTCCGAGGAAAGGTTGTGGTGATTGTGGGACTGACAGACAGCAAGGCAGACTGTAATTTGACTACCTCCGCTGTTGATTGATTTCGATTTTAATGTTCTCTCTTTTTCACATAGATCCGGACTGATGTTGGTGTTTGAATTCAATAAACTTTTGATCTGATTTTGAAAAATTGAATTAAAGTAAAAATTGATATTGTACACCGACCGATGTTAAATAGAAATTTAAATCGATAAAATGTTAAGTACAAATAATGTCGATGTTACAAATTAAGAATATTATGTGGAATAGGACAAGGGATTATACTTAGTACTTCGATTAGGTAAAATAAAATTGGTGATACTCAATACAATAATTATAGATGAACGGTTCTTCGCTTTCAACGTTGATCGGGGGTATTTCTCAGCAATTTGAATTAGACTTAAGATTTGACGATTACAATAATATGTTACGTCATAAATAACATAACATACGAAAATTATTTTTTAAATCTATCGGTGGTTGAACAGTGAGGGTTAGGTGTACGAGTAAATGAATCGAGAGACAGTTGTACAAATATCTAAGTTTATTGTTTACACAAAGGCTAATCGACGTTAGAAACCTACAAGCTGAGGTGTTGAGAGAGCGGCGAGAACTGGTGGCAGAGTATGGACAATCTGAAACAGGTTTTATCTTTTTACAAAGGAAATAGATAAGGGTTTGGGAAAGCGACAAGGGATTAAAAATATTTGGAACTAACCTTTTAAATTTAATGTGAAGATTCTTAGACCAAGCTCAGGAACAAGAGTTGAGTAATGATGGTCGAACCTTGGGTGGAATCTGGCAATCAGTCAGCTGAGAGACTAATTGAATGCTGGCTGAATCCTGGCAGGAAATTGGCGACCAGCCAGCTGAGAGATCGGCAAGATGTTGGGTGAGTCCTGGCGAGGTCCTGAGAACCAATCAGCTGAGACGTCGCTGTGATGTTGGCCAAACACTGGCAAGAAACTGGCAACCAACCAGCTGAGTAGTAGAAGCGATGTTGGTTGAATGTTGGCAGGATACTGGCAACCAGTACTGGGCGAACGTTGGCAGGAAATTGTCTTGTATTCAAATTTGATTAAAAGATGCGTAGATTTTAAAGAATACAATTCGTTGAAATAAGATTCGTAGAAAATTGACAACTAGTCAATTGAGATGGTTGATGAACAGAGTTTCTGGTCTTGAATTATACTTGTACGAAGAGTTGACAACTGATACGAAGATTTTGACAATTAGAGTTTCGGGGTTTGAATTAGACTTGGCAGGTCACTTGTAGAGATTGACGATATTTACAGGTCCCGGGGTTGAATTCAGACTTGATGTTAAGATTTTGACAATCAGAGTTTCGGGGTTTGAATTAGACTTAATGCGAAGATTTTGACAATTAGAGTTTCGGGGTTTGAATTAGACTGACTTGTTCTGCTGGTCCCTGGAGCTTTTATTTAGAAAAGTAATCGATGGTGTTTTCCATCTCCCAGTGGGTGGCAGGAACCACTTAGCACATTTAATTTAGGGTAATATGCATGTTTCTCGAGCATCATATCTCCCCTATTAACGTTCCGATTGATTTTGTCTTTAAACAAGAGGGTTACTTCGGTCGATAGCCAAAACGTTACTTATTTAAACATTGATTTTTATAATAATACAATTTCAGTTTGAAAAAATTATAAAATATGTTACTTGACGTAACACCTCGGCCCTCTTTTCCAAAACTTATGGAGTGAGTTTTGGTCCAAATTATAACTCTTTTGGATTTAATTAAACCTTGAAATTTTAGTTTTGAATTATTAATTATTAATTGTTAATCGAGATGTCGAGTTGTTACGTTTATAGTAGAATCAAATCCATTCATCACACATTCGTGCATTTCTTATAAACTAGTGTTTATGCGATTTACAATTATTAATTTTGAAAAATCTTACTTCGCAAATTTACATAATTTTTCTTGAAATAGATTATGTTCGTAATCAAGGTGTACATATAGGTTTTGAATAAAGCATTATAATATTTCGATATGAATAGCACACACTAAAACAATTCAAATTTAAAGTCAAACAACAAACTTTTTACGCAATTTTACGTAAGCTATACCAAAATCCGATATAGAATATATTGATCAAACGATAATATTTTAAAGATTTGTTTACGCATTGTGTTATAAATCTAATATTAAACATCAATTAAATAGTGATATTACTAATTTTAAGACAAGATTATTTGTTACGTAATTTACGTACAAAACATCAATTAAACAGTAATATTTTAGCTTTTCTAACACTCTATTATATCTGGTAAAAAACATCAATTAGAAGTAACATTAATTTTTTAAGAAAAAGTGTTACTTACGTAACTTACGCATTTTATTACCAAAACATCGATTAAACAGTCAATTTTTCTGATTTAAATGCATTCTACTACATATCTGATAAACAAAACTAATTAAAAGTAACATAATTAATTGTTTAAGAAAAAGTGTTATCTACGTAACTTACGGATATTTTTCGAGTTTGTTACAGTTAATTTTGAAATTTAAAAGAACATAAGGACTTGCTACAATTTTTCAATTTATAAGAGCCTACATGATTCAGTATTTTAAATGCTATTTATGTTTAATATGGCAAACACATTTATATATGAAAATTATTCTAAATTTAAAAAGATTTCTTTTTTTTTTTGTTTTGATTTTTGTTCTCTTTGACAACCACACACATACATATATTTGCAAAATATATTACGCTAAAAAAAAAAATTTGTATTATTTTTATTTTCATAATAAAAAGTCATCCGACGTGCATACACGGAGTCCCTCACCCCTTACTTTCAAACATGAGGTGAGATACAAATCATGTTTGATTTATAAATTAATTGATTATTTATAATTACTCGTTTTTTCGACGGTTATTTCTTAAGGATACATTATTAAATTTAATTGCATGATTTCGACAGTAGTATTTTTCGCAATAATTTTTTTATATAAAAAACAAAGATTATATTTGTTCTCTCTTTTGTTTATTTTTTATCCATATATGTCTATTAATATATTAGGCATTATATAACTGACTTATGGCGAGCATTTTGCTCTATACTATACTAATTTGACAAATTCTCTAAAAAATGATAATCATTATGTATTCTCATATAATGTGACGTCACTAGAAACAGTTCTGATATTTGTATTAATATTTTTAACAATATAATGAGTTGTGAAGCTACATTCTATATTTACATTATCTAGTTTTGCTATCGATAGAACCATGTTTTTTTATTAATTTTTTGTAATATTAAAGATTTTTTCAGTAATATAATTTGACGTAAAATTTAACAATGGCAAGTTATAAAAAAATTTACCTAAATAAAATTATTTGTTAAGTAAAAATAACTCAATATTTAAGAAAAATAATGCAGTTTTTTATTCTGCACATCTTAAATAAATAATGTGTTAAATATAAAAAATTTTTCTTGAAACGATCCCATAAATAAGTTTTTCTGACATTATTTATATGATTTCCAAGATGAGGTTTAGTGGAAATTTGGAAACAGGATTGTTTGCAAAAGATAGGATTAATGTGGGCAAAGATTTTAATAATTGAATAGTAATGTTGAATTTCTTATGGGGTATCAAATTAATATAAATTTAAGATAGTAAAAGGTTTTAAAACAATCTTTTACTCTTGTTTATTTTATTTTTTTACAACAGTTTTTCATTGAAAATTAGGTTTTAATAAAATGAAACAGTTTAGCAATTTATGATTTTATGCAGACTAAAAGTATGTAATTTGTTTCAATATTGAAAAATATAAGTTAGTTAAATGTTTTAAACAAATTAAGAACATCTTCTGAGATTGCTGAAAATTGTTTACAACAATAGTGCAGTTTTTTATCTGTATGCAATTTATTTAAAAGAATGATGTCTTAAAGGTTTATATCCTGATCATTTAAAGTATCGGTTAAATCGAAATATTTAATTTTAAATTTTTCTTTCCTTTTTTTCATGAACTAGAGATAATTTTAATGGGAGGGTCTATTAATCAGATTTCTATAAAATATTTTTGCTTTGAATTATTTAACTTTCTGTAAAAAAGAGAATGAATAGAATCATTTAATTTTGTTGATATCCATGGTTGGTCGCTTCCTAAAAAAAATGAAAAGTTTTAGATTAGTAAATGTTTTTAATTTTTTGATTTACAATAATATTGTTGATCTTTATTAAATTGATAAACAAAGATTTCAGAGTAAAGACTTGACTACAGAGATTGATTTATTTGATTTCTATTAGCTTAAATGCTTCTTGGATGAATAAAAAATTTAATTCGTGAACAAGTGAAATAATTGAGATGCTCATGGATTATTCAATTTTCTTAAGACATTAGATATTTTTATAAGTGTACATATTCTTGTTAAAATGTAAAGGTTTTTGAAGAAGCTTCTTATATCAGACTACGTTTCCAAATATATTTATATTTTACTCTATTAAAGTAAATGTTTATTACAAATTAATCTGCTTTTAAATTATAGAATATTGAACGATATTATTATTCATAAAAATGATTTTATAATATACTACATTTAAACATTTATTTATTTAATATGTGATAATTTTAGTCTATTAATGTGAACTATTTTAGGTTTATTTTTAACTGAAATTTTGACATTTCCGTTTTGAAAAATCTCTAGTACTTGATGCGGGCCTGTATACTGATTTCCAAATTTGTGTGGTTTCGGACCACTTAGTAGAAATACATTATCTCCAACTTTAAAATATTGTGGATTAATTTTCCCATCATGGTAGTGTTTAGATTTTTCTTTGGCTGAAATTAAGTTTAATCTTGCTATACTCCTTATTTCATGTAATTTCGTTACAAGATCCTTTAAATAGTCATCATATGTTTCTAATTTTTCATGTTGCAAAAGAGGATCGCTGGATAGTTGACGCGCTAATTTTCCGAAAACTAATTCATGTGGTGTACATTTTGTACCTTCATGCATACTGGTATTGTATGAAAACATGGCTAATTCTAGCCAATCATCCCATTCTGAGTTCTTTTCAATAAATTGTTTTAAGTATTCGCCTAGTACATGGTGTGATCTTTCTATTGATCCGTTCGATTGGGGGTGAAATGCTGTAGTTTTGAATTGTCTGATTCTGAATCGTTTTGCTAGACTTTTGATTAAATTACTCAAAAAATTTCTTCCTTGATCTGTTAATACTCCTTTTGGAGATCCAAAAATACATATAAACTTTTTAGTAAAAGCATCTGCAATAGTGCTAGCTTGTTGATTCGGTAAAGCAATAGCAAGGGAAAATTTTGTAAAATTATCTTGAATAGTCAGAATGTATTCATTGCCTAAACTTGTTTTAGGTAAAGGACCTACAATGTCCATTGAAATTTTTTCAAAAGCAACACCTGGAGTATCCGTTATTACCATAGGATTTTTTGTTTTTACGCGAACGAGTTTCTTAAGTTGACATTTGAGGCATAGTTGAATATATTTTTGTATATCAATCTTCATATTACTCCAATAAAATTTTTGTCTAATTCTGTTATAAGTTTTTGTTACTCCTTTATGACCGCCTATAGCTGACGAGTGTGCTTCTTCGATTGATTTAACACGTTGTTCTTTTGTCGGATATTGAACGACTCCATTACAAATAATAATTTTTATTTTTGATTTACAGAAAGTAGAGTTTAGTATAGATACGATTTCATTCCATGATATATGATTTACTCTTAAAGTTTTTGCAATAGAAATTGATTCAAGATTAAGTTTTTCCGCGATTTCATACATTGAAGAAATTGTTGATTTTATATTATTTAAAGTTTGTTCAAGATTCTCTTTTTCTTCTTCTTCAATTGGTAAAGCAATATGATATTGTTGACCCTTTTTTATTTCTTTCGCTTGGCCTTTTAATAAATTTTTAAAGTTTGGTAATTTATTATTTTTATTTAAACCTTTAGATCCATTATCACGTGGTACTCCATTACAAGTTACAAAATACGCATAATTATCTTTTCTCATTGTTAATTGATCCCGACATTCTACAATATTTTTCGATTTATTTTCAATTTCTTTTGAACATGATTGAGACGATAAACCTTCAAAATTAATTTCTTCTATTTCTTCTTTATCTTCAATATTTTCTTTATTAATCTCTTCATTATTTTCTTCGTTATTTTCTTCATTTATTTCTTCGTTTATAATTTCTTCTTCCGACGAATCATCGCTTAAATTACTTTTACTTACTTCCTCATAATTTGATATTTCATTTAATTCATCTCTACCTTTTTTCTTACGAAGATTTCTAAATTTCTTAACATCTAAATATTTAGGATTTGAATCACTTCTATGATTCATTTTAGAATTTCTGGATTTCTTTTCATCATAATATTCAGGATCTGGATTTATTCCAGGATTAAAAGGATTTTCTGGATCAGAAAAATTTTCAAGGTCGGATACATTAGTATCTTGGGATTTATTATCTGAGTCGGTATCAGAATAATAATTATTAGTTTCACTCATTTTCTCTTCAATTTCATTACATTTAGGTTTCTTAGGTCTACCACGTTTTCTTGTCACTGCTGCATTTTCGTTTCTTTCAGGTTCCTTAAGAGTTTTCCTTGGTCTTCCTCGTTTTCTCGATTCCTTAATAGTCAAATCTTGTTTTTCTTCTAAATATTTCTTAGGCCTACCACGCTTCCTTTTGCTAATTCTTAAAGGATGATCTTGATGTTCTGGTTGCTCATAAGTTTCTTTATTTTTAAAGTTATTTTTATTATAAGACTTATTACGAGTTGTTATGTAGCATTTTTCTTCATTTATTTCTTTCTTTTCTTCGGACGGAGAAAATAAAGTTGAAAAAAGTGTAGAAATTTGTAAGAAGCATTGAAGTTTATTTTTCTTAATGTGAAATTGATGAAATAAATTATTTATGAAATTTCCATTATTGATTGTTAGAATTTTGGACGTTGAAGGGTTCGGAGAATTTATTTTTATATTATTATCCTCAATGTCATCATCGGTATCAAATTCGTCATAAGACTGATTAATTTCTTCATCACAATACAAGTCAATAGGGTCTTCATCATCGGATGTTTCTTCTTCAGTTTCATATTCATCTTCTTTTCGTATAAATGTTACAGGGTTCCTTGATAATGCGTCTGCGTTCACGTTGGTTTTTCCTGCTTTATAAACTACATCAAATTCATATTCCGCGAGCTTTAAACGCCATCTAGTTACTCTTGAACATGGGTCCTTGGAATTTTGGAACCATACTAATGGTTTATGATCGGTAACTAATGTGAATTTTCTTCCGTATAGGTATGGTCTAAATTGTGTAACGCAGTAAATTATTGCTAGAGCTTCCTTTTCGTATGTATCGTATTTTCTTTCATTTTCATTTAAAACTCGAGATGTGTAAGAAATTGGTTGATCTTTTCCTATTGGGCCTTGTGACAATATGCCACCTATTGCAAATCCTGAAGCATCAGTCGTAACAACAAATGGTTTTGAAAAATCGGGTCTAATTAAAAGAGGTTCCTCACATAATTTTGATTTGAGGTATTCGAAAGCATCATGTTGTTCGTCTGACCAGGAAAAAGGTACGTCTTTTTTTAAAAGATTTGAAAGTGGTGTAGCTATTTTCGAGAAATTTTTAATAAATCTTCTGTAATAACCGGCTAAACCGAGAAATTGTTTGATATTTTTTTTGATTTTTGGGAATTGGAAATTGTTTTACGGCTACTAGTTTTTTCGGATCGGGTCTAACGCCATGTTTATCAATAATATGAACTAAATAATTAACTTCGGGTCGTAAAAATTCGCACTTATCTGGTTGCAATTTTAAGTTAGCTAAACGTAATCTTTCCATTAATGCATTAAATTTTTGTTCATGTTCCTCTAATGTATCTGCATATATTACAATATCATCTAAATAAACAAATAAATCTGTATTAATTAATCCGGTAAGACAAGCATTCATAAGACGTTGAAAACATGCTGGCGCATTTTTTAAACCAAAAGGCATGCGGTCAAATTCATAATGACCGTCAGGTGTAGAAAAAGCTGTTTTGTGTGAATGTTCTTTATTCATTTTAATCTGATGAAAACCTGATGCCAGGTCAAAAACTGAAAAATATTTTGCGTTTCCAAGCTGGTCTAACAAATCAATTATATTAGGCAAAGGATGATTATCTTTAATTGTTTTTTCATTTAATTTGCGAAAGTCCAATACCATTCTCCAACGTTTATTTCCCTGAGAATCTGATTTCTTAGGTACTATCCAAACTGGTGTATTATATGGGGATTGTGAAGGCTTAATTATTCCTTGATCTAAAAGTTCATTAACTTGTCTTTTAATTTCTTCTTTATGAATCGGTGGAAACCGGTACTGACGCGTAAAAATTGGTTGGTCGTCGGTAGTGGGGATAGTGTGTTCTAAAAGATTAGTAGCTTCTAAAGTTTCTCCTGGGATTTGAAAGCGATCAATATTTTTTGTTATTATATTTATTACATGAGTTAATTCTTCTTCGTTTAAATGATCTAACCTTAAAAATTTCTTTACTGTTTCTATTCTATTAATACCTGTAATATTAAATACCTGACAAAGTTTATTTAATTTTTCATTATTGTTATTAATAAAGCCATGTAAAAAATTTTCCTATGATCTGAACTGAGTGTTAATTGTAGACTGTATTAATTTTGAATATTTATCATTAGTTTTAATTGTTGTTACATTTTCTTCTTTATTTTCTATAAAGTCAAGTAATTCCACTGTTAATATATGAATATTCATTGCTTCAACACAGGTATTAGCAATTTTTAAATAAGCTCGACCATTTACATTTGTGACTAAAGCATTTCCAATAAAAAATCCTTCACCAATAAGTAATTTTGGAATATAACCAACTTTTTTATCTTTATTTTTAATATTAACAAAAATTGTTGCAATAGTTCTTGCTGGTACTGTTATGTATTCTTGTGTAGAAAATGGATAAAAATTGTCATTGATTTCAATTCGTTTTTCCGCATAATTTATTTTTACATTGTTGTTGTTAAAAAATTGTGTGCCTAAAATTCCTTCATGACTAATTGGAACATCATTAGGGATTAGATTAAAAATCGTGGGGTGACCGAGTATATTTAACTTTATTTGTCCGAGGGTAAAAACAGGATGTTCGTTGATACTAGTGAGTCTCAAGCATTCCTCCGTATTAATATAAACATCAGGTCCAACTACCCCTTCTTTCAGAAGGTTCGGACCTGCTCCAGTATCGATCATCATGGTTACGGTGTTTTTTAAGCCAGCTGCACTTATTGAAATATAAGGGATACTACTTGACATAGTAGCATTAATTTGTTCACTATTTTCATGTTGATTTTCGTTTTTTATATTATTTTCATTTTTAGCGTTTAAAGGTGCATTTCCTCGTTCAAAACCTCCTCTGTCGCACCTACCGAGAGAAGGTTGCTCGAGTTTCCCGATTGTGGTAGTTGTAATTTTCGAGCATTATTACGAGTTCTTAAAGCACATTCATTTATAAGATGACCTTCTTCTTTGCAATAATTACACATCACTTTAACTTGAGAATTTTGCGCTTGTTGACTTTGTAAATTAGGATTTGTATTAGGAGAAAAACTGTTACCTTTTTGATTTTGATTTTTAGAATTTATTGGTCTGTTAGAACTATTTTGAAAATTTTGTTGATTTTGAAAATTTTGTTGGTTTTGAAATTTTTGTTGATTTTGAAAATTCGATTGATTTTGAAAATGTTGTCTATTTTGAAATCTTTGTTGATTTTGATATTGAATATTTTGGTTTCTTGAAAAATTTGAATTTTGAAAATTTTGTTTAGGAAAATTTGTATTTTGTTTAGAAAAATTTCGATTTTGAAAATTTTGGTTAGAAAAATTTTGATTAAAATTAGGATTCTGGAAATTTCGATTGAAATTTTGAATTTGATAATTTCGATTAAAATTTGAATTTTGAAAAGTTCTAAATTGATTTGTATTAAACCGTTGACTTTGACTATTTGAAAAATTACGTTGTTGATTTGGTAAAAATTGTTGATTTGCAACTGTTTGATTTTTTATATTTAATTTATTACAGACTGGAGCAATGTGACCTTTTCCGCCACAAATTTGACAGTTTACTATATTTTCTTGTAAAGTATTTACTTTATTGTTTCGTGGATGAATATTACTACTTCTTTGTGGTGTTTCCAACTCTGAATTTGGAATTTTATTTCTCCTTAAATCTTGACTCGCTTTTAATCTTTTTTCTACTTCTATTGCCGAAGTTATCGTTTCTCTTAATGTATTTGCTCGTTGTACTCGAATTTCTATCTCCGGCCTTAATCCTCTTATAAAACAATCTATTAAATCTCTATTTAACCCTGTACTAAAATTTTCATCAATTTCTTGATTATTTGCCATTTTATGAGCGTCTAAAATTTTTTCTGAAATTTCTTTAAGTCTAGTCGCGTAAGATAAAACATTTTCTTCTTGCCACATAAAGGTATTTCCTAGCTCACCCTGTAGTTGTTAAACCGATTTTGATACTAAATACGATCTTTTTAAAGCATTTATAAGTTCATCTACATTATTGAATGTCGTACCAAAAACACTTTTTCTAGCTTCGCCAATAAGTTTACATCGTATCATTTTTACTAAATTTCCTTCTGCCGCCAAAGGAAGCATTTGCCTTGCTTCTGTGCAGCCATCAATAAAATTTTCTAGAGACATTGTTTTTCCGTCAAATAATGGAACTACTTCAATTGCATCGCGTAATGATATCGTCTGATTGTGGGGGTAATATGCTACTTGTACATTAGGATCTCTTATACCCTGATTCTGTGAACTACCAGCTGGATTATTTTCATTAGCCATTTTTGTTTCTTTTTTTATTTGATTTTCCGTCTTAATTGTTTTTAAGGAAGGACTAGTTAAAAACTTATTTAATAACTCACGAGATTTATTTAGGGACGATTCGAATTCTTGATCAAGGATATTTTTACGTTCTAAGGTTTCTTCAAATTTCTCAATTTCTAATTGCTTCTCAATTAATGTTTTATCAAATAATTCAGGATAAGGAGTATTTTCTAATGGATTATTTGTTAAGGTTTTTTCAAGGATCGTGGAACTAGTAAGACTATCACTCAAATTAAAATTTTTGATGGTTGAGTCTAATTCAAAAGAATCCCCGGTATTTTGAGTGATAATAGAGTTATCAGGATTTATCGGAAGTCCACTTTTAGAATCAAGATTAATTTTATTATTTTTTTCAACCTCTTTAGCCAATTCTTCGTTATTTTTAGTTTTATTTCTTGTTAATTTTTCATTTTGTTCATTTGGTTGCGACATATCATATTAAATTATCAAAATGTTTTACATAATACATATAAAAGAATAATAATACTAATAAAAGTTTACCAAAATTCTCTCGCTCTCTAAAAACCTTGAAAAAATGTGAAAAGAGAAAAAAAATGCACAAAATGCTCTCAACCATTTAACCTCTACTGTACACACAGGACGATGCACCAAATTAACGTATGTTACGTCATAAATAACATAACATACGAAAATTATTTTTTAAATCTATCGGTGGTTGAACAGTGAGGGTTAGGTGTACGAGTAAATGAATCGAGAGACAGTTGTACAAATATCTAAATTTATTGTTTACACAAAGGCTAATCGACGTTAGAAACCTACAAGCTGAGGTGTTGAGAGAGCGGCGAGAACTGGTGGCAGAGTATGGACAATCTGAAACAGGTTTTATCTTTTTACAAAGGAAATAGATAAGGGTTTGGGAAAGCGACAAGGGATTAAAAATATTTGGAACTAACCTTTTAAATTTAATGTGAAGATTCTTAGACCAAGCTCAGGAACAAGAGTTGAGTAATGATGGTCGAACCTTGGGTGGAATCTGGCAATCAGTCAGCTGAGAGACTAATTGAATGCTGGCTGAATCCTGGCAGGAAATTGGCGACCAGCCAGCTGAGAGATCGGCAAGATGTTGGGTGAGTCCTGGCGAGGTCCTGAGAACCAATCAGCTGAGACGTCGCTGTGATGTTGGCCAAACACTGGCAAGAAACTGGCAACCAACCAGCTGAGTAGTAGAAGCGATGTTGGTTGAATGTTGGCAGGATACTGGCAACCAGTACTGGGCGAACGTTGGCAGGAAATTGTCTTGTATTCAAATTTGATTAAAAGATGCGTAGATTTTAAAGAATACAATTCGTTGAAATAAGATTCGTAGAAAATTGACAACTAGTCAATTGAGATGGTTGATGAACAGAGTTTCTGGTCTTGAATTATACTTGTACGAAGAGTTGACAACTGATACGAAGATTTTGACAATTAGGGTTTCGGGGTTTGAATTAGACTTGGCAGGTCACTTGTAGAGATTGACGATATTTACAGGTCCCGGGGTTGAATTCAGACTTGATGTTAAGATTTTGACAATCAGAGTTTCGGGGTTTGAATTAGACTTAATGCGAAGATTTTGACAATTAGAGTTTCGGGGTTTGAATTAGACTTGGCAGGTTACTTGTAGAGATTGAAGATATTTACAGGTTCCGGGGTTGAATTCAGACTTGGTGTTAAGATTTTGACAATCAGAGTTTCGGGGTTTGAATTAGACTTGGCAGGTTACTTGTAGAGATTGACGATATTTACAGGTTCCGGGGTTGAATTTAGACTTAATGCGAAGATTTTGACAATTAGAGTTTCGGGGTTTGAATTAGACTGACTTGTTCTGCTGGTCCCTGGAGCTTTTATTTAGAAAAGTAATCGATGGTGTTTTCCATCTCCCAGTGGGTGGCAGGAACCACTTAGCACATTTAATTTAGGGTAATATGCATGTTTCTCGAGCATCATATCTCCCCTATTAACGTTCCGATTGATTTTGTCTTTAAACAAGAGGGTTACTTCGGTCGATAGCCAAAACGTTACTTATTTAAACATTGATTTTTATAATAATACAATTTCAGTTTGAAAAAATTATAAAATATGTTACTTGACGTAACAAATATAAAGGTGATTAGCGGTAATATTCAGATCTTCGATTTAGACTGACTTTTATGCCAAAAATCTATGAATTTATAGTAAAACTAACTATTGTTTGCTTTTTAACAATGATACAGGTGGTATTGTTTGTGCGTGAATTGACATAATATTTTAATTAAGTTAAGAACTATTGTTAAATTTTTACTTAAACGTACGCGATCCCTCCCTCCTCAAAATCAAACATGTAATTGAAAATTATCATGTTTGAAAAACAATAGATATGGTCGATTCTTGCGTAACTGCCCGATTTCAAGATAAGTTTAGGTAAAAAAAAAATTTTTTTTATTCAATGTTTTTCTGCACTTATTTTTCTTATTAGGGTGTAATATGAGTATATTTTAAATGATTTTACTACAACTATATTTATACGAAAATAATAGCAAATTTTTTTAAATTGGCTGCCATATGGAACTGAACCACATCCTTTTATTGCAATTATATTGTACAAAATAAAAATTTATTTTTGATATTTTGCTAATACGAAAATAAATAATGAATTCATAAACTATTTAATATTCTAACAGTATTTTAGATATTAGTTAACATATATAAAATTTTATAAAAAAACAGCAAATACAATATTTAATAATGAATATTTCGTTTTATTTTTTGGATAATTTGAAATCGAGATCGAGCAGTATAATTCGGCATTGCTAAACTACTTTATAGAATAATATTTTAAAATAACCACCAGAGATAAAAAGTTTCTCTGCATGAACCACACTGAACACTTCATATAGGCCATGGAGCTGAAATTTTACGTGATACCATGGAGCTGAAATTTGACATTTATTCTAACCTCACTTCTACAATCTTGCAACATAAATTTATTCCTTCTGCAGATCGCTTGTTTTACATGAAAACTTAAAGAAAATGGTAACAATACTATCAAATAGTTGTTACATTAATATAATAGTAATGACATGGAACTGAATGCTTTTTTTGTACCCATGCGATTTTCACAAAAATAATTTTTTTTTTATTAAAAATTTTTCTTTTTTAAAACTTTTTTCACGTGTGATTTAGTGCTAATGGATCAAATTTGAGATTTAACTTATTAGAAAGCATAATAACTAAACACATGACACCTTAATTATAAGACTACAGATTGCGTTCAAAAATTGGAAAAATTGAGGGACAAAATATTTTTACAGATTTTTAAGTATGAAAAAGGTATTATGAAGTGCAATATAAACCTAAATTGTTCATAAATATAGACACTTTATGCTTCAAAAAGGCTGAGTTATAATAATGATATTTTCACCGAAAATTATTAAATTAAAGTTAACATTTTGCAAAAGGGACACGCCACGGAGCTGAAATTTCAGCAGTTATAGTGCAATATAATAGAAGTTATAATATATATATTTATGTATATTTGGTTTTCAGTTACTCTCATATATACCTTTAAAATTCACTAATACACTCCAGAATATATTTTTAATTTAGGTGTATTTTTTCAACGCCGCCAAGTAGGGCAGTTACGTAAGAATCGCCCATATAGTGAAATAATACGTGTTGTATTTGAAAATTTTAACAGTTTTTAGTTTTAATTTGAGAAAGGAGTTATTGCGTTTAGGAGAAAATATTTCAAATAAGCTTATAATCGTCTTTGTCGTAACGTTCCGTTACAATTATTTATCGTGTGATAACGCGCGTAACACCTTTCGCAGGAATTTTGCCATTTATAAAGATTTTTTCTACCTGAATTATCTTTAGCTATTTGTTCACTTCTTTCTAAGAATTCGAAATGATTATTTAAAATATCAAGTAATTTTTTGGCTGCACTTTGTTTTGCTAATTTTTTTGTGCGCATTGCTTGTCCGGAAGTTATAAATATATTTTCATTTTTTCTAGTTGTACAAACAGCTACAAAGAAAGGAGAATCGCTATTCCCGATATCTTCTATTACATATATAGGCTTGGTAAAACTATATTCGATGCTTAAATTATTTAAATCGTTTATAGGTGTTGAGGTGTTCATTTTTGAATTTTTTGAAATATTTTCAACGATTGTTTTTTTTCTGAAAAAAAATTTGAATTTCTAAAAAAAATTATATATTTTTATTGTAAATATTAAGAAAATTATTATTATTGTTAGCAAATTATTAATAATTATTATTGTAAGTTAATGTCAATAAACATTTTCTTCTCCCTATATTTTAATTTTACATATTTATTAACAAAAATTTTGAATAATTCGTAAGAATATTATTATAATTTTTATTTACTTAAATAATTTTCTAATAATAAAGAAAATTTAGAAAAAGAGAGAAAAAAAAAGAATGAAAATTTTTCTAAGAGAAAAGAATTTATGAAAGTCTAAGACTTATTAAATTCTGTTTCTGTAGAATTGCTCTACTGCGATGTTGCGGAAGGTCAGGTGAGTAATTTATGATGTACTTTTCACCGGTCCTACCGAAGAATACAGTAATTGTCTGTTTTAGAATGACTTATTCAAATAAGATCGCTTGGGTCTTATTTGTATAATCCTTCGGAAATGGATCTTTGGAACAAGGAAAGTTGAGGAAGAGTATGGTTTTGTTTGAAGATGTTAATGTTTTCTGTTATGAAAATTTAGGTTCGTCCTTGCTGATTGGTTAGTTAGGTTCCAATATTTTGAAAGTGGGAGTTTTCTTTAATTTTACGGGGTTCTGTCGAGGATTGTCGGGGTGAATTCTTGTTAGTTTCTGTTTTCTCGTTTTCGAGTAAAGTTAAGTGCCTCTTTATTAAGAGAAGAAAAAAGTGTTTTTCCGAATTAAAAAAAATGGAGAATTTTGTTAAATTTTTATATAACGTGTGGTTAACTTTTGCAACACTAGTTACAGTAGTGTGGACCTTTGGGTCTAAAAAAGTGAAGGTGCCGAAAACGTGGATGGAGTTGCATCCTATTTTTAGGATGGTTTTAAAAAAACAATTGGGCGAACAGTTGCCCTTATATGAAAAAAGAGGTGTCCTGGGAGTTCAGAACCGTTTATTGAGGATTACGGAGGACGGGACTTTGGCAATTGTAAGTTAAAATAGAAAAATATGTTTTACTTATTTATTATTTATTATTAGTATTTACTTATATTATTTTAGTTATTCTAGATTTAAATATTTATTTATTTACTTACTTCTTTTTTATTTTATTATTTGTTTATTTGAATGGTTATCAGTATTTATTTATGTTACTAAAATGTTATTCTAGGTATAATTATTTATCTATTTACTGTTTTTTTATTTTATTCTTTAATTTGTTATTAGTATTTATTTATGTTATTTTAATGTTATTTTAAGTTTATTTATTTATTTTTATTTTATTGTTTATTTATTTTAATGATTGTTAATAGTATTTGTTACGTTAGTTATTAATCATTCATTTATTTATTTATTTTTGATTTATTTATTTATTTTTTATATTTTATAATTATTAATATTTATTTATGATATTTTTTCTATTATTTATATATTAGCGTGCTTAGAAAAATAGTTATTTAATTGTGTATCATTGTTTATTGGAAAGTTTGATTTGCTAATCAAGTGTTTTGGTTTCAGCATTACGGAAAGTTTGTTCGCTAGAATGACGTAGGTCATTTAGTTCAAATGAAGAATAAATGGATTGTCCTAGACAATGGGGAGCATGTCCTTGATCCTTATTATTGGGTCGTGGCTGATCCAGCTACGTTTGCTGCACTGCAGGAGGCAGCGAGAAAAGAATGGAGGAAGACTTCCATCGAGCAGGACATTATCAACGATGGAAAATTGTGGTCGATCGCTGACGGTCAACTTATTAACGTAAGTTTTTAAACATATATTTTCAATTTGATAAATTTTTTGTTGATAAAAAAAAATTTTTCTTTTATCTATTATTATTTTCTTTTATAGATTAGTGTTGCTGGGTCCTTTTATTTTAAAGGAGGAAGGAGAATTTTTCGTCGGGATGCGACGGTCAATTTTTGGGGAACAATGGTCCGTATGCCGGGGGATATCTGGTCCAGTACCATCCTGGACCGATGGGAGTTTGTAGCGAGATGCTCTCGTCACATAAACGACAAGAGTTTGGCGTTTGTGTGGGAGGGGCGCCAGTTCTATATTCATAATGGGGAAATTGAGAAGGTAATATGTTTTCCGTATTTACTTTTATGCTCATATATTTTTATTATTAATAAAATTGTTTTAGAACGAAATTAAATATTTTATGTATCCTTTTATATTTATATTTATATATTTATAATTTTTTGATTTATTTATTTTTTGTATTTATTTATTTAATTTAACCTATCATTATTATTTAAAAAAAATTTATATTTATTGGAACAGAAAGAGTAGTGAAAAAAAACTTTTATATGATTATTTGTTTATTTAGAGAAAATTAATTTGTATAATTATAAATGCCTTTATTATAATTAATGTAAAATTTTTGTGATTTTGAATTTATTTGTATGTGTTTTTTTTCAGGTCCGTCACATTTTGGGGAATTGATTTTTTATTTTATTTATTAGTATCCTTTTTTGTTTTTGTTTTTGTCTTTTTTATTAGTAACAACAACAAAAATAAAAATTTTGATGTAAGAAAAAAAATATATCTAAGTGTAATGTATTTCTTGTGTTGTTATTTTTTCAAAAACTTGTATTTTATAAGAAACTATATAGTTAATATAATAATTTTATAATGAAAAAGAATATAGTTTTTCTAGTATTAAAAAAAAGACACTTTTATTTTTATGTTGATACATTCTATATTTTAGGCGTTGTTGTTTTTCACCTATTTAATATGAATTGCAATTTTTATAATTGATTCTATAGGCTAAAATAAAAAATTTGAAATCTATTTTTAGGAAGATAATTAAATTATTCTCAGCTTTATTTAATATTTTAAAGACAGCTTTTACAAAGTATATTTTTTATATTTAGAAGTGTCTGAATATTTATTTGTATATAGAAAAGAATTAACGTTTGTGAATTCTAAATTATCTTGTGATAATTATTTTAACTTTCAATTTTATTAAGATATTTGTTTTGAGAATTCTGTAGGATAAAATGATAAAATATATTTCGTTTGACAAAGTTGATTAAATTAAAAATTTTCGAAATTATGTTATTTTTTCATCTGGATTTGGTGACGTTTCTTCGTCTAGTGTTTTAAGTGCAAGGTAAGTTAGATCAATTGGTTCAGAAATAATTTTCTTTGTTTTCTTATAGTTTTTAAGGAAAATAAGGGATATTAAAATGGGCAAAGACAATCCAATAATTGAGAATAATAAAATTTTATCGTAAGGGGCATTAGTTTCTTTTTCTATAGTTTTGATGATTTCAATTTTAGAAAAATTTTTGCTCAATAAATATTCAAATGTTGATAGGCGTATATCTTGTTTATTTTTAAAATGTGATATTAATTCTTCAGTTCTTTGTTCATCTACTTGAATGAATATAGGAGATATTTCTTTAGCTTTAAAATTCAATAATGCTGTGAGAATAGAAGGGTCCATTATTCTATTGTTGATTTGATTTTGGTTCCAACTTGATTTATTTCTATTTTTGTGGGTAATGTTTTTGGACAAGTTATTCTTAGGTTTATTGTATTTTTAGTAGCGTATAACCATCCTGTATGTTTTTCTAAAGGTGTCCATATGGGGTAATTATCAAAGTTTATATAATAATTCCAAGAGTGTGGTGGAAAGTTTCTTAAAAGTGCTATTTCACATATGGAATTAGAATTTATATTTTGTAATGGTGGCAAGTTTTTACATATTGTTGCGTCAAGAATTGTTTGGTGACATGTTGCTAGGAAGGATGGATTTGTTGTAAAGTATGTTTGGTTGTTATCAGATAATGCTATATATGTTGTTTGAGGTTTAATGTAAAGAAATATAGTGTGTTCAGATGCAATAGTAGTTAAATTGGTGATGGATATGCTTTATAGAGTGTAAATTTTTTCTCGGAAATTGTAGGATAAGTAATAACTAAAAGTATGCAATCATCAAGTCGAATGAAGTTACTTTTTGTTAAGGTAACAAAATCTTGGAAGCTTAAAGTTTGGAGGATTTTGTTTACTAAAGTATTGTTAAGAAAAGCATTTTTTAACTCTAATATAAGTGATGAAGATATAGTATAACTGCTCTCAATACTTTGTTTTATACTTTTTAACATCTTTACATATTCGATAAATTTCTTTTCTATATTTTCTATTTGTTGTGTGACATTACTATGTATATTTTCTGTTATCCCTTTACATGTCATTTTTATTTCATCAACTTTTTTTGCTATTGGGTTTTGATAAACAAAAAGTCTTTTTTAAATTATCTGAGAATATCTTATTATCTGTTAATTTTCAATTTAAAAATGCATGTTGGATAATTTTGATAAATTTATTATCCATGGCGTTATAGTCCATATGTGGAAGGTAACCTGGTGAATTTACAAGCAGGATTTCGAGTTCTTGAATTATATTATCGGATGTGTTTTTAAGTTCATCTATGTAATCTATACGGCAATTATCGGTGCAATTGGGAAGGATTTTATAATATGTTTTCAATATTGTTTCTTGTGTTTTGACTGTGTCATTGAGATTAAGATAAGATATTACATGATTAAATTTTTCTTCATAGTGGAAAGTTTTTAATTTTTCTAAGTATATACCGGAATTTTTCGTAAATGGCTTTACAATTATGTTTTCGTCGACATTACTAAAGTTTCCTAAATAGGGGTAAGAGAGAACAATAAAAACAATCAAAATTGTTGTCATGTTGTAGATTGATTATTCCTGGAATCATAATGAAAACAAAATGTTTTATAAGAATTTTTCTTGTCTATTTTTATTATTGTTTATTTTAGTCTACTAGTTTAGGTTTGATTTATTATTTTTATTATTCTGATTGCATGTTGTATTTATTATTTAGGGATATAAAAAAATGTTTAATGTGTTAGAGTTATTATTATTATTTTTTTTTTTTTTTTATGTAATTCGGATATTCTTATCTTTCTTTTCATTTGTGAGATCTAATTGAGAAAAAGGGTATATTTCTGAATTTTTATCTGTTTCTTCTTGATTTGGAGCAGTTTCCATTAGTTTTGTTTCTTGAGTTTTTTCAATTTAAACTGGTATTGGTGTTGTTTGTATTAATTAAAGTTCTTCTTCTTGTGGTTCTTTGGTTTTTTCTGGTGAAGTTGATGCTAAATGGAGGAGTAAAGTAGTTACTGAATCCCAAAATGCTCCTAAGAGTTTTATTGACCATCCAAAAACGCTATGTAAGGCATATCCATTAATCATAGTGTCTGCTATTAGTTTAATTCCTCTTAGAACAATAATTAAACCTATTAGTCCTGCACTTATGTTTCCAAAGTTTAGAAAAATGGTCCAGACTCGTCCCCAAGCTGATTGGGCTATTTTATCGATTGTTTCTTCGTCAATACGGTGTGATATTGAAAAACCTTGATTTGCTGAAGGGTCACCTAGAATACCACGAGCTAAATTGTTCAAAATGATAGGTTTTTTTGCAAGGAACATAATATGATCTTTTAATTTATCTAAATCTGCTTGTGAATAAATTCCACTTGTTGCAAGTGAAAGAGGGTTTGTATATTCCCAAGTTTGTTTTGTTTTAGGTTTTATTATAGTTGGTTCGAAAGATATGACAGCATGTGGTGCTAATTTATACCAATTTCCTCCAAAAAAGTACATTCCTGGAATGAAAGAGTTGCAAGCAACTTGAGTTGCTTTCCGGACTAATATGTGTGTTCTGGGGGTAAGAAAATATGTTTTATTTTCTTTTGTTACAGGTAGTTGATTATAACATTTGTCTGTTCTTCTGTATGTGACTTCTACTGGGATGCATTTAATTATGTGTACTACTTCTCCTGCTATAATTGATGTGTATCCAGGACTTTTTATTAAATGATAAGCGAATTCATCTGGCATTTGTGTTGCTAAAGCAAGTGAATTTCTAAAAACTTGTTGTTCAAGAGTGCATTTATGCGGTAAAACGTCTCGATACATGTTTTTTACTTATTTTTTTATGTGACGTTCTACATAGACGAATTTTAAATTTATGTACGTGAATATGTCCATGTTTTGTACTTTCAGATTTTGGTCTTGTAAAAATGAGTTTCCTGGTCTGGTTTCTAGAATTAATAATTTTGGGTGTTCTGTTAATATTAGTGTGTATGAACAAACATATTGATGAGCTCTTTTTGCTAGGATAAATGTGATATCTTGTGTAGTAAGAGAATATAATGTTTCTGGGTAATCCGTGCTATTGTCATATGTTTTATTTGCATTCCCTTCATACAAAACCTCATATTTTTTTGAATTGCAAACGTCCGCTGGTAGTGGACTCCAAAATGTATTACCTCCTTCCATATCTGTACAGTATCCGTCCGATAGTGGACATATAATGCCTGATTTAAGATGTATTTTATCAGTGTTTAAATTTGTCGTTGCATAATATACTTGAAGAGTGATTTTATAGGTTGCTTCTACAAATACATCTTCCCATTTACCAAAGATATCCGCGAATTGAGTGCCTTTACAAGTTGAATCTGTTTTTAAAGATCCTGCAAGGATTACTTAGCGTGTCATAGTTGAATTTACTTTTAAATCTGCGATGAATATGTTTGCTCCCACGAGTAGTATACCGGTTAAATGCATATTTTTGCATTGATCACTTGTTACAGTTTGTATGTATTGTTTATGTCCATTTAAAACTCTGCTGTTATGTGAAAACATTCCACATCTTGTTATTAATCGTTCGACTTCTACTTTGCATTGTATAATTTTGGCTAAATTAAATTCGCTAATTTGCAATAATTGGATGTAAACTTCTTTAGTTTCTACTTGTGCAAGGAGTATGTCGCATTCCCTCACATCTAAAAGAGATATCGTGGTTATGTTTGACTGGTACGACCCACAATCATATCCTATAATGGCATAGGTTTTTTGTAAAATTGATAAAAGGATGATCGTAATTTGGCTTTTTTCAATATGCATCATCTGAAAAGAAAATAAATTTGCAGTTTTTGAATTCTGCTTAATATGTATTTTATTTTTGCTTTTTTATTTACTAAATACTAAAAAGTTAGTTTTTGTTTTATAATTCTTGAGAAATTCTGATGTGTGAGAGTTTTAATCTATTTATGTGTACAACTTTAGGTTTGTTTTGTATCTAAATTTTGACGTTTCCGTTTTCTATTATTTCAATATAACTTCGTGTGGACCTGTATAATGATCTCCAAATTTGTGTGGTTTGGAACCTTTTAGTAAAAAAACATTAACACCGACATTGAAATTTTGAGGATTAATTTTTCGGTCATGATATTTTTTAGATTTTTGTTTTGCAGAAATTAGATTTAATCTTGCTACATTTCGAATTTCATGTAGCTTAGTTACGAGATCTTTTAGATAATCGTCATAGGTTTCGAGTTTTTCATGTTCTAAAGGTGGGTCACTAGAAGGTTGGCGTGCTATTGTACTAAAAACTAATTCGTACGGTGTGCATTTTGTTCCTTCGTGCATGCTTGTATTGTAAGAGAAGGTTGCTAATTCTAACCAGTCGTCTCATTCAGAATTTTTCTCAATGAATTGTTTTAAATATTCTCCTAAAACGTGATGTGATCTTTTAATAGACCCATTCGATTGAGGGTGAAAAGCAGTTGTTTTAAATTGTCTAATTCTAAAACGTTTTGCTAATTTTCTGATTAAATTGCTTAAAAAATTTATTCCTTGATCTGTTAATACTCCTTTTGGAGATTCGAATATACATATAAATTTTTTTGTGAATGCATCTGCGATAGTACTGGCTTGTTGATTTGGTAAAGCAATAGCTAAAGAATATTTAGTAAAGTTGTCTTAAATTGTTAAAATGTATTCATTACCTAAACTTGTTTTAGGCAAAGGACCAACAATGTCCATAGAAATTTTTTCAAATGCGACACCTCGTGTGTCTGTTATAACCATAGGATTTTTAGTCTTAACTCGAACAAGTTTCTTGAGTTGACATTTTAAACAAACTTGAATATGCTTTTGAATATCAATTTTCATATTATTCCAATAATAATTTTGTCTGATTCTATTGTACGTTTTGGTTACACCTTTGTGTCCACCCACAGCTGATGAGTGTGCTTCATATATTAATTTAATTCTTTCTTCTTTAGTAGGATATTGAACAAATCCATTACAAATTATAATTTTTACTTCTGATTTGGCAAAGGTTAAATTTAAAGCAGAAACAACTTCTGGCCAAGGTATTTGATTTATTTTTGACGTTTTTGCAATAGATATTGATTTAAGTTTCAGCTTTTCTGCTAATTCACACATTGATTTGCTTGATTGTTTAATATTTTTTAAGGTTTCTTCGAGATTATCTCTATAATCTTCTTCAATTGCTAAAGCAAAATGATATTGGTGTCCTTGTCGAATTTCTTTTGCATGACCTTTTAGTGAATTTTTAAATTTCGGTAATTTATTTTTTTTTTCTAGACCTTTTGATCCGTTATCACGTGGTATTCCAATACAGGTTGAAAAATATGCATAGTTATCTCGTCTCATAGTTAATTGATCTCTGCATTAGATAATGTTTTTATTTTTATTTTCAATATAAAGTTCATTGTAAGGAGTTTTGATTTGGCATTTGTCTTTATTCTTTTGCTTATTAATATCTTTGTTTATTTTATTATCTTCATTATTTTCAATATCCTCATTATTTCCAATATCTTCATTATTTTCAATATCCTCATATTTTCAATATCTTCATTATCTTCTATATCTTCATTATTATAGCCATCACAGTTGTTGTCACATAAATCTTCAAATATATTTTCATTAACTTCTTTATATTTATCGTTCTTTTTATTTGTTTCACGATTTGTTTTTAATTTCTTGTTATTACAGTCAGGATTAATCTCAGGATCGTTAGAGTTTTTTGGTTTCTTTTTATTATAACATTTAGGGTTAAATTCAATTTCAGAATCAGTTTCATCGTTATCAACAATTTTCTTAGAGTCAAAATCAGAATACATTTCAGAGTTAACAGAATTGTCAGAATCAGAATCAATTTCAGTGTCGTAGTCGTTTTCAAAATCAGAATAATAATCATAAGTTTTGTTTATTTTATTTTCATTGCTTATTTGCTTCTTAGGTCTACCGCGTTTCTTTGGAGGTGAAGGGGGTTCGGTTCCTTTGATTTAAGTTAGAATTTTTCGTGGTCTTCCTCGTCTTTTTTTTCTTCAATGTCAGCTTCTTGTTTTTTGTTTTTAAATCTACCCCTCTTCTTTTTGTTCATACGCAAGGTAACCAGTTGTCTTTCTGGTTGTTTCGTGGTGTAATTTTTGTTTCTTGTTGCAGTGTGGCATTTTTCTTCTGTTATTTTTTCAGAAGGTCATAAGAGAGTTGAAAAAAGTGTCAAAATTTGTAATAAAGTTTGAATTTTATATTTATTGAAGTGAAATTGGTTAAGGAAATTATGCAAAATGTTATCATTATTATTTGTAAAGATTTTTGATGTTGAAGGATTCACAGAGTCATCATCAATATCAGATTCATAATAAGATTGATTTATTTCTTCGGTACGATGTAGATCAATGTTTTTTTTCGTCTTATTCTTCTTCTTCTTCTTCTTCTTTTTCTTGTTCAGAATTTTTCTCATTATATTTTTCAGTATCATTTCTTTTTATTAAATTAATAGCGTTCCTAGATAGGGCATCCGCATTTACGTTAATTTTTCCAGCTTTATGTACTACATCGAAATTATATTCAGATAATTTTAAATGCCATCTTGTAACTCTAGAACAAGGGTCTTTTGAGTTTTGAAACCATACAAGGGGTTTATGATCAGTTACTAATGTGAATTTTCTTCCGTAAATGTAAAGTCTTAATTGAAAAACACAGTGAATTATCGATAAAGCTTCTATCTTTTTCGTAAGTATCATATTTTCTTTCGTTATCGTTTAAAACTCTAGAAGTGTAAGCTATTGGTTTGTCTTTACCAATAGGACCTTGTGATAATATTCCACCAACTGCATATCCAGATGCGTCAGTAGTGACAACAAATGGTTGAGAAAAATCAGGTCTGATTAAAAGAGGTTCCTTACATAACTGGTCTTTTAAAATATCAAAAGCTTCTTGTTGTGTGACGGACCAATCAAATGGTACAACTTTCTTTAGAAGGTTTGAAAGTGGTGATGCTATTTATGAAAAATTCTTTATAAATCTTCTATAATAACCTGCTAGTCTGAGAAATTGTTTAATATTCTTTTGATTTTTTTGTGTAGGAAATTGTTTAACTGCTGATAATTTTTTAGGATCAGGTCGTACACCGTTTTCATCGATAATATGGCCTAAATAATTTACTTCTGGTCTCAAAAATTCACATTTATCTGGTTGTAGTTTTAAATTTGGTAATCTTAACCTTTCCATTAAGTTGTAAAATTTTTCCCGATGTTCTTCTAAAGAATTTGCATAAATTACTATGTCATCTAAATAAACAAATAATTCGGTATTAATTAATCCAGTTAATACGGCATTCATTAATCTTTGAAAACAAGCTGGGGCATTTTTTAATCCAAATGGCATTCTATCAAATTCATAATGTCCGTCGGGTGTGGAAAATGCAGTTTTATGCGAATCTTTAACGCTCATTTTAATTTGGTGAAATCCTAAAGCTAAATCAAAAACTGAAAAATACTGCGCGTTTCCAAGCTGGTCGAGAATATCTATTATATTTGTCAATGGAAAATTATTTTTTATTTTTTTTTCATTTAATTTGCAAAAATCTAAAACCATTCTCCATCGTTTATTACCTTGAGAATCAGCTTTTTTAGGAACTATCCATACAGGTGTATTATACGGAGATTGTGATGGCTATATTATTCCTTGTTCAAGTAATTCGTTTACCTGTTTCTTTATTTCGTCTTTATGAATAGGGGGGAATCTGTATTGGCGTGACGAAATAGGCTGTTCGTCTGTAGTAGCGATATTGTGTTCGTGAACGTTTGTTGCTTCAAGTGTTTCTCCCGAATATAAAAACAGTTAATGTTTTTTGTTATGATATCTAAAGTATGAGATAATTCTTCCTCATTTAAATGATCAAGTCTAAGAAAATTTTTTATGGTTTCTTTGTGATTAGTTCCTTCCATAGTAAAGAATTTACATAACTGTTTAAGTTTTTGATCAGTATTATTAATAAATCCCTATAAAAAATGTTTTGTTGATTTTACTTGTGCGTTTACTCTACATTGGGTTGAAAATAATTTTTGATTAATTGTTTTTTGAGGTATTTGTAATTTTTCTTTAAAGTCAAATAGTTCTACTGTTAAAATTGGAATATCAATTGCTTCAAGGCATGTATTAGCGATTTTTAAATACGCTAAACCATTGTTATTTGTAACAAGTGCGTCTCCTATGTAAATTCCTTCACCGATTGATAATTTGGGAATGTAACCTACTTTTTTATCTGGATTTTTTATTTACACAAAAATAGTTGTTATTGTTCTCGCAGGTATTGTTATATATTCTTGATTTAAAAAAGGGTAAAAATTATTATCAATTTCAATTTGTTTCTTTGCATAGTTAATTTTTACATTATTGCTGTTAAAAAATTGAGTTCCTAATATGCCATCATGATTAATTGGGACTTCATCAGGAATATGATTAAATATTGTAGCACGACCGAATATTTTTAATTCTACTTGACCTAGTGTGAACAGCGGGTTTTCGTTTATTCCAGTGAGTCGAAGACGCTCATCTGTGTTAATATAAACATCTGGTCTTACGGCTCTTACTTTGAGTAAATTTGGGCCAGCTCCGGTGTCTATCATCATTGTTATCTGATTTTTTAAACCTGCTGAATTTACTGAAATGGAAGGAATGCTACTACATTTTGCTGCGTTTATATATTCATTATGATTGCTTAATGGAATTATATTATTATTTCCTGAATTTATAGGTGCATTTCTTCCTCGCTGCAAACCTCCTCTGTCGCACCCACTGAGAGAAGGTTGCTCAAGTTTCCCGATTGTGATTGTTGTTGGTTATTTTTTCTTCTAAGTTCACAATCTTGAAAAAGATGACCTATTTCTTTACAATAATTACATTTAATTATTCTTTGTTGGGTTTTTGGGTTTTCAAAAGTTTGGTTTTGAGGATTTGTAAAATTTTGATACGAGGGATCTAGTTTTTGGTAGTTTATATTTTGACTATTTTGGTTTTGGGGATTTGGGTTTTGAAAGTTTTGAGTTTGTTAATTTTTATTTTGGAAATTTGGTCTTTGGGAATTCTGATTTTGAAAATTTGGTTTTAGGAAATTTTGATTTTGGAAGTTTGATCTTTGGAAATTCTGATGTTGCAAATTTGGTCTTTGGAAGTTTTGATTTTGAAAGTTTGATCTTTGGAAATTTTGATTTTGAAAATTTGGTCTTTGAAAATTTTAATTTGGAAAATTAGGTCTTTGGAAATTTTGATTTGGAAAATTAGGTCTTTGGAAATTGTGATTTTGAAAATTTGGTCTTTGGAAATTTTGATTTGGAAAATTAGGTCTTTGGAAATCATGATTTTGAAAATTTGGTCTTTGGAAGTTTTGATTGCGGAAATTTGATCTCTGAAAATTTAGAGTTTGGAAATTTCGTTGTTGAAAATTTGGATTTTGGAAATTTGGATTTTGTAAGGGTTGGTTTATTTTATTACAAAGAGGAGCAAAATGTCCTCTAGCACCGCATATTTGACAAATTTGTATGTCTTGATCTGCTAAATTTATTTCATTATTACTTATGATTCCCTTTTGTGTTTTTCTTAAAGCGTTGCTGGCTGACAAACGTCTTTCTACTTCTAACGCGGCGGCTGTTGTCCCATGCAGCGTTGCAGCTTTTTGTGTTCGAATTTCTAGCTCAGGTCGTGGACCTCTAATAAATATTTCCTTGCATAAATTTTCTAGCTTCTCCTATTAATTTCGCGTTTAACATTTTGCATAAATTATTTTCTACATTAGCTGGTAACATACTTTTTGCTTGTATGCATCCGTCTATAAAATTTTCGAGGGACATTTTGTGTCCGTCGTATAAAGGGACTAATTCGGTTGCATCTCTTAAAGATATATGATGATTGTAAGGTATTGATACTGGAGGATTTTGCGAACCGCCTGGAGGACTCATTTTCTTAATTAGGTTTGATTCTGATTCTAGAGGTTTTACTTTAATTTCTTCAAATTTAGGTTTGATGTTTGAATTTTCGATTTTTAATTTAAGAGTTTCTAGTTTCTCCGTATATAAAGATTTTTCTTCGTCAGAGGTATAAGTTAACTTTAAATATTTTTTTAGAGATTCTTTTGATTTTTCTAAATTATTATCTGTTAAAGAACTATCGAGTAAAGGAAATGGAGTATCGTCTTTATTTATTAAAGTTTTTTCGAGAATTGTTGAATTTACAGGACTTTCCAATCCAAAATTTGTTAATGTTGAGTCTAAATCTTTTTGAATATTATTAGATTGGGAAATTATTGAATTATCTAAGATTGGTATACCGCTTTTTGAATTTAATGGAATTTTATTATTTCTTTCTACTTCTTCTTTTAAGAGTTTATTTTTCTTTGTTTGTTCTCGAGTATTCATTTTTTTATCAGACATGACATATTAAAAAGAAAATTTGTAAGATTTCATACCTTTTCTAAAAATTTATAGAAAAAATAGAAGTTTTATAAGTTAGCTTTGAATAATGTTCAAATCAAAGGCGAAATTATCTTTCATTTACAATGTCTTAACTCCTTACTGTACACTAAGGCCCGATGCACCAAAAATAATAAGGTATGTTACGTCTAAATAGAAATAACAAACCAAATTATTATTTAAAAATCAGTCGGTGGCCAGAGTGGAGGGTAAGGTGTACGGAATAAGACAAATGCAAAATTCAGAATCAAACAAATAGTTTATTTTATTGTTCAAACATCCTTCGAAAGACAATCAGAAAAAGCGTATGGAATCTTGAAAGAGAGTTTGAGAGAATCATCCACTAGAAACATAAATTATTTTGATGAGTTCTCTGTAGTTTTAAAGAGAATTGAAAGAAGTTAAGATTCTTACCTTAAGGTATTTTGTTAGTATACTCAGGTCAGTCGGGGACAGCTTCTGATTCAAACAATAGTTCCGAGGAAAGGTTGTGGTGATGGTGGGACTGACAGACAGCAAGGCAGACTGTAATTTGACTACCTCCGCTGTTGATTGATTTCGATTTTAATGTTCTCTCTTTTTCACATAGATCCGGACTGATGTTGGTGTTTGAATTCAATAAACTTTTGATCTGATTTTGAAAAAATGAATTAAAGTAAAAATTGATATTGTACACCGACCGATGTTAAAATTACGGTACGGGTATTAAATTGATACTGAATGTAAAAACGAATATGGTTAGCACCTGAGGCTAACAGGGTTACAAAGTAAGATAAGGTTACAATGGAAATTTGAATAGATAAAATGTTAAGTACAAATAATGTCGATGATTAATTAATAATATAAATAAATTTATAATATAAATTAAGAATATTATGTGGAATAGGACAAGGGATTATACTTAGTACTTCGATTAGGTAAAATAAAATTGGTGATACTCAATACAATAATTATAGATGAACGGTTCTTCGCTTTCAACGTTGATCGGGGGTATTTCTCAGCAATTTGAATTAGACTTAAGATTTGACGATTACAATAATATAAAGGTGATTAGCGGTAATATTCAGATCTTCGATTTACACTGACTTTTATGCCAAAAATCTATGAATTTATAGTAAAACTAACTATTGTTTGCTTTTTAACAATGATACAGGTGGTATTGTTTGTGCGTGAATTGATATAATATTTTAATTAAGTTAAGAACTACTGTTAAATTTTTACTTATTTGGTTATTGATTCATTTCAAGTTTTTTGAATTTACACGTGTAAAAATTTACACGTGTAGGACAAAATTTATATTAATAATTGTTACTGACGTAACAGTGCACTTTCAATACACGCTATAGATAAAATGTCTTTTTTCTTTGTTTTTGAATTATTAATTAATTAATTAATAAAAATTAGTTAAAAATGAAATATTTCATAAACCATTAAACTTTTGGTAATTTTGGGGCTATTAACGTAAAGCTTATCAAATTCGGGATCTAACAAGCATAATTTAAAGTTTTTTTAATAAATGGATACTGAATAAATATACATTTTTTATTTAATTAATTATTATTAATTATTTTTTTAGCATTCATTTATCAAAAATACTTCAAGTTATGCTTCTTAGATTCAAATTCTAGAGTACAATAAAGAAAAAGGAAGCCAGAAATATTTTCTTTCTAAGAATTGTTTAATTAATTTGAAAGTAAAACACTAAAATTTCACAAAAATGTAGATTTACAAAAAAATTTATTTCTTTAACAAAATTTTACTTAAAATAACTTCTATTACACTTCTTCAGTTATTTTAAGGGAAAAAGTTTCAAAATTAACTTGAAAAGCATGTAATTATTAATGTTACTTTTTTTAGGTTTTTAAGGCACCATGTGTAAAACAGAAATTTTATGCTTATTTCTTATCTTATATAATAAAAATAAGACAAAAATATTTTAAAATGAAATTCTAAAGTAATTTTTACTAACTACAAAACAAATTATTGAAAAAAAACTTGATTTTAAAGAATGCACAAATTAACCCACCAAATCCTGGTTTTTCAGTTTTTTACACTTTTTTCTTAAAATATGCAATAAAAAGTTAGCGCATCACGTAAACATCATCATAACTAAATTGTCAACAAGTATTATTAATACCTTTAGAAACACTTTTAAACTTCCGGAGATCTGAACAGAATTTTGAGAACATTGAAAATTTTCAGCTTAATTTTCACGACTTTACGATTTTTTTTCTGATTTCTGATAAAGAATTAAAGAAATTCATTTAGTACTCTCTGTAGTCTAGGTATCGGAAAATATTTATACCAAGTAGCAATCTGAATATAACAGTATTATTTGACAGAAAGTATTTTTTTACAAAAGTATTTTCTGACAGAAAGAACTTTTTGTTGAATAGTATTTTCTTACAGATAGTATTTTTTGCAAATACGTATTTTCTGACAGAAATTATTTGAAAAGAATTTTCTTAGCAACATAATTCTTTTCCAAAAATTATAAAAATCTAATATATTTTATTAGATATACTTCCCATTAGCACATACTCCAACAGCACCGCATGTTCCAGGAATATTGGCAAGGTTAAGGCATCTTGCCTAAAATGCATTTAGCCAAAATCCCACTTAAACTAAAATGCATTCAGCCTAAAACCCATTTAACCTTAATACCATTAAACCTAAAATGCATACCTTCTAAATCCCATTTAACCTTAAATGCATTCGCAGCTTAAGACCCATTTATCTTAAAATGCATTTAGCCTAAATCCCATTTACCCCCAAAAGCATTTATCCTACATCTCATTTAAACTAAAATGAATTCGGCATAAATCCCATTTAACATAAATCTCATTTCATCTGAATTCCATTTAACTTAACTCCTATTTAAACTAAGTCCTAATTAGCTTCAATTGTATTCAACCTAAATCTCTTTTAACCTCGAATGCATTCATCCTCAATCACATTTGACTTAACATGGAATCATCATAAACCCAGTTTAACTTAAAATGCATCCAACCTAAATTCCATTCAAACAAAAATGCATTCACCCTAAAACCCATTTAACCTAAAATGCATTCAACCTAAATCACATTTGAACAAAAATGCATTTACTCTAAAACCCTTTTAACCTAAAATGCATTTAGCCCAAATTCTATTCAATCTCAAATGCATTCATCCTAAATCCAATTTAACCTTAATCCCACTTAACTTAAATCCCATTTAACCTTATATGTATTCAACCTGCATCTCATTTAACCTAAAATGCATTCAGCCTAAATCAGATTTAACTAAAAATGCATTCTGCCTTAATCCACTTTAACCAAAAAAGCATTCAGCCTTAATTCTTTTTCACCTAAAATGCATATAGCTTAAAAAAATTTGACCTAAATCCCATTGAACGAAATTTATAATGTAAAATTTAGGCTAAACGGGATCAAGGACAAATGGTTTTAAGCTGAATGCCTTTTTGGATTTAATGGGTCATAGTCTGAATGAATTTTAGGTTTAATGGGATTAATGCTAAATAAAAATTAGGTTAAATAAGATTTATTATGTTTAATGGGCTTTAGGCAGAATGCTTTTTAGGCTAAATGGGATTTAGGTTGAATAAGTTTTAGGTTTAATGTGTTTTAGACTGAATGCATTTAAGTTTAAATGGTGTTTTTGTTAAATAAGATTTAGGTTTAAAGGGTTATAGGCTACATGTTTTTTTAGGTTAAATGGGATTTAAATTAATTCTACTAGATTTTCTGGTTTTTATTTTTTTACCTCAATATAATTCAGATTCAACATTTTTTTTGCATTGTGTCATCTAAAATTATTTTTATTAATGTATTTCTTAAAATTTATAGCAAAATATGTTGTAAGAAACATAACAAAATTAATTCAAAAAGATTAAAAGACATCTAACACAAAGTCAGTAATATAAAAAAAATGTAGGTTTTTTTAATTTTTTTGATCAAGAAACTAATTTTATATTTATATATCTCAGATATACAATATTTTTTGCCAAATTATTCTAAAGTATGACGAAATAACAGGTAATACTCAATTATAGAAAGTTTTTTAGCAGTCCATAAAAAAATGTAAAATTTGTAAATTTTCTATTTTTGGAATTTTTTGAAAAAATGGTCAAGACCCAACACTCTGAAAAACTTGGTTTCAAACCGTTCAGCAGTTTCTATTTGATGCGCAACAAATGTTCTGTGACATACATACATACATACAGAATTGAAATTTTTATTGGTATATTTGGAATCCTTGATGCTCAAAACGAAAAATTATGCGTGAAATGTAAAGTTCTAAGCAATGTACAGAAAAAACTCTGACTTTATTAATATAGATAGATTTATGTATGTATGTATATATGTATATATGTTTGTATGGATGTATGTATGTCACATAGCCTTTGTTCGCGCATCAAATAGAAACGGCTGAACCGTTTAAAACCAAATTTGGCAGAGTGTTGGGTCTTGACCCAAGTTAGATTTATAAATTTACAGATTTGCAAAATATGAATAAAAACAGGAAATATACCATTTTTTCGAAAAATTCAAAAATAGACAATTTACAAATTTTATATTTTTTTACGGACTGCTGCAAAAATTTCTGTAATTGAGTATTACCTGTTGTTTCCTGTTATTTCAATTATTTAGAATAATTTGGAAAAAATATAATACAACTGAGATTTATAAGTATAAAATTCGTTTTTGGATCAAAAAAATTGAAAAACCTACATTTTTTTTATATTACTGTCTTTGTGTTAAATGGCTTTTAATCTTTTTGCATTAATTTTGTTATGTTGCTTACAATATATTTTACTATAAATTTAAAGAAATACATAATTAAAAATAATTTTAGATGACATAATGCAAAAAAAATGTTAAATCTGAATTTTTTTGGGGTAAAAAAACCAGAAAATCTAATGGATTAAATTTAAATCTCATTTAACTTAAATGCCATTTAATCTAAAAAACATTTAGCCTAAAACCCATTAAACCTAAATCTTCTTTGACCTAAATTCCATTTAACCCAAATTCCATTTAAACTAAAACGCATTCAGTTTAAAACACATAAAACCTAAAACTTATTTAACCTAAATACCATTCAACCTAAAATGCATTTAGACTATGACCCATTAAATCCAAAAAGGCATTCAGCCTAAAACCATTATTTTTTCTTAATTCCCTTTTAGCCTTAATTTTACATTATAAGTTTCGTTCAATGGGATTTATGCCAAATTTTTTTAAGCTATATGCATTTTAAGAAAAAAGAATTTAGTCTAAACGCATTTTAGGTTAAATTGGATTTAGGTGGAATGCATTTTTGGTTAAATGGGATTCAGTTTGTATGCATTTTATGTTAAATGGGATGTAGGATAAATGCATTTGAGATTAAATAGAATTTGGGCTAAATGCATTTTAGGTTAAAAGGGTTTTAGGGTAAATGCATTTTTCTTTAAATGGGATTTAAGCTGAATGCAATTTAGGTTTAATGGGATTTATGATGATTCCATGTTAGGTTAAATGAGATTGAGGATGAATGCATTTGAGGTTAAAAGAGATTTAAGTTGTTTACAATTGAAATTAAAATTAGAGTTAGGTTAAATGGGATTCAGGTTAAATAAGATTTAGGTTAAATATGATTCATGCTAAATCGATTTTAGGTTAAATGAGATGTAGGATAAATGCTTTTAGAGATAAATGGGATTTAGGCTAAATGCATTTTATGATAAATGGGTTTCTTGCTAAATGTATTTTAGGTTAAAGGGGATTTAGGCTTAATAAAATTTAGGTTAAATGGGATTTAGGCTGAATGGATTTTAGGCAAGATGGTTTTAGGCTGAATGGGATTCATTTGGTTCTAGGTTTTCCTCGAAAAATATTTATTTTGATGAAAAAAATTTTACAACATGAAATGCGTATTTTTTATCAGATCAACATCTTGGTTAGGTTGAGGCAAATTGAAAATGCCTTGCCTCAACCTTGCCAATATTGCTAAAACATACGGTGCTGTTGGAGTATGTGCTAATGGGAAGTATATCTAATAAAATATATTAGAATTTTATTATTTTTAGAAGAAAATTATGTTGCTTACAAAATTCTTTTTCAAATAATTTCTGTCAGAAAATACTTATTGGCAAAAATACTTTCTGTCAGAAAATTATTTTTGTCAAAAAATACTATCTGTAAGAAAATACTTTTCAACAAAAAGTTCTTTCTGTCAGAAAATACTTTTTGTAAAAAAGTTCTTTCTGTCAGAAAATACTTTTTGTAAAAAAATACTCTCTGTCAAAAAATACTGTTGATGGCACACTACTATTTTTAGTGCCCGCCGGCGGCAGGCTCGAAAGCTATTATAAAATAATAATGGAACGATACAATTCATCTTTGTTTACTTTCTAATCGTGTTTTAGACCCTATTGCTCTGGAGGAAGTAAGAAAAGTCATTATTGCCAATTTTTGTATTTCTATCAAGACGGGCATGATTTGATGAAAAGTGTGTCCAATAAGATGTTATTTAACCGTACACTGAGAAAAGAGGATGTCGATTTATAGTAAATAATGTAATTATTTAGTAAAAATTACTATTTGCAGTAAAAATTACTATTTAAAGTAAAATGTGCTTCATATAAAGAAAAATTACTTTTTACGTAGTAAAATTTACTAATTGTAATTATTACTCTAGTCATTTTTAAAAATTCTGTTAATATTTTTAATCCTTATATTGCCATAATAAATTTTATCAACTTCGAGCATTAATTATTAAATTCGTCCTTTTTTAAATATTGCTCAAGCATTTTTAAAAAGTATAACTGCGTGATATAACAATTACTTCAGTAGGATCAGTTTTTAATATTTGCTAGCAACTTTTGCTCAGGAAATAGGAAATCAGGAAATTTCTCAGGAAATCCGTGCCACTACTACTAATACTACTACACGCCTCTCACCGATACGCGAGTCATATACAATCGAAATATATGTACATTTAATAAATGCTTCAATTCCTTGTTATATATACATTTTTAATATTTTTTAAACAAATCTCTTGTTAATATGGATCTTATACTTTTATTTTGACATATTTTGTTCTAAAAAAAATTATAACAAGCAAATTTATATTAAAATGTGTATTAAATTAGAGAATTTAGTTGTTTCATACTTTAAATTAATTAGTATACTGTTACTCATTAATGAAACAAAAATATTTTAAATAATATGTATTCTATTACCATTGCAAATTTTTTTATAAAACCTAAATTTCTTTGGTAAATATTAAGTAATTAATTTTCTAGATCAAAAATTTTTTCTTGTAACTCGTCAGGTGTTATATAAAAACAATTTTTCATTTTTCATTTATGTTTGATCATATTATTTTGTATTATTTTCTTAAAAAAACTGCATTTGTTATAATAATTAATTAAATGTATTTTGATATTCAGATAAATTATTCAATATTAATATTAAAACATTTTTAAAATTAATTTTTACTTTTATTTTTGCTATTTTATTTTATAAATTAGTTTGCTTTAAACTATTTAATAAGTATTATTTATTAATAATATATTGTATAAAAAAATTTAATAATATTTTAATATAACATTTTTTAGATTATATAAGTATTTCATTTATTTTTACATATTTACAATTTTTTTATTTAATATTATTCTATCTAATATTATTCTATTTACTAATGTTTTGAATAATATTTACATTCAATTTAAATAATGTAGTAAAATATATGGGGTTTATGATTTATTTTATTGCGGTAATTCATATAAGTTAAAAAATATATGACGTCAGTTGCGTCGATAGCCGAGAGGCTTAATGCGAAAGCTTGCGTTTTTAGGGTTGCGACATTGCGTATTTATATTTAAGTTAGGTAGTTCGATCCCGTATAATTCTAAGATTTTTCCGAAATGTTCACTCGTTAATTCTAAGTACATTCCATGGAGTAAATTTTATTTCAATCAAAGTATAATTCATTTACTGAATTAAGTAAAAAGTATTTAATTTTTGAACAGTTTCAAAACTACTGCTCTAAAATAGTAATCTTTAATCGAAAATATGTAACTTTTATTATTCTTTTTTTTCAGTGTAGGGGCGAATATTAATTTATCCATGGGGGTAGTAATGTAATTACACAGTGCGAATTCAAGTTGCGCTGTGCAAGGATCCTGACTGGTTGCTCCTCAGTTGTTGACGCGTTACATAATATTTTGACTAGGAAAATTAATTATTCCTTATCCATTTTTAGATCGTTCACAAAACCCTTGATAAAAGAATTTCCCGTTCCTTATCCATCACATTGAGTTAGCTTTCAGTGAGGAAATTAACCGTTCCTTGACTAAAAGGCTGAAGTTCAAAACACAGCTTTGACGACTCTGGTCTCAAAATAATATTATTTTGGATGAAAAACTATTATCACGGTACCATCCTCCTCCATAGAAGGATGGCACTAGCAATCACGTCTGCCAAATACCGTTTACATTGCGAACATCTTCGCATTGAACGAATCTCGAGGACGGTCGACTTCTGGATAAATTGACGAGTAGCAGCACTATCAGGTATAGAATAGACTACCTGCTACCCGGTTTAAGTTATCGTCGCGAAAAAACAGTTTTTCATAAGGATGCATCGTTTTAATACACAAAATCAAGTTCTGGGTATAACAAAATGTAATGGTGTGGGGTTTAATGTGAAGAAATAATCTTAGTGTTAGTCAATCATTTTGGAATTAGTTTACAATAACTTTGATATTGTTGCACCCTGTCATTGCGACAATGCTTAGCTCGTCTTTTGATTATGTTTAATATTTTATATTTTTATTTGTGAAATTCTTAATTAATATCAATTTCTCAATTCTTTAGTACTTCGTTTATTTTCCGCAATACGCAAAAATGCTTCTCACAAGAGGCTTTTCTTTCATAATTTTCAAACCAAAAATCCTCAAAAGTTTTAAAAACACAAAAAAAAAATGATTTTGTTCTCAACAAGATATTCTGGCAAGCCCCACGTTTGGCGCCATTGCGGTATTAGAAATTTTCTCCCACAGGGGACAAGAGACCAAAATAAAATTATAAAAAAAATTAATTTTCTTACCTGAGAGAGAGAAGGGTTTCTAAAAGAATTGCGATTTCTCTGCCATTGAGAAATATGGCGCAACCACCTTCGGCACTGATCTCGGACGCAACAAAACTTTCGTCAGTAAAACAAAATTTAATAAGGTTAAATTCTTAATAGACTGTTGAAGTTAAGATTGAATTAAAAATTAAAAAAAAAAAGAAAACGCAAAATGTTAGGCGCCAGGCTCACTGGTGAGCCACGCCAGCAACAACAAAATTAAAACAGAAAGATCTAGTTTGAAAACGACAAAAATAGACCCTCGCAAAATTCAAGAAAAACTCAAATGTACCACAAACCTTTTCAGAACTCTTTCAAAATTTTCAGCAAAAGATTACACTAAACCTAAGTCTCAGAAGTTCAACAGTGCTTATCAATTCAATTTACAATAAATTTTCACACGAGATCAGTGTACCGGAATATTATTATCGCTAGCTCAAAGATGTTAGGAATCAGGGCAAGGTCCTTGTTGAGAACACGCATAATTAAATTTTAACAACAGAAATTTAAAATTTATAAGAGAATCAATTATATTTTGAATTTAACATCCTGCTCTGAATTACAAAAAAAATAGTTCCATTAGATTAATAACGACTTACAAAAAAAATTTTAGATAAAAACCGCGACATGGCTCCGAGAGTCGAACTCAAAATTTAGTAGAGTAAACATGAGAGACGATAAAGTTCGATTTGTTACAATTATTCGAAAATTTCAGCAAGTTTAACAATATGGACTAATCCAAGCAATCATTATGAAAATTACCGCTAAATAAGGAGATAATTAAACCTGCATCCATTTTGAAATTATAAGTTAAATTTTTTTGTGAAAAGAATTTAATAATTTTAACTAGTTTAGATTATTAATAATAATCATTACGAACCTATCAAAGTTTCCGCTACTCAAATAAATTAATTGTATTTCGCTAATTGTTACAAAACTTCCTACTCCACTCCGCGATAATTCTTAAATTTATCTAATTCAAAATAAAAAGAAAGAAATAGGTTTCCTACAAACAGTACTGATTTAGACTATAACGTGAGACTTGAGAGAAATTCACCTCAGCTTATTCGACTAATTTATGGCATAACGTGCACATTTTTATCGGCAATATGTCAAATTATTTAATCTAAACAATACTTTTATCGGCAATAAGTCAAATTATTTAATCTAAACAATACACTCAAAAAAATAATTTAAATTACTCAATCTGTGAGAAATCGGCTAAATGTGCAATTTATGCGAACAAATCATCACAAAACGCTAAACACTTCTTCAATAAATTATCGACATGATAATGGCGTCGATTCGGGTGTACTTCCGAATAGAACCCCTGACCGATTTTAATGAAACTTGGTATACCTACGTATTTCGATGCGCTAATTACGAAAATCATAGTGAAAACTGGCGCAAATTTTATTATCATGGTAAAAACCTTAAAAAACCATGAAATTGTAAGTTTTTTACATTTACTTCTTTAAAAATTTAAAATATCAAAAAATGTTTCATACAAAAGTTGTAGCCCTCATTTTTCTTTAAAAATTTAAAATATCAAAAAATGTTTCATACAAAAGTTGTAGCCCGCATTAAAATACACATTTTATGTATTTAGCATTTTTTACTAAAACTGATTAATTCAGGAAAAAAATGCAAAAAACCAGAAATCACCATAGAAGCGACCAAATACCCACATTATATCAATATTAAATTACCTACAGCCGTAATTACGTTATTACGTAATATTACGTTCATAACGCTGCAATACATTCATTACCTATTATTACGTAATAACATCAAATTACTTATTTACTACGTATTTACGTACAATTATGTAATAACGTTAACTTACGCATTTACGTACAATTATGTAATAACGTAAACTTACTTATTTACGTACAATTATGTACATATAGACAATAACGTGAAATTACGTCAATTACGTAATTTACGTAATTGCATGAACAAATTACGAAAATCATCTTTAAAAAAATTGTTAACTTGATCATTTTTATGATAGTATCATAAAAACCAACAGAACTATAGATTTTTACACCGTTGTCTACATTCCACTTTCAGTGTGGCACCCCCCCCCCCCCTATATTGTCCAAGACATGAGAGGAATTAGGAGAAACTAGGTAAAAACCAACAGAACTATAGATTTTTCCACCGTTGTCTACATTCCACTTTCAGTATGGCACCCCAACCCCCCCCCCCCCTCTAGATTGTCCAAGACATGAGAGGAATTAGGAGAAACTAGGTAAAAACCAACAGAACTATAGATTTTTCCACCGTTGTGTACATTCCACTTTCAGTATGGCACCCCAACCCCCCCCCCCTAGATTGTCCAAGACATGAGAGGAATTAAGAGATTACCCCTCCCCCCCTGACAGGGCTAGGGGCGGAGCCCCTAGACCCTAGGTAGAAACCAACAAAACTATAGATTTTTCCACCGTTGTCTACATTCTACTTTCAGTATGGCACCCCAACCCCCCCCCCCCCCTAGATTGTCCAAGACATGAGAGGAATTAAGAGAAACTAGGTAAAAACTCACAGAACTATAGTTTTTTCCACCGTTGTCTACATTCCATTTCAAGTGTGGCACCCCAACCCCCCCTTGATTGTCCAAAACATGAGAGGAATTAGGAGATTACCCCTCCCCCCCTGACAGGGCTAGGGGCGGAGCCCCTAGACCATAGGTAGAAACCAACAGAACTATAGTTTTTTCCACCGTTGTCTACATTCTACTTTCAGTATGGCACCCCAACCCCCCCCCCCCTAGATTGTCCAAGACATGAGAGGAATTAGGAGAAACTAGGTAAAAACCAACAGAACTATAGATTTTTCTACCGTTGTGTACATTCCACTTTCAGTATGGCACCCCAACTCCCCCCCCCTTAGATTGTCCAAGACATGAGAGGAATTAGGAGATTACCCCTCCCCCCTGACAGGGCTAGGGGCAGAGCCCCTAGACTCTAGGTAGAAACCAACAAAACTATAGATTTTTCCACCGTTGTCTACATTCTACTTTCAGTATGGCACCCCCCCCCCCTAGATTGTCCAAGACATGAGAGGAATTAGGAGAGACTAGGTAAAAACCAACAGAACTATAGTTTTTTCCACAGTTGTCTACATTCCACTTTCAGTATGGCACCCCAACCCTCCCTAGATTGTCCAAGACATGAGAGAAATTAGGAGAAACTAGGTAAAAACTCACAGAACTATAGATTTTTCCACCGTTGTGTACATTCCTCTTTCAGTATGGCACCCCAACCCCCCCCCCCTTAGATTGTCCAAGACATGAGAGGAATTAGGAGATTACCCCTACCCCCCCTGACAGGGCTGGGGGCGGAGCCCCTAGACCCTAGATAGAAACCAACAAAACTATAGATTTTTCCACCGTTGTCTACATTCTACTTTCAGTATGGCACCCCCCCCCCCCCTAGATTGTCCAAGACATGAGAGGAATTAGGAGAAACTAGGTTAAAACCAACAGAACTATAGATTTTTCCACCGTTGTGTACATTCCACTTTCAGTATGGCACCCCAACCCCCCCTTAGATTGTCGAAGACATGAGAGGAATTAGGAGAAACTAGGTAAAAACTAACAGAACGATAGTTTTTTCCACCGTTGTCTACATTCCACTTCAAGTGTGGCACCCCAACCCCCCCTTAGATTGTCCAAGACATGAGGGGAATCAGGGGATTACCCCTCCCCACCTGACGGAGCTAGGGGCTTCGCCCCCTTATATAGGGGGTTATTTATTCGTTAGCCCTGAAAAGGGCTGATTGATATTGATAGTATAAGCTTATTGAGGCATATTATTTATTTGTTAGCCCTGAAATGGGCTGATTGATATTGTAACTCTATGCTTTATGAAGCATATTATTTATTAGTTAGCTCTGAAAAGGGCTTATTATTGCAGAATAATTAATTTTTGTGACCAGGATAGCACATTCGAATGTCAATCAGTATTTACTCAAAGGGGTTTTTATTTAATTTTCTTATTCGCCGACGCCATAGAAATTCGCAAAGATGGTTTGCAAAGTTGTTCTTTTGAATTCCTCCACGTGACAGAAATCGACGCATCCATCGCCAAGAGGACTCGATGCTTTGAGTGTGGGCTCCGGTTTCCTGGTTCACAAACTCTTTGGAATGATTCACGGTATGATGCACATAACCATGCTCTTCTAAAGTAATATACCCTTTCCAACAATCGGTATGAATTTCTGTCCCAACAACAACGTGTTTCTTTATGAGAGCAATCAAAGTGTTTTTATCACGCTTGTTGTTAGGACAGATTTCCAACCGATAGTTATGTGGATGTCCCCTGTGAATCATTCCTAAGATCCAGGAACTTTCAACCTCACGTCCTCTTTCATATTTTCGACGTCCTATTTTGCATTCGTCGATTTCTACCACTTCTCCGACACCTCCAATTGGACCTTCATTCTGGAATTCTTCGTCAAGAGCAACCATGCAGACCTCACGGCAGTAAGATAATCTATCTGCAACTGTCTCGGGGGACAATTTCTGCCCTTCTGTGATGCTGCATTCCCATACAGTTTAATCAAAATTAAGCTGTAATGCAAAACTGTAGGTAAGCAGGATGCAAGTAGCTACAGAAACATGGGAATTTTGAAACCAAGTGTTTTCTGCAACGCTTGCATTGTGCTCATACTTTGATGCTTTCTTGCAAACAAAGATCCCGCAAGGCAATTTGTTTTCATTTAAAATCATATTCTTTTTGTGCTTACGACAGTATCTCTCTCTAGGTATAAGTTCGATAGTGCGAAGCCATTCGAGAGTTTTCTCGCGACTTTGCAAAATTGGAATTAACCTAAAAAGATTAAAATTTTCCTTTATTTGAAGCAAGGTAGGCTTAACTTATCAGAAAATTTGGCTCAACTTGATATCGTTAATACTGGCTAAGGTTTCTATTTGGTCGCTTCTATGGTGATTTCTGGTTTTTTGCATTTTTCTCCTAAATAAGTCAGTTAAAGTAAAAAATGCTAAGGATATAAAATGTGCATTTTAATGAGGGCTATAACTTTTGTATAAAACATTTTTTGCTATTTTTAATATTCAAAGAAGTAAATGTAAAAAACTTAAATTTTCATGGTTTTTTAAGGTTTTTACCATGATAATAAAATTTGCGCCAATTTTTACTATCATTTTCGTAATCAGCGCATCAAAATACGTAAGTATACCAAGTTTCATTAAAATCGGTCAGGGGTTCTATTCGGAAGTTTATCCGAAAATTAGTCGTCTCGGCGAAAGTCCCACGCTAAGTGACGGCAGTGAATTTCCCTCGTGGTTTCTAGCTGGTCGCCGCGCGCTTTTCTACTTACCTGACCTACAGCGCTGGTGCGCGAACTCGACGTCTACCGCGCCACGGCGGGAAATACCATTTAAATTTAAAATCTTAGTAATAACAAATACAAAAAAAAATTATCTTCTCAGAGGCTTAACAATAATTACGCGAATAATACGTCATTAAACATATAAGAAATAAATTAAAATAACTCGAATCGAGTAACACACGACTAAAACTAAACAAACTCAATGTCTCTAGGAAAAGTAAAATCTCGTAGCTCTGCTTCCTTCTTGATAACCTCGCGGCACTCGGAATCATATAATGTTTCTTTTCAGCTAACCTATTTGTCGTCCTTCGAGTCCTTGGTTGTTCATAAAAATTTCCAACATCGCTACCTTCGACCAGAACCAAATTTATCCATATCTCTCGTCCGATACTCGGAGTATATTATTATACTACATCGTTGTTGCCTCAGGATACATGGCCAAAATATCCTAATTCCAATTGCGCAGAAAAAGAGTGGAATCCAACATCCAAAGTGCGGCATCAAACAGCCAAATTGCGGCATCAAACAGCCAATTAAAAATCAAATAAAAAAAATAGTATAAAATAAAATTTTGGCAGGAAACATCCTGTCAACAATCTTTACAACATCAGCAATTCGAAGTTATGACAACTCGATTTCGTTATCGGTTCCCAAAATTATACAATAACAGAAAAATCCATCTCGGAAGGCACGAAGTAACGGCTCGTTCATCCTCCTCGATTGATACTTTGATAAAATCGGTCGATTCTCAATGTTACTCAGCGACGGCAAATGAACGGCTAAGGAACGGCAACTGTGATATTCGGTGCTGAAAATGATTCCGAAGAGCCGAAGTGGGAAAATGATATCTCTTCCCTGTAATGGTCCAACGAAGTCTTGGGGTTCCGGTCCTCTCGCAAAGTTTTACATAAACAAAAAAATAAACAAAATTTCGGCAGTAAAATAAAATGACAAAAATATTTAACGAAGGCGGATAGTGGAGTAGTAGCCTATCTGGGAATTTCCAAGGTTTATCCCAACCCAATTACGATTATATAACATAATTCTTATCGGTGTGACGTGTCAAAAATTGTCACGTCACAAGTTAAAGACCCTTTCGAAACGCTTACGTTTCTTTTTGTCAGCAAACTTTATATTGGTCGTTTACACAATAAAAGTTTTTGAAACTATTCATTCTATCGAGCTAAATGTCAGGTGTAATATTATTTCCTTAATTCATAATTAGCAGTTTTTTTCAGTTCAATAAGGTTTCAGATTGAGGAGATGGTACTTGCAAAATTTCAGAATCTCTCAAAAGTATAACAAAAACGATGCACACACAATACACCTACTTCGTTAATCCAATGGACACGTTTGCAAAAAAATTCTTTACTTTTTTTAATAAATTATATTCTATAAATTCAACTTTATTTTAAAATAACTCGACGAAAATAAAATTTTGAACAATTATAAACAAGTGTTGGTTTAATCAAATAGAACTTCAAAAGCGCGCTACGCGCGCGCTATTCTGTTGTCCTTCAATTTTCTTTATTTTTCAATTGTCCAATTTAATATTTTACTAATTTCTGATAAATGCTAATTTCCCAATAATGAAATCTGCAATGTCATCATTTACCAGTTTACCAAATTCTCTATTGTACTAATTTTCTTAATTAAAAATTTCTTAACTTCTACAATTTTGTAGTAAACAAAATTCCAATTTTCTAATATGCCAATTTTCCAATAACTAAGGCTCATATTTCTCTGTTTATTATTTCACAAAATTTTTCAATTCTCGATTATATCAATGTTTATATTTTGACAAATTTTTCAATAGAAATTCCTTTTTTTTATATTTTGTAATAATTCCTTTTTCACTTTCATAAAAGACATTTTAATTAAATTAAAATAATGTGCTACTTGCTATTATATTAGACCTATCTTTGTTATCTCTGTCTCTGTCAAAGTTACTAAGATAGTATAGCAGTATGGGAATACGGTTATTTTTTTTGGGAATAATGCTTTTAATTTGTACCATTCCTGCACCCTATCCGTCAAATTCTTGTAATGCGATATCTGAAATTTGCTGGACTTTTGTAATTTGACAAATAAATTGCAGAAAAATTCTAGAGAACTTTGTTGGAAGCTATTATCATACTGTTCTTAAGAAAGAAACTTTACGATTAATAAATAAAAATGATGCTAAAAAATGAAATAATTTTACAAATGTAAGAGATGTAAAGTGTGTGTTATGATCGCACTAACTTCCTTCTTGGAATGCAAAATCAAACGAACATCTTTGTATTTTACTGTCAATAAATAAATATTTTGACAAGTGAAAATAGAAATTAATTTTTTTTTAAATCTTTTTAAAAGTGATAGAAATCGAAATAGAAACATTATATTAACGATTCCCCATATCACCAATTTCAAAAGTTCCCGATTTCTTAAATTACTATTCAACCAAATAAAAAATACACCGAAATTGTCATGTCAAATGTAGCAATTATGAATTTTCGAATTCAAGATTCTTCTCAAAATTTTAAAAGAAAAATTTTGTTTATTAAATATTTAATTAACAAATGATTTGTACTACTTAAGCAACTATTAAAAAATAGTTTTAAGCAACAGTGTTTATTTAAATTTTTTTTTATTTTGTTATTAACAAATAAATAAAAAGTTACATTTAATCGTTTTCGTCAATGTTTATAAAATTGTTTTGATCCTAGATTGACAAAATTGCAATTATTTAAGGTTTCAAAGTTTAGTTTTTAAAAATCCATTTCTTGTTTATAAAATAATTAATAATTAATCATAAAATAATTAACCACATATAAATAATTTTGTTATGTTCAATTTCAACATCCTAAATTTTTTTTTTAATTAAAGATAGACAAATTTGACATCGAATCTTCTTCTCGGAATTTTAAAAAAAAAATTGGTTATTAAATAATTAATTAAAAAATTGAACAAAAAATTTTTTCTACTTTCAAAGAGTACCATTTTCTTAAATTTTTACAAAATTTTGTTTAAAAATAATTTCTACTGCTTAAGCAACAATGAAAAAATAGTTTTAAGCAACAGTGTTTATTTACATTTTTTTTGATTTTGTTATTAACAAATAAATAAAAAGTTACATTTAAGTCGTTTTCGGCAATGTTCTAAAAAGATTTTGAAATGGGAGATACAACATAATTTTGAAAAATGTATGTACATTTTTAGATTTGTTTCTTTATACAATGTTCCTTAATTGACAGAACTTTAAAAATATTTAAAAAGGGGGAGAAATTGTGAACTCTCCTTTATGTTTTGTACGCTTTTGCCGATGACGTGTCATGCCCCGCCTACTGAGAAAGCTCTTTTCTGTTTCGTACTCAAATTTCTACAGCAGTATATCTATAGCTATCACTAACTAATTTCTTATACAGGATTAAACAGCAATCGAATTCATAATCAAAGACAAACTCCCAATCATAATTCATGAAAAAAATGTCCCTTCACTGATGACCTTTATCCCTTTGATTTTAGAAGTGTACTATATTTTATTATACCGAGCGAGAGAGAGAGAGACAGATATGTAATTGACAAGAAACCCGACTTGTAGACCGAGTTGTTTCAGGAACAGTCGATTCTAAAGTGTAAACACCTTTTATGTTACATTCATACTGACCTTCTTTGCACATGTTTATTGACATTTATAACTACCACCAACTTTTCTTTTTTGCTTATTGTAAACAATACCCATTTTATTGACTTTATATGTAAACGTATTGTTATTGTTTCTCCTCTAAAATTAACCAAGACACCGTATTGATCTATTAACCGAAGTTGAATATTAGGTATTGTCTTCACGGTGATTGGAAGGTAAATGATTCGAGCTGGAACTTCTATGATCTTATATCCTGGCGGAACAAAAGAAAAGAATGCATGTATAGTGTGAACTTTTTGATTGTTTATATATTATCCAGTTGTAATATTACATTCAAAACGTAGACTATTCACTTTCAATATAGATACAGGTAAATCAGATTTACGATTTTCATAGACTTTCAGTTAGCGAGGAACAAATCCTAAAAATTTACCAATAGAATCCTTTGAATGAAAGTTAATGTCACAATTAGATTTAATGTGACATCCTTAATGTATTGTTGTTAGGTTTAATAATTAGTGCAGTGTTATTTGGCAATTTTGCTTCAATATATGATTTAACATCTTTAATTTCATAACTACTTGTTGATACAGTCACTACAAGAATATCTACATAAAACTTATTGCATCCTTTATAAATGTTGGGAATTAAATTAAATATAAACTAATTAACAATTTCAAGTGCATAATTCTTGTTTTGTGAGAGCTCAATGTCTGGCAAGTAGGTAGTTTTGAAAACTGAAGAGTTTCCCGTTAACAATAAAGTAAATGAGTCATTCATGATTGACATCTATCCTATATAATAATTTGCCAGTGTCCTTTTAGCTGAAGATTTTTGTTTCAAAATGGACGGAGATTTGGCATTGTTCTCCTATTGTTCTGCTTTTGTCTGAATTACAATGAGTCTATTGTTCTCCTTTTGTCCAAATAACAATGAGATCATTATTAGCCTTTTGTCGAAATTGACAGTGTCCCTTTTCCCTTTAGTTGAAAAGTTTCGTTTCAAAATGGGCGGAGATTTGGCATTGTTCTCCTATTGTTCTCCTTATGTCTGCATTACAATGAGTCTATTGTTCTCCTTTTGTCCAAATAACAATGAGATCATTATTAGCCTTCTGTCGAAATTACAATAACCTTATTATTAGCCTTTTGTCAAAATTACAATGAGGTGATTATAAACCCTTTCTTCACCTTTAAGGAGTAAGGGTATTCTGAGCGTTTACTTGAAATTACCAAATGATTCGATTGGTAATTTCTGTGGGTAAGGTTCGCCTCTTTTTGAAAAATGATGTTGATGAGAGGGGATAGTTCTGTTTTGTAAGGCCGAGTGAAAAGATCGTCCTGAGTCTAAAAACGCGAACAGGATCTAAGATAAATTTTTGACAGGTAAGTAATTTTACTTGTTTATTAGGGTGGTCCAAAAATGTACAGTAAAACAATATTCCATAATTTATTTAATAATTTATTGATATTAACTATTTTTTAAAGGGTTAAAAACAACCCCCATAAATGCAAAAAAAATGACAAATTTGTTTAAATTACAAATTAATAGTTTCTTAAGGATTTTTTAACAAAATTGTAACATATTGTCAATTTACGAATATTTAGAGATATTTTTAAATATTTTTCATTTGTTTAAACCATTTATTATTGTTAATTTACAGCTTTTATTCAAATAAACCTAGCGAGTTGTAGTTTTTTTTACTTTACTGTTTTTTACATTTACATTTAAAAAAAGTATTTAGTAAAGTTAATTACAACAACAATTTGCAATTGTTTAAACAAATTATTGTTAATAATAATTAACTTTTTAACAAATGCATCTAGAAAGACACAACTTTTTCCTAATTTTACAAATTAATAGGCTCTGGTTAGAAAAAGAAATATTATTGACTATAAATTATTATTTTTAATTTGTTTAAACATGATAGTTATAAATTAACAATAATAAATTGTTTAAAAATTGTAAAAATATTTACTTCTAGTGAATAATTTTTCTTACTCTAACTAGAGCCCATTTATTTGTAAAATTAGGAAAAAATTGTATTTTTTTAAGTTTGTTTCTAAAAAATTAATTATTAATAACAATAATTTGTTTAAACAATTGCAAATTCTTGTTGTGGTAAATTTTATTGAATCCTTTTTTCACTTTAAATATAAAAAATATATAAGTCCGTAAAAACTACAACTTGCTAGGTTTATTTGAATAATAGCTGTAAATTAATAATAATAAATTGTTTAAACAAATTAAAAATAATAATTTATGGTCAATAATTTTTCTTTTTCAAACCAGAGCCCATTAACTTGTAAAACTAGGAAAAAGTTGTGTCTTTCTAGGTGCATTTGTCAAAAAGTTAATTATTATTAACAATAATTTTTTTAAACAATTGCAAATTGTTGTTGTGGTTAACTTTACTAAATACTTTTTTTAATTGTAAATGTAAAAAATAGTAAAGTAAAAAAAAACTACAACTCGCTAGGTTTATTTGAATAAAAGCTGTAAATTAACAATAATAAATTGTTTAAACAAATGAAAAATACTTAAAAATATCTATGAACATTTGTAAATAGACAATATGTAACAATTTTGTTAAAAAATCCTAAAGAAACTATTAATTTGTAATTTAAAAAAAATTATCATATTTTTGCATTTATGGGGGTTGTTTATAACCCTATAAAAAATAGTTAATATTAATAAATTATTAAATAAATTATGGAATATTGTTGTTTGAGGACTTTTCAAGATGTGATTCACTTTATTGCTATTTTGAGTGATTTTTGAGGATTTGGTAGCGAATTTACGAAAAAGTGCGTTTTTCCCATGTAAAATCAATGGGATATTTCAAGGGGTTTAAGGTCATTTAAGATTTTTTTAAAATTATTTTTGAATTTATTAATGTAAGGTGTCATTGAGATGTAGTTGACATTTATTTTTATGTAGAAGAGGGGACCCCAAGGTGGACAGGGCCCCAAGATGGACATTTCGTAAGGGAGAGTCGCCAGTTGTGAGACGGTTCCAGTTGTGAGACAGTCCATTTTTTTAACACGAAATATAAAAAGGCTGATTGGTATACATAAAAACATTTCTTTTTATACGAGCCAACTTTTGCGTGTACACCGAAGCGGATATATGTATTGTTTGTGTTAGATGCCAACACTGTGTGTGAAAATCGACTAAAAAACTTTTTTTCAATATGTGCAAAGTACTTTTTTTAAGTTAATTAATTGGAAAAGCTAAATGTTATGCATTTTTATTTAGTATTTTCCTTCTATTTTGTAATGCAATATTGCATTGTTTCAATCTACAGTTGGAAATTTTTTTTTTCTTTTTCAAAATAGTGCCAATTTCCGGTTGTGAGACACAGCAAGTCACCAGTTGTGAGACGGTGGCGCCGCCCATCTGGAATAGCCTATATTTTTCGTTATGCAGCATAAAGCGCTCTGTTCAGTTTAGTTTGTTACGTACATTTGATAACACAACAATTATTTAAAGTGTGAGAACATGCGCACAAGTTATTTCATTTGCCTACATTGCGACAGCGATTTCGATGAAGAAAACTAATAGTCATATTTAAAGAATAAATATTTTTATTTAGTATTTAATAATATGTATTATCAATATATTCAGTTATTTATATTAAACATAATGTTTCATGCCAAATTTTTTAAATTATAGCATTTTTTTATAAGTGTCTCACAACTGGACACCTTTTTTTTTTGACTAAAAAGATGTGCTCGGAAAATTTATCATAAAATTTTTCGAGTTTATCTGAACAATACACTTTCTATAAATAAAAGTTGCGTATTTAAGTTACTTTTTGAACGGTGTATTTTATTTACGATTTCGTTTACCTATGTCCAATTTATAGGTCAAAAATAAAACACGTCTCACAACTAGCGACTCTCCCCTATATATTTTTAAGGTGACAGCTCCTTATGCTTTCTGTCATTTTTGTTGTTTGTATAGACGGAGAAAAAAAAGTTTTTTTATATGTTTTTCTTAATTTGGTAAATTTATTTAAATTTATGATTTTGAATGAGTACTTAACGTTATAATATTCTTTATTTATCGTATAATAATATTTTAAAATGATTTTACTAATTTTGTGTTTGTATAGAAAATTTTACTAGGAATAAAAAAATTGTATCATGTACTTTAAGATGGACAGGCCCAAAATCTCAATGTATTTATTTTCATATTTTCGGTTTTAAACTTTTCTCAATAATTTTTTAAACAATTAAAATTTTTTATTTTCTAACACAAAATGTGATGTTATCGTTAAAGAATTTTATATATCGATAGTTTTTGATATCTTATTACTTTTTACTGTGAATCTATTAAATTGAAGTATTTAGGAATAATATTTTTTAATAAATAAAAAAATTAAATTAAATTAATTTTTAATATATAATATTTTATTCGGTTTTGATTCTAGAGCAATAAATCGAAAGGGTGTTTATCTTGGGTCCCTTTATTTTATATATATGAAACGTTTGTATTCTGAAATTACTGAAATTACAATATAGCATGTTTAAAAAAACGTATTTACTTTATCCAGCAGGGTTTTTTAAATAGCATAAAGATGACATCAATTTTTATGGAAATAACTTTCTTTTTTTTCAGGTCCCACTGGAAAAGAGAAATTTACACTATATTTGTTGCATATGTTTCAAAATTCTGAAATCTAATGAATTGCATGAAATGTTTTAAAAGTTCCATAATTTATAATATAATATGTTTTGGTAAAAAAGAATACAATGGATTCTACAAATGAAAAAATATACTTTATAATAGATGAAAAAGATCAAAACATTCTTATTCGGGGAGAAATGCTTACTGATAATCACATTTACAAATTTCAAGAAATATTAGAAGTCGATTCTGGTGGTCATTTTCAAATGCAAAATTTGGGTTATTTACAAATGTTGGATGAAGTTAAACCAATTAGAAAAGATAAGAAACATATTAAAATCCTATTCAGTGGTTCAAAAAAAAGGTCACTGGATTTGTACTTACTATGATTCAAATACTCTCTTTGTTTATGATAGCATGAATAATAAATTTTTAAACAATGATCAATGTCAATATCTAGCTAGATTATATCCGTTTAGACCTAATGTAGTTTTTCCCATTGTTCAAAAACAACCTAATTGTGTAGATTGTGGTGTTTATGCAATTGCTTTTGCAGTAATGAGAGAACATTTACAAACAATGTTTTTAAGTATTTGCTTATGTCATTTCCCTCTTATTTCAGATAATAGTAAAATTGCAAGTAGTGATAAACAAAATGTTAATAAACGAGTCAATCATTTTCGGAAAGTAGAGCTAAAAAAGATACCCTTACCTGTGGCTTTTTTCAGGTTAATTTTATATACGGTTTTTATGGGTAAAAACGAGATTTATATTGAAACCCCTCAAAAAATTTTTAAAAATAAAGAAAAATGATGAATTTTCTTTTGAAAATTGTCCAAAACCCCTATGCTTAATCAGAAATTGGAAAATATCCCTATAACTTTTCTATTCTTATGAAATATTGCATTTAATGGTTTTTTGGGTTCCTGATGAAGATTTGGGAGTCAATATTTAAGAATTTAAAATAGCATGGCGGATCCAAAATGGCGGATTAGCAAAATCAGGAACCCTTAGATATAAATTTTCAAATAAATGTTTCCATTTTCTTAGTAAAAATTAAATTTTTTTAATTTTTAATAGCATTTACATTTTGATATTAAAAATTCTATTATATCATTCTATTATATCTATATCTATTCTTCTATTTACTTTCTATTTTGCTTATACATATATTCTTTAGGTTATATTTATAGAGTATAATGAACTATCTTTTCTCGAACATCGACAAAAAAGGATGTGCGCGACAAATTAAAATGACTGAGAGAGATTGATTTCTTTTTATTTTTTATTTAAATAAAATAAGCTTTAGAATCATGTTTTATTGACATATATTCATTTGCGGTAACAGCTACACTTTGACGAATGTGTTCAGTTAGTAACGAATTAAAAAAATTAAAGAAGAAACGTATTATTTTTGGCACACCACACAAATGTCGGAGTGTTTTTTGAGCGAAATTAAAAAAGAATTGTTTTATTGCTTCCAAAATAAAGTTATTAATTATAAGACTTTTTAAACTTTTAGTCTATGTATCATAACATGATATCTGATAAACAAACAGAACAGTTTGTTAAAAAGATACAAGATGCATCTTCTTGCTATGTCAAAAAGTGATTGATCTCTCCTCATGATCCATTTCTCCTTTATTTAACCTATAAAAAATACGATTTAGTTTGAATAAGAAAGATTTAGAAATTCTCATTGAGGGAGAAATCCTAAATAATAATCATATATACAATTTTAGTGTATATATTTATTGTATAAAATAAATATAATAGAATACTTTTATTCATTAAAGAAAATTCAAAGATTTTAAAAAATTCTTTTATTCACATTTTCATTTATTACGTTTCAAATAAAATAGCCTAAAATACGCCTAGGATACACCAATCATGCAGTTATGTTCAAGGTTATGCCAAAAAAAAAAATTTCTATTGCTTCAAGTTTATCTTTTAACTAAGATGTGCTTTTACTGTTTACATGGAATTCGAAGGACAAATAAAGATTTTATGTTAAATTAATAAAATTAATAAATTTGAAAAATTATTATACTTACTTTTAGTAATAAATATGATTATAACTTTTTAAACTTAGCTACTTCTTAAAACAAAGAATGGAATACATTTTAATATTGGCCTTACATTTTATTGTTATAAATTAGACGCGAGCAATATCTTGCTAGTTTTCATAATAATGCTTACAACTTTATCACGAGCACTTATATAAACTAAAATTGCTTGTAATATAAAATTGAATACTTAGAAACTTTAGACATAAGTGTCCGCATATGAATGTTTTAAACTTTTGACATTTCTCATGATTATATTTTATACAGCTACCAACACCTAAATAGACAATGAGATCTAATGGCGGTGAAAGATTTCTAAAACTATCAAAGTGTTCAGTTTTATTGTTCATATTTTTATGTGCTACCCAATGAGTCCCAGGTCCTTCCTTATTATCCAGATTAATAACTGCTGATTCATATGAACAAGGTACTGTAAAAGGTAATTCATTTCGCATAAATGTAATTGCATAAATGGTAATTCATTTCGTGTATTCATAATTTTAGCATAGCTAAATAAATTAAAGTCAGATAGTGCACTATGAGGTAGTTTTAATATTAGTTTCTTTAACTCCTTTTCTTATTTGTCAATCCTTTTTCTTGATCCGGTTGAATATAAAGACCAAGTCCTTGTTGATAAGCTTTAAGTGCAAACCTTCTTCCCAGACAGCAGCCTCCATTGTTTGGGTATGTCGTTGAGCTTGTAAAAGTTGTTTTTTGGCTGCATTAGCATCATTTACAGCTTTCACAATACCACCTATCACTTATACCCTTACTTAGAGCTCCTAATGCAGTGTGTCCAGCAAAAATTGGAATAAGTGGTAAAATACCATCAACTTTTAAGGACACTGGAAGAATTCGGGGTGATGAGATTTTAGATTTACTACCAATCTTTTTCACTGCCTTCTGTGCACTAATCATAGCAGTCCTGATAGTGTCTGTAGAATCACTGCTGGGCTTCATACATTTTTTAGCAGCATCAACAACCTTAAGTAATGTAACACGTTTTTTATTCTTAGAAACTACCTTCTTCTTTTCCTTTGTTTTCTTTTTTATTGTCTTATTGTTAATTTTTAAATCCATACTGAATATATATTTAATTTTTATTATATTCGTCACAGTTAAAGCAGCTGCTTTTTTACTAATACTAGCATTCTTGGAAAAAACTCGTTGTCACGCCTTTTCAGCTAGTATTTTGTCTGCTGAATTTTTTGTTATTATGTTTTCCCGCTTTTTTGAATATGCTATATTATGCTCTTTGCAAGCTGCATCCAAAGAATTTATAGCTGGATCACCTCGAGCTAAATGTTTTTTAACTTAGTACTAGGTCCACAATACTGATATGCAGGCAAATGTAACTCTACCGGTAATTTGTTAATTATATTATTAAGGAAACCTTGACCACTGCAAGAAATTTTCTTCTTTACTTTATCGTTAGTTCTCATTCGATTGTGATTTACACTCAACTGATGTAAGTAAATTATATAGCGCATTATTTATAGTTTTTTCCTCAGTCAACTGCAAGATGCAGTTTAAGAAACAAGGTGATCAGCTCCCGATTGTGAATGTAGATAACTTCATTCAATCTAAGAATATTGGGGTTAAGAGTCATGGGAGTCTAGTTTCGAATAGCATAGGTGCAGCTTTTCCTGAACCTTTAAATTGTGTAAAAACGAATGCTCTTCTATCTTTAATTATACATCCGAATGATTTAAGCTTTGGAAATATTTATTTATACTTAGAGTCTTTGCAACAACCGAAATACAAATTTTTAGAAAAAGTACTCAGTAATTTAGATGGAATCGAGTAGTGTCCATTCAGTGAGAATGAACAAGTGGTTTCCCCTAAAGATGCAACACCAAAATTCTATCTTTATTCTTGATGATATTGCTTGTAAGAAACAGGATAATGCTAGAGCATTCTTTTGTATGGGTAGACACGTTAACGTTAACAGTTTTTATTTTTGTCAAAAATATGCTCACAATCCTAAACATCTGGTTAAAGATAATATTAACTTTCCAGTTCTTTTTAAGCCAGATAATAGAAACCTCAAGCATGTTTATAATAATCATGTAAATACAGATATGACTTACACTCAATTCTAATATTTATGTTTAAATGTTGGAATTGCGCTAGATATGGATTTGTGGTTATAGATAAAGATAGAAATTTAAATAAAGGTAGATTTAGAAAAGGATTTGATTGCTTCATTCATATATAAATATCAAACCACCTGATAAAGCTCGACTCCCGATGTCTGGCAAGTCTGGGCACAGGGGAATGAACGGGACCCCGTTAATTCGGGTAGCCGCCGTTTTTCGAACCTGTGCACTAGCTAACCTGTGCAGATGATGTTAATTCGGATTCCAAATGGGGGCTGACCATCCTCGTCAGTTGTGGATGACATGCGTTCTGGGAAGAATATGACACTCCCGCCTCCTTGGTTTTTCTAAGTTGGTGTGGAGTAGTCTCGATCTAGGGTTGACGCACGATGGATCGGTTGTCTGTTCGATCTGACCAACGACACCTAAACCGATCTAAGGTTCCACACTGTGCCGAGGGATGGATTTCACCAGGGTTACAAAATCCGGCGTGAAGCTACCAGGGATAGTGCGAACGTCGCCCAACCTACGTGCTCTTCAATTTGGCGTCTGTAAAGCGCAGGCGCGGTTGCTGATGCCGGGGGCCTGGAAGACGGACGCACTGTCGTCGCCAGTGACACGTTTGAAGGTGTCGCGAGCGGTGCTAGGATACCGGGCGCCCTCCTAGTGTACAAATGCCTTACCCACTCATCGAAGCTCTGTGTAGGTGTACCGTTTTTTCTCCCAGGCTCGTGGGATTCATATAGATACTGACGATTTAAATGTAGATGACGATGTGCACCTAGGGGGCAGAAGTGAGGCACTGCCGGTAACAAGTGCCACAGGACCGGGTTCGGTAAGGACTAATCCATCGTTTTTGACAGTGGATGGTCAGAGTAGGTCGCGTCGCGGAAGTGCGACAAGTGTTAGTAGCTTTGGCAGCGCTTTTAGCAGTGCCACAGCTGCAGACCTCGCATACTGCGAGGAAGAAAGGGTAAAAGCTAAAAATCTTCGCGAAAAAGAGTGGAGGATTTTCCTCGAAATGAAAAAGGAACTGAAGCTTATGATGGAAAAGCTAAAGGTTCAATAGAACGTTGCGGCGGAGATTCAAACTGGATTGAAGACATTCAACTAATGCATCTCCGATTTAAGAAAACGCTGGAGGGTCACCTCCAAAAACCAAGAAGCCTAGGAAGCCGTCGAAGACCTTAGCTGATAAGGCTAAGGCTCCGAAGAAAGTTAAAAGGAAGGAGGTACCTCCAATTGTTCTTTCCAAAGTAGTTGTGGAGCCTATGAAGCCCAGGAAATCGACGCTCTTGGTGCGGGTTTCCCAGAGACAGACATACGCCTCTGTCCTTGGGAAGCTTAGAAAGGAGGTGGACCCTGACTTCTGTCAGTCCACGGTGGTGGGTGCAATGCCCAAAAAGCAGGGTAACCTTCTCCTACAATTAGGAGAAGGTTTAGATGAAGAGGTATTCACAGCCAAGGTTGCCGAGGCCGTGAAAGGCATAGAAATCGTCAGGACCCCGGACGACCAAATGGTAACTTTGGAGATTCGAGACCTGGACGGCCTTACCGAAAAGGAAGAGGTAGTAGTAGCCCTCGAGGAGCTCTGAAAGACTTCTCGAGAAAAGAGGGAAGTCAAGGTCTTGTATCCAAATGTAATAGGAGTAAAGTTAGCAATCGTAACCGTGGACCAAGACGATTCCAAAAGGTTAGAAGAAGAAGGAAGAGTAAAGGTGGGAATTTTAAGCTGACACATTAGGAGGAGGTTTATAGTGACCAGGTGACATGGGTCCCTGGCCTACGGACACAAGAAAGCTGGGTGCAAGGGAGTGGACAGATCCTCGGCATGTTTCAAGTGCGGAGGATCTGGCCACACTCTTGCAGAGTGTACAAAAGAGGCACTTTGTTCTTTGTGCTCAGAAGAGCAAGGCATGACGGAAGTGTCCCATGTCGCAGGCTCGGGTAAGTGCGCCTGCGGTACTATTCTGTAACTTTACTTCACATCACATCACTTCACTTCACTTTCACTTCACTTCAATTCACTTTCACTTCACTTCACTTTCAGTATCACTTCACTTCACTTTCACTTTCACTTCACTTTACTTCACTCCACTTTCACTTTCACTTCACATCACTTCACTTTACTTCACTTTCACCTGACTTTTACTTCACCTTCACTTCATTTTCACTTTACTTTTACTTCCTTTTCACTCTACTTTACTTCACTTCACTATATATTATCTATTTATCTATCTATATCTATAAAATCCAAGTTTTCTCCGTACTATGCTTCGAATTTAAAAATCCATGTACAATTTTTCATTTTAAGTTGCAAAAACTCCAAAAATGACATTAAAAAAATTTTCGTCTGTCTGTCTGTCTGCACCAAAACTTTGTTCGGGCATCACGCGAGAACAACTTTACCGAATGAAGTGAAATTTTGTGTGCAAATGTCTATTAGCCCAACTAAGGATCTCCAATTTACAAACTTCAAAAATACTAATTAGAACCTGAGATATGCCAGTGCCACATAAGTACACATACACAAGCATAGAAAAGCATTTTTTGAAGTTTTGCAAAAAATAACCTTTATTTCCGTATTATTGTAGTTCATTAATATTGAAATTCATTTTTGGGCCCAAAATAAAAAATTTAGTTTTGTACACTTCTCACCTGAAAATCTTTTAAAATATCACAAATTTTGTAATTCTGAAACTAATAATACAATTGTTCATTTTTGGGCCCAAAATAAAAATTGGGTCTTATAAGACCCAAAATAAAAAATGTAGTTTTGTACACTTCAGACATGAAATTCTTTTCAAATATAAGAAATATTGTAATTCTTTAACTTCTACTACAACTGTTAATTTTTGGGCCCAAAATAAAAATTGGGCCTTATAAGACCCAAAATAAAAAATGTAGTTTTGTACACTTCAGACATGAAAATCTTTTTAAATATCAGACATTTTGTAAATCTGTAACGAATAATACAACTGTTCTTTTGTGGGCCCGAAATAAAAATTGGGCCTTATAAGACCCAAAATGAAAAATGTAGTTTTGTACACCTCTGACCTGAAAACCCTTCGAAACATAAGAAATTTTGTAACTAATAATAGAGCTGTTTTTTTTTGTCCCTAAAATACAAATTGGACCTTATAAGACTCAAAATACACAATTCTCCTGTTTTGTAAGTGTAAAGTTTTTTTCAATATCATTAGATATGCTAATTATAGTATATCAAATTACTTTAAGAAGTTAAATAAAGATTGGGTCTTATAAGACCCAAAATAAAAAATGTAGTTTTGTGCACTTCAGACATGAAAATCTTTTAAAATATAAGAAATTTTGAATGTTTGTCTGCCCTATTGAATCCGCCAATTTGAATTTTAAAAAATTGTGAATGGATTCGGAATCAGCGACCGCGAAAACACCTTTGAACTAAATTACATAAATTCCTGCAAAAATTTTGCATTTTCGTCCGCCATATTGTTCATTTTTGTCTCTAAATAAAAATTGGGCATTATAGGGCGCAAAATAGAAAATTTATTTCTGCACACTTATATGTTCAAAATTAGAAAATGTTAGATAAGAAGTAAAAGGTGTACTTCCGAAAATGATGACGTACCTAGCATTTTAATGAAACTTTATACGCTTATGTATCTTAATGCGCTAATTACAAAAATAATAGTGAAAATCAGCGCAAATTTGATTATTATGATAAAAACCATAACAAACTACCATAATAATTCATAATTTTTTATTTCATCTCATAAAATCTTCAAAATTTCAAAAAAATATTTTAGACAAAAGTTGTAGATCGAATAAAATTAGACGTTTTGTGTTGTATATATTTTTTACCAAAAGTTAACAGTTTTCTAAAAAAAAATACAAAAACGTGTCAACGACGATGAAAATAGTCTACATGAATAGTCTACCGGTTCTCTTTGTTAAATAAACCCAACTAATTATGGAATAGCAACGCCTGCTTCATCTCCACAAACTCTAAAATCTAAATTAACATTTGTGGCAACCCAGTCGTGAGATTTTAAAGCTAATAGAAAAAAGGATTTACCTGGTAAAACACTTTAAAAAAAGAGGTGGAATCACTCGCGCTGAGATGCACAACACATACCTGTTTAGACTTCCTATGGCACTACGACTGTAATTTCTACGTGGTTGATTAAAGAAATCGATGACAAACGAACACTGAATACCCAGAAATCATTATTTTTTCTACTGCGATGGCCAATATAAAGGTGACGGACTTACCGATGCTGACACGTAGAAGTTGGCTGAGCAAAATACCCGGGAACCGCTAAATCCAGTGAGTTAGGTGGAACAGGGCACAACACGATTAGCTAATTTAATCAATTATTTATTGAACACACCAAAAATGCAGTACACAAACAAAATAATTCGCACGCGTCTAACGCGTAGTGCCGCTCGCATCAATCTGATGCTTTTCGTTTTGCCGGCGACAAACACGCGGTTTTTCGTCTGCTACTCAGACTGCCGCGCGCGCCGCCTATAACTGTCTCGCGCGAATATTCAAATTCGCTGAATGCGAGTTTATTACTCCTTACGCGACGAGATTGAAGTCGGGAGGTACGGTTAACCAAAATATTCTTAAAAACGATCTGGGTCGTTACACTCCCCCCTTCTAAAATGCAGTAGCTGCCGGAATCGATCTCGTCAACCATACCCCTCTTGTCTGGGTAATTATAAATTATAGAAACTAGTCCGTCCTGATTGTCCATAGCTGTAAAAGGAAGATTTAATTTTAAACTCTACTAACATAAAATTATACAACATAAATATATAAAAACATGTAATTTTAAATGACTTGAAATTGTGTGCTACAATCTGAAAATTAAAAATAAAAATTTTGATTAGTGGAAATCATTTGGTAGTGTTCTACAGTTTCGCGTGACACGTGAACGTTATGGTAACAAAAAGAATATATTTTATTTTGTAACAAAAATAGGCGCCTTCGCGCATCTGATAAAGTTTTATCAAAAGGATCCGAAGCACTACGATGCGTATACTTGGCGGGTAGAAGAAAACAAAGTACTTAAATGAAACAGATCCGCCAAACAAAACAACGCCAAACTATACAAAGTAATAAAGGAGATTTTCAAACGTAGTGACAATTGGATATTAATAATAATATTAACAGAAAATGTTTATAATAATTGAGCCCTAGATTGGACCTAACAACTAAAAAGTCATGGTTTTCGGTCCACACAAGTTCGCGCACCAGGTGGATCACGCACTCGCGTTGTTTTCCACTTCGGAAATCTCCTCGATGACCACTGACTGAGGTTCTCGTCCTGCTGCACCAGGGGCTCTACTAGCATTCCTCATCCATGAGTATCTATGCTCCAATACAGAGCCATCGGGAGCCGTTATGGTCACCTCGAGTGTTTTATGCGCGTTCTCTAGGATTGTCGTGTTAGGATCTGGAGCACTCTTGACCAAAGCCTTTGCGTCTTTGTTGGTGGATGGAGCTAGTGCGTCCTCCGGTTTGCGCGTAGGTTGTTGTCGACTCGCGTTAACTCCAGCTGCGGATGTTCCAGGCTGCATCTTGACCCTTTCGTCCTCCAGTCGTTGGGCTAAGTTATTCCTAGTTATGATCGCGTCTTGGACCATACGGTCGCGGCATCCGACGCAATTCGGGTCAGGCAGATTCTTCGGCATGAAGCAGGGCCTGCAGCGCAAGCGTTCAGGAATCTGATGAGTGCCTTTAGGGAAGTGCGGCCAGGGGCATTCCTTGGTGGGAAACTCCGGGTGCAGATACTTCTGGCAATGGTTTCCGGCGTACGGCAACTGGCACGAAGCGGAACTATGACCTACCGTAGCGCAATTCAAGCAACCTTCCGGAGCTTTGGGCCTCAGGCGTAGCTCGCGTAGCTGAAACTGAGCATAATACACTTCGGTGATTGTTTCTCGGAGGAGGTCCTTCTATCGTGTGACCAATTTTGCTTGGCCTTCCACGTGCTCATAATCGGCTAGCAAGACGTCGTAATCGTCCTGAAGCTTCACTCTGGATTGAAAGTACTTGGCAGCACGCTTCTTGTGGTGTCCAGCTTCATCTTGCGAGTCCGTCAGCTGTCTCTGTAGCTCGCCTCGATCTGCTGCTCGTGAACCTTCTTGGTGGCCTTGATCTGCTGTTCGTAGATCTTTCTCGTGGCCTCGATCTGCTCTTTAGCGGTCTGGAGTTGGTCGACGAGGGTTAGCTGCATCTTCAAGAGGCGATCTAAGTCCTCTTTATTAATTACGATTAGGCCAGATGGCTCTGTGGGCGACGTCGGGGTGAGGAAAGATACTTCTTCATTGATTGGCGTCGCTTTTAAGAACACGACATTCACTTCTGCAACGTCGAGTGATGGCGTGGCGTTGTTGTTGTCCGCTGATTCCATGGAGTAGAGTTGAGCAACCTGAAAACAATTTTACAAAATAGTACGCGATCTTAAGTTTTTCCTCGCCGGTTTCAAATCATTAGTGTGATATTTGCCAAGCATTTTGCCTTGCATGTCGCCAATAACAACTACCATGGGCGAAAGTTTTTCTAGTACTTTCACGGGGCCTTTGTAACGCGGAGCCAATTTTGAGCTGTAATTACGAATGGCACTGGATAAGGTATTGTTCGGATAGAACGCGAGGTCTCCGGGCTCGAATAGAATATCATTCCGACGATTTTTATTATAAGTTTTGCTTTGCCTTTTGCCGGCTTTGGCCATTAAATTCTCGACTTTTGCGCATAACGCGTCGATGCGTTTTACGCGCTCGGTCCAGTGGTCAACAGTGTCGTCAATAGTCACGTCAATGTTCGCGTTGCACGGCTGTTTCCCGGCACGTCTAGGTTCACGGGAAAGGTTTAAGAATGCTGGAGTTACGTCAAGGGAGAAATGGACGGTCGTATTGTACGCGAATTGTACCCCTAACAATGTGTCCCACTCGCGTTGGTCTTTACCGAGAAGACTCGCTATCATGGTCTTAAGGTTGCGATTTACGCGTTAGACGGGGTTGAATTGCGGATGGTAAACTGGCGTTGTTCGCTGGTCGGAACTAATTTCGAGAAGAAATTTCGAAACCGTGCGATTTACGAATTCCGTCCCATTATCGGTTATAAACGTCCTCGGTGTCCCCCATGTATTGATTCGAGTGTTTAAGCATTTCACGATCTTGGGGTCATCTGCCTTTGAAAGGGCGAAGCATTCTATGTAACGCGTATACGTGTCCTCACACACTAGAATGTAACATTTTCCCGATTTTGATAGAGGGAGCGGACCTACGATATCTATGGATACCGTGTCCCAAGGTTCCGTGAATTTACGTGGGAACATGAGGCCTTGGGGCGGAGAGTTGTCCGGTTTACACTTGAGACATACTTCGCATGCGTTCACGTAACGTTTAACATTCTCACGCATTCCGGGCCAATAGTAGTGGTTCAAGATTGTTAAATACGTCTTGTTTATTCCCTGATGCGCTAATTAACGTGAATCATGATATTCTGCGATCGTCGGAATAATTTCATCCTCTTTTAACACCTTTTTTCACGCATTACAATCACCTATGCTTTGTTTTAGCTGCTTCGGCTTGTAATAATACAAAACGCTGTCGCGATCCAACCTATAACGCTCGTGACCTGTCGGGTCTGCACGGACTCGTTCGACCATGGTTTCATATCACGATTGGTCCTGTACGACGTTCAAATTCGTAGAGGGCGTGCTTGGTGAGGCGTCTTCGTAGAGTCGCGATAGCGTATCTGGTCCTTCATTAGAGGTACCCTTACGGTGTATAATCTTGACTTTCTTTTCGGATAGTTCAAGTGCCCATCGCGCTAGTCTGCCTCGGGTGTCTTTCGCATCTAGTAACCAAGTGAGACTTGCGTGATCTGTTATTACCGTGAATCTAGTTAGCTCTAGATAGCAACAGAGCTTTTTGATCGCCTCTATCAAGGCCAGGCATTCCTTTTCGGTTGTCGTATAATTTAATTCCGCACCTCTTAAGGACCTGCTTGTGCACGTGATAGGATACTCGCAATCATTAACTTGTTGTGTTAGGATAGCACCTATACCTGTATCGCTCGCGTCCGTATACAGGACGAATGGTAGGTCAGGTCTCGGCGCATTTAGGGTTAGAGCGTTTTTCAGCGCGTCTTTGACATTTTGAAACGCGGCTTCATGTTCTTCGGTCCATTGCCAAGGTACTTTAGGACTTGCTAGTTTGTTAAGCGGTCCTTGTACTCGTGCGATATTTCGCAAGTGGCGATAATACCAGTTGACAGAGCCGTTGAACTGTCGTAATTCCTTGCGGTTACGAGGAGTTGGTCGACTTATAATTGGTTCTACGCGTTTCGGGTTCGGTTTGAGGTCATACTTGTTAAGGAGGAAGTCGAGATACTCGACTGAGGACTTCGCAAAGTGCGATTTTTCTCTATTGATGGAAAGGCCTGCCTCCCTCAAAATAGTGAACACGATGTCTAAAAGGAGGATGCGCTCCTCGAACGTCCGAGAAATGACTATCCAGTCATCGAGGTACGCGTGAACTTGGTCGACGTAACGTTTTGGTAATTTACGTTTTCGAATATGTTCGATGAATTTTTTCCTTAAACGATCCGTCAGGGCTTGAAAAGTAGCCGGTGCGTTTGTTAAGCCGACAGGCATTCGAAGCCATTCGTATTGTTCACGACCAGGGATCACAAAAGCCGTATACTCACGCTACTTAGGATCGATAGGTATATGATGAAACGCGTCCGTTAAATCTATTGTACTAATTACGTTGGCTTCAGCTAGGGCATCAAGGATGCTATCCATGCGAGGCAGTGGATAAGCCCATTTTTTTGTGATCGCGTTTAATTTACGGTAGTCTATACAGAACCTTGGTCTGCCATCTTTACGGTACGTTAAAACTACGGGACTTGCGTAATGGCCTTGGCTTTCGACTATGATTTTTTTTCTAAATATTTATCAACTTGTTTATTAATAATTTTATTTGCTTGCGCGCTTCTTCGGCACGCCATTAGTGTAAATGGCTCTTGATTGGTCAGTTCAATAACGTGTGTTGTCAAGTTTGTGACACCAGTTTCCGAAGTAGCGTTTGATAATTTCTAATCGATGAATTTGTCGAGAATTCTACGCTGTTCGGGCGTAAGCTCAATTAGTTGCATTGAATGCAGTGAGTTGTGCGCGTTAACTCCGGAAATTAATGGGAGCTTTACGCTAGAGCCTCCCTATGGGAAATGACGATCGGCTAGAGCTTGGCCCAAACATGGTCAATATTGGACCAATATTAGCCCAAGCTTGGGCCGATCTTAAGCATCGGCAAATTTCCCATAGGGCTTCTAGGAACCAGTAGCCCTGGATTGCGTCCATAATGACTTTCCAGGACATTATGAAGTCCATGCCTAAAATAGGGAGCGTGGCTAATCCATCTAGGACAGCAAGCCATACTTCGCAGTAGCAATCATTGACTTGAATGTCATATTTCGCAGAGTAACGTGGTGCGGCGACGTGATTGCGTTGTGCGAGTTGTACGCCTGCACGTGTTATCGCGTCTCTAATCGGTTTGCCGTTTGTAAATGTTTTCATTAAGTCATGCAACTCTCCTGACACGAAAGTTCTATCGCTTCCGGTGTCGATAAGGCCCGTAATTACTTTGTCGGCAATTTTAATCTGCGTCCTTATTGTGATCCGCTTGTTTAACGGTAGGGGCGGTGCAGGCCCCTTGTACACTCTGCCTTGCGGCTTGTAAACTGTTGCTGTTATGCAAGTGATTTGATTAGCCGTAAGCAGTGACGTAACCAAGGAAATGCTCGAACTTGCCGAATCAGAAAGTTCGGTGGAGGAAAGGTCTTCTTTGGAGTCGGTGTACTCCGTTTCGGATTCCGAATATAGCTTGTCGTCATAGTCGCTATCGGAACCACTAGTGTAATTCCTGCTGGCACACGCTTGATTCAGCGTTGGTGCGTTTTGAGGAATACACGTTGGCTTCTGAGCGGCGTGACTGTGGCTCGGAATTGCACAATTATCGATATATACGAGTTTATTTAATTTTAATGATTCGTTTGAAATAAAATGTTTGTCTGTGTTTACGATAGAATCGCCAGGGAGATTTAATCCCTCCTGGCGTCCCTGTCGTTTTTTGACAAGTACTGGTTATGTGCGTTTTGAACGTGAGTAGCGGTTTCCGCCTCCTTAACCGTTACCGCGTCCGTTGTTCCGCTGCTGGTTGTTTCCAGCGTAGTAATTTCTACGCGTAGACGATCCACGTCTCTCTCCCCTTCTGTGACGTAGCAGAAGCAGAGGAGCGTAAAAACCTAGAAGTGGAGCGGCGACGCGACTGCCAGTTGGTAGGAGGGGAGGGGGTAGGCTCTCTGGTTTATTTTTTCACATCTCTTTTTGAATTTTCGCTTTCCGGTTTACCCCCGGATAATTTTTGTTCTAGAGTATTTATTTGACGCTTGTGAATTTCTATTTTAATTAAATCGGTTTCGGGTTTTAATTAATTTTGTTTTTTCTTAATTTTATTCTGCTTGGGCTTATTTTCGACTTTAGTTTCCGGTAGCGCATTTATTTGTGGTGTTTCGACGATTTCGGGCGACGGTGTTTCAATCGCTTATAGCTGATTTTTACCGCGCGTTGCACGAGTCTTTTTCAAGTCCTGTTCTTGCAGTTTGTCGGTTAATTGCATCGTGGCAATTTTTTCCGCGTACTTTCGGATTTTTTCAATTAATCCGTCGTAAGTGGAAAATCTATCCCGATCGAACTGCAAGATTAGTTCTGAGTGTAGGGCCGAATAAATTTTGTCCAGTTGATTTTTTTCTGGAACTTTTTGCTGCAATTTATTGAATAGCGCTCCTATTCTAATTCTATTCCACATGTACGCAGAATCCGAAAAAACTTGGGACATTGTTGGTAGCGCGTCGTCCAGATTGATAGCGGAAGCGTTAAGCTTGCGCTCGAATTCGTCAAGAAATTCGTCCGCATCCAGTTTTCTTGGGTATTTTAATTCCCAGGATTTTACAATCTTGTGTAAATTTTCGACCTGGTTCCGAGATGTTGTGCGGGTGGGGGATGAATGTGGGCGGGGTTATTCGCCTTTGCGTGGCCGGTTTACTGAACGTGGACTGTAGGCGCGTGTAATAATTGGGACAGTCAGCAAATTGTAGGGTCCGATTTGGTATTGGTACCTGTACCGATGGTGTCAGAAAGTCAAGGGTGGGGAGAGCGTACGTCGTTGCTGTTCCCGCGTTGAATGTCGTGACTGCTCCGCTGTATAACGCTGAGACCTGTTACGTTAGCGCTTGGATTGCGTTATTTGTTTCCGTTCGAATATTTTTTAATGTTAGAGAGCCGTCATTTTTAAAAGATTCTATTTTTTTATCACAATCAGTTCTTATCGCGTTAATCTCACGTCGTTTTTCTTTTTTTAATTTTTGGTTATCTTAACGCGATTGCAGAAGATACGTGGTTAAAATTTGCTCGATTTGAATTTTAAAATTATTATTTTCTTCCTTCTGTTGTGTTTAAATCTCGCTTAAAATTCCTGTTAATTGATGTGCAAAAAGTGGGGTCCTGATTACTGTTACGTTCGTAACCTATATATATATACTATATATATTGTTGTAAACATTATTATTTATGACTATATTTAATTCTTATAAATATAAGAATTCTTATTATCGTATATCATTTTGGGTAATGTTGTATGTGAAAAATAGACAAGAGTAGAAATGGTTTTATAATTAAGAACGCTTAAAAAGATAAGATTATGTCATACAAGATTTCAAGCATGCATCAAGTCTAGCTACCTGAAAAAAGAAACAATACTCAACGAATTACAAACTGTGGCACGCTTCTTATTTTTTCAAAGTAAAGAAGAAGTAACTGCGGGGAACGGGCGCAGAGAACCAAAAAGAGAAAAATCATGCGAGTTGTACGCAAAGAGACCAGGGAGGCAGGGGAGATGTGTAAATACCATTTTAGTCTCTCTAAAACTAATATCTACGTAAAGAGAGCGGAGACGCAAGAAAGAGGTAAAAAACGCCATTTTGGTCTCTTCAATTAGGGATCTAAGCAAGGGAACGGAGAGAAGGGAAAGGTAATTTCCGCCATCTTTTTTCCCAATTTCTCAATATAAATTGGATCAACAGTATGATAAGGACAGTTGAGTTTTTCGAGATTTTACAAGCGTTAGTTTTACTTCTACAGTTCGAGTTTCTACAAACATTACAAATCTTATTTCTTCAGTCTGAGTTTATAGTTGACTGTTACAAATTCTTACAATCTTATTGTATTTGTAACACGCCTATAAGTGCAAATCTAATATTATTCAAAATCTATCGATTCGGTCCAGTTTATCACTCCGCATAATTTCGGAGATTCACATCATTTTCGTGAGAAAAACAAGTTGTCAAGTCTTCTGCAAGAGATTTCTATTCTTCACAAGTATCCACCTGCTTTGCCATCCAGCGATAGGGATCCCCGTCTGCTTACTTAACGCCTAATCAGCTACAAGCTACTCCAGGTTCATCGTTTGTCGTCGACAAGCAAATCTTCAAGTTTCAAACATCAATCTTTTCATCTTTCAAAAGTAAGCCTTAATTTATAAAATCATTGTAAATTCTTAACTCACAATTATATAATAAATAAACATTTTACAACCCATTTTAGTGCTTATCCCAAATCAAGTTCTTAATTGAAATTGATTTAAAAGAAGGAACTAGGGAATATTGTAAGGGTTTTTGTACAACAAACGTAACACTACTTTGGGTTTTCTACCGCGGCGCGTTTGAATTACGATTTTTGGAATTCTCCCCGTTCGAGATTTATTTTTCGGCGTTTCGTCATGAGTACATTTTGTACTATTGTGGTCGCTTTGCGATTCATCGTGGTCGCTTTGCGATCCCGTTTGAGCGCTTCGCGTTCTTTCGGGGGTGTTTGGCTTCTCAGTCGGGACGCGCTGCTCTTGTTTATTGTAAGAGGCGTTTTCGCGATTTACCGGTTCATGACTGTCGTCAATATTCTCTTTTTCTTTATCAGTTTGGTGGCGGTTGCCTGGGGGAGGGGGTGAACGGTGTAAATTACGCAATGGGTAGAAACTAAAGGTCTAAGACTTCTTTTTTGTTTGATTTTGATTTTTATTGTCGGTCATTTTCAATTTTTTTGACAATAATAAATTGTTTAATAAATTTTAAAATAACAATTAATTTATTAATTTTGATTTTTAAAGAAGAAAAAAAGATTTATTGTAAAACGTTGTTTTGCAAACTATTCTCGTGTTTGAGAAAAACAATTTTTATTTTAATTATGATTTTTCTGAAAAATATAAATAATCAAAAATAAAATTGCGTTATGTTGAGGAATTCTTAATCTCAGAATTTGTTTTATTTTATTTTGTCGAGCGAAGTACATTTGCCAAAAGAGAAAATTAAATTTGAGAGAGAATTTTATTTTCTTTGTAAATTTTAATTTAATGAAATTATTTCAAGAATATAAAGGCTGTCCGACAAGAATGCTGATAAGCGCGAAATGTAAACACAGCTGTGTTTATGTTCACGAGACTGTTGGGCGACAGAAGGCTCAAAAGAAAACACATAATTGCAAATAGTTAGAAGTAATACAAAAATTAAAAATATGTTTAATTTCTAGCTACAAAAGATTAAGCAAAAATTAAGCAGAAGCGAAAAGCGATAACAAATTTAAATTTTGAGGTGTCTTGGCAGAAAAAAAACTAAAAATTATTTAATTTACGGAATACGACGTGATAAAAGCATTGTGCGTTTGATTTTATAATTACAAGTGTGAGAAAAAAAAATTAAATACATAGCGTGCTATTGAATTTTCAAAAGTAGCGAATTTTAAACGTAAGTAAGATGAGATTGACTTCCTATGGCACTACGACTGTAATTTCTACGTGGTTGATTAAAGAAAACGATGAAAAACGAGCACTGAATACCCAGAAATCATTATTTTTTCTACTGCGATGGCCAATATAAAGGTGACGGACTTACCGATGCTGACACGTAGAAGTTGGCTGAGCAAAATACCCTGGAACCGCTAAATCCAGTGAGTTAGGTGTAACAGGGCACAATACGATTAGCTAATTTAAATAATTATTTATTAAACACACCAAAAATGAAATACAGAAACAAAATAATTCGCACGCGTCTAACGCGTAGTGCCGCTCGCATCAATCTGATGCTTTTCGTTTTGCCGGCGACGAACACGCGGTTTTTTGTCTGCTACTCAGACTGCCTCGCGCGCCGCCTATTACTGTCTTGCGGGAATATTTAAATTCGCTGAATGCAAGTTTATTACTCCTTACGCGACGAGAACGAAGTCGGTAGGTACGGTTAACCAAAATATTCTTAAAAACTATCTGGGTCGTTACACATTTTAAGTTGTATATATTTTTACTGACAGTAAATATTTTTTTAAAAAATACAAAAAACTATGAAGGAAGATGAAAAGAGTTTATAGATGTTTTATTTCTGAACAATGAACAATAGTCTGATACGTCTGAAAACTAAAACAAATGTTATCTGTGTATTTTGATATAAAAATATTTTCAATTTTTTAGGACACCCCAACCACCCTGCATCTGTTTAAAAAATTTCATTTTTTATAGCACCCCAACCCCTCTATATTCGTTAAAAAAATTCAACTTTTTATAACTGAACTCCTCCTTTATCCGTTTAAATTAGGTTGAAATTATAAAAAAAGTAAACATGTGATTATAAAATCAATTTTTTTATACAAAATTCTATTATTTATTTTGTTGAGTCACATATGTGGAATTTTCCTTGACATGTGAAAATATTTTTTTCATTGTAGAGTTTAATAAAAAAATATTCTAGATCTTATAAAAATACATATTTCATGTTTTATACATTTTTTATCAAAATGTGTCAACGACCATAAAAATAGTCTGTAGTTATATTATTATTAAACGTTAGTCTGGTAAACTAAAACAATTATTACCTGTGTAATTAAATTTAAAAACAGATTCCAATTTTTATAGCACATCAAACCCCTGCATCCTTTAAAAAGAATTAGACTTATAATGACACTAATCTAAGTATTTTTATCAGAAGTACAACTAATGTCTAAAATATTTTTTGAAATTAAGTATATTTTATGAGATAACAGCGAAAAACCATAAAATGTATTTGTTTTTTGCTTTTTAACATTATAATAAAATTTGCATCAATTTTCATCATGTTTTAGTTATCGTAATCTGCGCATCAAAATATGTAAGCATACGCAGTTTTAAATAAATAGGAAATATGTGTTAATCTGAAAGTTTATATTTTACTTTGCATGTTGTGACGTGGTTTTTTATAAACTCGTCACAAAAGTAGTTCCTTAACGGCGGCACCGATGAACTGCCTGAGTAAAAACGTAAATAAGTTCGCACAGAAAATGATTTTAGTTAATTTGTAAATTAAATCGCGAATAATGGCCAGATCCGGACTCACCGACACTCAAAATATTGTAATTCATATGATTTTGTATTTGGATATTATTTTGTATTTGAACATTATTTTGTATCTGAATTATTATTGATTGTAATATTTTATATTTTGTTTACTTTTATAGTTTTGGTAAATACGAAAAGATTCACAACAAAGAAAGAATTGTCGTGAATCAAAAGAATATTGTACCACAGAGCAATTCTCTGAGAAATTAGGGAACCGCACGTCTCAGAGATTGATACCTCTGAAATTAGAATAACCGAATGTGAAATTGTCAGTTAGCGCGAAGGATCGACGTCAATATTACGAGGTCCGCGGATACCGGCAAGGAAAATCAGAGGCCCGAAAACTGAATGGTGGCGCCACTCATCGGCGGGCCGCGAAAGCTAGCCTCGCAGCGCCAATGCGTGCATGAAGCACGTTGTTCGAGAAGTTCGGGTTTGGCCTACTGAATCGCCGCACGTGCTCAACGGTGTGACCGATTTGTCCTTTTTTTTCGCTTTGTGAAACCACGAGAATGGACTACCGGAAGGTGCTCGAGCAGCTGAAAGGTTGGTGAACAGCTCTTCTACCCTGTGCCAGTGTTTAGAATTCGTGGGGTCACGAGTTCTATGATTAAAAGTGGTCAGCCACCCGACCACGTCCTGAAGCACGGACGCCGCCATCTTCAGCACGCCGGCCGGCTGACCGTTCACCTCGAAGTGCGAATTCCCTCTGCACCTCTCGACGAGAATTCTCAGTAAAGTGTTTCGTTAAATAAATTTAATTGAATGGTGTAAACTCAGTTAACCCATTAAGGACGGGAAGTACACAAATTTGACATGGAGTTTAGTATTATTTTTTAGTGTTAGAAGAGAATGAAAAAAAATTTACTCAACCTATTTTATATAGATTAGACATCGCTCTTTCGAATTTTGCAATAAAAAATTTTGTATTTTCATAACTAAACAAGTTACAAGCAGTTTTTTTTAATAAAAAACACGTTTTTTTCCGTTTTTTTTTCATTTATGAATTTTTTTGGATCATTTATGGTAGAGGAATATCTTTGGCTGATACAAATATTGCGGCAAGGATGTTTAATTTACAAGAAACCACAATGGTAAAAGTAACATTTCAAAATGGCGGACACAAAATGGCGACTGAAGTGGGTTTTTTTTAAATCATGGACTGGTATTGGAAATCGTACAAACCTGATAGTTTTTCACAAAACTCGGTATGTGAATATTTTTGATTTTGCTGGTGCAGAATTTTCAATTAAACTTTCAAAATTCAAAATGGCGGATCCAAAATGGCGGACAAATTTTTAAAAATCTAACAATTTTGCTTGAAACTTATTACTCGGGGGCTTTTGGGGTCGCTGATTACGAATCTAAAGTCAGATTTTCAAAATTCAAAATGGCGGCTCCAAAATGGACAAATTTTTAAAAATCTAACAATTTCGCTTGAAATTTATTACTCGGGGGTTTTTGGGGTCGCTGATTACGAATCTAAAGTCAGATTTTCAAAATTCAAAATGGCTGATCGAATATGGCAGACGAATTTTGAAAAAGCTACTTATTCCGGTTGAAGTTTAATACTCTGGACTATATTTAGAATTGTCAAATATTGAAAGAATGTTTCATTGCAAAATTAGGATAAAACTGCATGACAGTGTATAAAGTATAACTTTCTATTTAGATATATATTGTAGACCTTTTTACATAAATAATTCGAACGATTCTTTGTAGCCATTGGTCTTTAAAAAAAACATTTATGAGAGAAATTTATAAAAAACAATTATTTAGAAAAAATAAGTGTTTTATGTAAACCAGAAAAAAAATTCGGAACGCTGGCAATAATTTGTTTAAATAATTATCAGTATCATATAAGAATGTGTATTTACACTTCAAAACACTGACAGAATACCGAACTGTAAAGGTAGGAAAAAAATACATAGACAAAGCTAAATTTTGAAAAAAGTTTATAAGCAACTATTAATTGTTTAAACAATTTAAAACTAGGTGTGAATTCTGTCCATTTCATGGACACTTCGCTTCCAAGGAAGCAAAACAATTTGCTTCCTCATAGAGGAAGCAATAATTTAATAATATTTTAAATATTTTAAGATAATAAAAACTAAAATTAAAAAAACATGAAACATTTTGATTAAAAAGATACTAAAACAATTTGATTAGTTAATTTAAAAAATCCCTAAGTTTAAATTTATTTAGATATTTATGATTTTAATAACCAATTTAAATTTAATGGAAAATCCTCTACAAAAAACTTTATGCACGCATACACATTTACCCACACATATGTACGTATACATAAATACACATACACATAAATAAATAAATTGGCAAGCAATAAAGAAAAATTATTAAAAAAAATAGAATTATTTGAAACATATTATCAAGATTAAAAAAAAAAAAATTTTTTTGTTGAAAAAATTAAAAAATGTTAAAACTCGTACGATATTTTGTTTGAGATCTTAAAAAAGGCATATAAAAAAATTGGCATTAAAAAAATATGGAAAATTGTAGGAGGAGATAGATTTTTACAAAAAAAAAAAAAAATTTCAATAAAAAGAAATTTTTTTTCAAAAATTTTTTTTTTAATTTTGATAATATGGCATTCTTTTACATCCAAAATAGTCCCAGAAAAAAAATTGGAACCGATAAGTAACATATATTTCGATGGGTTGAAATTTCTCAGGTGACTCCACTTAATGAACCAAATTTGATGATTTTCATTTTTCCCAAAAAATATGTTTTTTTCAGCCAATCAAAAAATGGCTTAAACAGACTTAAGGTACATGTTTAAAGCTTTAAAAATCCACTTAGAAATTTTATTTATGTCTATTTTTGGTGTTACTATAGCTATTTGAAAAAAACGACTTTTTAAAAAAGTATCTTTACATTTCTTGAAATATTTAAAAAAAAATTAAAGACACATTAGTTTAAGCTAGATATTCTTTTTCTACAGGTTCTGGCAATAATTTTTAAAAAAAAGACTTCCCGATATGTTCATTAGGCTCTGAGCAATCAGCGTTTGAAAATCGCTCGGGTCCCGTAGACCCAATCTAGCAGTTACGTTAAACCCCGATAGTCTAGCAGTTAAGGGTTTATATTATTAGTAATATTATTATTATTATTATTATCATTATTTTACTAGGTGAAAATTATGTCCATTTCGTGGATATTTCGTTTCAAAGTTAGCAAAAAAATTTGCTTTCTTATAGAAAAAGCAATATATTAATAACATAAAATTTAATTCGAGAAATTCTTTGAAAAAAAGAATTTTAAGTGCAAAAAAATGAAAAAACATCAATTAATTTACGAATTTTTGATCAATTATAAAAGTTATATAGGTTAATCGATTCGTTTTGAGATAAGGAATATGATTTTTTTATTCATTTAGTTGTATTTTTATTTGGAAAAAAATTTTGTCAAAAAACAATTTTTTTCGATGAAAAAGGGTGCTCAACAAAATTTGATTGAGTATTTTCAAAAATCCCTGTGTCCAAATTTAGATATTCACGAGCTTAAAAAGTCATCTAAATTTTATTAAAATCCGTTGAAGCGTTCTCGAGATATCCTGGCGACAAAAAACGCTATACACACATACGTACACACACACGCACACACACACACACACACACACACACACATACATACATCTGGACATTTGCTTAGGAATGAAAATTTACGCTTTTTAGATGAAAATGAGTCGATTTAGACTATTTTTGGAAAATCGAAAATCTTAACGATCACAAAGCTTCCTCTATGAGGAAGCAAAAATAATAATTGCATAGTATTTCAATATTTCTTTATTTCTGTTTATAGCTCAACAACTTGAAAAATTAGTTAAAATTAATTTCTCAGTGCATTAGGACGAAATTAATAATAAACAACATTTATTTGTTTAAATAATTAAGGATAATAGTTTAAAACTAATTTTGGCTAATCTCTTAGTGTTTGAAACATAAAAACCGCTGCAAAGTTCTACGTCGGGTATTTACTTTCGTAGATTATTTTTTTCATTTGTGTTCATTTTTTGAACACATTGCTTCCTCATAGAGAAATAATAAATCTCTCTTTTTCAAAACTGGATAACAAAATGGTCTAAAAAAAAATAAATTATTAGACAAAATGGATAAAAAGTACTTTCTTGTAATATTTTTATGTTATTATGTTAATATAAGTTGTAAACAAAATATTTTTTACAAGACTACGCTATTAAGTGAGCAAACGGTTTATTGATTTACGTAAAATTTGATGAAAATATATTAATTAAAACTTACAATTTCAAATATAATATAAAAAAGTAAAAAATTATTAAAATATTCAAAAACAAAAAGCATTACTTCATCTATAAGGAAGCAATATTTATATTTTAACTTTTTTTTTAAACATCAATTCTCCAATTTTTTAATAGATATTAAATGCACTTAAATGTACTAAAAAGTTTTAATAAATTTCAATTGGAAAAAAATATGGAAAAATTAACAAAAACACAAAATATGCATTTAAAAAAAATTGAAAAAATACGAGTCGGATAAAATATAAGAAAAAAAAATACTCCCTCTATAAGGAAGCAATACTTCCATTAAAAGAAAACAAAAATTTCCAATGACATTGACTAAGTACCAATCAGTTTAAAATACAATAACTATTATAAGCATGATAATAATAATAATAATAATAAAAATAATAATAATACTAAAATAATATTTCAATTGTTCCTAGATTTTGTTGCTACAAACTTATCCGCCATTACAAAAAACCAATCTGATCAATATGTATAAAAACTATAAAATAAAGAAATTTCAACACAGATGACAATATTAAATATAAAATTGAAAAAGTGTGAAAAAATATGGTCCTCAACTACCCTGCACTGAGAAAATAAGCCTCTAGCAAAGCAGCTTTATTTCTAGGTTAGGGTTACTCGGGACAAAACAAACAAAACACCGGCAATGACAATCAAACTTCTAGGATACCGCAGCAAATGCTCTGCTAAAATCAATTAAGTGCATTGCAGGTGCTATATCAACAACCTCTCTCTGCTAAATTTAATCAAAAATTGGTTGTATTTAATCAACTTATTTTCTCAGTGTGGGGATAATTTTTCTAAGTAAATATATAAAATAAGCTTAAAGCTAATTTGTAACACAACGGTAAATAAATTAATAATAGACAGTAAGAAAATATGAACGATGACCCTGCGCGGCTCAACATTAAAGGATTCATATGGCATAAAAAAAATCTTCTACAAAAAAATTTTTTTCTATTTCTAAAAATAAGCGTAAATATCCTAAAAACTCTTATACTAAACAGTTTTCTTATAAAAGGAGAGAACTAAAATGTCTAAGACGCATGTGGGACTTAAAAAAAAAAAAAAGTGTCTTATAAGGTTCGTAAATAGCTCAATCGATGCGTTTTTAAAAAATAAAACGGATAAAAAGCTTACATTTTAACATTCTTAATTATTTTTTTATAATTTTGCCTAAAAACGATTTTTTGAAAATTTTAAAATCTAAAAAAAATATATCTGGAACTGATCGATCGGATTCAAACATATGGCAGAGTTTGTCCCCCTGAGAGACCTATTATGTAGTAAAAAAAAGATGCTTCTAACTATAACAGTCCTCGAGATATTGGGCCAAACATAATGTTAACATACACACACACACACACACCCGGACATTTTTTCTAAACATCATTTTTGACATCCTGGGGTCGAATTATGTCGAGAAATGTCAAAAAATTGCAATTGAGGATTTGAGGGTAAAACAATACTTCCTCTATGAGAAAGCAAAAATTGATAATTAAAATTTTCCATGTTTAAAAGCTTGATAACTCCATACAAAACGGAGCTAGAGGGTTTGTAAGTAGGTCAATCGATGCGTTTTTAAAAAATAAAAAGGATTAAAAGCTTACATTTTAATTTTCTTAAATTTTTTTTTATAATTTTGCTAAAAAACGATTTTCTGAAAATTTTAAAATCTAAAAAAAATATATCTGGAACTGATCGATCGGATTCAAACATATGGCAGAATTTGTTCCTCTGAGAGACCTATTATTTGTTAAACAAAAGATGCTTCTAACTATAACGGTTCTCGAGATATTGGGCCAAACGTAAAGTTAACATACACACCCACACACACACACACCCGGACATTTTTTCTAAACATCATTTCTGACATCCTGGGGTCGAATTATTTTGAGAAATGTCAAAAAATTGCAATTGAGGATTTGAGGGTAAAACAATACTTCCTCTATGAGGAAGCAAAAATTGATTATTAAAATTTTCCATGTTTAAAAGCTTGATAACTCCATACAAAACGGAGCTAGAGGGTTTGTAAGTAGGTCAATCGATGCGTTTTTTAAAAATAAAAAGGATTAAAAGCTTACATTTTAATTTTCTTAAATTTTTTTTTATAATTTTGCTAAAAAACGATTTTCTCAAAATTTTAAAATCTAAAAAAAATATATCTGGAACTGATCGATCGGATTTAAACATATGGCAGAATTTGTCCCCCTGAGAGACCTATTATTTGTTAAACAAAATATGCTTCTAACTATAACGGTTCTCGAGATATTGGGCCAAACGTAAAGTTAACATACACACCCACACACACACACACCCGGACATTTTTTCTAAACATCATTTCTGACATACTGGGGTCGAATTATTTTGAGAAATGTCAAAAAATTGCAATTGAGGATTTGAGGGTAAAACAATACTTCCTCTATGAGGAAGCAAAAATTGATTATTAAAATTTTCAATTTTTAAAAGCTTGATAACTCCATACGAAACGGAGCTAGAGGGTTCGTAAATAGGTCAATCGATGTGTTTTTAAAAAATAAAAAGGATCAAAAGCTTACATTTTAACTTTATTAAATTTTTTTTATAAGTTTGCTAAAAAACAATTTTTTGAAAATTTTAAAATCAAAAAAAAATATATCTGGAACTGATCGAACGGATTCAAACATATGGCAGAATTTGTCCCCCTGAGAAACCTATTATTTGGTAAAAAAAAGATGCTTCTAACTCTAACGGTTCTCGAGATATTGGGCCAAACGTAAAGTTAACATACACACACACACACACACACACCCGGACATTTTTTCTAAACATCATTTCCGACATCCTGGGGTCGAATAATGTCGAGAAATGTCAAAAAATTGCAATTGAGGATTTGAGGGTAAAACAATACTTCCGCTATGAGGAAGCAAAAATTGATTTTTAAAATTTTCCATTTTCAAAAGCTTGAAAACTCCATACGAGACGGAGCTAAAGTGTTCGTTAATAGGTTAATTGATGCGTTATTAAAAAATAAAAAGGATCAAAAGCTTACATTTTAACTTTCTTAAATTTTTTTTATAATTTTGCTAAAAAACAATTTTTTTGAAAATTTTTAAATCTAAAAAAAATATTTCTGGAACTGATCGAACGGATTCAAACATATAGCAGAATTTGTCCCCCTGAGAGACCTATTATTTGGTAAAAAAAAAGATGCTTCTAACTATAACGGTTCTCGAGATATTGGGCCAAACGTAAAGTTAACATACACACACACACACACACACACACACCCGGACATTTTTTCTAAACATCATTGCTGACATCCTGGGGTCGAATTATGTCGAGAAATGTCAAAAAATTGCAATTGAGGATTTAAGGGTAAAACAATACTTCCTCTATGAGGAAGCAAAAGTTGATTATTAAAATTTTCCATTTTCAAAAGCTTGATAACTTCATACGAAACGGAGCTAAAGTGTTCGTAAATAGGTCAATCGATGCGTTTTTAAAAAATAAAAAGGATCAAATGCTTACATTTTAACTTTCTTAAATTTTTTTTTATAATTTTGCTAAAAAACAATTTTTTAAAAATTTTAAAATCTAAAAAAAATATATCTGGAACTGATAGATCGGATTCAAACATATGGCAGAATTTGTCCTCCTGAGAGACCTATTATTTGGTAAAAAAAAGATGCTTCTAACTCTAACGGTTCTCGAGATATTGGGCCAAACGTAAAGTTAACATACACACACACACACACACCCGGACATTTTTCTAAACATCATTTCTGACATCCTGGAGTCGAATTATGTCGAGAAATGTCAAAAAATTGCAATTAAGGATTTGAGGGTAAAACAATACTTCCTCTATGAGGAAGCAAAAATTGATTATTAAAATTTTCAATTTTTAAAAGCTTGATAACTCCATACCAAACGGAGCTAGAGGCTTCGTGAATAGGTCAATCGATGTGTTTTTAAAAAATAAAAAGGATCAATAGCTTACATTTTAACTTTCTTAAATTTTTTTTATAATTTTGCTAAAAAACGATTTTTTGAAAATTTTAAAATCTAAAAAAAATATATCTGGAACTGATCGATCGGATTCAAACATATGGCAGAATTTGTCCTCCTGAGAGACCTATTATTTGGTAAAAAAAAAAGTGCTTCTAAATATAACGGTTCTCGAGATATTGGGCCCAACGTAAAGTTAACATACACACACATACACACACCCGGACATTTTTCTAAACATCATTTCTGACATCCTGGGGTCGAATTATTTTGAGAAATGTCAAAAAATTGCAATTGAGGATTTGAGGGTAAAACAATACTTCCTCTATAAGGAAGCAAAAATTGATTATTAAAATTTTCCATTTTTAAAAGCATGATAACTCCATACGAAACGGAGCTAGAGGGTTCGTAAATAGGTCAATCGATGCGTTTTTAAAAAATAAAAAGGATCAAAAGCTTACATTTTAACTTTCTTAAATTTTTTTTATAATTTTGCTAAACCACGATTTTTTGAAAATTTAAAATCTAAAAAAATATATCTGGAACTGATCGAACGGATTTAAACATATGGCAGAATTTGTCCCCCTGAGAGACCTATTATTTAGTAAAAAAAAGATGCTTCTAACTATAACGGTTCACGAGATATTGGGCCAAACGTAAAGTTAACATACACACACACACACACACACACCCGGACATTTTTTCTAAACATCATTTCCGACATCCTGGGGTCGAATAATGTCGAGAAATGTCAAAAAATTGCAATTGAGGATTTGAGGGTAAAACAATACTTCCGCTATGAGGAAGCAAAAATTGATTTTTAAAATTTTCCATTTTCAAAAGCTTGAAAACTCCATACGAGACGGAGCTAAAGTGTTCGTTAATAGGTTAATTGATGCGTTATTAAAAAATAAAAAGGATCAAAAGCTTACATTTTAACTTTCTTAAATTTTTTTTATAATTTTGCTAAAAAACAATTTTTTTGAAAATTTTTAAATCTAAAAAAAATATTTCTGGAACTGATCGAACGGATTCAAACATATAGCAGAATTTGTCCCCCTGAGAGACCTATTATTTGGTAAAAAAAAAGATGCTTCTAACTATAACGGTTCTCGAGATATTGGGCCAAACGTAAAGTTAACATACACACACACACACACACACACACACCCGGACATTTTTTCTAAACATCATTGCTGACATCCTGGGGTCGAATTATGTCGAGAAATGTCAAAAAATTGCAATTGAGGATTTAAGGGTAAAACAATACTTCCTCTATGAGGAAGCAAAAGTTGATTATTAAAATTTTCCATTTTCAAAAGCTTGATAACTTCATACGAAACGGAGCTAAAGTGTTCGTAAATAGGTCAATCGATGCGTTTTTAAAAAATAAAAAGGATCAAATGCTTACATTTTAACTTTCTTAAATTTTTTTTTATAATTTTGCTAAAAAACAATTTTTTAAAAATTTTAAAATCTAAAAAAAATATATCTGGAACTGATAGATCGGATTCAAACATATGGCAGAATTTGTCCTCCTGAGAGACCTATTATTTGGTAAAAAAAAGATGCTTCTAAATATAACGGTTCTCGAGATATTGGGCCCAACGTAAAGTTAACATACACACACATACACACACCCGGACATTTTTCTAAACATCATTTCTGACATCCTGGGGTCGAATTATTTTGAGAAATGTCAAAAAATTGCAATTGAGGATTTGAGGGTAAAACAATACTTCCTCTATGAGGAAGCAAAAATTGATTATTAAAATTTTCAATTTTTAAAAGCTTGATAACTCCATACGAAACGGAGCTAGAGGGTTCGTAAATAGGTCAATCGATGCGTTTTTAAAAAATAAAAAGGATCAAATGCTTACATTTTAACTTTCTTAAATTTTTTTTATAATTTTGCTAAAAAACGATTTTTTGAAAATTTTAAAATCTAAAAAAAATATATCTGGAACTGATCGATCGGATTCAAACATATGGCAGAATTTGTCCTCCTGAGAGACCTATTATTTGGTAAAAAAAAGATGCTTCTAAATATAACGGTTCTCGAGATATTGGGCCCAACGTAAAGTTAACATACACACACATACACACACCCGGACATTTTTCTAAACATCATTTCTGACATCCTGGGGTCGAATTATTTTGAGAAATGTCAAAAAATTGCAATTGAGGATTTGAGGGTAAAACAATACTTCCTCTATGAGGAAGCAAAAATTGATTATTAAAATTTTCAATTTTTAAAAGCTTGATAACTCCATACGAAACGGAGCTAGAGGGTTCGTAAATAGGTCAATCGATGTGTTTTTAAAAAATAAAAAGGATCAAAAGCTTACATTTTAACTTTCTTAAATTTTTTTTATAAGTTTGCTAAAAAACAATTTTTTGAAAATTTTAAAATCAAAAAAAAATATATCTGGAACTGATCGAACGGATTCAAACATATGGCAGAATTTGTCCCCCTGAGAAACCTATTATTTGGTAAAAAAAAGATGCTTCTAACTCTAACGGTTCTCGAGATATTGGGCCAAACGTAAAGTTAACATACACACACACACACACACACACCCGGACATTTTTTCTAAACATCATTTCCGACATCCTGGGGTCGAATAATGTCGAGAAATGTCAAAAAATTGCAATTGAGGATTTGAGGGTAAAACAATACTTCCTCTATGAGGAAGCAAAAATTGATTTTTAAAATTTTCCATTTTCAAAAGCTTGAAAACTCCATACGAGACGGAGCTAAAGTGTTCGTTAATAGGTTAATTGATGCGTTCTTAAAAAATAAAAAGGATCAAAAGCTTACATTTTAACTTTCTTAAATTTTTTTTATAATTTTGCTAAAAAACAATTTTTTTGAAAATTTTTAAATCTAAAAAAAATATTTCTGGAACTGATCGAACGGATTCAAACATATAGCAGAATTTGTCCCCCTGAGAGACCTATTATTTGGTAAAAAAAAAGATGCTTCTAACTATAACGGTTCTCGAGATATTGGGCCAAACGTAAAGTTAACATACACACACACACACACACACACACACCCGGACATTTTTTCTAAACATCATTGCTGACATCCTGGGGTCGAATTATGTCGAGAAATGTCAAAAAATTGCAATTGAGGATTTAAGGGTAAAACAATACTTCCTCTATGAGGAAGCAAAAGTTGATTATTAAAATTTTCCATTTTCAAAAGCTTGATAACTTCATACGAAACGGAGCTAAAGTGTTCGTAAATAGGTCAATCGATGCGTTTTTAAAAAATAAAAAGGATCAAATGCTTACATTTTAACTTTCTTAAATTTTTTTTTATAATTTTGCTAAAAAACAATTTTTTAAAAATTTTAAAATCTAAAAAAAATATATCTGGAACTGATAGATCGGATTCAAGCATATGGCAGAATTTGTCCTCCTGAGAGACCTATTATTTGGTAAAAAAAAGATGCTTCTAACTCTAACGGTTCTCGAGATATTGGGCCAAACGTAAAGTTAACATACACACACACACACACACCCGGACATTTTTCTAAACATCATTTCTGACATCCTGGAGTCGAATTATGTCGAGAAATGTCAAAAAATTGCAATTAAGGATTTGAGGGTAAAACAATACTTCCTCTATGAGGAAGCAAAAATTGATTATTAAAATTTTCAATTTTTAAAAGCTTGATAACTCCATACCAAACGGAGCTAGAGGCTTCGTGAATAGGTCAATCGATGTGTTTTTAAAAAATAAAAAGGATCAATAGCTTACATTTTAACTTTCTTAAATTTTTTTTATAATTTTGCTAAAAAACGATTTTTTGAAAATTTTAAAATCTAAAAAAAATATATCTGGAACTGATCGATCGGATTCAAACATATGGCAGAATTTGTCCTCCTGAGAGACCTATTATTTGGTGAAAAAAAGATGCTTCTAAATATAACGGTTCTCGAGATATTGGGCCCAACGTAAAGTTAACATACACACACACACACACACCCGGACATTTTTCTAAACATCATTTCTGACATCCTGGGGTCGAATTATGTCGAGAAATGTCAAAAAATTGCAATTAAGGATTTGAGGGTAAAACAATACTTCCTCTATGAGGAAGCAAAAATTGATTATTAAAATTTTTAATTTTTTAAAAGCTTGATAACTCCATACGAAACGGTGCTAGAGGCTTCGTAAATAGGTCAATCGATGTGTTTTTAAAAAATAAAAAGGATCAAAAGCTTACATTTTAACTTTCTTAAATTTTTTTTATAATTTTGCTAAAAAACGATTATTTGAAAATTTTAAAATCTAAAAAAAATATATCTGGAACTGATCGATCGGATTCAAACATATGGCAGAATTTGTCCTCCTGAGAGACCTATTATTTGGTAAAAAAAAGATGCTTCTAACTCTAACGGTTCTCGAGATATTGGGCGAAACGTAAAGTTAACATACACACACACACACAAACACACACGGACATTTTTTCTAAACATCATTTCTGACATCCTGGGGTCGAATTATGTCGAGAAATGTCAAAAAATTGCAATTAAGGATTTGAGGGTAAAACAATACTTCCTCTATGAGGAAGCAAAAATTGATTATTAAAATTTTCAATTTTTAAAAGCTTGATAACTCCATACGAAACGGAGCTAGAGGCTTCGTGAATAGGTCAATCGATGTGTTTTTAAAAAATAAAAAGGATCAAAAGCTTACATTTTAACTTTCTTAAATTTTTTTTATAATTTTGCTAAAAAACGATTTTTTGAAAATTTTAAAATCTAAAAAAAATATATCTGGAACTGATCGATCGGATTCAAACATATGGCAGAATTTGTCCTCCTGAGAGACCTATTATTTGGTATAAAAAAGATGCTTCTAAATATAACGGTTCTCGAGATATTGGGCCCAACGTAAAGTTAACATACACACACACACACACACCCGGACATTTTTCTAAACATCATTTCTGACATCCTGGAGTCGAATTATGTCGAGAAATGTCAAAAAATTGCAATTAAGGATTTGAGGGTAAAACAATACTTCCTCTATGAGGAAGCAAAAATTGATTATTTAAATTTTCAATTTTTAAAAGCTTGATTACTCCATACGAAACGGAGCTAGAGGGTTCGTAAATAGGTCAATCGATGTGTTTTTAAAAAATAAAAGGGATCAAAAGCTTACATTTTAACTTTCTTAAATTTTTTTTATAATTTTGCTAAAAAACAATTTTTTGAAAATTTTAAAATCTAAAAAAAATATATCTGGAACTGATCGATCGGATTCAAACATATGGCAGAATTTGTCCCCCTGAGAGACCTATTATTTGTTAAAAAAAAGATGCTTCGAACTATAACGGTTCTCGAGATATTGGGCGAAACGTAAAGTTAACATACACACACACACACAAACACACACGGACATTTTTTCTAAACATCATTTCTGACATCCTGGGGTCGAATTATGTCGAGAAATGTCAAAAAATTGCAATTAAGGATTTGAGGGTAAAACAATACTTCCTCTATGAGGAAGCAAAAATTGATTATTAAAATTTTCAATTTTTAAAAGCTTGATAACTCCATACGAAACGGAGCTAGAGGCTTCGTGAATAGGTCAATCGATGTGTTTTTAAAAAATAAAAAGGATCAAAAGCTTACATTTTAACTTTCTTAAATTTTTTTTATAATTTTGCTAAAAAACGATTTTTTGAAAATTTTAAAATCTAAAAAAAATATATCTGGAACTGATCGATCGGATTCAAACATATGGCAGAATTTGTCCTCCTGAGAGACCTATTATTTGGTATAAAAAAGATGCTTCTAAATATAACGGTTCTCGAGATATTGGGCCCAACGTAAAGTTAACATACACACACACACACACACCCGGACATTTTTCTAAACATCATTTCTGACATCCTGGAGTCGAATTATGTCGAGAAATGTCAAAAAATTGCAATTGAGGATTTAAGGGTAAAACAATGCTTCCTCTATGAGGAAGCAAAAGTTGATTATTAAAATTTTCCATTTTCAAAAGCTTGATAACTCCATACGAAACGGAACTAGAGGGTTCGTAAATAGGTCAATCGATGTGTTTTTAAAAAATAAAAGGGATCAAAAGCTTACATTTTAACTTTCTTAAATTTTTTTTATAATTTTGCTAAAAAACAATTTTTTGAAAATTTTAAAATCTAAAAAAAATATATCTGGAACTGATCGAACGGATTTAAACATATGGCAGAATTTGTCCCCTTGAGAGACCTATTATTTGGTAAAAAAAAAGATGCTTCTAACTATAACGGTTCTCGAGACATTGGGCCAAACGTAAAGTTAACAGACACACACACACACACACACCCGGACATTTTTTCTAAACATCATTTCTGACATCCTGGGGTCGAATTATGTCGAGAAATGTCAAAAAATTGCAATTAAGGATTTGAGGGTAAAACAATACTTCCTCTATGAGGAAGCAAAAGTTGATTATTAAAATTTTCCATTTTCAAAAGCTTGATAACTCCATACGAAACGGAGCTAAAGTGTTCGTAAATAGGTCAATCGATGTGTTTTTAAAAAATAAAAAGGATCAAAAGCTTACATTTTCATTTTCTTAAATTTTTTTTTATAATTTTGCTAAAAAACAATTTTTTGAATATTTTAAAATCTAAAAAAAATATATCTGGAACTGATCGAACAGATTCAAACATATGGCAGAATTTGTCCCCCTGAGAGACCTATTATTTGGTAAAAAAAAAGGTGCTTATAACTATAACGGTTCTCGAGATATTGGGCCAAACGTAAAGTTAACATTCACACACACACACACACACACACCCGGACATTTTTTCTAAACATCATTTCTGACATCCTGGGGTCGAATTATGTCGAGAAATGTCAAAAAATTGCAATTGAGGATTTGAGGGTAAAACAATACTTCCTCTATAAGGAAGCAAAAATTGATTATTAAAATTTTCCATTTTCAAAAGCTTGATAACTCCATACGAAACGGAGCTAAAGTGTTCGTAAATTGGTCAATCGATGCGTTTTTAAAAAATAAAAAGGATCAAATGCTTACATTTTAACTTTCTTAAATTTTTTTTTTATAATTTTGCTAATCAACGATTTTTTGAAAATTTTAAAATCTAATAAAAATATATCTGGAACTGATCGATCGGATTCAAACATATGGCATAATTTGTCCCCCTGAGAGACCTATTATTTGGTAAAAAAACAGATGTTTCTAACTCTAACGGTTCTCAAGATATTGGGCCAAACGTAAAGTTAACATACACACACACACACACACACCCGGACATTTTTTCTAAACATCATTTCTGACATCCTGGGGTTGAATTATGTCGAGAAATGTCAAAAAATTGCAATTGAGGATTTGAGGGTAAAACAATACTTCCTCTATGAGGAAGCAAAAATTGATTATTTATATTTTCAATTTTTAAAAGCTTGATAACTCCATTTGAAACGGAGCTAGAGGCTTCGTGAATAGGTCAATCGATGTGTTTTTAAAAAATAAAAAGGATCAAAAGCTTACATTTTAACTTTTTTAAATTTTTTTTATAATTTTGCTAAAAAACAATTTTTTGAAAATTTTAAAATCTAAAAAAAATATATCTGGAACTGATCGATCGGATTCAAACATATGGCAGAATTTGTCCTCCTGAGAGACCTATTATTTGGTAAAAAAAAAGATGCTTCTAACTATAACGGTTCTCGAGATATTGGGCCCAACGTAAAGTTAACATACACACACACACACACACACCCGGACATTTTTTCTAAACATCATTTCTGACATCCTGGGGTCGAATTATGTCACGAAATGTCAAAAAATTGAAATTGAGGATTTGAGGGTAAAACAATACTTTCTCTATGAGAAAGCAAAAATTGATTACTAAAATTTTCCGTTTTTAAAAGCTTGATAACTCCATACGAAACGGAACTAGAGGGTTCGTAAATAGGTCAATCGATGTGTTTTTAAAAAATAAAAGGGATCAAAAGCTTACATTTTAACTTTCTTAAATTTTTTTTATAATTTTGCTAAAAAACAATTTTTTGAAAATTTTAAAATCTAAAAAAAATATATCTGGAACTGATCGAACGGATTTAAACATATGGCAGAATTTGTCCCCTTGAGAGACCTATTATTTGGTAAAAAAAAAGATGCTTCTAACTATAACGGTTCTCGAGACATTGGGCCAAACGTAAAGTTAACAGACACACACACACACACACACCCGGACATTTTTTCTAAACATCATTTCTGACATCCTGGGGTCGAATTATGTCGAGGAATGTCAAAAAATTGCAATTGAGGATTTAAGGGTAAAACAATACTTCCTCTATGAGGAAGCAAAAGTTGATTATTAAAATTTTCCATTTTCAAAAGCTTGATAACTCCATACGAAACGGAGCTAAAGTGTTCGTAAATAGGTCAATCGATGTGTTTTTAAAAAATAAAAAGGATCAAAAGGTTACATTTTAACTTTCTTAAATTTTTTTTTATAATTTTGCTAAAAAACGATTTTTTGAAAATTTTAAAATCTAAAAAAAATATATCTGGAACTGATAGATCGGATTCAAACATATGGCAGAATTTGTCCCCCTGAGATACCTATTATTTGGTAAAAAAAAGATGCTTCTAACTCTAACGGTTCTCGAGATATTGGGCGAAACGTAAAATTAACATACACACACACACACACACACACACGGACATTTTTTCTAAACATCATTTCTGACATCCTGGGGTCGAATTATGTCGAGAAATGTCAAAAAATTGCAATTGAGGATTTAAGGGTAAAACAATACTTCCTCTATGAGGAAGCAAAAGTTGATTATTAAAATTTTCCATTTTCAAAAGCTTGATAACTCCATACGAAACGGAGCTAAAGTGTTCGTATATAGGTCAATCGATGCGTTTTTAAAAAATAAAAACGATCAAATGCTTACATTTTAACTTTCTTAAATTTTTTTTTATAATTTTGCTAAAAAACGATTTTTTGAAAATTTTAAAATCTAAAAAAAATATATCTGGAACTGATAGATCGGATTCAAACATATGGCAGAATTTGTCCCCCTGAGATACCTATTATTTGGTAAAAAAAAGATGCTTCTAACTCTAACGGTTCTCGAGATATTGGGCGAAACGTAAAATTAACATACACACACACACACACACACACACGGACATTTTTTCTAAACATCATTTCTGACATCCTGGGGTCGAATTATGTCGAGAAATGTCAAAAAAATGCAATTGAGGACTTGAGGGTAAAACAATACTTCCTCTATGAGGAAGCAAAAATTGATTATTTAAATTTTCAATTTTTAAAAGCTTGACAACTCCATACGAAACGGAGCTAGAGGCTTCGTAAATAGGTCAATCGATGTGTTTTTAAAAAATAAAAAGGATCAAAAGCTTACATTTTAACTTTCTTAAATTTTTTTTATAATTTTGCTAAAAAACGATTTTTTGAAAATTTTAAAATCTAAAAAAAATATATCTGGAACTGATCGATCGGATTCAAACATATGGCAGAATTTGTCTCCCTGAGAGACCTATTATTTGGTAAAAAAAAGATGCTTCTCACTATAACGGTTCTCGAGATATTGGGCCAAACTTAAAGTTAACATACACACACACACACACACATCCGGACATTTTTTCTAAACATCATTTCTGACATCCTGGGGTCGAATTATGTCGAGAAATGTCAAAAAATTGCAATTGAGGATTTGAGGGTAAAACAATACTTCCTCTATGAGGAAGCAATAATTGATTATTAAAATTTTCCATTTTTAAAAGCTTGATAACTCCATACGAAACGGAGCTAGAGGGTTCGAAAATAGGTCAATCGATGTGTTTTTAAAAAATAAAAAGGATCAAAAGGTTACATTTTAACTTTCTTAAATTTTTTTTATAATTTTGCTAAAAAACAATTTTTTTGCAAATTTTAAAATCTAAAAAAATATATCTGGAACTGATCGAACGGATTCAAACATATGGCAGAATTTGTCCTCCCGAGACCTATTATTTGGTAAAAAAAAGATGCTTCTAACTATAACGGTTCTCGAGATATTGGGCCAAACGCAAAATTAACATACACACACACACACACACACACCCGGACATTTTTTCTAAACATCATTTCTGACATCCTGGGGTCGAATTATGTCGAGAAATGTCAAAAAATTGCAATTGGAATTTGAGGGTAAAACAATACTTCCTCTATGAGAAAGCAAAAATTGATTATTAAAATTTTCCATTTTTAAAAGCTTGATAACTTCATACGAAACGGAGCTAGAGGGTTCGTAAATAGGTCAATCGATGTGTTTTTAAAAAATAAAAAGGATCAAAAGCTTACATTTTAACTTTCTTAATTTTTTTTTATAATTTTGCTAAAAAACGATTTTTTGATAATTTTAAAATCTAAAAAAAATATATCTGGAACTGATCGATCGGATTCAAACATATGGCAGAATTTGTCCCCCTGAGAGACCTATTATTTGTTAAAAAAAAGATGCTTCTAACTATAACGGTTCTCGAGATATTGGGCCAAACGTAAAGTTAACATACACACACACACACACACACCCGGACATTTTTTCTAAACATCATTTCTGACATCCCGGGGTCGAATTATGTCGAGAAATGTCAAAAAATTGCAATTGAGGATTTGAGGGTAAAACAATACTTCCTCTATGAGGAAGCAAAAATTGATTATTAAAATTTTCCATTTTCAAAAGCTTGATAACTCCATACGAAACGAAGCTAAAGTGTTCGTAAATAGGTCAATCGATGCGTTTTTAAAAAATAAAAAGGATCAAATGCTTACATTTTAACTTTCTTAAATTTTTTTTTATAATTTTGCTAAAAAACGATTTTTTGAAAATTTTAAAATCTAAAAAAAATATATCTGGAACTGATCGATCGGATTCAAACATATGGCAGAATTTGTCCCCCTGAGAGACCTATTATTTGTTAAAAAAAGATGCTTCTAACTATAACGGTTCTCGAGATATTGGGCCAAACGTAAAGTTAACATACACACACACACACACACACCCGGACATTTTTTCTAAACATCATTTCTGACATCCTGGGGTCGAATTATGTCGAGAAATGTCAAAAAATTGCAATTGAGGATTTGAGGGTAAAACAATACTTCCTCTATGAGGAAGCAAAAATTGATTATTAAAATTTTCCATTTTTAAAAGCTTGATAACTCCATACGAAACGGAGCTAGAGGGTTCGTAAATCGGTCAATCGATGTGTTTTTAAAAAATAAAAAGGATCAAAAGCTTACATTTTAACTTTCTTAAATTTTTTTTTATAATTTTGCTAAAAAACGATTTTTTGAAAATTTTAAAATCTAAAAAAAATATATCTGGAACTGATCGAACGGATTCAAACATATGGCAGAATTTGTCCCCCTGAGAGACCTATTATTTGGTAAAAAAAAAGATGCTTCTAACTATAACGGTTCTCGAGATATTAGGCCAAACGTAAAGTTAACATACACACACACACACACACACACACACACGGTCATTTTTTCTAAACATCATTTTTGACATCCTGGGGTCGAATTATGTCGAGAAATGTCAAAAAATTGCATTTGAGGATTTGAGGGTAAAACAATACTTCCTCTATGAGGAAGCAAAAATTGATTATTAAAATTTTCCATTTTTAAAAGCTTGATAACTCCATACGAAACGGAGATAGAGGGTTCGTAAATAGGTCAATCGATGTGGTTTTAAAAAATAAAAAGGATCAAAAGGTTACATTTTAACTTGTTACGTTTATAACAAAAGACGTTATATACTTCGCGTGATCGATAAAATTTAATATAAATTTCGGAGGTCGTTAGTAAATGTTCACACGAGGTGGTAAGTCTCGTGTACAATTTTTATTTGTAGGATCGTTGTTGTTTTTCTATTCTATGGGAATAGTTATGATATTGTTTTATCGGAAATATAAATAAAGAGAGATTATCTAAAGAGAAATGGTTTATTAAGATGTAATAAGATATATAAGAATAAAAATACAAGAATATAAATAATACAAGAGTACAGATGTTTTAACAGAGTAATACAGTAATAGTAGTATTAATAATATTAATAATTCTTACCAAATACTAACTTTTCTTTGGTTTTTTTGAATTATTTGGTTTCGTTGTTCACTTATAATTTAGATTTTTGTGTGGTTGGAAGTCTTAACGAGTAGGATTTTGTAAGTTATCGCTTGACGAAATTTAACAAATCAAATATCGTATTTTGACCAAAGCTTTACATCAATACCAAATGTCTCAATCTGAGTACTTTGGATCCGTTTGACTTTGTCTAAATTCGATATTTGTTACAATACTTATTAGACTTGTAAAAATCAGAACCCGGTTTCAGAAATTGATACAAAAGGCTTACACTGATGGGACAACTTAACTACTTGTAATGTATTTAACAAAACTAGAACTGAAGAAAAGTGACGCTGCGGCATAGAGTTCCGGAGAATTATAGAGTTGTAAGATGATGCTATTGGTCATAGAAGATAGGGCGTTGACAGTTTTTCCAATTTCATGTAAATAGGTCATCTAATAGCCAATCAGCATAATTTAGGTAGGCGGAGCTCATCTTATTCGATGCTTCGTGGGGGCTAATGATGTCATAATTTCATCTCAGGAGACTTGCATTGTCGATCAAAAATGTTACATAATATTGCAAATTATAATATTATAATTATAAATAATACGCAGTATTATAATTGTAATTATATAATTATAATTATAATTAGGACTATAATTATTATTATATAATTATAAATTAATAATAAAAATTAATGCAAATTATAATGCATTCGATGACATTTTCGATAAGTTTTACAATAAGAATATAATATTAATAATCTTTTAAAATCCAATTATACTTATATGCGTACAAATACACTTTTGTATGCTCGCATACTTACATACATATATATACATATATATATATATATGTATATTTACATAGGTATTTATAATGTAATAAAAATATTTATAGTTTTAATAATGTCTACATCTCAATGTGTTGAATTGTGATAATTTACAATTGATTATCAAATTTAAAAGACGTGTACTGTAATTAAGAGTTGTAGGCATTATCAGTATGTTTCATACGTATTCTCTTGTTCCTTTTATTTCTTTTACTCTCGATCGGTGTCATCTGGGTCAGCAATGCGCTTGACATTAGATCACCGAGCATAGATTTACAATCTTAATACAGTTTAAATCTATGTGTTTTTTTTATAAAAATATAAATAATAATATATAGATGTGTGTATATTAATGTATTCATTAATAATATGTACTCATAGAAAACATAAATTTTGATGCTTAATAATGGGTCGAAAGTTGAAAAACATAGAAAATTGCAATAGTCTTTATTTCGTTTTCTCCTTCGTCTTTGCGTTTTCTTTTTTTCTCTTTATTTGCGCAAAAGAGTCAAGCATGCGCAATTAGACGTAGTGAGACGCACGACATATGCTATAGCATGTAAGCTATTCTTTCTTACTCTTTCTTTCTCCTTATTTCTCTCGCTCGCTCTCTCTCTTTCATTTCTTCTTTCTCAACTTGTACTGAATGCTTAGATTAAACTTGCATCAATTATAAAATAATGAAATATTGCGTTCAATAATTTTTATGCAATTCAACATTAATATTATAATTAACATTAATAAAAATAAATTATTATGCAATAATAATATATTAATATTGACAACTGTTAATTATTATGCAATAATCATTATAAATAATATATTAATATGGACAACATTTAATTATTATGCAATAATCATTATAAATAATAATAATATTTAAAACAATTAAGTATTATGCAAAAATTATTATAAATAACAATAATAATCATATAAATTACGCAATATAAATTATTTTAATAATAATAAAAAAAAATTAGTTGTAGTGTAAACGTAACAGCCTTCCCCCCTTAGAATATTATCGTCCTCGATAATATCTTAAGAATCTGATATATTTGATCGTAATTGGCTGTAATTTAAAAATTGTGTTTGAAATCTTGTCCGTTGCGTTATTTACAAAGTAATATTTGAGCTAACAAGAAGCTTTTGGAATTTTGACATTAATTTAAAATTTGACCTTTATATATAAGGAATTTATGAAAATAATTTGTTAAATAGTAGTGTTGTATATAATAAGTGTAATGGAAAAATATATGTCTAGGTAGAAGTGTTAGATTACAATAAGATTTTAGCGATTTGAGCATCTCTTTTGCTTTTTTACATAAAGTGTATCATGTGCAAGTGTCGTTGATCTAAAAAGGAATAAATGCTATGCTTTGGAATTTCTTATGGAAGAGGTTGTAGAATGGTAAGTAATTTTTATGGCAAAGGAAAAGAATAAGTGATAAGGCGAGTGCAGGATGTGGCTGGTGTCTCCAGAGCGTAGTGCATTGCTGTATCGGGTTTCATCGACTATGAATCTGATTTGATAAGAAAAGAAAAATCAAATTTTTCTTTTCTTAATGTGTGCAGATGTTCATCCCTTCTTTGGTCCTGAATTCTTTAGGATGATGAGGCTTGGTGACAAATAACACCCATGACAGAAATCAGTTGTCATTGAAGCAATGGACGGAACGGGTCAGAAATCTTCTAAACCTGCATATACTCGATTTGCTCCTTATTTAAGGATGAATTCGGCTCCTTCAGGTAGTGTGTCAGATCCAAATTTTCCAGAAGCTAGTGCAAGTGTAGAAATACCAAGATTGGAAAACATTCCGGAAACTACTGGCAGAAGATTAGGCCAAATCCGTCCAAAGTTAGCCAGTGGTGACAGTGTTGACGTGCAGCCAGGACCGAGTTCCAGTACTGGGCGGAGACCAAGACCAGAAAGTGTCGAACTTCTCTACATGTCTGCTTCTTCTTTTGAAAGGTCAAATAGATATCTAAGCCGAGACCAGGCATCAGGATCAATACTGTATGATCGTTTACAACAAAATCCACCACCGAGACCGGAGGATAACATTGGTCTTGATCCAAGGTTCCAACGTCAGGTAGAATATGGGAGTTTTATTGAATTGCATCACATGGTCAAACAATTGTGTAGTCGGATTTCAATGCTGGAAGACACGCATTGTAATTATATCTTGGCCTTGTGGGGTCTACCCATGAACGATCCGGCTAAAGAAGTGGCGTCGGTGTTAGGAGAGTTGTTAAGAATTACTTCTACTGATCCTGTATCAATCATCGACCGTTTAGCTGAGCCTAGGAAAGGTGTCCTGTTGCGTTTTACTTCGAAGGTGGTGAGAGACTACATCCTGAGGGCGCGTGAACTATTGGCAGCTAATAGGATTTGGGTTGATAGAATGTAAGGTAAGGGAATATCAATAAAAGTTTTATGTAAGAGGATAATTTCGGGAATTTCGAGTTTTAATGAGTTTAGTATTAGATGTCTTAGAATATGATGTTGGCGACAAAACTATCAAATTTGATATAGAAAAATTCCTTTAAAATATTTTTCAAGACGTTTAAAAATTACAATAATAAAAATTAGAGTACTAAAAATAAAAATTTTTCTGGTTTCTTAAATTTTTATTATTTTTGATTATATACTTAAATGATATTTAAATATAAATGTTAATTTATAAATTATGTTAATTTTGCCTTCATATTACATAAAGAAAATAACATTACGTCATGATTTTTCGCTATAATATATTATTACATTCCTTATGTTACTACCCTTTTCGAACACAATTGATTTTGATTATGTTTTAAATGTCAAATAGTATAAATTTGTTAACAGAATAATTTAGATGTGTTTCCGTTTACTTGAAAAAGAATACCGCCTTACAGTTTTCAAAGTTAAATTCGATTAAAAAAAAAATTAAAAGAAATTTGGTTTTGATATTCTTCTATATATGCATATATATATTTTTGTGTTTCAGCCAAAGAAAAAGGAATTCATTAACAACAACATCGTTTCCAAACACGGATCAGTTAATCAATTAATGATGGATTTTGGTGGAACTTGGCCACTGTTATAAAAATCATTCTATTAATCTCTTTTTTTTTAACATATATATACATATATAATTTTATATACTTCACACATAATTTACGCAAACATACATCTACTCTGCTTCCAGTCATTATGTATTTGAATACTTGTAACTATATACACACATATATATACTTTGTACTTACAAGAAAATAAATTGAATAAAATTTAAATTTCAAAAATTGTTTGATTTTTTTGATTGAGTTGCTTTTATTTTGTAAAAATAAAATGTTAATTTTATTGTTTTTATTTGTAGATGTATTATTTATTTTTTTGTTAGAAAATTGAAAATTAATTAATTTTATAATTTTGTAAAAAAAAAGGTAACATAACCTTAAATCAAAACAGCTCCAGTATAGCCCATATTAAGTCGTTTAATTGCTAAAATCCACATAAAATATGATTTTTGGAAAATTCTATTACCTTAATTTTTATTTTGTTTTATAATTTCTATAACAGTTTAAATGTATAAAGGAAATGTTTACTACATTTTACAGATAAGGGCTAATTTTGTAATATAAAAGTCACATTTGATAGTATACTTTTGAATTCTGAAAGTAATCAAGAAGTTAATTAAAAGATTAGTTAGGAGATTGGAAATTATATAAAAGAAATTTAAAAATAAAAGAAAATCAGATATAGAGTAAAATGAATCGGTTTGTACTTTATCATGACAATTTATATTTAAATTTTCTATAATATTTATATAATTTAGGTTATGAATTGTCATTTTTATATTTTGTGCATCAGTAATAAATAAAACACCAAAAAAAAAAAATCAAGAATTTTGGATTATTAGGTAAGAAAATACTGCCGATTCTTTTCACTCTTGCTCAGCAACCACCAAGAAGAGGAAGTCTGATGCACCTTGATCGTGCGTTACTCTTCGCCAAGGTGAGATGCGGAGGGTCTTGTTACTCTATAGCTAAGCATATACGTTTGTAGACTGTGGCGGAGTAGAGAACTGGCGGGGGTGGAAAGGAGTACGCGAGAAAGCGAAGAGAGATGAGTGTAGAAGTATGCACACAGTATAGTGCTTAGCAAATGTAATATAGTGAGACTTTCTGAGCAATCATTTAGATACATTACGGGTACAATTTTTTATTTATTCTATTGATTCCTTTTGAAATTTTATTTATTAACTATTTTAAAGTTTAAATATTTTAGCATAGAAGGTGTTAGGGTTTTAATCTTTTGTAGTAAAATAAATTAATCATAATAGTAATAACAAAAATAACATTAAATAAAGTTATTACTCGTTTAGCTTGAGTTTTCTTGACTTCTTGATATAGTAATTTTACTAATTTATATCGTTTTACTTGAAACAAAATATTATAATAAAGATAATAAGATTATAATTATTTTAAAGTTTGGTTAGTCGTAATATTAGACTTGGTTATTTTGTTAGTAATATAATAATTATTATAATAAAGTAATATTAATAAAAGAAAAATGATGATCTTAGTGATGATAGATTATGCAATATGTGAGAGCTATTCTACAGAGTTTTAGATATATGAATGTTGGATATTATATTTATATATTTATTTGTTTATTTTAAAACTGTAGCAAAACTTATATTTTAAATGTTACTTGAATAATTATTCAAAAGTATATGTTTTAAAGTAAAAATATAGGTGCAACGCAGTGAATATATTTGGCACTATTTATTAATTATATAATTGATTATTGTTTATTTGTTAGTAGTATTATAATAAGAGTAATAATAAAATCAATAATCATAATAATAATAATCATGATAGTAAGGATAAAAATTAAATTAGCCTTATTAATAATAATGGAATCTTATGTGTATTCTTCATTCAAGTATTATAGACATTAGAGGTTTATAAAGCATACATAAATACTTCTGAACTGAAGTAAATTTAATCTTCAATTCTAAAAGCTATAGGTGTGTTTTATTTGTATAATATATATATATACTTTTGAAAATAAGTTCGATTATATAATTAGAACTATATAGAGATGAAATATGTTGTCTGTTATAGTTTAGGTTATATTTGATTAGTTAGTCTCTTTTTAATTCGAATTAAAAGAATAATAAAATAGGTTAAAATAAACTTAAATTTAAGGTTAGTTTCAAGATAAATATAGAAAAATGTAGTTTTTCACTTACAATATTAATGTGTGCGATCTCCTTTTACAAATCTTATAATACAATATATCGTTAGTATACCTCCAAAGGTTCCTATGACGGATAAGGTTTGAAATAAGTCTCGGTAGAAGTTAGAGTGGCTTTGTCTTTTGAAAGTGCTTAAAACTTTTAATTGGTTCTCGATTTCAGCAAGAGATGTTTCTTCCGAAAACTTCCATTTTTTTGTTTGAAATAATTCGTCCATCGTTAAATATTCATTTGGTTGAGAAATATTTTCTAAAATTTTCGAATTTGGTAATATAACCGATATATTGAGGGATAAATTCGGTTCGTAAAGGTATTCGATTTCAGAGTTTTGAATAGATAAACCATTTAATGTCACGTATGGGCCTCTAGCAATACAGGTGTTTCCAAGGCGCAGTAGTCCGAATCCAGAAAATTTTATTTGGCGTTCGTAGTTATCTGGACAGTTGATTATCATTGTTTCTTGTTTAAGTGTAGAAAATAACCATCCACCTAGTGTTATTACTTGTCTCCAAGAGCCCTTAGGATTGGCCTTCATTCTGATATCGCATAACTTTAAAATTTCATCCTTTGGATCGAGTAATAATTGACTCTCGCAGGTTTTCACTATGTTTGTTTCAAAAATTGGTCCATGGTTGTCGCATATATCGTATGCATCAGTTTTCAAGCATAAATTGAAGGTCTCTTGATCCATGTTAATATATGAGCGTCGGTCTTCAGATACGGCTATATATGGTGTTTCAGGAATTATATACGCAGAATAATTTTGTGGTTCGGTGTATTGTGGGATTGGATAAGAATGTATCTTATATAATTTATAGGTAGTTTTACTTAATAAAGGGAGATCTATTGTAACTAGAATTTTTCCTTTGTGGTATCCAATTTTTGTCTTGGCAATTGTGGACAATTCTTCAGCTAAAATCCTAGATGTTTGTAAAGGAAAATCAAAATTTTTATTGATTGTTTGTAGCCTTGTTTTTATATCGTGAAGTTGTTCCGAATTTAATAGTGCTGGGTGAAATTTTCCTTCTCTTCCTGATAAAATTATGTTTATTATTTCGTTCATAGCGTGAATAAAGTGGTCCAATTTTGATTCTAACCCTTGACTCCATTGTGTCAAATAAGTGTAGTATTGTTTTTGGTTTAAGGACTCTGTCATAGTGTTCAAATTTTTCAAATTGGTTCTAATATGATTTAAAACGTTTGAGTGTCGATCGGCTTCCTTATATAATTTCTGTAAATCTGAACGAATTACGTGTGTTTGGCGACCGACTAGATGTGATAAATTTCGATTCATTTCGTAGAGTTCGTCTATAGCTTCTTCGTAGATGTCTCCATCTTCAGTAGTTAATATGCCTATAATGGGTTTTAAACCTTTGCCAATAAAATTAAAAGGAGATCTTCGTTTTCTGATGCTTACCGGTAAATTTTCCATGTTTAGCGATGTGTCTTTGAGATCAAGAAATAAACTTGTTGCATCTTGAAAAACATTGTTGGCTTGGGCAATTTTTTCTTTTAAAGTATGCGGCCGTATTGCTTGTTCACAAGGTTCAGTGTATGGTCTTGCACAATTGCTGTATACTTGGTCAATTTCTTTCGTTAATAACTTTATTGAAAGATTGTCCTGTAATTTTTCCATATCTATAAATATTGTTAACCTCCAAAAGGTTTGAATAAATCTAATCGTTTTTAGCCTTTCATAAAATAAACCTGGGTTTTTATCAAATCTCGTGATTTGATAATTTTCAGAGTGTCCATTTGTTATTGTAACTGCGATGAGTAAGTTCCAAAGCAATAACATCGTCAAGCTTCACCTGCAGAAATCCAAGGTATATAAAATGTTATTTTCGAACATATATAGAAGGTTATATTTTTATTTGGTGTGAAAATGAATGAAGTTGAAGTTTGGTACATGGATTTTATATCAAATGTTTGTTAATTGTACTGAGTTAACATCCATTGTCCTGTGTTCAGTTCAACTAACCATCGGTGTAGTCGATTGTTATTAATATTGAGATTACTCAGCCAAGTCAATGCATTGTGCCCGTTCGGTAGTAAAATAAAATTATTTCCCAAAAATTGACTAAATCTTCTTTTTGCGTGGACAATAGCTAAACACACTTTTTCATTTTCTGTGTAATTTTGCTCCGGTTGTTGGAAATGTCGGCTTGATTTTGTTATTAATTTAATTCTGTTCTCCTTATGTTCAGCGAGGACAGTTCGAAGTTTTCTTTTTAGTATTTGAAAATATAAAATTAGTTGTCCAGAATATAATGGATATGGAATGAATCCTTGATTTTCAAGATTTAACTCATCATTTAAAAAGTCAAGTGCGTCAATTTTGTTTAAGAAAAATTTGCATCGAGATGCTTGAATAGTAATACCATGAATTCCAAAAGCGTGGAATATCGTTGACAGATTATCTGAATGTTCCTTTAAGCTTTTGCTTGTTACTATAATACCCTTTTGATAGAATGTTATATCTTTATTCTTTTCCGCGTTAGGTAATATGATTCTTAAAATTCTTAAAAAGGTCAAGTCAGAACCTTTGATGCTTGATGTTAGACGATTAAATTTATATCTTCCAACGGGAGTTATGAATGAGGTTTTATCTCTATCGTTTAGCTGTATTTCTATTCGCGAATATAGATCCATCAAGTCGAAAATAGATATTTTATTAGCTTGGTCGATTTTGGCTCTGATTTCTTCAATAGTATTAAATTGTGATGGCCAAACAATAATTATTGAGTTTAAATATTTAAAATCAAGTGTGACCTTCCACATAAATTGTTGTGAAGATGGTGTCCATCTTAATGTTGTTGTTATTTGATTATTATATTTTGAGTTCGAGAGATTCAAAATTCCTGCAGATTTTAGCTGAGTCATTTGGAGGAATATATTTCGTCTTTGTTCTCTAGAATAAGTTCCTGATGTTTTATATTTGGCTTTAAAAGGAAGATGTTTTGTTGTAACAATATGGTGTTGTAGTTGTGGAAAAGGGTCAAATGAACATAGAGTAAATAGAGGGAAATATTTCCACATCAGTTCTGTTACAACCTTAACTTCTTCTGTATCCATCTGCTCTGTTTCTAATTCTTCGAAGGTTCGTATATATTCTTCAGATGATATTACTGGATTTTCTTCCATATTTACCTATAGTTGTAATGATTCAATTCAAGATTTGGAAAATAAAAAAAAATAATAAAAGTGTATTAGTTTAGATGTTATAAAAAAGATTCCCCTTATTTTTAAATTTTATCAGAAGCTAAATAGGTCCAGTTTAATTTTTCTACGGTTAATAACCAGTGCATGAACTTAAATCCTTTTGCTAGTGTTTGTAACCATTCGATGCCAGTTCTTTCATCGTAGAACGAGATGTGGTTATTGCCAATTAATTTTTCAAAGTTTTTAATACTGTGTATAATAGCAAAACATGTCTGCTCATGTAGATTGTAAGCCATTTCAGGTCCGAAAAATTTTCGAGAGCAATTCCCAATCACTGTATTCTCTTTTGTATCGGTTTCAGAAAGGATTGTGTTAAATCCTATTTCTACAATTACTATCGTAAGTAACAGCTCTTTTGAGTAGTTTGGGGATTGATTAGTATTAAATGTGGTACCTGAAATTTCGCTTATATACCTTAGACAGTCGAAGTTTGATCTAAAAAGTCTCAAATTAGTCGGCTCAAAAGGTATAACATAAAATAGGCACGTGTCAAAAATACTTGCTAAAGCTCTTTTGTGTGCTTTAAAAGTAAGGGTTGCTATCATTATTCCGGTGGGGAGAAAAGTTATAAGATTTTCTTCTTCGTTTGGGAAAATTTGACGTAGTAATTTAAGAAATGAAGTCGCAGATCCTTTTATAAATGGCGATAGTGTGGTAAATTGATATTTTCCGACCGGAGTGGTAAAAGCGGTTTTATTTGCATCGTTTTGATTTATTTGAATACGATGGTACAGATCCTTCATTTCTATAATCGAAAAGTAAATATTTTTATTTATAATATCTCTGATTTCTTTAGCGGGTTTGTAATCTGGTGGTGAAGAGATGATTTGTCGGTTTAATGTTTGGAAGGGGACTTTTATTCGCCATACTGGTATGTTGCCTTCTATTGAATTTTCTCGGGAAACTCTTATTTCATTATTGTACTTTGAATCTGATGCTACAATGATGTTGTGAGATATAAGTGCGTTAATTTGAGCGAGTATATCTGTTTGTTGTTCTGCTGTGAATTCAGTTACCCTTTTATAGTGTTTTCTGAAAACTCTTCCTTGTGCTGTTATTATCTTGTGTTCCATTAAGGGTGCTGACATCGTACATGAACCAAATAGGAAAGGATACTTTTCGATTAAATGAATGACAAATATTGCTTCTTCTGTTTCAAGTCCTTCAATGTGTAATTTCTCATATAGTTCAAAATATTTAGGACTTAATCCATCCTCAGGTTCCTCCTTGTTCATGGTGATATAGGCTAAAAATAGAAAATAAAATATTTCTCTTTTTCTAATTTTTCATCAGAAGGTATTGAAAAGTAGTGTTTTAGTTTGTTAAGAAGGTAATAACAAAACATGTTTTGCATACCCAATCCAAATGCGAATAAAGGTTGTTTATTACTCCTAGACTATCTGAACATTGACTGCTATAAGAAATTTTATTTACTTTCTTAATATCAGCAACGCTCAATCAGACCAGCAGCATTGGTCTCATTCATAGGCTATTTTAATTTTATCCATGTGTTTCTGGAATCGTTGTCCTTCATCACCTTCAAGAATGACGTTGTGCTTATCTGTTATATCGATAATTTTATATGGGCCGTGGTATCTTTTTTCAAATTTATTAGTTCTGGGTTCTTTTAAAACGTATGCTAGTCCACCAACTTTTCCTTGAAATTCTTTACAACTTTTATCATAATTTATTTTAGAACGGTTTTTTGCTTGAATTAAATTTTTAGCAGCTAAAATTTTTATCTCATTGAGTCGTGTTATTAATTCTCGCAAATAGGTGCCGTAGGTCATTAGTTTTTCATCTGCTGGGAAAGCTGTTGGGGCCCTAGCAATTTTTCCGAAAACAATTTCATAAGGGGTGAAATTTGTTCCCTCATGAACGGAAGTGTTATAAGAAAACATGGCGAATGGGATAAGGCGATCCCAATCGTCGAAGTGTTTCGCATAGTGTTTTATAAATTCCATCAGAACAGTGTGGCTTCGTTCTAATGATCCGTTCGTTTGTGGTCGATAACCGGATGTTGTCAATTGCTTAACTCCAAATATTCGACATAAGTGGTTCATAAGCTTACTAACAAAACTCCCTCCTCTGTCGGTTAGTATTGCTCGCGGAGCGCCGAACTGAGCAAAAAGGTTTTTAGCTATGGCATGAGCTATTGTAGCGGTTGAAATATCAGGCACAGGTACTGCAATACAGTACTTAGACAAATTATCTTGGATGGTTAGAATATACCTATTACCATCTGGGGTGGTGGGAAGTTTTCCAACCGTGTCAAGGGAAACTTTATCGAAGGTGTCTATCGGGATATCGGTGATTAGCATGGGTTCTCGTATCCTGGATCTAACAACCTTCTGTTCCTGACAAGGTTTACAATGTCTGATGAATTCTATAATATCATTTTTCATTCCTGTCCAAACAAAACGTTCTCTGATTCTACGGTATGTTTTAGTCATACCTTTGTGACCTCCTATAAGACTCTTGTGCATTTCGGAAATTATTTTAAGGCGTTTTTCTGTGGGTGGATTCTGTGCTGTACCATAACATAATGTTATATTTAACGTGTCTTCATAAAATATATCTGTTAGCATTTCAGCTAAATGGTTTGCTTTTATGTTTTCTAAATAATTTCCTAACAAAGAAAGTCGCAATGTCTTAATTTTTGCATTCATAATTAAGTTTTGTAAATTTTCAAGAGCAATTCTTAAATTAGCTTTGTTTAAGTCATCGCTGTGTTTACACTTAATTATCACTGAGAAGACTTTGTAGCTTCCGCGAGGTGTTATCAGTATTTGTCCTAATTTTGGGTTTTGTAGTTTTATTTGTTCTGGGTCTATAATGCCTAAATCGATAAATAATTTATCTATTGGCGTTAAGAATTCGCACTGAGCTGACGTAAAGAGAACGTAATTATCTCGGATATATGTGAGATTCTCTCTACATCCTTGAATGGACATATTCCTCATATATAATCCTTTCGCTAGATTTTCTAATTCATTGGTTTTAGGAATAGACTGGGACGATTTATCTTTAACATTTGGGACCATAGTAGGGTTTGATAATATTTGTTCGGATTCCTCTACATCCTTTGCATTAATAGGAGGTAAATTTGTTTCAATATTTACATCCGTGTGCAACTTTCGTGGTAGTTTTTCTTTTAGTTTTGTGGTTAAATTCCCTTCATCTTCTTCCTGAATGGTTGGATATAACGTAGGTCCATGTGGAAATGGCGTAGATCTTGCCCTAGGCTTGGATGAAGTGAGAGGGGTAGTAACTCCTTGAGATGTTAAAGGTGTTCCAGGGTCGAGTGAAATTTGTTCTTCAATATCTTCGCCTATTATGTTAGTTGAATCCTGTCGGTTTTCCTCTTTATTCATTTCATTGTCACTGGACTTAGTTGTATTAGAATCGCGTTGGTGCAGTTCACTTTCGTCGTCGAAATTTTGGGGTTGGACCGTTTCCGTCGTTAGGCCGGTTAGATTTTCGGTATTTCGAATTAGTTTTTCAATTCTTTCATTTAATTCGGCATCTTCATTATCTGTATCGTATGGGTCAAGATTTTCTAGAGTCTTTAGTAGCTCTTGGTCTTCCTCTCCTTCTGATACGGCAGTGGGGAGTGGATCTTCGTCAGATTCATCGATTCCTTCCTCTGACTCGAGGTTCGACTGATGTTTTAATAAAGATTTATTAAAAATTTCTATGGAATTCCGGATTTGGTCTTTCAAATTTTTGCTTAACAACGATGTATTAGTAGTTTGGTTGCAGATTTCATCTTCTGTGTCTGATTCACTTTGTGCAGGTTCCTCTAGTGGAATTGCGACAAGTGATGGATCAGTCACTGGATCACTTTGTTCTATTTCGAATTCTTTGTCGAAAATTGGTTCTGTGGTGTTAATAATTGGAGCACTCTTTAATGCAGTAGGAAATTTAGCAGAATCTGAATTTATGTCGAGGCTTGGGAGTACGCTTGACCTTCTCTTCCAAATCGGAATCTGAACATTTTCCATAGATTCTTCTTCTGAGTCAGATTCATCTGATTTTTCTTCACTGTCTTCTTCTGGGATTTTAATTGGTATCTTTTCCTTTGCTTTTCGTGGATGAGATCTTTCTCCAATTGTGCTCGCATTCGGATCCTCTAGGGGTTTTGCAGTAAATTTTGGGCGAGGTTTTAATATCCTTCCGGGTAGTTTCCTTGTTTTATCCTGAGGAAGTGAAAACTCCAGGGTAGAGCTGGTAGACCTTGATTTTGGAATCACTTTAGGTTTCTTGATTGATTTTGTTGATTCAGATGCTGTAACCTTAGTTTTAGGTTTCGTACTAGTCGGATTTTTACTGGAGGTTGATGGTTCTTCCATCTTTTTCCTGCTACTTCGTGTGATCATAAATATTTGAGGTTGGAATCCGTCGCTGACGTCAGTTGGGTTTCTTGATAATGCGTCTGCGTTACAATTTAACTTTCCAGGTTTATATTTAAAGGTATACTGGTAATCTCGTAGCTTCAAACGCCAACGTACAAGTCTTTGGCCTGGATCTTTTATACTGCCTATCCAGCGTAGAGGCTCGTGATCGCTTACTAATAAGAATTCTTTTCCGTATAAATAAGGACGAAAATATCTGACTGCATACAGTACTGCGAGACATTCCTTTTCTGTGGTAAAATAATTTCTTTCTGGGCCAGTCAAAAGTCGAGATAGATATGCTACTGGATGATCAAATCCATCCTTTTCTTGACTTAGTACCGCTCCAATGGCATAATCTGATGCATCAGTTGTTAGAGTAAATTTTTTATTAAAATCCGGATATTGTAAAATAGGTTCCTTGCAAAGAGCATTTCGGAGAATTGTGAATGCTTCTTCGTGTTCAGGGGTCCAAATGAACTTCTTGTCCTTTTTTAATAAATCAGACAACGGTTTTGCCTTTTTGGAGAAATCTTGTATGAACCTGCGGTAATAACCTGCAAGACCGAGAAATTGTCTTATATTACGTACGGTCGTCGGCCTAGGAAAATGTTTTACAGCTTCGATTTTCTTAGGATCAGGTTTTAAACCGTCTTTACTTATTATATGACCTAGATATGTTACCTCTCTTTTCAAAAATTCGCACTTTTCAGGTTATAGTTTTAAATTAGCTGCACGTAATTTTGAAAATAATCTCATTAATTTTTTCTTATGCTCCTTTAGGTCTTTGGCATACACAACTATGTCATCTAGGTAGACGAATAGTTCTACACCTTGAAGTCCTCTAAGGACTTGATCCATAAGTCTTTGAAAAGTGGCGGGAGCGTTTTTTAGTCCAAATGGCATTCTCACGTATTCCTAAGGTCCGTTCAGAGTTGAAAATGCAGTTTTCGGACGATCCACTGGGTCTGTTTCTATTTGGTGGAATCCCCAAGCTAAATCAAACGTTGAAAAGTATTTTGCTTCTCCTAAATGATCCAAGATATCAGTTATGTTAGGGAGGGGGTAAGCATCACCTATTGTTTTCTCGTTTAATGCACGGAAATCTATTACAAGACGCCATTTTTTATTTCCTTGTGCGTCTGGTTTCTTAGGCACAATCCACAATGGTGAATTGTAAGGCGAGTTGGAAGGAACTATAATTTCTTCCGAAAGCATTTTAGCAATTTGTCGTTCAATTTCTTCTTTTTGAATTGGGGGAAATCGATATTGTCTTGTATTTATTGGTATATCATCTGTTGTAGGAATTCTATGACGAACTAAAGGGGTGGAAGAAAGATTATCACCTGGAAGGTAGAAATCATTATTGAACTCTTGGATTAGTTCTTTTATATGAGATGTTTCTTCAGGGGTAAGATGGTTTAGACTTAATCTTTCTACGATCGCTTTGGTTCGATCTTGTTGTGGAGTGATGTTTTCTGAAGATTCAAAATTTTCAAGATACTCGTCGCCTGGTATATTATAATACTCGAAAGGTATTAGTTCTTGAGGGTCTAGTTCGATAATGACGTCATCATCAGTCGTGTTTATTGCTAATATATATGCAACTCCATTTCGGTTTGTCACGGCTGCTTCACCTATATAGATTCCTGGGATAGTAGAAACTAAAGGAAGATATCCTTCTTTGATTTCAGGATTTAAAACGTCAACAGGGATGGATTCTCGCATTCTTGCTTGAATTTTAAAGATTTTAGGGGTCCTAATTTTAGTTGGTTCGCTTTCTAATGATTCTTGATCAATAAAGGGTATAGGTTTGGTAGGATCTGAGTGAGTGACGATGGTATTATGCCAGAACGAAATTTCTGTTCTTTCCTGTCTAAGGTAATTTCTTCCTAATATACCATCGGTGGTAATTGGAAAATTTGTCGTAACAACGTGAAATTTGATAGGTGTTCTTCTGATTGTCAATGTAATAGTTCCTAACGTATTAGCTCTAAGTTTTGTTATACCCGAAAGTTCGAGAGCTTCTGTAGGGTCTACTAATAGTTCTGGTTTTAATTGATTTAGTTTAATAATATTCACGTCCGCGCCTGTATCAACCAAAAGTCTAGCTCTAGAATTTCTAAATTCAGGGGCCGAAATTTCAATTACTGGGGACTCGCGGCATTCTCCGATTGCTTGGAATATATTTCGGGGGTTTCCAGAAATTTCACACTTACTTGGCGCTTGGTTTTCGTGTCGCTCGGTGTCGCGCCATTCCATCGAGCGTGGTTTAAGTTTAAATCGTTTCGTTTTTGTGGTGCTGGAGATGTAGAACGAGGTGGGGTTGGAGAATTATAAGGTTTCGGATTATAAGCCCTATTTGTTTGTTCATGAGACGGTGGAAATTGTTGTGGATAAAAGGGGTAGGGGTTTGGGTATGGATAATAAGGATAAGGGAATGGATAGTGTTGATATTGAGGATTTGGAGGTTGAAAATGAGGGTTTTTCAAAATGGTTACTGGGGGTTGTTGGTTTGTAGTTTGATTGAATGGTTGTCTCGGGGTTTAGTTTATAAAAGGCCCAGGGCTTGGACTTCTATCTCGCATAGAGGTTGAAAAGTGTTGGTCGTGTCTTGATACGCGATAAGTAGTAGGGCCACTAAATTGTTCTCTTTGACGGGTTTCTACGTGCAGGGCTACCTGTAATGCTTCTGGTAAATCCTTTGGGTTTCGTACATCCACATTAGTTGACATATCATCTGGAAGTCCACGAATAAAGGCCTCTAAAGCGCAATCTCTCATAGGTGAACACATTGTTTCTGCTTCTGCCCCATATTTTTCCTCTAACGCTGCTTCAGCGCCTGAGCATAAGAGAGACAGCCTATCATAGTATTCGTTTACTCCTTCTCCTCTTCTCATCCTAATGGAGGCTATTTCTTGCAGGTACCAGGGGTATGATTTTGAAGGTAAAAATCGTTTCTTTAAGTGCTGTATTAATTCTTTCAAAGTGTCAATTTGGAGGTCTCGTACGCTGTCTCGAGCAGCTCCTTTTAAACGGCCTAAAATCGCTTGCACATATTTCTTTTGGCTTGTTACAGGAACATATGCCGCGCCATTTTGTATGTCTTGTATAAAGTCTCTAACACGCATATTTTTACCATCGAAATATTGAACGTTTAGTATGCCTTGCTGCAACGCAATGCATTCTGCTACGTTCGTAACCATTTCAGTGGTAATGTTATGGTCTATTTCGGTGCCCAATGTTCCATCATTATCACCTTCGGTTTCAGTCCCGGCGTTAGGCATGTTTGTTTGGGTGTATGAATCGATGTATTCTGTAATATACTTATTTCTTTTTCCACGGGGTGACATAAATTAGAAACGCATAAAAATAACCTTTTGTATTGGTAAAAATAGAATTAACTGAAAAATTATTATTTTTTTGACTTGTTAAGGTTCCGTTTGTATTTACGACAAGATGAGAGGGTGTGACCACGAAAAAAGCAAAATTCGCAGCAATTTGTCCACTTGTACAATTTAATTTTTGGTTTGATTGGGTTTTAAGTAAGGGCAGATATCGCGAAAATTTCGGCTGGTTTTTCCGATTTTTCCTCGCTGAAATAGTAAACGTTATTTAAGGATTCTAAAATTTTCCTAGCCGCAGAATGTTCCGAGTGGATAATTCGCCTTTCGCCGTTTCCAATTTCTTCAAAAAAATTATTATCGTAAAAATCTTCGACTACGCACTTTACGAAAAATGTTCTTTCGTGTGCGGGACCAGTTTTGTGGTGTATCGAATAAATTGGTTTTGATAAATCGTATTCCGCGGTCAATTCTTCAAGGGTTGATTTAGGGTATTCTAAAGTTTGAATGTCACCCTTTGGAAAATCAAGATTAGGTACAATCTCTAATTTTGGAAAATATGATTTTATAACAGTTTTATTTAGAAACATATGGTAAACAAAAATATATGTATTATTTAGAAGCTTATTTTGCCTTAAAATACAGTATATTTCTGGAATTATTCAAAAATTATTCTTGTTCGAAAGTATTTTTTTTAAAAATTATGAATTCAGCAAGATGATTTCTAGGGCAAGGAACTAAAGTTCAAAATTAAAACAATTGATAAAAAGTTTTTTTTTTATTTATTCTGTAATTTTAATTTTTGTGTGTGTTCTTTTAATTCTTGTTCTAATTCGGCAATTAAAGTATTTAACTCTTGTTCTCTACTGGCTACTTTTGTTGGGTCCGATTCGGGAAGAATTTCTGAACAGTCTGGAAATAATTCCCTTTTAATTCCTTTCCATTTTCGTTCAATAGCTCTTTTCTTGCTAGTTTCACTATATCTTTTCCTTTTGTTTATTTCCATGTACTTTAATTTCGGCCTGTTCCCTTTCTATGGGATGGCTCAAAAATGAGTAAAGAAAATAAAAAGACAACAAGTTTAATTGAAAATAAATATATTTATTGCTTGGTTTTCATCACTCTCAAACATTCAATAATAAAATTAAGACACAAGCGTAGTTCGGCTCAAATGTCTTACAAAAAAAATAAATTAAAAACTTATTCAATCATACAACTTATAAACTAAGACATAAGTGATTGCCGTACAAAAATAAAAGCGTATTTTTCACACATACAACTTATAAATTAAATTAAAATCTATTATTTAAAACTAATGATTTAAAAAGAACTAAGATACAAGTGTAGTTCAACTCAAATGTCTTAGCAAAAGAAAATAAAAGTAAGACACAAGCGTAGTTCGGCTCAAATGTCTTACAAAAAAATTAAAAACTTATTTAATTATACGACTTATAAACTAATTAAAATTAATACACAAACATTCAAAATATCTTAATCTTTGTCACTGATCAATTAGATTAGTGTAAGATTCTTTAATATTTTACGCACACAAGTGCACTGACCAATCACCAAGCAATAAAAATTAATATAGCTTGAAAAATTATTATAAAATCGCGTATATATAATTTTTAATTGGTTTTAATAAATTGCATAAGGATTTAAATAAGAGTTTAATATTGTATGGCTGAAATGACAAATTTCACTGCATGAACAACACCTTATATAATAATGATAAATAATAATAATGGTAAATAAATTTTAAACAGGCGTATGAATAATTAGTCCTCTAACAATTACACATACATCAGTAGGAACTTTAGAAGATAGGAATAATCGAAATCGAATCTTTTTGGTGTTTAGTCTTGTTAGACGGGAAAAGCCTGAAAGATTGTTGATTAAAACAATATCAAAATTTGGCAACTATCCCACCGCTGCCACCAGAAAATTTACTAACTGTTACGTTTATAACAAAAGACGTTATATACTTCGCGTGATCGATAAAATTTAATATAAATTTCGGAGGTCGTTAGTAAATGTTCACACGAGGTGGTAAGTCTCGTGTACAATTTTTATTTGTAGGATCGTTGTTGTTTTTCTATTCTATGGGAATAGTTATGATATTGTTTTATCGGAAATATAAATAAAGAGAGATTATCTAAAGAGAAATGGTTTATTAAGATGTAATAAGATATATAAGAATAAAAATACAAGAATATAAAGAATACAAGAGTATAGATGTTTTAACAGAGTAATACAGTAATAGTAGTATTAATAATATTAATAATTCTTACCAAATACTAACTTTTCTTTGGTTTTTTTGAATTATTTGGTTTCGTTGTTCACTTATAATTTAGATTTTTGTGTGGTTGGAAGTCTTAACGAGTAGGATTTTGTAAGTTATCGCTTGACGAAATTTAACAAATCAAATATCGTATTTTGACCAAAGCTTTACATCAATACCAAATGTCTCAATCTGAGTACTTTGGATCCGTTTGACTTTGTCTAAATTCGATATTTGTTACAATACTTATTAGACTTGTAAAAATCAGAACCCGGTTTCAGAAATTGATACAAAAGGCTTACACTGATGGGACAACTTAACTACTTGTAATGTATTTAACAAAACTAGAACTGAAGAAAAGTGACGCTGCGGCATAGAGTTCCGGAGAATTATAGAGTTGTAAGATGATGCTATTGGTCATAGAAGATAGGGCGTTGACAGTTTTTCCAATTTCATGTAAATAGGTCATCTAATAGCCAATCAGCATAATTTAGGTAGGCGGAGCTCATCTTATTCGATGCTTCGTGGGGGCTAATGATGTCATAATTTCATCTCAGGAGACTTGCATTGTCGATCAAAAATATTACATAATGTTGCAAATTATAATATTATAATTATAAATAATACGCAGTATTATAATTGTAATTATATAATTATAATTATAATTAGGACTATAATTATTATTATATAATTATAAATTAATAATAAAAATTAATGCAAATTATAATGCATTCGATGACATTTTCGATAAGTTTTACAATAAGAATATAATATTAATAATCTTTTAAAATCCAATTATACTTATATGCGTACAAATACACTTTTGTATACTCGCATACTTACATACATATATATACATATATATATATATGTATATTTACATAGGTATTTATAATGTAATAAAAATATTTATAGTTTTAATAATGTCTACATCTCAATGTGTTGAATTGTGATAATTTACAATTGATTATCAAATTTAAAAGACGTGTACTGTAATTAAGAGTTGTAGGCATTATCAGTATGTTTCATACGTATTCTCTTGTTCCTTTTATTTCTTTTACTCTCGATCGGTGTCATCTGGGTCAGCAATGCGCTTGACATTAGATCACCGAGCATAGATTTACAATCTTAATACAGTTTAAATCTATGTGTTTTTTCATAAAAATATAAACAATAATATATAGATGTGTGTATATTAATGTATTCATTAATAATATGTACTCATAGAAAACATAAATTTTGATGCTTAATAATGGGTCGAAAGTTGAAAAACATAGAAAATTGCAATAGTCTTTATTTCGTTTTCTCCTTCGTCTTTGCGTTTTCTTTCTTTCTCTTTATTTGCGCAAAAGAGTCAAGCATGCGCAATTAGACGTAGTGAGACGCACGACATATGCTATAGCATGTAAGCTATTCTTTCTTACTCTTTCTTTCTCCTTATTTCTCTCGCTCGCTCTCTCTCTTTCATTTCTTCTTTCTCAACTTGTACTGAATGCTTAGATTAAACTTGCATCAATTATAAAATAATGAAATATTGCGTTCAATAATTTTTATGCAATTCAACATTAATATTATAATTAACATTAATAAAAATAAATTATTATGCAATAATAATATATTAATATTGACAACAATTAATTATTATGCAATAATCATTATAAATAATATATTAATATGGACAACATTTAATTATTATGCAATAATCATTATAAATAATAATAATATTTAAAACAATTAATTATTATGCAAAAATTATTATAAATAACAATAATAATCATATAAATTACGCAATATAAATTATTTTAATAATAATAAAAAAAAATTAGTTGTAGTGTGAACGTAACAAACTTTCTTAAATTTTTTTTATAATTTTGCTAAAAAACAATTTTTATGAAAATTTTAAAATCTAATAAAAATATATCTGGAACTGATCGAACGGATTCAAATATATGGCAGAATTTGTCCCCTGAGAGACCTATTATTTGGTAAAAAAAGATGCTTCTTACTATAACGGTTCTCGAGATATTGGGCCAAACGTAAAGTTAACATACACACACACACACACACACACGGTCATTTTTTCTAAACATCATTTCTGACATCCTGGGGTCGAATTATGTCGAGAAATGTCAAAAAATTGCAATTGAGGATTTGAGGGTAAAACAATACTTCCTCTATGAGGAAGCAAAAATTGATTATTAAAATTTTCCATTTTTAAAAGCTTGATAACTCCATACGAAACGGAGCTAGAGGGTTCGTAAATCGGTCAATCGATGTGTTTTTAAAAAATAAAAAGGATCAAAAGCTTACATTTTAACTTTCTTAATTTTTTTTTATAATTTTGCTAAAAAACGATTTTTTGAAAATTTTAAAATCTAAAAAAAATATATCTGGAACTGATCGATCGGATTCAAACATATGGCAGAATTTGTCCCCTGAGAGACCTATTATATGGTAAAAAAAGATGCTTCTTACTATAACGGTTCTCGAGATATTGGGCCAAACGTAATGTTAACATACACACACACACACACACACACACGGTCATTTTTTCTAAACATCATTTTTGACATCCTGGGGTCGAATTATTATAATTATCAATTGCAATTGAGGATTTGAGGGTAAAACAATACTTCCTCTATGAGGAAGCAAAAATTGATTATTAAAATTTTCCATTTTTAAAAGCATGATAACTCCATACGAAACGGAGCTAGAGGGTTCGTAAATAGGTCAATCGATGCGTTTTTAAAAAATAAAAAGGATCAAAAGCTTACATTTTAACTTTCTTAAATTTTTTTTATAATTTTGCTAAACCACGATTTTTTGAAAATTTAAAATCTAAAAAAATATATCTGGAACTGATCGAACGGATTTAAACATATGGCAGAATTTGTCCCCCTGAGAGACCTATTATTTAGTAAAAAAAAGATGCTTCTAACTATAACGGTTCACGAGATATTGGGCCAAACGTAAAGTTAACATTCACACACACACACACACACACACCCGGACATTTTTTCTAAACATCATTTCTGACATCCTGGGGTCGAATTATGTCGAGAAATGTCAAAAAATTGCAATTGAGGATTTGAGGGTAAAACAATACTACCTCTATGAGGAAGCAAAAATTTATTCTTAAAATTTTCCATTTTTAAAAGCTTGATAACTCCATACGAAACGGAGCTAGATATTTTGTAAGTAGGTCAATCGATGTGTTTTTAAAAAATAAAAAGGATCAAAAGGTTACATTTTAACTTTCTTAAATTTTTTTTATAATTTTGCTAAAAAACGATTTTTGAAAATTTTAGAATCTAAAAAAAATATATCTGGAACTAATCGAACGGATTCAAACATATGGCTGAATTTGTCCCCCTGAGAGACCTATTATTTGGTAAAAAAAGATGCTTCTAACTATAACGGTTCTCGAGATATTGGGACAAACGTAAAGTTAACATACACACACACACACACACACACACCCGGACATTTTTTCTAAACATCATTTCTGACATCCTGGGGTCGAATTATGTCGAGAAATGTCAAAAAATTGCATTTGAGGATTTGAGGGTAAAACAATACTTCCTCTATGAGGAAGCAAAAATTGTTTATTTAAATTTTCCATTTTTAAAAGCTTGATAACTCCATGCGAAACGGAGCTAGAGGGTTCGTAGATAGGTCAATCGATGTGTTTTTAAAAAATAAAAAGGATCAAAAGGTTACATTTTAACTTTCTTAAATTTTTTTTTATAATTTTGCTAAAAAACGATTTTTGAAAATTTTAGAATCTAAAAAAAATATATCTGGAACTAATCGAACGGATTCAAACATATGGCAGAATTTGTCCCCCTGAGAGACCTATTATTTGGTAAAAAAAGATGCTTCTAACTATAACGGTTTTCGAGATATTGGGACAAACGTAAAGTTAACATACACACACACACACACACACACCCGGACATTTTTTCTAAACATCATTTTTGACATCTTGGGGTCAAATTATGTCGAGAAATGTCAAAAAATAGCAATTGAGGATTTAAGGGTAAAACAATACTTCCTCTATGAGGAAGCAAAAATTGATTATTAAAATTTTCCATTTTTAAAAGCTTGATAACTCCATACGAAACGGAGCTAGAGGGTTCGTAAATAGGTCAATCGGTGTGTTTTTAAAAAATAAAAAGGATCAAAAGGTTACATTTTAACTTTCTTAAATTTTTTTTATAATTTTGCATAAAAAACAATTTTTTTGAAAATTTTAAAATCTAAAAAAAATATATCTGGAACTGATCGAACGGATTCAAACATATGGCAGAATTTGTCCCCTTGAGAGACCTATTATTTGGTAAAAAAAAAATGCTTCTAACTATAACGGTTCTCGAGATATAGGGCCAAACCTAAAGTTAACATACACACACACACACACACACACACCCGGACATTTTTTCTAAACATCATTTCTGACATCCTGGGGTCGAATTATGTCGAGAAATGTCAAAAAATTGCAATTGAGGATTTGAGGGTAAAACAATACTTCCTCTATGAGGAAGCAAAAATTGATTATTAAAATTTTCCATTTTTAAAAGCTTGATAACTCCATACGAAACGGAGCTAGAGGGTTCGTAAAAAGATCAATCGATGTGTTTTTAAAAAATAAAAAGGATCAAAAGCTTACAATTTAACTTTCTTAAATTTTTTTTTATAATTTTGCTAAAAAACGATTTTTGGAAATTTTAAAATCTAAAAAAATATATCTGGAACTGATCGATCAGATTCAAACATATGGCAGAATTTATCCCCCTGAGAGACCTATTATTTGGTAAAAAAAAGATGCTTCTAACTATAACGGTTCTCGAGATATTGGGCCAAACGTAAAGTTAACATACACACACACCCAGACACACACCCGGACATTTTTTCTAAACATCATTTCTGACATCGTGGGGTCGAATTATGTCAAGAAATGTCAAAAAATTGCAATTGAGGATTTGAGGGTAAAACAATACTTCCTCTATAAGGAAGCAAAAATTGATTATTAAAATTTTCCATTTTTAAAATCTTGATAACTCTAGACGAAACGGTGCTAGAGTGTTCGTAAATAGGTCAATCGATGCGTTTTTTTAAAATAAGAAGGATTAAAAGCTTACATTTTAACTTTCTTAAATTTTTTTTATAATTTTGCTAAAAAACTATTTTTTGGAAATTTTAAAATCTAAAAAAAATATATCTGGAACTGATGGATCGGATTCAAACATATGGCAGAATTCGTCCCCCTGAGAGACCTATTATTTGGTAAAAAAAGATGCTTCTCACTATAACGGTTCTCGAGATATTGGGCCAAACGTAAAGTTAACATACACACACACACACACACACACACACGGTCATTTTTTCTAAACATCATTTTTGACATCCTGGGGTCGAATTATGTCGAGAAATGTCAAAAAATTGCATTTGAGGATTTGAGGGTAAAACAATACTTCCTCTATGAGGAAGCAAAAATTGTTTATTTAAATTTTCCATTTTTAAAAGCTTGATAACTCCATGCGAAACGGAGCTAGAGGGTTCGTAAATAGGTCAATCGATGTGTTTTTAAAAAATAAAAAGGATCAAAAGGTTACATTTTAACTTTCTTAAATTTTTTTTTATAATTTTGCTAAAAAACGATTTTTGAAAATTTTAGAATCTAAAAAAAATATTTCTGGAACTAATCGAACGGATTCAAACATATGGCAGAATTTGTCCCCCTGAGAGACCTATTATTTGGTAAAAAAAAAATGCTTCTAACTATAACGGTTCTCGAGATATAGGGCCAAACGTAAAGTTAACATACACACACACACACACACACACACACACACCCGGACATTTTTTCTAAACATCATTTCTGACATCCTGGGGTCGAATTATGTCGAGAAATGTCAAAAAATTGCAATTGAGGATTTGAGGGTAAAACAATACTTCCTCTATGAGGAAGCAAAAATTGATTATTAAAATTTTCCATTTTTAAAAGCTTGATAACTCCATACGAAACGGAGCTAGAGGGTTCGTAAATAGGTCAATCGGTGTGTTTTTAAAAAATAAAAAGGATCAAAAGGTTACATTTTAACTTTCTTAAATTTTTTTTATAATTTTGCTAAAAAACAATTTTTTTGAAAATTTTAAAATCTAAAAAAAATATATCTGGAACTGATCGAACGGATTCAAACATATGGCAGAATTTGTCCCCCTGAGAGACCTATTATTTGGTAAAAAAAAAAATGCTTCTAACTATAACGGTTCTCGAGATATAGGGCCAAACGTAAAGTTAACATACACACACACACACACACACACACACCCGGACATTTTTTCTAAACATCATTTCTGACATCCTGGGGTCGAATTATGTCGAGAAATGTCAAAAAATTGCATTTGAGGATTTGAGGGTAAAACAATACTTCCTCTATGAGGAAGCAAATATTGTTTATTAAAATTTTCCATTTTTAAAAGCTTGATAACTCCATACGAAACGGAGCTAGAGGGTTCGTAAATAGGTCAATCGGTGTGTTTTTTAAAAATAAAAAGGATCAAAAGGTTACATTTTAACTTTCTTAAATTTTTTTTATAATTTTGCTAAAAAACAATTTTTTTGAAAATTTTAAAATCTAAAAAAAATATATCTGGAACTGATCGAACGGATTCAAACATATGGCAGAATTTGTCCTCTTGAGAGACCTATTATTTGGTAAAAAAAAAATGCTTCTAACTATAACGGTTCTCGAGATATAGGGCCAAACGTAAAGTTAACATACACACACACACACACACACACACCCGGACATTTTTTCTAAACATCATTTCTGACATCCTGGGGTCGAATTATGTCGAGAAATGTCAAAAAATTGCATTTGAGGATTTGAGGGTAAAACAATACTTCCTCTATGAGGAAGCAAAAATTGTTTATTAAAATTTTCCATTTTTAAAAGCTTGATAACTCCATACGAAACGGAGCTAGAGGGTTCGTAAATAGGTCAATCGGTGTGTTTTTAAAAAATAAAAAGGATCAAAAGGTTACATTTTAACTTTCTTAAATTTTTTTTATAATTTTGCTAAAAAACAATTTTTTTGAAAATTTTAAAATCTAAAAAAAATATATCTGGAACTGATCGAACGGATTCAAACATATGGCAGAATTTGTCCTCTTGAGAGACCTATTATTTGGTAAAAAAAAATTGCTTCTAACTATAACGGTTCTCGAGATATAGGGCCAAACGTAAAGTTAACATACACACACACACACACACACACCCGGACATTTTTTCTAAACATCATTTCTGACATCCTGGGGTCGAATTATGTCGAGAAATGTCAAAAAATTGCATTTGAGGATTTGAGGGTAAAACAATACTTCCTCTATGAGGAAGCAAAAATTGTTTATTAAAATTTTCCATTTTTAAAAGCTTGATAACTCCATACGAAACGGAGCTAGAGGGTTCGTAAATAGGTCAATCGGTGTGTTTTTAAAAAATAAAAAGGATCAAAAGGTTACATTTTAACTTTCTTAAATTTTTTTTATAATTTTGCTAAAAAACAATTTTTTTTGAAAATTTTAAAATCTAAAAAAAATATATCTGGAACTGATCGAACGGATTCAAACATATGGCAGAATTTGTCCTCTTGAGAGACCTATTATTTGGTAAAAAAAAATTGCTTCTAACTATAACGGTTCTCGAGATATAGGGCCAAACGTAAAGTTAACATACACACACACACACACACACACCCGGACATTTTTTCTAAACATCATTTCTGACATCCTGGGGTCGAATTATGTCGAGAAATGTCAAAAAATTGCAATTGAGGATTTGAGGGTAAAACAATACTTCCTCTATGAGGAAGCAAAAATTGATTATTAAAATTTTCCATTTTTAAAAGCTTGATAACTCCATACGAAACGGAGCTAGAGGGTTCGTAAATAGGTCAATCGATGTGTTTTTAAAAAATAAAAAGGATCAAAAGCTTACAATTTAACTTTCTTAAATTTTTTTTTATAATTTTGCTAAAAAACGATTTTTGGAAATTTTAAAATCTAAAAAAATATATCTGGAACTGATCGATAAGATTCAAACATATGGCAGAATTTGTCCCCCTGAGAGACCTCTTATTTTGTAAAAAAAAGATGCTTCTAACTATAACGGTTCTCGAGATATTGGGCCAAACGTAAAGTTAACATACACACACACCCACACACACACCCGGACATTTTTTCTAAACATCATTTCTGACATCGTGTGGTCGAATTATGTCGAGAAATGTCAAAAAATTGCAATTGAGGATTTGAGGGTAAAACAATACTTCCTCTATAAGGAAGCAAAAATTGATTATTAAAATTTTCCATTTTTAAAAGCTTTATAACTCTAGACGAAACGGTGCTAGAGTGTTCGTAAATAGGTCAATCGATGCGTTTTTTTAAAATAAGAAGGATTAAAAGCTTATATTTTAACTTTCTTACATTTTTTTTATAATTTTGCTAAAAAACTATTTTTTGAAAATTTTAAAATCTAAAAAAAATATATCTGGAACTGATCGAACGGATTCAAACATATGGCAGAATTTGTCCCCCTGAGAGACCTATTATTTGGTAAAAAAAAAAATGCTTCTAACTATAACGGTTCTCGAGATATAGGGCCAAACGTAAAGTTAACATACACACACACACACACACACACACCCGGACATTTTTTCTAAACATCATTTCTGACATCCTGGGGTCGAATTATGTCGAGAAATGTCAAAAAATTGCATTTGAGGATTTGAGGGTAAAACAATACTTCCTCTATGAGGAAGCAAAAATTGTTTATTAAAATTTTCCATTTTTAAAAGCTTGATAACTCCATACGAAACGGAGCTAGAGGGTTCGTAAATAGGTCAATCGGAGTGTTTTTAAAAAATAAAAAGGATCAAAAGGTTACATTTTAACTTTCTTAAATTTTTTTTATAATTTTGCTAAAAAACAATTTTTTTGAAAATTTTAAAATCTAAAAAAAATATATCTGGAACTGATGGATCGGATTTAAACATATGGCAGAATTTGTCCCCCTGAGAGACCTATTATTTGGTAAAAAAATATGCTTCTAACTATAACGGTTCTCGAGATATTGGGCCAAACGTAAAGTTAACATACACACACACCCACACACACACCCGGACATTTTTTCTAAACATCATTTCTGACATCGTGGGGTCGAATTATGTCGAGAAATGTCAAAAAATTGCAATTGAGGATTTGAGGGTAAAACAATACTTCCTCTATAAGGAAGCAAAAATTGATTATTAAAATTTTCCATTTTTAAAAGCTTTATAACTCTAGACGAAACGGTGCTAGAGTGTTCGTAAATAGGTCAATCGATGCGTTTTTTTAAAATAAGAAGGATTAAAAGCTTACATTTTAACTTTCTTACATTTTTTTTATAATTTTGCTAAAAAACTATTTTTTGGAAATTTTAAAATCTAAAAAAAATATATCTGGAACTGATGGATCGGATTTAAACATATGGCAGAATTTGTCCCCCTGAGAGACCTATTATTTGGTAAAAAAATATGCTTCTAACTATAACGGTTCTCGAGATATTGGGCCAAACGTAAAGTTAACATACACACACACCCACACACACACCCGGACATTTTTTCTAAACATCATTTCTGACATCGTGGGGTCGAATTATGTCGAGAAATGTCAAAAAATTGCAATTGAGGATTTGAGGGTAAAACAATACTTCCTCTATGAGGAAGCAAAAATTGATTATTAAAATTTTCCATTTTTAAAAGCATGATAACTCCATACGAAACGGAGCTAGAGGCTTCGTAAATAGGTCAATCGATGCGTTTTTAAAAAATAAAAAGGATCAAAAGCTTACATTTTAACTTTCTTAAATTTTTTTTTATAATTTTGCTAAAAAACGATTTTTTGAAAATCTTAAAATCTAAAAAAAATATATCTGGAACTGATCGATGAGATTCAAACATAATGCAGAATTTGTCTTCCTGAGAGACCTATTATTTAGTAAAAAAAAGATGCTTCTAACTATAACGGTTCTCGAGATATTGGGCCTAACGTAAAGTTAACATACACACACACCCACACACACACCCGGACATTTTTTCTAAACATCATTTTTGACATCCTGGGGTCGAATTATGTCGAGAAATGTCAAAAAATTGCAATTAAGGATTTGAGGGTAAAACAATACGTCCTATATGAGGAAGCAAAAATTGAGTATTAAAATTTTCCATTTTTAAAAGCTTGATAACTCCATACGAAACGGAGGTAGAGGGATCGTAAATAGGTCAATCAATGCGTTTTTAAAAAATAAAAAGGATTAGAAGCTTACATTTTAACTTTCTTAAATTTTTTTTATAATTTTGCTAAAAAACTATTTTTTGAAAATTTTAAAATCTAAAAAAAATATATCTGGAACTGATCGATGAGATTCAAACATAGAGCAGAATTTGTCTTCCTGAGAGACCTATTATTTGGTAAAAAAAAGATGCTTCTAACTATAACGGTTCTCGAGATATTGGGCCTAACGTAAAGTTAACATACACACACACCCACACACACACCCGGACATTTTTTCTAAACATCATTTTTGACATCCTGGGGTCGAATTATGTCGAGAAATGTCAAAAAATTGCAATTGAGGATTTGAGGGTAAAACAATACTTCCTCTATGAGGAAGCAAAAATTGATTATTAAAATTTTCCATTTTTAAAAGCTTGATAACTCCATACGAAACGGAGCTAGAGGGTTCGTAAATAGGTCAATCGATGCGTTTTTAAAAAATAAAAAGGATCAAAAGCTTACATTTTAACTTTCTTCAATTTTTTTTATAATTTTGCTAAAAAACGATATTTGAAAATTTTAAAATCTAAAATAAATATATCTGGAACTGATGGATCGGATTTAAACATATGGCAGAATCTGTCCCCCTATGAGACCTATTATTTGGTAAAAAAAAGATGCTTCTAACTATAACGGTTCTCGAGATATTGGGCCAAACGTAAAGTTAACATACACACACACACACACCCGGACATTTTTTCTAATCATCATTTTTGACATCCTGGGGTCAAAATATGTCGAGAAATGTCAAAAAATTACAATTGAGGATTTAAGGGTAAAACAATACTTCCTCTATGAGGAAGCAAAAATTAATTATTAAAATTTTCCATTTTTAAAAGCTTGATAACTCCAGACGAAACGGAGCTAGAGGGTTCGTAAGTAGGTCAATCGATGCGTTTTTAAAAAATAAAAAGGACCAAAAGCTTACATTTTAACTTTTTTACATTTTTTTTTATAATTTTGCTAAAAAACTATTTTTTGGAAATTTTAAAATCTAAAAAAAATATGTCTGGAACTGATGGATCGGATTCAAACATATGGCAGAATTTGTCCTCCTGAGAGACCTATTATATGGTAAAAAAAATGCTTCTAACTATAACGGTTCTCGAGATATTGGGCCAAATGTAAAGTTAACATACACGCACACACACACCCGGACATTTTTTCTAAACATTATTTTTGACATCCTGGGATCGAATTATGTCGAGAAATGTCAAAAAATTGCAATTGAGGATTTGAGGGTAAAACAATACTTCCTCTATGAGGAAGCAAAAATTTATTATCAAAATTTTCCATTTTTAAAAGCTTGATAACTCCATACGAAACAGAGCTAGAGGGTTCGTGAATAGGTCAATCTATGCGTTTTTAAAAAATAAAAAGGATCAAAAGCTTACATATTAACTTTCTTCAATTTTTTTTTATAATTTTGCTAAAAAACTTTTTTTATCACACTTACATTAAAAGTTAGATTTTACGGCTTGTTTGGAAACCTTTAAGAGCTCATTTCACGGCCTAGGCCGTAAAGTAAATGAACTCGCAATCTGATTGGCTGATGCTGGTCAGCTGACCTTTACTTTATGGTACAGCTGCCCAAACTGGCCCAAACGTCACGGTTGTTCATGGGTTTCGCCGCCCTCCGGGGGCATTTCTAAGTCTGTCGACCTACTCCCATCTAGAAATGCCCCCTGAGGCCGTTTTTTACGATAATCACCTCTCCCTAGGTTCGAATTCTCAGTTTTTTGTGTGATAAAAACTGTTATATGACACTTGGACCCTTTCGGCACTTAAGTTCTCGTGTATCGTACAACTCGCCACAGCCACATCAGAGCCTCGGCTACTTTTCGGTGGAGCCTCGGCTTCATATCTTCACTTCACCTCGGCTTCGCCTCGGCTACGTTCAATGAAGCCTCGTCACCACCTCTACTTCGCCTCGGCTGCGATTGGACTTAGGCTCGTATTACGATACTTACTCGTACTATAAAGTGCCATTTCAGGTCCTTGTGTCATAAATAACTATTTTGAAAATTTTAAAATCTAAAAAAAATATATCTGGAACTGATCGATGGGATTCAAACATATGGCAGAATTTGTCCTCTTGAGAGACCTCTTATTTGGTAAAAAAAAGATGCTTCTAACTATAACGGTTCTCGAGATATTGGGCCAAACGTAAAGTTAACATACACACACACCCACACACACACCCGGACATTTTTTCTAAACATCATTTCTGACATCGTGGGGTCGAATTAAGTCGAGAAATGTCAAAAAATTGCAATTGAGGATTTGAGGGTAAAATAATACTTCCTCTATGAGGAAGCAAAAATTTATTATTAAAATTTTCCATTTTTAAAAGCTTGATAACTCCATACGAAACGGAGCTAGAGGGTTCGTAAATAGGTCAATCGATGCGTTTTTAAAAAATAAAAAGGACCAAAAGCTTACATTTTAACTTTCTTAAATTTTTTTTTATAATTTTGCTAAAAAACTATTTTTTGGAAATTTTAAAATCTAAAAAAAATATATCTGGAACTGATGGATCGGATTCAAACATATGGCAGAATTTGTCCCCCTGAGAGTCCTATTATTTGGTAAAAAAAAGATGCTTCTAACTATAACGGTCTCGAGATATTGGGCCAAACATAAAGTTAACATACACACACACACACACCCGGACATTTTTTCTAAACATCATTTTTGACATCCTGGGATCGAATTATGTCGAGAAATGTCAAAAAATTGCAATTAAGGATTTGAGGGTAAAACAATACTTCCTCTATGAGGAAGCAAAAATTGATTATTAAAATTTTCCATTTTTAAAAGCTTGATAACTCCATACGAAACGGAGCTAGAGGGTTCGTAAATAGGTCAATCGATGCGTTTTTAAAAAGTAAAAATGATCAAAAGCTTACATTTTAACTTTCTTAAATTTTATTTTATAATTTTGCTAAAAAACTATTTTTTGGAAATTTTAAAATCTAAAAAAAATATATTTGGAACTGATCGATCGGATTCAAACATATGGAAGAATTTGTCCCCCTGAGAGACCTATTATTTGGTAAAAAAAGATGCTTCTCACTATAACGGTTCTCGAGATATTGGGCCAAACGTAAAGTTAACATACACACACACACACACACACACACCCCCGGACATTTTTTCTAAATATCATTTTTGACATCCTGGGGTCGAATTATGTCGAGAAATGTCAAAAAATTGCAATTGAGGATTTGAGGGTAAAACAATACTTCCTCTATGAGGAAGCAAAAATTGATTATTAAAATTTTCCATTTTTAAAAGCTTGATAACTCCATACGAAACGGAGCTAGAGGGTTCGTAAATAGGTCAATCGATGCGTTTTTAAAAAATAAAAAGGACCAAAAGCTTACATTTTAACTTTCTTACATTTTTTTTTATAATTTTGCTAAAAAACTATTTTTTGGAAATTTTAAAATCTAAAAAAAATATATCTGGAACTGATCTATCGGATTCAAACATATGGCAGAATTTGTCCCCTGAGAGACCTATTATTTGGTAAAAAAAAGATGCTTCTAACTATAACGGTCTTGAGATATTGGGCTAAACATAAAGTTAACATACACACACACACACCCGGACATTTTTTCTAAACATCATTTTTGACATCCTGGGATCGAATTCTGTCGAGAAATGTCAAAAAATTACAATTAAGGATTTGAGGGTAAAACAATACTTCCTCTATGAGGAAGCAAAAATTGATTATTAAAATTTTCCATTTTTAAAAGCTTGATAACTCCATTCGAAACGGAGCTAGAGGGTTCGTAAATAGGTCAATCGATGCGTTTTTAAAAAATAAAAAGGATCAAAAGCTAACATTTTAACTTTCTTAAATTTTTTTTTATAATTTTGCTAAAAAACGATGTATTGAAAATTTTAAAATCTAAAAAAAATTTATATGGAACTGATCGATCGGATTCAAAGATATGGCAGAATTTGTCCCCCTGAGAGGCTTATTATTTGGTAAAAAAAAGATGCCTTTAACTATAACGGTTCTCGAGATATTGGGCCAAACGTAAAGTTAACATACACACACACACACACACACCCGGACATTTTTTCTAAACATCATTTTTGACATCCTGGGGTCGAATTATGTCGAGAAATGTCAAAAAATTGCAATTGAGGATTTGAGGGTAAAACAATACTTCCTCTATGAGGAAGCAAAAGTTGGTAGATTTAAAAAACTGTAGCTCTCTTACTTTTTTTTTTTAACAATTATTATACATTAACAATTAAAACGACTTGAATAAATAAAAATTGGATGTATTATTAGTAAATGTTTAAAGCCTGGGACCATAACTAATAACTCAGCCCCAAAAAAAAAAAAAAGTGTCATGTACTTTTGACCGGAATACCTTAGCCCTATGTATTTTGACGCGCTGAACACGAATCCGAAGTCCATTTTGCTCCATCACGTCAGGATTTTTTTCTAACCTCAAAATCAATAAAATGATACTTTTTGTTCATTAGCATGTGAACCCGACTTAACATTAATACATGCCTTGGGCGAATAGAAATCTTGGATTGTGACCTTTAAATTGCTTTTTTAAAAATTGTTCTACGATGATTTTTAACGAAGTTATCATGTTTTATTTAAAATATAAATTTTTTCCAAATGTAAATAACACTTCAATTTTTGATGTGGTATGGTGTAATGGAAAAAAATGATTTTAAATAAAACATCATAACTTCGTTAAAAATCATCGTAGAACAATTTTTAAAAAAGCGTTTCAAAGGTCACAATCCAAGCTTTCTATTCGCCCTAAGCATGTATTAATGTTAAGTCGGGTTCACATGCTAATGAACAAAAAGTGTCATTTTATTGATTTTGAGGTTAGGAAAAAATCCTGACGTGATGGAGCAAAACTGACTTCGGATTCATGTTCAGCGCGTCAAAATACATAGGGCTAGGGTATTCCGGTCAAAAGTACATGACACTTTTTTTTTTTGTGGGGCTGTGTAATTATTACAAATATGCCTGTAAAGAATCTTATCTTTACTAATTTTATGAAATTTAGTTTTTTGAAAATACCCACAGAAGCTTAGTTCTAGTCCTTCCGAAAGATGGATGTCTCATTCTCACAACTGCAAGCAATTAATTTTTATGCGTGTTTATTTCATTATTCATGATCACCGACCCCCCAAAACCCCCGAGTAACAAGTTTCATGCAAAATAACTAGCTTTTCCAAAAATTCGTCTGCCATTGTATGCCATTGGATGCCATTGGATCAGTTATTTTGAATTTTGAAAATCCGACTTTAGATTCGTAATCAGCGACCCCAAAAACCCCCGAGTAACAAGTTTCAAGCGAATCAAAATATTTTTCGAAATTTCGGCCGCCATATTAGATCGGCCATTTTGAATTTTAAAAATCTGACTTTAGATTCGTAATCAGCGACCCCAAAAACCTCCGAGTTATAAGTTTCAAGAGAAATTGTTAGATTTTTAAAAATTTGTCCGCCATTTTGGATCCACCATTTTGAATTTTGAAAATCTGACTTTAGATTTGTAATCAGCGACCCAAAAAACCCCTGAGTAACAAGTTTCAAGCAAAATAAGTAGCTTTTTCAAAATTCGTTCGCCATATTAGATCCGCCATTTTGAATTTTGAAAATCTGACTTTAGATTCGTAATCAGCAACCCCAAAAACCCCCGAGTAATAAGTTTCAAGCGAAATTGTTAGATTTTTAAAAATTTGTCCGACATTTTGGATCTGCCATTTTGAATTTTGAAAGTTTAATTGAAAATTCTGCACCAGCGAAATCAAAAATATTCACATACCGAGTTTTGTGAAAAACTATCAGGTTTGTACGATTTCCAATACCACTCCTTGATTAAAAAAAAAAACCCACTTCAGTCGCCATTTTACCATTGTGGTTTCTTGTAGATTAAACATCCTTGCCGCAATATTTGTATCAGTCAAAGATATTCCTCTACCATAAAGGGTCCAAATAAATTCATAAATGAAAAAAAAACTGAAAAAAACGTGTTTTTTATTAAAAAAAAACTGCTTGTAACTTGTTTATTTATAAAAATACATAATTTTTTATTGCAAAATTCGAAAGAGCGATGTCTAATCTATATAAAATAGGTTGAGTAATTTTTTTTTCATTCTCTTCTGACACTAAAAAATAATACTAAACTCCATGTCAAATTTGTGTACTTCCCGTCCTTAATGGGTTAAAGTGTTTGATTAGTTTTCATTGTTCATTAGTGCATTGTTTCGTGCCTGTCCACCCCCCTCTTCCATATCGACGTGAATCACGATCTTGAGACGGGAAGTCAATTTAGACGTCGAGCTAGCCAGTCTGGATACGGTACCGTTTGTTGTGAAAACGGAGTCCGGGTAGATACTCAATCTACCTGGCGCCCGGAGAAAGGATCTCCGAATAAATAAACGGACTTCGGTGGTTATTCACTGGCTCAAAGGGTGGAGTCCGTGAATTCAGAGTCGGTGCCGTCAACGTCGTTCTATTGTAAAATAGGTAAAAGGGAAAAACATCATTACAATGTAAAAATATTTTTTTTGTCGTGGAATTTAATAAAAGATATTAAAATATAAAAGTTTTTTGAAGAGAATTATGTTACTAAGAAAAGTTTATTTCAAATACGTTTTGTTTGGAAATAATTTATGTCACAAAAGTATATTATGCACCAAGGGTTGAAAACCCGAGTTTTTTGATAAGAACATTGTGTGAGTCAATAAACATGGTCCACTTCGCGTCTGCGTATCATCTTTTTTTCACTACCCTGAGTCTATTTTCCCCTCTGACGTCATCTCACCTAAAACTTTGACTTTAACTGCTTCACACGTACAAACGCAAGTTTTCCTGCATTTGTGGAAGAAAATAATTTTTGGCAAAAAATACTTTGCAACATTAAATACTTTTTGTCAAAAAATCACTTTCTGTAAGAAAATACTCTTTGTCAAAAAATACTTTCTGTCAAAAAATACTGTTGGTGGCGAGCCACTAGTTTTCGATGACCGCCGAAGGCGGGCTCGAAAGCTAGTTCATTTTATAGAGGAGTAGGCCTTAAGTTGGACACCTTTTCGATTCATTGATGTAGAATCCAAATAAAAAAAAATATACTAAAATGTTTTATACCGGATGAAAGTACAATTTATAAGGTAACTTATGGCCACAGAGATAAAATTTTATTTTGAACATAAACATTTTTTAAAGCATTTTTTCTTATTGTTAACATTGTCGGTCAAAAAAAAAGTTGCCCCAAGATGGACACCTTCTTAAAAGTTTCTAAAAATTGTAGTAAATACAAAATGAACATCGCGTAACAATTCTTAAACTAATTTTTATTCATTTTACGGAATTTATCAAGAAATAGCATTTCCAAAAACTTTAATTTAATAGCTTGTTATGTCCGAAAGCGACAGTCACAGTCTACAAAGATTATTAATTTTAAACCCCCGATTTATTTACAAACCCAGCAGGATTTGAACTAAGAGAACTGGAAAGAAAATCCACTGAACAATTTTATTTATCACAATAAAGCACATTTAGTTTATTTAATCAATTGCAATTAGCAGCTGGTGATGAGCGTTTTATTTTAGCTTAATAATGGTTGAGGAGGAGGAAACATCTTTGGTAATTTAAATCCTTGTTTGCGCGTGAATCATCATCCACTGAAACAAAGGATAATTATATTGACAAGGAAATGGTTGGTTTAGGAAGTGGGTATTGATTTAAACAACTTACAGAGTTAAATAAATTGAAGATCTTAGTTTGGTCCCTGAGCTCCGCAGTATCGTTGTTATGTTTAAAGATGTATCAAGGGGAGAATATTACTATCTCTGCAGAGGGTCCTAGGTTGAAATTGTAGCTGCTAAACAGTGGGGTGAAAATGCAGCTGTCAATCTTCTGGGCTTTTGATGATGCTCCCAATAGGGTGGAAAGAAACTCTTCTATGGAAGCTTAGGGTTTCAGCACAATTTATTGATGATTCTGTTTTGTGTTTTGTAAGGATTTTAGGAGTTTAGGGTAAGAGGTTCAGGATAAAAATGTTAAGGAATTTAGGATTTCACTCAGCTCAAAGTTTGACATCTATGCTAACACAAATATACACTTAGGGTTTACAAATTTTACCCTTTTCACAATTCTCAAATCCGATTATTTAACACTTTTAGGTTTGAAGAATTTGACAATAAATAAGTTATAGTTAAAGAATTCTCCAGAGTCGCAACTAATAGTTGACCGCACCTCAAAGGGTTAGAGAATTGATTTAAAGAGGATTAGAATATCATTTGGATTACTCAAATATTTTCACGTTATCCCGATTTTAACACTTGCAGATTTTTTAAAATATTATAAATTAAGTGACCAAAGAACGCGGTACTATCAGATATTAAAGAACTGGTTGCGACTCCGCTGGAGACTTCTTAAGAGAAGACGAATGACTCTTAGGATGCTGGCGGAAAAACTGGTTTTTGGATTCGCTTAATTTTGTAAGAAACCTCGGTTCTCTGTGGTTTTCATCCCCACCAAGATTCGAAAAGCCTCTAGAGGTTCACTTGCAAGGTGGACATGGTTGCAAGATCAAAAGTTACAAAGGAAAACTTAGGATTTTCCGCCACTAGAAAAATCAAATTCACACGCATCTTGACCCCCGCTTATTATTCGTCGTACCCCATACTCTCTAAGACTAATTAATGTTCAACACGGTGGGGCTCGACGAAGTTCAACCCAAAGGTCTTATCACTAAAAGTTTTTTTACAAAAATTTGTTCAGTGATGAAATTCGAAGATTTCAAGCCTATAATGAAAATAATCTGTCGAGGGTTTTTAAAATTAAATCGATTTTTGTCGATTTTTTAAAGGTTAACCGCTCTTATTACAATAAAAATTGAGGTATTTAAATTTTCTTTTTTTAGATCTCTTCTTCCACGTCCCGTGAGCAATTTTCTTTAGTTAAAGACTTTTGTTTGTTTTTAATCGGCGTTAAATTTAAGAAAAATCACTAAAAAACGTGTTTATTGATGATTTTTGTGTTGTTTCTTAAAACAAATGAAGAAAAATGTTTTTCTAATCAAAATTGTTTTAAAGCACGTACTTTTACCTTCAAAAGAAAAAAAAGTTATTAAATTTGCTGCAACTGTTCTAAAGTTACAGCATTTTTAAGCAGCAAAAACAAGGAGTCAAAGGTGTTTCGAGGAGAACAAGTACATGTAGGTACTTAAATACGCTACGGGATGTAAATATTTTGATATAATGGAAAAGTTCATTACAAATAAAGTAAAATAAAAAAAAAATGCTTTCAGAAATCTGTTACTGTCTCAGAGATATTCTCAAATGTATGTAAGTTTCCGCAAGTTTCTATTTACGAAATAATCTTTTGATTGTTTTTATAATCTGTAAATTATATTTATTGAAAGAGCAAACTTTTTTATATTTAAATCAAATTGTAACAAAACATATAACATTTAGAACGGAAATTTTATTTTTTCATAGACATTAAAACGAATGCAAACCGTTGAACTCACAAAGAGCTCGTAGAAGTCTTTGTGGATAATCGGGGTGGTTTTTCTGGACATTGTATTTTTTCCAGGTATTTTGGAAGTCAGAATGTACAGATTCTGATGCCTGTTTAATTTAAATATAAAAAAGTTTGCTCTTTCAATAAATATTACTTACAGATTATAAAAACAATTAAAAGATTATTTCGTAAATAGAAACTTGCAGAAACTTACATACATTTAAGGATATCTCTAAGACAGTAACAGATTTCTGAAAGAACGTTTTTTTTATTTTACTTTATATGTAATGAACTTTTCCATTATATCAAAATATTTACACCCCGTAGCGTATTTAAGTACCTACATATACTTGTTCTCCTCAAAACACCTTTGACTCCTTGTTTTTGCTGCTTAAAAATGCTGTAACTTTAGAACAGTTGCAGCAAATTTAATAACTTTTTTTTCTTTTGAAGGTAAAAGTACGTGCTTTAAAACAATTTTGATTAGAAAAACATTTTTCTTCATTTGTTTTAAGGAACAACACAAAAATCATCAATAAACACGTTTTTTGGTGATTTTTCTTAAATTTAACGCCGATTAAAAACAAACAAAAATCTTTAACTATAGAAAATTGCTCACGGGACGTGGAAGAAGAGATCTAAAAAAATAAAATTTGAATACCTCAATTTTTATTGAAATAAGAGCGGTTAACCTTCAAAAAATCGACAAAAATCGATTTAATTTTAAAAACCCTCGACAGATTATTTTCATTATAGGCTTGAAATCTTCGAATTTCATCACTGAACAAATTTTTGTAAAAAAACTTTTAGTGATAAGACCTTTGGGTTGAACTTCGTCGAGCCCCACCGTGTCAAGTATCGATTTATACAACTCAAGAATGAACTTGTTTAGTTCATTGACATTGAATTCTGTGGTTCATGGGGTCATGACGCAAGTATTGATTTCAAACGCATTTTAACAAGTAATAGTTATTTAATCATACTGAAGTTATATTTAATACGCAAGCATTAATAACTTTCTTATAGGCACCGCAAGAATACTGAGAGGGTAATATTTTTTTTAACAATAAGTAATTATTATTATAAGACATTCATTAACGAATTATAAAATCTCATTTAAAGTCCCGTTTAATTAATTTTTAAATGTAAGTAATTTAGATTACCAAATTCATTTCCAACTTGATGAATTTATTACAAGAATTTGCAAAGAACTTTAATATTTACAGTTTTTATTCAAATCGGTATAAGTTTTCCTGAGATTGACAATTTTACTTACCGCACAATTTAATTCGTTTCTTAAAAAAACTCGCTTCAATATGGCTTTTGAATAGGTACCTCGAAATGGATTCAATTTTCCGCATATTTTAAATAACATTATTTAGAGAAAATCCAAATAATTTACTTTCCAAAGTTGGACTATATATAATTTATTTATTGAACACTGATGAAATGCTAAATACTGATACACAAATGTTCGCATACAATTTAAAAAATTCACATATATTTTAAATACACATATACGTATTACATATAACTGCATTTCTTTGTTTCTTAAGGTATTAGTCGCGTAAAATGATTTTCGTCAGATTTTTTTTAAAACTTTGTATCTGTATTCATGAGGTATTTATCTATGAAATGAGATCTATCCTATCAATTTTAACCACTTTCTGAGCTTCAAAATATAAATTCAAAGTTCATACCTTTTACATGCAATAGCACTAAATGCATATAAAAAATGTCTCTTATATTCATTTATATAAAAACAAGTCGTCAGATTTTCAAATAAAACTACTAAGTTACACATTCAGATACAATAAATCCTTTAAAAAAAATTAACTTTATTGACCACGCAGTATAAAAAATACAACAATTTAAAAATTCACAATTTTTCATTTTTACGTGGTTTCATTGAAAAATGTCGTAAAAGTGTCAGCAATACATCATGACAACTTATAGTACATGAATCAAAATCGTGAAAATTACATAAATTACATTAGAAGAGGTCACAAGGAAGCAAGTGAGTTGATATAAAAGTTTATTTAATGTTCTTTTTATTTTGCGGGAGTTTTGCGGGAGCATTTACGCGACTAATACCTTAATTCATTTATTTGTGAAATCTTCGAAGTAGTGAAGAAAATGGTATTTAATAAACAAGTATAATTTTCATCATCCAATCGAAACATTTTAATCAATGTATTTATTCATTTAGTTCTAAAACCTTATCGCAATTCATAAAACTTTAATTTCTATAAACTCCATTACATTTGACTCTATATGATAACACGAATAAGAGTTTTGTACGAATTTATCATTTTAATAATTTTAACTTTTCTAAATCTTATGAAGAATTTTAAATTATTGTAAGTATTAACGCGCTAACAACTATATTTAAATATATAGTTATTTTAATAACGATGTTCAATCTTAATAATAAAAATAAATTTGATGGAAATTCTGAAGTAGTGAGTGATAAGATTGAAATTCGTTTTGTTTAAAATGATAGAAAACAGAGGGCGATTTAGGAAATTTAGAGGAAAAAAAGAAGTTTCATTTTGAACTTTAAAAGTTATTTAGATTTATGCTTTTACCATTATTGTTTCTAGTTTATTGATAGGATATACTCTAATAAGGAGTATTGACTGATTAGAATTTTGAAAATGACAAGCGTTTTCTATGTCGATAGTATCTGCATGATTATGTCAAAATGTTATATCTTAAATTTTATTTCGTGATATTTTATAATGAATTATTATCGTAATAAATATAATTAATACAATGAACCTTAAGAAGGAAAAGAATTTTATATTATTTAAGTTGTTGTTTGCAATTTTAAACTTATGTTTATATAAGATTTAAGCAAAAGATTCTAATTCCTTTATAGTGATTTGTTTATTTTCTTTTATTTGTATTTGACAATTTGCTAAAACTTCTTCTGAGAGAATAGATTTTTTACTGGATAATTTATGAAAATAATTACTGATGGTTTCTGTATTTGGAATGTAAGTTGAAGGAATTTCTCCTGTTTTTGAAAATTTTAAATTTCTAATAGTTTCTTTAGAAAATTCTTTAGATTGGTTTATATATGACCATGAATTGTTTTGTATTGGTATAGTTGATAAAATATTGAAATCACAATTACTTCCTAAATGCTGAAAAAATATAGAACATTAACAAATTTGCTCAATTTTAGGATTTTTAATTATTGTTGAAATGTTGCAAACAGGGTCTTTAAAATTAAAATAGCAAGATTCAAACCAAGGATCATTTAAAGTGAAGAACGTGTTGTTACTAACCGCAATGTATTTATAAGTATTAATGATCTGAGTTAATATTTTGAAATGTGAACCTAAATCTTTGTATCCTGGAATTGAATTGATTTTATAAATCCGGAATTTCATTCTAGATGGTAGTAGATGAATTGATATAAAGAATAAATTATTTTTTAGTTAAAAAATATTATTTAAATATGATTTATAGAATTCTGAAGGTGGAAGGTCGTTGGGTATATGAACATTTGGTTTAAGTAATTTTATTTTACGAAGTGTTGAATTATATTTGTTTAATAATAGATAAGAGTTCTAAATATTATTTATTGAAGAAGATAGTATTTGAGAAAAATTTTCATGGATTGTAATACATTCTTTTGTAAAATGCAAAATTTGTAATAAATTTTTGAATGGATTTCGTTTGTTAAAATTTATTTTGAGAATGTAGCATTGTTTTATGATATCATTTAAAGGTGCTTAGTAAATGTGTAAAGAATATTTATTTCAAAGAGAATTTTGAAAATGGTTTGCTTTAATTTTTAATGTTCTATTTATTTCAGATGGAATATTTTCTTGCTCTGTGTCTAAATTTTTGGTTTGCGTGTCATTGCTAAGTATAACTTTGATTGTTTTAATCAAATCTTCAATTCTTTTTTTATATAATGAAATTTCTGATTTAGAACATGATATATGTGAATCTTTGCAAAGGTATTCATGACTATCTAATAGTTGATAGATTTCAGTTTTAATATTGAATATTTCATTAAATTTAATGTAAGTTGCAATATTCCAGTGATCCATGAGAACCCTTTCTGAAGTTAAATATTCAAAATAAAGAGCGGGTAATTAAGAAAAAGAGATATTTGTTTGTGAAAAGATGAACGCATGACAATATAATAAGAAAATTTTGCTATTTTATATTTTTTTTTATTTTGGTTAGAATACTTAATATATGATAATCTAAGTCTATTAATTATTAAAAGACAAGTATATGATCCAGAGAAGGTCAGTAGAATAAAATTCACAAATTTAGCGCCAAAAGATCTACGTTTCGTCGACTCAGGTTTGTCGACCTCATCAGGCTACAATTTTTTATTAACAAAAAACACATCTGATTACACACTCGTCAATTAACAAATACAAAAATTTTTTTAATTAAAAATATTTACCTAATAAGTTAAAACATATATTTTGTTTTAACTAGTCAAAAATTAAAAATTGTTTAAGAATAATTTTTTGTTAAATTTTAAAAAACTTTTCACAAATGTCAATATTTCGCTCTTTGGTCAACATCGCACGGCGAGTGATAGGCAACTGAAAAAGAATAATTTCAGAAAATATTCATATTAACTGTAAACGGAATACTATAAATAAAAAATCAGATGCGTCTTCATTAAACAAGGTTTATTTTCCTTTGCTTGGCATATTAAAGTCTTGACTTTAAAATTATATTTCTTATTTAAATTTGTTTTCTTTTAAAGTTATTGACTGTAACGTTTCGATCAGCGATTCTATTTTTCGACATTGAAATCTTCGTTTAAGAAAATTTGTAATTTCAGTTGCCTATCACTCGCCGTGCGATGTTGACCAAAGAGCGAAATATTGACATTTGTGAAAAGTTTTTTAAAATTCAACAAAAAATTATTTTTAAACAATTTTTAATTTTTGACTAGTTAAAACAAAATATATGTTTTAACTTATTAGGTAAATATTTTTAATTAAAAAAATTTTTGTATTTGTTAATTGACGTGTGAGTAATCAGATGTGTTTTTTGTTAATAAAAAATTGTAGCCTGATGAGGTCGACAAACTTGAGTCGACGAAACGTAGCTCTTTTGACGCTAAATTTGTGAATTTTATTTTACTGACCTTCCCTGGATCATATACTTGTCTTTTAATACTTAAAAATGGAAGGAAAAAACCAACATGTATCCAAGTCTATTAATATAAACGATTTTAGGTCCTTTACTTAATTTTATTTTTATGTTTCCTTTGCCTAAAATCTCTAAAACTTCATGACGACCAGTGTATTGATCGTCTAATTTACCAGGTTTAGGTCCTTGTAATAGAAATACGCTATCGCCAGCCTTAAAATTTTGCGGATTGATTTTACGATCATAATAAGATTTTGATTTTTCTTTTGCGCCAATTAGATTAGTTCGAGCTAAAAATTGAATTTCATGTAATTTAGTTACTAAATTTACCAAATAATCATCATGTTTTTAATTTTTCTTTTGGAAGTAAAGGTTGACTTGAAGTTAATCTTGCTAAACGAGCAAAGACTAATTCATATGGAGAGAATTTAGTACCTTCGTGGACACTAGTGTTGTATGAAAATGTTGCTAATTCTAGCCAATAATCCCATTGCGAATATTTACTAAAAAAATTGTTTTAAATATTCTGCTAAAACATGATGCGATCTTTCTAACGAACCATTTGATTGTGGATAAAAAGCTGTTGTTTTGAATTAACGAATACGGAATCTTTTTGTTACTCGTTTTAGAAGATTACTCAGAAAATCACGACCTTGGTCAATTAACACAGCTTTTGGTGCACCACAAATGCAAATAAATTTTTTGATAAAGACTTCTGCAATAGTACTAGCTTGATAGTTTAGTAGTGGTACTGCTATAGAATATTTAGTTAAATTATCTTGAATCGTAAGGATATAATTATTTCCATTTTTCGTAACAGGTTTCAAGGGACCTACAATGTCTAAACAAATTTTTTTAAACGCAATTCCCGAAGTATCTGTAAAAATCATTGGATTTTTAGTTTTTACTCGAACAAGCTTCTTTAACTGGCATTGTAAACAAGCCTGTATGTATTTCTGAATATCTGTTTTGATATTAATGTTTTTTTCTTATGCGGTTGTAAGTTTTGCTTACTCCTTTATGACCGCATAGTGCTAAAGAATGTGATTTTTCAATTAAAACTTTTCGTTGCTCATTTGTTGCATTTATTCATTTCAGTTAGGCTAACACTAGATTTTGAGATTATTGGTAACGCTATATGGTAAAAGTTTCCTTTTTTAAACTCTTTTGCTTGACCGATTTCAAGAGTCTTAAATTTAGGTAATTCATTTTGCTTAAACAGACTCTTTGAACCATTATCCTGAGGTACTTATGTCGTCGATAAATAGTATTCATAGTTGTTCTTTTTTCATTCTTAATTGGTCTTTGCATTCAACAATGCTATTACGAGAAGAGATACTATTATTAGAAACAAGGAGATCATCTAAGAGTGGGGGTTCGGGAGAGGGGCGTTTATTGTTTTCTAAACTAAAATCAATATCTCCTAAGTCGCAGTCGACATCATCCATGTCATCTTCATTTTCTTCATCTTCTTCAATATCTTCAATTTCTTCAATTTTTTCATCTTTAAGAATTTCTTTTATATCTTTATTTTCTTTTATATCTTCAATTTCTTTAAATTCTTTATCATAATTTAATGCTTTATTTTATTCGTAATCCTCAATACTATCATCACTGTCACTAAAATTTTCATTGTATTTATTTTCCTGATTTAAGTTCTCTAATACTTCGTAGTTATCATATTGAACGAAATATTCTGGATCTGAGTCTTCACTTTCTTCCTTTTCTTCATGAATTAAACCTTCCTTGGGTCTACCCCTTTTCTTTTTAAATGACGTATTAGCTTGATTATCAGAGTTTATTATACGAGTCCTTCCTCTTTTCTTTTTTATCTTTGATTTATTTAGTTTTACAGGATTTTGAATGTAATCAGAATCAGAATCTTCACCAGAATTTCGTAAATTTCGCGAACTTTGATTTTTATCTTGAATTTGAATTTCTTGATTAAGTATTCCTTCCTCATCTTCTTCCTTATCGACCATAGAATCTGAATAATATTTTTTATTTTGACTTTCCTCTACATTCCTCCGACTTTGTAGATTTCTTGTATTACTCCGACTTTAAAAATTTTCTTCGATTTTTGACTCTTCACAATTATTTGTTTCAGGATTAGATTTCTTTGATTTTGTTTTCAGATTTTCGTGATTCATTTCACCATCACTTGATTTAGTATACACAGAATTAGTATTTTCACTTTTTTGATTCTACATTATTTCACTTGATTTAGTACCCGATTTAAGATATCGATTTTCACTTGATTCACTTGGCTTCATATTCACAGATTTAGTATCATTACTCACTAAATTTTAATTATTACTTAATTCACTTGATGTAGTATTCATAGTTTTAGGAGTTATTTTCACTGGATTTCGATAATTTTTAAATTCACTTGATTCAATATTCACGGATTTAGGATTTATTTTCACTAGATTACGTTTCCGACCTGACTTACTTAACTTATTTTTTACAGACTTAGTGTTTTTATTCACTTGACTTTGATTTACACTTGATTTACTTGAATTAGAATTTTTGTTTCTTAGATTTCGAACACTTTGCTGATTTATAACATCTTCTCACTTACCCGATTCAATTTGATCTTAATTTTTTCTTGATTTAGTTTCTTTAACTGTTTTCTAGTTACCGCTTTAAAATCAGAATTATCTTCTTTATTATGTAATTTAGGCCTGGGCAAAATGTGCTCCGAGCGCTTTGCCGCGGAGCTAAAGTTCCCTTTTCATGCGTCCAGTCAGTTCCCACGCCATGACGCAGGCCATTCCTCATTCCTGAATCCTACCACGGGAAATTCAGGCAAGAAAGAACACGAGGGAACTGACTAGACGCATGGAAGGGGAACTTTAGCTCTGCGTCAAAGTGATCGCGGAGCACGTTTTGACCAGGCCTGATTGTAATTCTTTAAAAATATCATAGTCAAATTCCTTACAACAATTTAAATCTTCTTCCTTTCTGCTATATAGTTCTTCAAAAAGGTCATAATCGAATTGTTCATAGCAATTTAAGTCTTCTTTTTTATTTTCAAATTCATCATCGAAACTTGTATCATCTTCATCATCTTCGTCTTTGCTAACAAGATAATTGTTAGTATTTTTCTCAATTTCCCGATCAATTTCTTTATGATCGTCTTCATCCAACTCTTCGCCCTGAAATGTATTTTCAAATGTGGTTCCTTCTTCATCTTCGTCTACTCCAAACACTTGTTTCACATAATCACTATCACTAACAAAATGTTTTAGAATAATTTTTTTTGCAATATTAACAGTTTGTTTTTTTTTTAAAAAAAAAGTTTAAATAATAGAAAAATTTTTTAAATCCCTTCCAAAGTTATAATTAGGAAAATTTCTTCGATATAGGAAGTCAATAAAGTTGAAACACAATATTTATATGTGCTACGTTTCGATGGCTCTGATTTTAGAATTTCATTATAATTTTTTTGTTGATTGTGATAAATGTTGTTATATTTATATTCTTTATTATATCTGTAGGGGTGGTTTTTGGGGATTATTTACTTTCGGTCTCGAGAAAGTAAGTTTGTTGAATTTTACTTATGTTGATAATAATTAATTAATTGATTTGTAATATTGAAAATATAAATTTGTTTATTTAAGTCAAATGGAGTAATTTGAATTTGGTAAGAGAAGCACGTGATCTTATCTGATTGGTGGTCAAGTTGTCTATGTTAATTCTTCAGCAGAAATATCCTGCATCGCGAAATTTCAATATTTTCTAGAATAGCAATTAACCCTCGGAATCTTTATTTATTTGATTAATAGCTGCATATATTTTGATAATAATTGCTTTTTAGTGCAATTTTCCGCTTATGACTTATTTTCTAGCAAAGGACAAAACAGGCACACTTTGGAGTTAGGTTTACTCTGAAATTATTAATTATTTAACATTCAATATATCTCAATTATTACACGAATCTACTCTACAAACATTAATTTATCATTACAAATAGTTTATTTTGTCATTTTTCGTTATTAAACATCATAAAATGAGTACACTCAAAATTTTGTATTTTTCATTAGTAAGGTCGATTCTAGAATATGCCTCGGTTATTTGGGTGCCATTCTATAACTTAAAATTAATCAGACTTAAGCGCATTCAGAATCGATTTCTTAGATTTGCTGCGAGACAGCTTAATTTACCGTTTGATAGATATAACCATGATTATAGCAGCTTGAGAGATACCCTTGGTGCTCCCTTACTTGTATCCAGATATTTGTATCCAGATATGTTTTTTTTTCTATAAAATCATTAATGGCATTATCAACTGTCCCTCTTTGCTGTCAATGATAAGACTCTCTGCACCGGCAAAGCTAACTAGAAACTACTCAATATTTGAGGTAATGTTTCACAAAACTAACTATGGTAACCACTCCCTAGTTAGTAGACTTAGTAAGAAAGCGAACTCGATTTACTTTAGATAGATTTGTTCGACCCAAGGAGCAATTTACTTTTTTATTGCGTTGGCTCCTTTTTGAAAACAAATTATTATAATTTATAAAATGCCAACCTAGCTAAATTTTGATAATAAATATTTGTAATAATTTATTGCGGTTTTTGCAATTATTAGATTTTAGAAATACTCTGTATGAAAGGGCATGTCCCGTATATTATGTAAATAAATTAAATAAAAAAATAAAACATTTTAGGGATAAAAATTAAGAAAAAAATAGATCTTAGTAAGATTTCAAGGGGGTTGGGGGTCAAAAAAATCTTACGGTGTCTTACGATGGGTAGGAGTGGGTAAAAAATACTGAAAAAAGGTTTACGTAATTTGTGTACGGCCTCTTATCAGATGATATCGTTTCTAGGTGACTCTTAAGTAATTTCCATCTGCTAGTCTGTCCGAAAAAAAACTTTACCTAAGCGAAAAAAGCGGGGCAGTGTGGTTTTCAAAGGTTGGATATTTTAAGTTATCAAATGATATCGTTTCTAGATGACTGTTAAATACTTTTCATCTGCCAATCTGTCCGAAAAAAATCGTACCTACTCGAAAAAAGTTAAAGTGAGGAGGGATGGAAACATTGGGGTTTTTTTTTTATTTTTAATACATGAAGTTATTTTTAAATTTTTGAATTAAACGCCTTTTTTCGACATATTGGCATCGTCATTTAAAACTTTTGAAAATCGACAGACGGCATTCAAAAGTAGACGAACGTACAATTTTTTTAAACTATATAACTTTAAAATGGGTCAAGACCCTTTTGGACTTAGGTCCGTCCTTATTGACGTGGAATATACATATATAATAATATACATATATAATGAATAATATATAGTGAAGTAAAGTGAAGTTAAAGTGAAATGAAGTGAAAGTGAAGTGAAGTGAAAGTGAAGTAAAGTGAAGTAACTGTAACTGTAACTTTACATCACATCACTTCACTTCACTTCAATCCACTTTCACTTTCACTTCACTTCACTTCACTTTCACTTGACTTTTACTTCACCTTCACCTCATTTTCACTTCACTTTCACTTCCTTTTCACTCTACTTAACTTCACTTCACTATATATTATTCATTATTAATATATATATATATTGTATATTCCACGTCAATAAGAACAGGCCTAAGTCCAAAAGTGGTCTTGACCCATTTTAAAGTTATAATGTTCAAAATAATGGTACGTTTGTCTACTTTTAAATACCGCATGGCGTTTTTTAAAAATTCAAAAAGGCGATGCCAATATGTCGGAAAAAGGCGTTTTATTCAAAAATTTAAAAATAACTGTATGTATTAAAAGTCTAAAAAATACCAACATGCCCTCAAACTCCTTAATTAACAGTTCATGCGGTCACTGAATGCATATCTAATGTTCGTTTTTCAAAAATCAAAATGACGGTTCCAAAATGGCTGACAAAAATGTAAAAATCTATCGAATTTGATTGAAATTAATTACTTGGGGGCTTTTGGGGTCGCTGGTTACCATTAAGATCTAACTTTTTGGAAATTGAAAATGGCAGATTCAAAATGACCGACACAAAATTTAAAAATCGATTAAATTTGCTTAATAGTCATTCCTCAGGGATTTTGGGGTCACTGATTACGATTTTGAGGTTACTTTTTAGTGATTCAAAATGACAAGACACAAATTTAGTTTGGACCCGATTTTGTACAATGCATCGAAAGAAGCTCTGGGTGAAATTTATTTATACTTTGCAGCATTGTACTTTGTTATCACGCAAATAAAATATGTTAATGAATAAACTTAAAAAAATTAATAGTTTTTTTTTATTCAAAGTTAAAGTGTACACACATAGTACAACGTACCTATATGGTTCAAGATTACAAAGACCTTTCAGTCAGCACATTTGCTACAAATTATTTAACAAATTGTAAAAAGTAAAACAAAAGATTGCTACCCTCCCTTTGAACACTCACAAAACCGTATTACAAATTTTAAAAAGTCATCCCCAATCCACCCCACATCGACATTTTTATGCCTTACCGCTATATATTATATGTTTTCGGACATATTGGAAGATGGAAATTATTGACGAGTCACATGGAAACAATATCATGTCATAACCTAAAATCACCAACCCTCAAATCACCATCCCTCCTCACTTTAACTTTTTTTGAATAGGTCCGATTTTTTTTTGACAGATTGGCAGATGGAAATTATTTAATAGTCATCTTGGAAAGATATCATTTAATAACCTAAAATCTCTAACCCTTGAAGACCACACTGCCCCGCTTTTTCCATCCCCCCTTACTTTAGCTTTTTTCGCTTAGGTAAAGTTTTTTTTCGGACAGACTAGCTTATGGAAATTAATAAGAGTTACCTAGAAACGATATCATTTAATAACCTAAAATATTCAACCCTCAAAAACCACACTGTCCCGCTTTTTCCATCCCTCCTTACTTTAGCTTTTTTTTCTTACACTGAAAAAAAATTTTGTTTGACTGAAACATAATTTGATTGAATCAAACATAATATGTTTGATTTAAACTTAATTTCACTTTGTTTTGCAGTAAATATAAGTAGGTTTGATGAAAACGGAGTTTTTTTTAAATTTAAATACAATAGTTTTTTTGTTTTAAGCGCTGTAAATATTTTTTTAAATAAAAGAAATTTTTATCTTTAACATATTATATTTTGTTTTAAACATAAAATTTTTTATTGTAAACTTAAAATATGTTCTGCCATAGTTTAATGTTTGTTTCTTGCTTTTGTTACGTCTAAATAAATAGAGCAACACACCTCATTTATTTATTATAATCTAAAGAACAGTCGGTGGCTTTAAGTGTGGGAAAGGTGTTCGGGAGAGAACAGTCAATGATTTTTTCAATTATTAAACTGTTTATTATTAAAATACAAAGAATCCGAAGTGTTATTCAGATGAATTTCCTTTAAAACTGGTTTGATAAAGTTAATAAAACTTGAAGTTTTGTTTTCCTCAGAATTTAAAGTGGTCAATCAATTCCAGATTAGCAATCAATTAATCTCAACATCTTAGAAATCTTAATTTCATGATCCTTCTTAAAGAAAAATACAAAGGGTTAATTCAAAACTCTTTTCGAAAACATTAATAAGATTCAGATATAAAGTTATTTACCTTTTTAAGTTATTTAGAATTGGGATCTGAAATACAGCGATACGCCATCTGATGTCAGAAAACCTTTTTAAAATAACGAGGTCCGATTCTGTAAACAGCATTAAATTTGACTGAATTTAACATTTTAAAATAATTATTTGTATTACATTGCAAGTTATTAGAGTACTTACTTTAAAAAATATGTTCTTTTGAAAGAGTAGACGTGTGTAAAATAAAATACATTTATGTGCCTGTGTATAAAATTTTTCTTTTTATATATGAGATACTACTAATGACGTTTTTAAAATGACTATTTTATATTAGACAATTCCAGTTAAAATGTTACACAAAGTAATTTAAACCGATTAAAGTAATACAAGAAGAAAGTTAACATAAAATATAAATGTTTTAGTTGTTTGTTATGACAGCTACATGATTCTACATAACCTATATCTTTATAGTTAAAGTATTTCTAGAAGACAATGTTGTTTTTTTACGAGAAATATAAATTAAAAAACAAAAGTTTAAGTATTACTTTGTAAATTTCATGTATTTTAAATACTATTATTTGCTTTAATAAAAAGCAATAATTTAAAATGCTTATTTCTGATGCAAGTTTGCAGCTGCTTACAGTAAATCGACCTCGTTGGGTCAGCCATCTTGCTTAATGACGTCACGATTTCAGATCCCAATTCTTCAGCAGACTCAGTAGGTCAAAATTGAGTTCCCATAGATTTCAGGATGATATTGGTTTTAACTTCAAATACTTCCAACCAGTTACAATTTTCCTACCAGTCACTGAATTAGTATTTCGGAACTGATGTTGATTTTTCCAATGGTTGAGATGGAGGTTGGTATCCATTAAAACACTTAGTTTGTTAAAATGAGTTTATAATAATTGAAAGAAAAAGAAAAAAAGAAAATATCGACACCGAAGTTATTGATCAAAATATTTGGTACAATGGAATTCTTTTCTTAGTTACTTTACACTGATTTTCACATGAAGAAATCGAACAATTTGATAGAGAGCTTACGGGATACAATTCCGGATTGCTCTTTCGCGAATATAAAAAGATTGTGAGGTTACGGGTGGTTCCGGATACTCTTAACGAAGACAAAATTTACAAGAGGATTACGGGAGGTTCCGAATTACTCTTTTCATAATCTTTCATTCAATTTAATACTTTCTACAAAATTCGATGGTTATACCATAAAGAGTTAATTTATACTTAATACTTGTCGCGTTACAATCAAAGGATAGGTATAGATTAATATTTCTTCGCGAGCGATGCGTACATTTTAGGGGGCCGGTTTAGACTTAATATAAAAGACAAAAGGACAAATAGGATTCTTCGCTAGGGACGATGCGTACTTTTCAGAGGGCCGGTTTAAACTAAATATAAAAGACAAAGGGACAATCAGACTTCTTCGCGAGGGACGATGGGTACATTTCAGGGGGCCGGTTTAGACTAATTTTCGTACAATGCATTTTTTCTTAAATAGACGAATTCGTGCCCTGAGACGTCTTTCTTCCTTACTCCTTAGGGAAGTGACAAACATTTCAAGGTGCGTCCGCGAAATATCGTTTTAGTGTGCGTAAGTTGGTTTCTTATAAAATTTTTGAAAGTATTGTTAAACGTGGGAGCGATATTAAACCATCTGTCATTATTTTAACCTTTTGGCCACAAAAAGCTATAAAGTCGACACACGCACATTCTTACTTTCATCCAATTACAAACTGCTTAGAAAAGTAATATGTTAATAAAGGAACCTACTCCATCCACCATCGCATCGATGCGTAGTCACATCGCAGGGTCTTAAAAAGTGAAAGGGCCAGCGCGTGTCAATGACCACTCCTATTATCGAGCGATTCTACCTTAAATGTCAAATTTAAATTAGACGAAAGGCAGGTGTTTTATTTATCGAGTTCAGAAGAATTGTGTAAACTCTAATAAGGTTACGGATGTAACACTTTATATAAAGTACTAGCGATGTTAATTCGCTTGCTAACGCTCGCTTAATTACATTTATTGATAAAGAAATTGCTTATCTAAGTTTAAATATTAAAAACTGTTTTGAGCAATACCGGGGAGTGAGGAAAAGGTTTGAGAATTTCACCTTACGGAGAATAGTTTTACATAGAATAAAATAAAATTCAATAAAATGAGAACACCTTTAGTTATGAGAATTACCTTGTTTTATTGAGTAAATCCGTGGTCAAGCAATTAAAAAGCACAAACACACACAGTAAATTATGTCCTTTGTATTTGAGTTCTTCCCTTTTCTCAGAAATAACACCTGTAATTTCTGGTGATATCGCATCACACAACACACACAATACAATTTTCAGTAGTCCTTTTGAGAAAAACAATGAGACGAACCTTAAAAACAAAACCTTGAGAAAACCCGAAAATTACGTGAGACAATAGCCTTACATTAACAGAGGAAACTTTTAACACACAAACACGTCACTTTATTTTTACCAGTAATATTTGAACTGGCAACTGGCCTCAAGTCGTAAATTCGAGCCAACCCCAATTCTGTGATTTCAATACACTAAAGTCTGAACACACTCCCCCCCATCGGCAACAGAGTTGACGATCATGTAGAGGTTGATGCCAATGGTGAGTCGTTCCTGGAGATAGGAAGCACTGCTAGCTTCGTGATTGGCCGCTTGAGAGTAGAGATAGCCGTCCTGATGGTGACCACCCTGGTGAGTCCATCCGCTCCGGGATGCAATTCTATAACCCTAGCCAAGGGCCATTTTGCAGGTGAAAAGCGTTCATCAGTGAGAAGAACCATAGAGCCGACCTTAATTTGATTAGACGGATGATGCCATTTTGAGATAGAGAGTTGTTGCTACAGATAACTGGCCGACCATCTCGACCAGATAGCCTGAACCCTTTGTTGAATAAGTTGCCACCTGGACAACCTTGAGCTTGGCATCTCCATCAGAGAAAGTTCTGGTATCGAAGTGAGTGGTTCCCCGATGAGAAAATGCCCTGGTGTAAGAGCTGACAAGTCGTCAGGGTCTTCCGATTGGGGTTCCAACGGTCGTGAATTGAGGACTGCTTTAACCTGAGCTAGAAGAGTCGTAAATTCTTCGTAGGTCAGCATTGTTTCACCAACCGTCCTTTTGAGATAATACTTGACAGATTTGACGGCGGCCTCCCACTTACCACCCATGTGTGGAGCAGAGGGGGGGGGGGGTTAAAGTTCCATGAGGTGCCGTCGTTACCCAGAAGTTGAGATAAAGTCCTTGATTCGTCAGTTCCGGCCTTGAAAAGTTGCTGGAGAGCCTTGTCTGCTCCGATAAAATTCGTTCCACAGTCACTGTGGAGAGTATGGCAAATGCCTCTCCGTGAGACAAATCGTCGATAGGCTGCGAGGAATCCTTCCGTTGAGTAGTCCGTGACAGCTTCCAGATGAATGGCGGAGGTCGAGAAGCAGACAAAAATACAGAGCCATCCCTTTTTGCTCCGTGCTCCTCGCCCCTTCCAAGTTTTGAGAGAGATAGGTCAGGCATAATCGACTCCGGTGTTGAGAAATGGCCTTGTTGGAGTAACTCTAGAGGTAGGTAGCTGTACCATCAATTGTTGAGCTCGGATTCCACGTTGTCGAGCACAAGGCACACACTTGAGAATATGAGACCTTACGGGTCGTCGACCTCCAATGATCCAGAAGCTCTTTTTTACATGGGAGAGTGTGAGCTGAGTTCTAGTGTGGAGAATCTTTAGACGCGCGTCTCTAATGATGAGACGAGTGAGAGCTGAATCCTTAGGTAGGATAGCAGGATGCTTACTCTCATGGTCCAGATCAGAAAATTTGAGTCGGCCCCCGACTCTGAAAATTCCTTGGTGATCAATGAATGCCGTGAGTCTGGAAAATGGGTGAGAGCTAGGAAATAGTGTACCTCTCTTGAGGTCCTTGAGTTCACTTGAGAAGTATACACCTTGAGTCACTTGAGTCCAAAAATTCTTTGATTGCTCTAAATCCTTAGGATTGAGAGGATTGGTGAGAGGAGCCTGAGAGTCTCCTTTGAGTAATTTCAAAAATCTAAAACAAATTGAGGTGATCCTCAATAATTTAGTGAAAGAGGAATACCTTTCAACGAGATCCCAGGGTTGAGGAGACGTTGAGACAGAGAAAACACATCCGGGTCTTTCTTCCACTTGGGCTGAAGCATCAGTCAATGAGTTTGAGGTTGGTTACTTTTCCGTTGATTCCTTCAACCAACATGGCCTCTGCGACCATAGTTGATGCTGAGAGAGTTGGTGAGTAGTCAGGCCCCTTGATGCGCAGTCAGCAGGGTTGTCCTTTTCCTTGATGAATTTCCAATGACCTTGAGGGACTAGATCTTGGATTGAGGAAACCCTGTTCTGCACAAAGTCTTTCCATCGCGAAGGGTGACTGTTGATCCACGTGAGCGCTACTGAAGAGTTCGTCCATAGAGTAATAGAAACGTGTGACAGTTCCAAAGTTCTTTGAACATAATCCATGAGTTTGGCTAATAGATGATCAGCCGAGAGTTCTAACCTTGGGATAGTTAGTCGTTTAAGAGGTGCTACATTAGTCTTAGCACAGATGAGCGTAACCTTAGAGTCTTGTCCTTCTGCCGAGGTCTTGAGGTAGATCACAGCCGCCATTGCTAATTGAGAGGCGTCAGAAAATCCGTGTAATTCCGCCTTAGTTGACGCGGTGATATTGAGCCATCGTGAGATTGAGAGTTGAGAGATTTGAGCTAGCTCTTCCATGAGTTTGATCCAACGTGAGGAGATTTTCTCTGATAAGGTGTCGTCCCATCCCACCTTCTGAAGCCAGAGTTCCTGCAGTAACATCTTGGCTCGTATGATGACTGGAGAAAGAAATCCCAGAGGATCAAAGAGTTGAGATACTTCGGATAACATGAGTCGTTTGGTGATACCTTTATCCGGATGATGCGATGGTTCAAAGGTAAACTTAAACTCGTCTGAGTCTGGTACCCATATAAGCCCTAGAACCTTTGTTTAAGAACTTTTAATTAGATGAGTAGAGTTTAAGTTACCTGACCTTGATAATGAGTCGAGAAATTCTGGATGATTGCTGTGCCATTTGGCAAAAGTAAATCCGCCTGAGTTGAGGAGACCGATGAGATGTTTTGCCATGGCCTTGAGTTCGGAGAGCTCTTCTGCTCCTCCGTAAATGTCATCCATATACCTTCCCTTGATAAAGGGAAGGCCAAAGGATTCGCCAGCCAAAGGATTCGCTGTAAATCCCAATCCTTGGGATGTACCTTTATTTGTCAGAACATCTTTGTAATGTCCGTTGAAAAAATAAACCGATGACGTCTAACCCAGAGTGATACATCTGCGATGTCCTTTTGAAGCTTGGCTCCGGTGTGGAGCAAATCGTTAAGAGATGTCCCTGATGATGTTGAGCTGGGATCGTTGAAAACGACTCGGAGGTTGGTGGTGGTACTCTGCTCCTTGAGTACTCCGTGGTGGGGAAGATATTAGGTCGTAAATCTATTATCCTTAGACGGAGCTGGGACCATGTGTCCCATGGCCTCATACTCCGTGAGAAAAGCAGAGTACAATTCCTTATAAGAGTCGTGAGTAGAAATCCTTCTGATTAGCCCCTGAAGGCACCCATGAGCCGTGATATACGAGTCGCCAAGTTGACTCCTTAGTTGGTTCCAAGATTATCCATCCAAAAATGGTGAGTTAAGCGATTGGTGAGAAGATAGGTCCCTTGATTAATTCTGGCAAAATAATCTGCTCATAGTGATCCGCTCCAATGATGAGATCGACCTTATTAGGGATAAAGTAGTCAGGATCAGCTAGTTGAAGACGTTGGAGGTAGGGCCAATGGTGAGGCGAGGTGGGGGTAGTAGGAAGTGTAAAAGTCAATTTAGTGAGAATATAGGCGTTGATAAATATGGAGTGTGAGGAGTGGATAGATTTAATAGTGAGGAAAACTACCCCTCGTGTGATACCTAAGTGAGTAGCCCCAATCCCAGTGATTGCGATGATCGAGCGTTGCCTTTGGAGATTGAGATGATGTACCATGCTCTCAGAGATAAAGGAGAGCTCAGATCCTGGATCAATGAGCATGCGTACTGGGTGAGAAGTTCCTTGAGGTGAGATGAGTAGAGCCCGAGAAGTTGCCAAGAGAACCGTCTGCCTTGAGAAAGTTGGGCTCTTGTGGTGAGAAATTCCTGATGGTCAATCCGCATTGGAGGAATGAGCACTGGATTGAAAGGCTCCTTGCATTCCTGATGATCCTTGCTGGTGAAAGGGTCCTTCATTGGGAGCAGCTCCTTGATCCCTTGATGAGCTTATCCCGTCCGTCTGATTGATCATAGTGTGATGTTTTCCGTCACACTTGTTGCACCTTTTTTTAGACTGGCACGCCTTAGCGCTGTGCCGACCAAGACAATTAAAGCAGAGACGCTTCTGAATAACAAGTTCCCTGCAAGCCCTAGAAGACAAGTTCTTGAATTTGTCGCAAACGACAATATAATGATTGTCTCTACAGGATGAACAGTTTTGCCCCGAGTCTGTTGATTTAGTGGCACCTGAGTAAGCCTTAGAGGAGGAGAGCCTTGATGGTACCTTGGGTTGAGCCTTTGTCGGAGCGGGTTGGGATCGTGTCGACTGAGAATATGAGGAGATGTTTTCCATCGCCCTAGCCCGCCCAGTGAGAAAATCCTTTAGTTGCTTGAAGGCGGGGGGGGGGGGGGTCCGTCCTGGATCTCAATTTATTCTCTTATCCTTCTCTTGTGTAAGAATCCAGCCTTCGAGTAACATGATGCACCAGCACCATGTCCCATTCCTCGATTGGGGCTCCAAGAACCTTAAGGGCGTTGAGTGCCTCCGTGGTCTCACTGAGGAGAGAGTTCAGCCCGTCTGAGTTCCTGGATGAGATCACCGTAGTTGAGAAGAGTTGGTCCAACTGCAAGGAGATCAGGAGCCTTTTGTTGTCGTACCGACTCACAATTGTTTCCTACGCCGCAGCGAATGCATCCCGGAAAAGGGAGATGTTAGAGACGAGCCTTGCTGCCTCTCCCTTGAGACTGGTCCTTAAATAGTGCATTCGCTCGACATTAGAGATGTCCATGTTGTCGATGACCATCGACGTAAACAAATCCTTAAAAGAGAGCCACCCTTGATAGTCCCCAGAAAATGTGGGGAGAGAAATTTCCGGTAGGGTCCGTCTTGTCTAACCCTGAGCAGTGGGAGCAGGTGGGCGCGCGCTTCCTTGGCCTTGTGTTGCAATTGCAGCACTAGAGATTTTGCATCAATATATGCATTGAACCCCCTGTCATGAACTTCCCCTAGCACGTAGGGGTGGTTGAGGAACTTAGCTGAGCAACCGTCTGTCAGCTGGTCGTGAGCGCGAGAGAACTGGGCCCAGTGTTCTTGAAGAGCGTCGGCCGTGATTTCCAGAAACACTGGATCCTTGGGCATGTCCCCCCCTTTTGCCTCATTGAGTGTGTCCGTAAAAAACTGTAAACGAGTTAATTGAGCTGCGACCTTGAGTTCTACCTTAGCCGAAGAGCTAGCATACCCGCCTCGTTTTGAACCACCCTCCTTCACTGAGGGCTGGTCTGATTTGTCCGACTTTGTCGAATTTGCCCGAGAGGGGAATTTTAGGCTCGGTCCTGCCTTGCCCTCCTTGTCATCCGCCCAATTAAAAGGGTTCTCCTTATCCGGGTTATCCGAAGCCGGTTTGTCCTTTGACTCGGTTTTTTCTGGTTCCGGAACCTCTTTGAGTTTTTCGTCATCGCTTCCCGAGTGATTGCCCGTGGTCGACATCTCTCAGCTGTCAGTTTACACGTGGAGAAAGAAATGAGAACGAAGCGACAAGCGAAGGAGAGAGAACTATAGACCGCTTAGAGAGTCGAGTCGAAGGAGAGAGGTGGCTCGGATAGAGAAAGAGACCGAGAGAGAAGTGTCTGTGTGGTGAGAACCGCGCACTACTACTTGCACGCCGAGTCTGGCTGGCAGCGAGAGAGAGAATCCGAGAGAGAAAAGTCCACGAGCACTGCAGTATAACACCGCGTCTCTCTGGCAGCGCGAGAGTGAGAGATCGCGAACATTAATAATTATTATAATTATTTTTATAATATTATAATAAATTGTTTTATAATTTTGTTTAAAACAAATGATATACTAAAATTGTTTTTAATAAAGGGTGTTATAATATTACGATGATTTATACAAAATTTTAAATAAATTAGTTTTATATTAATATCTATATTAAATCAGTGTCAAATTTATCCTTCCAAGGTATAATTTTATAAATTCCGAAAACATATATTTATCATTTAAAGATATGGATAAATCTTTTGGTGTTGCAATTGAGAAACAATGTGCTTCGTAAAATCATGCTTCAAATATTAAAAGCACGGTTATAAATTAAAAAAATATTTGTAAAAATTAACAAAACGTGCAGGTTACGTTCTACGTAATAGAACTTATCCGTACCTTTGACGAATTTGTCAGTTTTGACTTCGATATTTTAATTATAATTTTTTTAATGTTTTCATTAATAAATACTTTTAATAATGAATCCATTTAATTTTCAAAGGTTGATTATTTACTGTGATATGGTTAGTACATTTAAAAACTATCAATACATTATATTTTTTTACTCTAAAAAAATTATATATTTTGTATTATTAAAGAAAATGAAACCAATCTTTTTTTTAATTAAGGCATAATTTTTTGTTTTGAAACATTGAATATTAAATATTATTTATATTAAAAAATCTATTATATTGAATAGTAATAATAGTGTATTCTTCAATTCATCCAAGAAGTAAAAAAATTCTATTATACTTTAAAGTGTCTTTACAAATAATATAATTATAACGAAGTATTAGAGGATTTTTTAAGAATTAAAAGATTTTCTATATAACCTATTTGTAAAGAATTCCAACTGCGTAAATGGCACAGTGGATACAGAGGGCGGCTTTAGAGAGAGGGGTCGCAAGTTCAAGTCTTTTAGCGTAGGATTTTTCTGTTTCATATTTTAAAATAATTCATTTAAATCACCAATCTACAGGTAAATAAATGACATGTTTAGTAGTTTCTGTAAGCTTTACAGATGCGCAATAGGATTCAAAATAATTTACACATGCGCAGTTATTAAAATCTCAAAACAGAATGGATTTCTAACAATTTAAACGTGAACGAAAACCAAAAAACATGTAAACAAAAAAGTCATATACTTTTCGTAGAACATATAATTTTGAAAAGTAAAATATACATAAGACATTTTGCACATGTAAATAAAAAAAATTTTAATTTTCGTTGGACTTAAAAAAAAAAAAGTACCAACTACTAAGCTTAGTTAGATCCCACACTGCATTACTGCGCATGTGTTATTGTCATGGAGCATTACTGCGCATGTGTAATTGCCATAAACATCTAGTGGGCATGCGTAATAAACATAATGATCAAGTGCGCATAAGAATTAATTATATTGTTTTACTGCGCATGCAAATGGATTTGTTTGATCAACTGCGCATGCGTCACTATCATGACACACTACTTCACTTAATTGTATAAGTGCTTAAGTTATATTAATGTTAATAGTTCAAAAAGATTATAAGTGAATTGATTTTAAAAGTTGCTTACAAAGAAAAGTAGTGAACCAAGTGGAAGGGGAGGAACGGCTGAACGACGAATTTCTGTTGACGACAAACGTTTCGTTTTAATATAATAAGAGATTCTTTGTAGTTTGATATTACTTTAAGTGTTAATTTACCATCCGTGCAAAACCAAACAAAACTACACTTTTCATTTGCTGCGCACAATTGTAAAAATGTGGGGATATGAATTAGACAAGAATTAGAGACAGAAAAAAAATGTTTAATAAACTCACTTAAACACAAAAGTTTAAATCAAATCAGATATAACTCAACTTTTTGATAAAATAATATCATTGCCATAAACTGCGATTGCAATTATATTTTTGTTTCCAAAAAATCGATAAACACTCATAATCACAGGAAACGACGCGCACATGTTCTACCGGAAAAGAAAACTAACGTGAAAACAGTGACGCCATATTAAATGCGCAGAGGCCTTTGCGCATTCAATGTTTAACTTTATTGTTTAAGTTAAACATAAAATATATTTCTTTTAAATATAAAGACTTTAAACACAATTTTGGTTTAATTTTAACATAGATTAGTCTTTAATCAAAGGAACAGAATACCACCTTTAAACTTAAAATATATTACAATCAAAACTTTAGATATCTCTGATACATTAAAATTAAGCTTAAAAATATTATTTTTCAATCAAACTCATTTAAATAAATACTTATATTTAAATCAAGAAAATATTTTTCTCAGTATAGGTAAAGTTTCCTTTTGGACAGACTAGCAGATGGAAATTACTTAAAGAGTAACCTAACAACGATATTGTCTGATAACCAAACATCACCAACTCCTAAAAACCACCCCACATCGATGTTTTCATTGCTCATCATTTTTATTTACTCTAATCGAACTAAAGGTAGGGGAAAAGGTTCGGTTGTGGGCATTGTTCGGCTGTGGGCACCCCTGCGAAACTTTGGAAAGAAAAGATATTTGTCAAATTTGACAAATGTCAAATGTGTGGTATAACCGCACGTAGTTTTTTGCGAGAATACAAAATTAAACGGACACCTGTACTTTTTGCTGCAAAGAAATTAATTTTTTTCAAGTTGAAATTAAAATAAAAGTTTTTTTTAATATTTTTAAAAGTGGCACAAATCAAAGCGAATCAATTAAAAATTTATGTCTAATGCATATTTACACAGTAAATATAATATATTTTTTATTCCAATACCGAGTATCACAACAATGTTTACAACCAAAATTTTTTTCATGACGTTTTAACATGATTGCAAAGTTCGGTTGTGGGCACTCAAATTGGTTCGGTTGTGGGCACCAATATTTTTTAGGTAAATCGTGAAATATCGTGTTGGATGAAATCATAAGTAATTTCTTACAACTATTAATAGTGTTTCACAAATTTAAAGGGTTTCCAGTGGTTTCTCGGAGTGATCTAGGGACAAATTCTTATAACGAGAATTAAGCGTCCGTCGTGTAATGACAATAGTTGTGCATTATAGGTTCGATGCGTGAAAGAGAGAGACAAAGAGAGACAAAGATAGTCGGTATATCAATGTGAAGTAGAAGTAAAATGGATGTGAAGTGAAAGTGAAATGAAAGTAAAATTGAAATGAAGTGTAATTGAAGTGGATGTGAAGTGTAATTAAAGTGAACTTGAAAAGGAAGTAGAAGTAAAGTGGATATACAGCGGAATTGAAGTGGATGTGAAGTGGAAGTGAAGTGGAAGTGAAATGAAAGTGAAGTGGAAGTAAAGTGGAAGTCAATTACATTAAAGGGGGACTGAAGTGGATGTAAAAAGTTTTATCTTACGCGGTAATTTTTCCGCTGAAATCCTTTGAAATAAATAAGTTTTAGTTTTTAAATTAAACTTAAAATAATTTAAATAATTTAAATAATTTCATGTTTAGGGGAAGGTGGTCCCAAACCGACCCCCTAAAAGGCAAAAGCCAATAAGGTGCCAAAAACTAGTTTGATTGCTGAGGTCAAATTTTTTTTCAGTAAAAGAATTATTTTTCTATGTTTCCACTCGTTGCCGAGGCACTGGATCTCATTAAATGCAAGATACAGAGAGAAAATCGAAAACTGACGTTTTCGACAATCTTAAAAAGGGTGGTATGAAACCGACCCCCTATTTTTATTGCAGGAAATAGCGAAAACAAACAAAAGTTTGAACTTGTATTGTAATTTGAATTAAAAAACAACAAAATAGAATAAACTTAAATTACTTTTACTTTATTTAAATACATTATTTAAGGCCTTTTTCAGAATAAGAGTAAAATAATTATCATTACAATTAAAAATGAGTTTTTTTTAGTTTGATTTTAATTACAAGCTACATTATCTTAGCTTGATTATTGTTATTTTATTAAAATATATTTGTAGGTATTATTTGATAATTACAAATAATTTAGTTACTATTACAATGCAAGAAAAGGGGGGAGGTCGGTTTCGGACCACCTTCACTATTTTCACATAATGTCTTGCCGATCATTCATGTCAATGAAATCGTTTGAATTTGAATATAGTGTATTAAAGTTAAGGCCATAAACAACCAAAAAAACTTATACTTTAATTTTTCTGAACTCAACTCAACACTTTTAACTTAAATTCAAGATACGTAAAAAACAAAAAATTTTATTGCAAAAAAATAATTTTACGTAAAATTCTGAGATACAATATTACTAAGAGATTATTACCTATGGTTAAAACGTCAGAGTTATGAAAGTGTTTTTTTGATGGTATTCACGATTTGTCCAGTAACACGATCTCTGAGAAACAGAGGGGGGTCGGTATGGTACGAGGGGTCGGTATGGTACCACCCTCCCCTACTCATTTAATTAATAATTAAATTGATATTTTTTCATATTTGATGTAATTTAAGTTCATTTTTCCTCATTTTTAGCCAATTTTTTAAGGGTGCCCACAACCGAACCAAAATTTCATTTTTGCAAAAAATGACCACTTTATTAAATTTATAAAAATAATTTTTCTATTTGACGGAATCAATTTAGTTTTTTTGACAGAAGTTAGCTAAGGTCTCTAGCTTTCCATACATACGTTAATGACCGTGTCATATTTATTAGGCACAAGTTATGGGTCAAAAACAAAAAGGGTGCCCACAACCGAACCTAATCCCTTATAATTTATAGACTGGCAAATTTAAAAATAACTTCATGCATTAAAAATCCGCAAAAGACCAACTTGCCCTCAAACTCCTAATAAACAGTTTTTGCGGTCGCTGAATGCAAATCTAATGTTGGTTTTTGAAAAATTCAAAATGGCCGATCCAAAATGTCTGACAAACATCTAAAAAGCTATCGAATTTCTTAAAATTAATTACTTGGAGGCTTTGGGGTCGCTGATTGCGATTTTGATCTTTCTTTTTGGAAATTAAAAATGGCAGATCCAAAATGACGGACACAAAATTTAGTTTTAACTTGATTTTGTACAATGCATCGTAAAAAGCTCTGGGTGAAATTTATTTATACTTTGCAGTTTTGTACTTTGTTATCACCGAAATAAAAAATGTTAATGAATAAACTCAAAAAAATTAACAGTTTTATTTTATTTAAAGTTACAGTGTACACATATAGTACAACGTACCTATATGGTTCCAGATTACAAAGACCTTTCAGTCAGCACATTTGCTACAAATTATTGAAGAAATTGAAAAAAGTAAAACAAAAGAATGCTACCGAACACTCACAATACCGTATTAAAAATTTTTAAAATTCATCCCCAAACCACCCCACATCGACATTTTTATGCCTTACCGCTACATATTATATATTTTCGGAAATTTTTCGCAGATGGAAATTATTTAAGAGTCACCTGGAAACAATATCATGTCATGACCTAAAATCACCAACCCTCAAAGACCACCCTGCACAGATGTATCCATCCCTGTTCACTTTAAGTCTTTTCGATTAGGTATGATTTTTTTTCGGACAGATTGACAAATGGAAATTATTTAACATTCATCTAGAAACGATATCATTTAATAACCTAAAATCTCCAACCTTTGAAAACCACACTGTCCCGCTTTTTCCATTCCCCCTTGAAATCTTACTAAGATCTATTTTTGTCTTAATTTTTATCAAAGAATGTTTTAAAAGCATTTTTTTAATCTAATTAAAGTACAATTTCTATCAGATAAAATATTTGCAGTATCTTTAAAAGTAACCCACACAGCAACAGAAATTCCCTGAATTTCCCCTGAATATTGGTCCACATTTCCCGAATATTCGAACCTAATATTCAGGGAAGTTTCGTGGAAGCATCAAAATGTCCGCCATGTGGAATATTGGTGGCGAAATTTCCCTGAAAATGTATTTCTAATTTTCAGGGAATTTCCACATCTTATATTCCTAGAATATTCATAGTATTCATAAATTAACTGTACATGATGCGCACTGGTCAAACTTGGTTTCTGTGACACTTACGGCTGCGCAGTAGTTTCTAATGTTCTAGAATCCTACGGGTGTCAAATATAACATATAATTTTCATCAATTACCAGATCAAAAAATAATTAGGAAATTTTTTTCAACTTTCCCTGAATATTCTAGGAATATTAGATGAGGAAATTCCCTGAAAATTAAAAATACTTTTTTAGGGAAATTTTGCAGCTAATATTCCCGATGGCGGACATTTTGATGCTTCCACGAAACTTCCCTGAATATTAAGTTCGAATATTCGGGAAATGTGGACCAATATTCAGGGGAAGTTCAGGGAATTTCTGGTGCTGTGTGGGAAATAATATGGATTATTTATTTATAGTAACTTTCATTACAGTCTTAAAGGCATGCACTGAAAGAGTGGTTTTCGGTTTGTAATCTAGGATAATCGTGTAAAACAAAGATTTTTCCCAGCAAAGATAGTACATTTTAAATGCATGTAAGGTTATTTTATAAAAAAAACGTAAATACTACTATCCTAGATTGAAACTTTTCTATCTTCACTGGGAAAATTTTTATTTTTGCATGATTTTTCGAAATTAATTGTTTTTAAAATCAAAATTAATGAATAAATTATAATACTTAACGTTTAATGTCTTAAAGCGAATCAATTAAATCCCTTTTGAAATTAAAAAAAAAATTTGTTAATTAAAAAAATATTACGTAAGATTTTACAGGAACCCCCCTCTTCCCTATGTAAGATACCGTAAAGTTTCATCAAACCCTCCCTCACACCCTAATGGCTTACGTAATTTGTGTACCTAACCTAAAATCACCAACCCTTAAAAATCACACTGCCCCGATATTTCCATCCCTTTTCACTTTAACCTTTTTTCGCTTAGATAAAGTTTTTTCCGGACAGACTAGCAGATGAAATTATTTAAGAGGCACCTAGAAACGATATAAATTGGTTACTTAAAATCTCCAACCCTCAAAAACCACCCCACCCCGCTTCTTCCATCCCTCCTCACTTTACCTTTTTTTTATTTATGTAAAATTATTTCTAACAAACTAGTGGATAAAAATTATTTACTAGTCATCTAGAAACGATATCATTTGATAAATTAAAATCTCCAACCCTCAAAATCTACACTGTCCCACTTTTACCATCCTTCCTTACTTTACCTTTTTTTGCTTACACTGAGAAAAAATTTTGTTTGAATCAAACATAATATGTTTGACTTAAACTTAATTTCACTTTGTTATACAGTAAATATAATTAGGTTTGATGAAAACAAAGTTTTTGGTTGATTTAATATATTTGATTTAAACTTATTTATTGTTTGATTAAAACAAATATTTAATTTAATTTAAATAAAATAGTTTTTCTGTTGTAAGCGAAGTAAATATTATTTTAAATAAAAGAAATTTTTACCTTTAACATATTATTTTTTTGTTTTAAACACAACATTTTTTTATTCTCATCACAAAATATGTTTAGCCATAGTTTAATTGTTTGTTTTTTGCTCTATATAAATTATTCTTTGTAGCTTGATATTACTTTAAGTGTTAATTTACCATCTGTGCAAAACCAAACAAAACTATACTTCTCATTAGCTGCGAACAATTGTGAAAATGTGGGGATATGAATTAGACAAGAAAAAGAGACAAATAAATTAGTGAACTCACTTGAGCACAAAAGTTTCAATCACTTCAGATATAACTCAACTTTATGATAAAATAATATGATTCCTACACTCAAGTAATTATTTTAATAAAACCAAAACTACGGTTGGAAATATATTTGTTTCCAAAAAATCGATAAACACGTATAATCACTGGAAACGACGCGCACATGTTCTACCGGAAAAGTAAACTAACGTGAAAACAGTGGCGCCATATTGAATGCGCAAAGGCCTCTGGGCATTCAATATGTTTAAATTAAACATAAATATATTTCTTTAAATATAAAGACTTCCAACACAAATTTGGTTTAATTTCAACAAAATTTAGTTTTTATTCAAAGAAACAGAATATGACCTTTAAACATAAAATTTATTGCAATCAGAACTTCAGATCACTCTGATACATTAAAATTAAACTTAAAAATATTATTTTTTCAATCAAAATCATTTAAATAAATACTTATATTCAAATCACGAAAATATTTTTCTCAGAGTAGGTAAAGTTTTTTTTCGGACAGACTAGCAGATAGAAATTACTTAAGAGTCACCTAGAAACGATATCATCAGATAACATAACATCATCAACTCCTAAAAACGGCTCCACATTGATATGTTCATTGCTCATCATTTTAATTTACTCTAATGGAATTAAAGGTATAATTTGCAGACTGACTGTCAAACTGACTGGCGTCTGCGATTTTGGATCCGCTATTTTAAATTTACAGAAAAAAGCTCAGAATCATAATCAGCTACCCTAAAAACCCGCGAGGAATGTCTTTTAACCCGTTGTGGTCACCCGGGGTGTAGGACACCCCAGGACTACTTTGAGTTCAATGTCTTTGAAACCACGCATAAAAACCTTTAATCTTCAAAATAAATATACTTTTTGCATAATACATGGCATATGTGGATATATCATAAAGAAGTAGAATGACAGCGTTTTTGCGGCCTGGGGTGCGGAAAACCCAATGTGACCATTTATAGGTGTGACCACAAAGGGTTAAGCAAATTTAATCGAGTTTTAATTTTTTTGTCCACCATTTGGATCGGTCATTTTTAGTTTTCAAAAAGGAAGCTCAAATTCATACTCACCGACCACAAAAACCCCCAAGTAATTAATTTCAAGCAAATTTGATAGGATTTTTACATTTTTGTCAGTTATTTTGTATCCGGCATTTTGATTTTTGAAAAACCAACATTAAATTTGCATTTAGCGACCGCATAAACTGTTAATTAAAGAGTTAAAGGGCATGTTGGTCTTTTTTAGACTTTTAATACATGAAGTTATCTTTAAATTTTTGAATTAAACGCCTTTTTTTGGACATATTGGCATCGCAATCTTGAATTTTTTTAAAAACGCCATACGGCATTCAAAAGTAGACATTCTTACAAATTTTTTGAGCTATATAACTTTAAAATTGGTCAAGACCATTTTTGGACTCAGACTTGACTGGGAACGTCCCCGATAGATAGTAATATGAACAATAAATAATATAGACGCAAAAAAATCGAGTTTAAGAAAACGTACTGAGTCCTATTAGTGTGGCAATTCATTTCCATCACGAATTATAGAAAAACAGTGATGTATAATTGGAACTCATTACAGTTAAAAATCACTGAATTATATACCACTTGCGCTCAAAGTTGAAAAGTTTGGGACTTACTCCTAATCCGCACATGTATGATTTCGGGAACGTTGTGATGATAATGAATTGCTTCATTACTAGGACTCAGTCCAGTATAACAGGAATCATTCGAGTATGACAGTATTGAGTATAATTAACCAACTATTTACTGCAATTAATTTAGGCTTCAATATAATTCTTGAATTTTCGATTTTTCTGCGTGTATTGTGAAGTTAAAGTGAAGTGATGTCAAGTGAAGTTACAGAACAGCACCCCTGTTTCAGGAGAGTCCCACAACAGGCAAAAAGAGAAGAGGCTTTGAAGCGTAGCCTCTTCAGGGCCGCCTAAGTCGCAGGAAAACGCAGATAGAGGACATTCTCTTCCTCTTGAAGCGTTTTAGAGCAAATTGACGGTTCATCGAGTCCCTGGACTCAACTTGTGTGTGTTAAGGGCCTCCATGACCGTCAATGATAGTAGATCCCGTGGATCGGAGAAAGTCGCCTTAGCGGCAGCGATAGGGTATAAGGCCACTTTACGAAGGCGATAATCGAACACACGGACTAGCCGGGAGTGGTCTTAAAGCCCCAAATAAGGGTGTTTTTTTAGCGGGTCGGCAGAACATCGCCACCCTCGCATAACCCTGTAGTACAGGCTACAGCGTACCTGTTCGTACTAGCAAGACCTAAGTACACTAAGTTTATTTTAAAACTTTTCACAAAAACTGGGAATTCTTTACAGAAAAATATTTTATTACCAAAATCTATGCTCGTGAAAAGAACATTTTATCCAGACTATGTCTATTGGGATGATCCAAATGAACTTTTAGACCGTTTACGGTTGCTCATGGCATCACAACAAGCTGGTAATTGAAGTCATAACAATGGAATTTTTTCCATAATTGAAGAATTACTTTAAGCTCAAATCATATATAAACAAAGAGCAATATAATCAAGATCAGTATCACGAAGAACATCGATGAATTCAGATGTTTTAGAAATCATTCAAAATGGATGATAAAAAGTTAGTAGTAGTCACTGAATTACATAGACAAACTGGAAGAAATTACCCACGTCGTATAAAGTGCAAATGCGTGGTGTTGATGTAACCTGGCAAGCAGATTTAGTTGAAATGATACTTTATTGTAAAGTTAATTGAGGCTTTAAATATATACTTACGCTCATAAACGAATTCTATGCTGCGTTGTAGAAGCAAAACCCCAAGAAGAAGAAACGTATACTGGTGATCAGAGGAATTGGCCTCCTTGCGAAAAGCATGCCTCAAAGCAAGAAGGAGATTTGACCGTTCTAACGGAGATCCTCTGCTGAAGAAAGCATATACAAGAGAATCCTTGAAAAGGAGATACGCGCAGCGAAAAGAAATAGCTGGAAAGACCTAGTCTGGAAAGTCGAAAACGATCCATGGGGTCTGGCTTATAAAATCGTTGCAAGAAATTGTTAACGAGGCAAAAGACCCCCGGTCTAGACAATCCAGATTGGGTACGGCAAATTATAAGGACTTTGTTTCCTCTAGCAGAACCATGGCCTAGGATGAACTAAAGTAACTGTCATATCGGGGAGGATAAACTCTTCACTCTTATAGAATTACAAAATGCAGGCAGTAGGTTAAAGCCAGGCAAACCGCCGGGATTCGATGGGATAAGCAACGAGATCCTCAAAGAAGTGATCGTTGATTCACCCCAGATTCTCCTAGACTGCTATAACCACTGCTTGAAAAAAGAAGAGTTCTTCCGCGACTGAAAAAGACAAAACCTAGTCTTCCTGAGGAAAGGAGACAAACCTCTAGATAAAGTCTCATTCTACAGATCTATTTGCCTGCTTGATACGATGGGCAAATTTTAAGAGGACATGGTTCTGCAGAGAATTCAGTCTCACTTTACCAAAGAGAACTGTTGATGCCATTCAGAAAGCAATCAACCTAGCCAGAAAAGGAAAATACAAATTGGGACCAGGGAAGAAAAAGGCTTTCTGCGCGTTGGTAGCTATTGTCATACGCAACGCGTTTAATACCGTGCAATGGAAAGATCTCATCGAGTCGATGAAAAATAAAGGAATTCTGCCCTACCTGTTGCGGATAATGAATAATTATCTTAGCGACAGGTGAGTAATATACGAGGAAGACACCTGCACTCTGAAGGAAGAGATGCAACCAGGTGTCCCTCAAGGCTAGAGGATAGGACCATTTGTATGGAAAGTCTCTTATAATGACTTTCTGCGAATGGGTCTCCCTGAAGGTGCGGTGATCATCGGATTCGCGGACGACGCGTTGACCGTGTGCACTGCCGAATCAGTAGAAGCCCTGGGCATATTGGTGAATGAATGTCTAAGACGGGCGAAGCGCTGGCTGGAAGACAGAGGCCTTCAAATGGCCTTGGAAAAGACCGAAGCGCTACTAGTTACAGACAGACGTGCTTATATAGACCCTAGTTTTATTAAGTACCTTGGTGTGAAGCTGGATAAGTTCCTTAATTTTAATCACCAAATAGCCGTAGCATGTAAGAAGGCCGAACAATGCCCGGCAAAATTAGCTTGTCTAATGCCAAACATTGGGGGACCTTCTGAACCAAAGAGAAGAAAAGTGGCGAGTGTTGCCTTTTTAAAGCTGCTTTACGCAGCACCAGTGTGGGCTCCTACCCTGCGAAATGATAGAACTAAAACTATCAGCAGAAGGATACTGTCCGCGCAAAGAAATGTTACAAAACGTATCATTTTGGCCCATTAAACAGTACGGACGTGTTCTGCTCAGGTCCTTGCCAGCGTCACGACGGCAGATCTCTTGGCGCAAGAAAGGGAAGAAGTTTTCTTTCGTTTTCAAGATAGAAGGTCCACCCTTTATGCGGATGACAATAGAACCGGCAAGGACAAAATTGGCAGAGATGCGAGAAGCAGACTCGTCGGCAGATGGCAGGATAGATGAAGCGGGGAGGAGACAGGCCGATGGACGTATCAGCTGGTACCTACACTCGCCACATGGTTAAATAGGAAGCACGGAGTAGGTTCTTACTATTTGACCCAAGCTCTCACAGGGCATGGGTGCTTTGGCTCTCATATGGAGCGTTTTAAAAAGAAACACAGCTCAGAGTGTGTGCACTGTAAATTCCCTGTGGACGACCCAGAACACACGCTCTTCAGTTGTAAGCGTTGGGACGCGGAGAGGCAAGTAATGTTCGCCGGCGTAAACTGCAAAGTTACATTGGAGAACGTGACCTGCTTATGACTCGTTTAGTTGAGGATTAGCGGACCATCGAGGCCTTCATACATTAGGGTGGACCAAAAATGCATTGTAAAAAGTTTTTTCGTTGAAAAGAACATGACACCCTCGGAATTTGTGCCAATGCAAAAAAAAAAGTGAATACGTATTTTTAGATATTTCAAAATTTTAATATTAACTGGTGCCGCCGGGCACCTCGATTTTCCCATGTAAAATACATGGAAAAATTTTCAATTTTCAAAAAATCATTCGCAAGCATTTGACAAAAATTAATATTAAGTTACTGGATCTTATATTAGAGTCTCTGACGATTAATTTGATCTATATAACTTTTAATTTTAATAACCCTAACCCAGTATAAAAGTACCCCAACGTTAACCCCTTTTTAAATTTTTGCACCTACACGCACTTTGCCCAATTAAAATCCATGTCTGATATCTTTATCAATAAAAATAGTTACTATTATTCATCTTAAGTATTAAATAATGTTTAATTAATTATTTTACGAATATTTTTAACTATTTGACAATTTTTTAACAATTAATTTTTTCTAAAAAAACCATACAAATGACTTTTTTATGTGTAGGGGAGGGTGGTACCATATTGACCCCTCGTACCATACCGACCCCCCTCTGTTTCTCAGAGATCGTGTTACTAGCCAAATCGTGAATATCATCAAAAGAACAGTTTCGTAACTCTGACATTTTGACCATAGGTAATAATCTCTTGGTAATATTGTATCTCTGAATTTTATGTAAAATTAGTTTTTTGCAATAATATTTTTTGTTTTCGACCTACCTTGAATTTAAGTTAAAAGTGTTGAATTGAGTTCAGAAAAATTAAGGTACACTAGAACCTCCGAAGAGCGGACGGCTAGAGTCTTCGTCCGCTCTACGGAAATTTGCCCTTGAAGCCAAATTGACGTCGAGAACTATAAACACTTATGGCCGTACCATGGATTTCAAACATGTGTTTTTTGGATTAGTACATTCTGTTCAATATAACATAATAATATAATATATTCTATAGGTATCCAAGAAAGTTTCTCATTTTTTTTTCATTCATTTTACGACAGTATTTAGTAACTCAAAAACAAATTTAACGTAAGCAAGGGAGGAACAAATCAACAGATGTATATAGACGCTCCTGAAGCTGCGCTAACTTTCTGTTTCTAGTCCCGCCCATTTTTCACCCCTTACTCCTTAACGCGTCCCGCATATAACTCGTCCGCTCTTTAGAAGTCCGCTCTTGGGAGATTCTAGTGTATAAGTTTTTTTGGTTGCTTGTGGTCTCAACTTTAATACACAATATTCAAATTCAAACGCTTTCATTGTCATGAATGATCGGCAAGATATTATGTGAAAATAGTGGGGGTAGTCCGAAACATACCCCCCCTTTTTCTTGCATTGTAATAGTAACTAAATTATTTTTAATTACCAAATAATACCTACAAATGTATTTTAATAAAATAACAATAATTAAGCTAAGATAATATAGCTTGTAATTAAGATCAGACTAAAAACACTCATTTTTTATTGTAATGATAATTCTTTTACTCTTATTCTGAAAAAGGGCTTAAATAATGTATTTAAATAAAGTAAAAGTAATTTAAGTTTATTCTATTTTGTTGTTTTTTAATTTAAATTACAATACAAGTTCAAAAATTTGTTTGTTTTCGCTATTTCCTGCAATAAAAATAGGGGGTCGGTTTCATACCACTCTTTTTGAGATTGTCGAAAACGTCAATTTATGATTTTCTCTGTGTATCCCCAATTCATGATATCCAGAGCCTCGGGAACCAGTGGAAACATGGAAAAATGATTCCATTACTGAAAAAAAATTTGACCTCAGCAATGAAACAAGTTTTTAGCACCTTTTTGGTTTTTGCCTTTTAGGGGGTCGGTTTGGGACCACCCTCCCCTACATTTTTGTTTTTTATGTTCAAACAAATTAATTAGATCAAACAATTAACTTTTTCTAAAAAAATCATACAAATGACTTTTGTATGTTTTTTGTAATATTTTCGTTAAAATTTTCTATCAAAAATTTTGAAATTTAAATTTACATGAATTTAAAACATTACAAAAAAATAAAAAATAGTCATTTGTATGATTTTCTAGAAGAAATTAATTGTGTAAACTAATTAATTTGTTTAAACATAAATAAAATAAAAATATATACAGGGCAAAATTTCTGAAGTGTACCAATCGAAAAAATGAAAATGGTTAATAAAAGCTTATATTTGCACAAAATGTAGTATTCTATGTAAGTACTCAAACCACCAATTATTATGAAATTCTAATGAAAATTGTAGAAGAGGGAGGGGGCTGAAGATTCTTGTCAAGCGTAAAGAGGGTATTTTTTGAAAAATCATAACTATTATGCAACAGGGTGGACAAAAAATTGACCTATATGTTTTCCAAAGGTTTTTTTCTCCTCTTTTCAATGGTGCACAAAATTTTCAAAATTTAACCAATTTTTTTCAAATTTTTTTTTTTACTTTTTATGAAAAAAGAAATCTTTTTTTTCATTTTTTTTCATTTAAAATAAAGCTTAATTTAGCTTCCTCTAGGAATCTCAAGACCTTGACGTTGGTGAGGAGGCTGAGAGGTCAAAGCCTGCAATGGATTCCTTCAGAAACCAGGTATCTCGAAGGGGACAGAAGAGTCGGTCCCCGAAAAGAGAAGGCTTTTTATGAAACTAGGTTAGAGGTTTTGGTGGAAGTGACACAACCTGTAGGGATTTGACAGCGATGTCTTATAACTACTGGAAGTGGTGAATCTTGAGCTTGAATTTGATCTTGACTAAGAAGGGATTCCTCTGATCTCCCTGTTGCAAGGGGATCAGAGTAAGTGGACGCGAGTTTATCCGCCCCCAATCCAAGATGTTTTTCCACCGTGTCGAGGGATGAATGGCACCACGGTACCAAATCCGCTGTGTCTCCCGGGGGGATCGGGCGGGCGGGGACCGGGCTGCGGCGCTCCACAGGCGGCTTAGACCGCTGGTGGAGAGCGATTCCGATCCTCGGACGCACGGGCCCCTTGGGTGGCTACAGATGGAGGTGTCGCGCACGGAGGTCCTGAGAAACCGGGCGAAATCTCAGGGTAGTTAGCCTTATCCATGAATGGGGCTCTTCATGGACTGACCAGTTTATTTCCCCAGTACTCGTGGGACTATTATGGATACCGAGAAATTAAATTTTAAAGACGTAAGGGAAGGGGAGCACGCGAACGTGAACTCTGCAAGGCCTGTTGCGGAGAAGGCTCATTCAGAGAATCCTGGCACCAATCCAGCAGAATCGTTAACTGCTGGGTCGGGACACGAAAGTGAAACATCCAGTATGTTAATGGGTAACGTGCAAAACATCCTGAGCAATCTTTTTGTTGATAGCGGGAAGAAAAAGCTCAGCGGTGCTGCACGAAGAAGACTGAAACATGAAAAACTGGAGACTTTGCAAAAAGAACCCAAGTCGAGTAGCGCAAGGTCGGACAATCAACCGGGGAGGGAGGAATTCAAGGGAGAAGGGTCTGCGAAACGCAGAGCGGACTCCGAGAATACTCTAACTTCTCAGAGAGCTGTTAAAGGGACCAAGGGCCCTTTATCGGAAACTTCGTCCTTTTTACAGGCAACACAGACCTCGTTAGTCTGTGCAATCATCACAGATGGTTACCCTAGGGAAGGGTTGACGATTGACAACCTCGACCAATTTCGGGCAGCTATCTGGGATGAAATTGGGAAAACCGCCGGATCTTTTCCCAGATTCGGCGATGATAAACTCTCGCGAGGGACATTTATTGTCGAATGCCTGGACTCTGACACTCGGGAATGGATGAATGTCCATGTACCGATGGTCAGTCAGGCTATGGGTGAAACCTCGTTAAAAATCGTGGAACCCTCACAGCTCCAAAAGATGGTCAGGGTGGTTGCCTGGGTGAACCGAGCAAACATCCTAGATTATCTAGGGAAACAAAATCCCGGGATTGATACATCCTCCTGGAGGGTGTATTCGTGTGGCGGGGAGGGATTGGCTGCGACAAAGAAGGTCACAGGATGGACCCTCGCCTTAGGGGTGCCTGAGGACGCTATTGCGGACCTCGAATCCCGAAATTTCCTTTTGTGCCTGGGGCTGGGCCGAATCTCCCTTCGGGTGATGAAACACAGCACCGGTAGGGGAAATGAAGGGATAAGCACCGGTGAAGCGACAACGGAGAACGCGGGTCAGTCCTAAATTTCTGATCACGGGATCCACTGTTCGCAGATTAATTTGCATCACTGTAAAAGCGCAACGGCTATTATAGCGAAGAACTTGACAGCGATGCAGACAGCCATAGCCCTTATTCAAGAACCCTAGGTATACCGGGGGTCTATTAGGGGCCTTGACGGATGTGATGAACCGCAGGAATCAGTTTCAAAGGCGTGCATAATCTATAAAGGATTAGAAGCATTTCCCTTGACGGGTTTCTTTACACGAGATTTGGCAGTAATTAGAGCCAAATATCGAGATCAAGTGGGAGGTAGAAAAGAGATCATTTTGTTCTCTGCATATTTCCCAGGAGATGCAAGATCACCCCCACCAGTGGAGGTAACGAAGCTGGTGGAACATTGCCATAGAGAGGGACTACCTCTTATCTTGGGCTGTGATGACAACGCACATCATACTGTGTGGGGTATGCAAAGGACATTAATCTCTGCTTTCGAAAGAAACTGTACGCCTAAGAGAATCGAAACAGGTAAGAAGTCCAAGTGGTGAAACTCATCCCTGGAAGAACTTAGACGAACTGTAAGGAAGCAAATCATTCCTCAAATTCCTGAGGAAGTTTATTTAATGTAAGGAAGCTTTTTAATAAAGCAAAGAAACGAAGGACCCAACAGGCCTGGGATTTATATTGCAGGACTCGAGGGTCCTTTAAGAATGAAGTTGAGAAGGAAAAGGCTTCTAGTTGGAGGAGTTTTTGCGAAGGGATCGAAAAGGTACCTGAAGCTGTAAGACTCCATAAAATCCTATCTAGAGACCCTATGGCCAAACTCAAATCTATCAGATTCCCAAATGGGCTTTTTGCTCAAACAAAGGAGAAATGCTTGGAGCATCTGATGAAGGTCAACTTCCCGGACTTCAAAGAAATAGACAATGAAAATGGGAATCAAGGAGCCAATGTATTCCGATGTAGTCGGGAAAGTTGGAAACTTGCCTCAAAAATCGTCACTCCTGAAGGAGTAGATTGGGCTATTAGCTCTTTTGAACCCTTTAAGGCACCAGGGGGAGATGGTGTATATCTGGTCCTTCTTCAGAAGGGCTTAGAGCACATCAAAATTCCCCTGACCAAAATTATGAGGACCAGTGTGGCTGTCGGATACACACCCGAGAACTGGAGAAGGACTAAAGTGGTGTTTATTCCAAAGGCCGGGCGTGCAGGTTACACTGCTGCCAAGGACTTTAGACCAATCAGTCTAACATCCTTTTTACTTAAGGCTCTGGAAAAACTGGTTGATAAGCACATTAGGCAGGAATGTCTAATTGACAAACCTCTTCATTCAGGCCAATACGCTTACAGAGCAGGATTCTCTGTAGAAACTGCTCTGCAGGCGGCAGTCGGGAGAATTGAGGAAGAATTAAGTAATGGGGGATATGCGGTGTGCACCTTTCTAGACATAGAGGGGCATTCCTAAGCACTTCATGTCAAGTTATATGTGAAAAGGCTAGAAACTGCGGAATACCTGAACCACTTATTAAGTGGGTCAGTAGTTTGCTGCGAGGACGTTGCCTTGAGACAGAATACGGGAAAGCAAAACTGTAAGGTTCTGTTTCTAACGGTTGCTCACAAGGAGGGGTATTATCCCCCTTACTGTGGTGCATGGTAGCAGATGCACTCCTAGTAGAGCTTAATGACCAGGGGTTTTTCACGCAAAGTTATGCGGACGACTTCGTGGTGATTTTGAGAGGTTTCTGCTTGGAGGTACTTCTGCAATTGATGCAGACAGCCCTAAGGATCGTGAGGAGATGGTGCGATCAAACTGGGCTGTCTGTGAATCCTCAGAAGACGAACTTAGTAATCTTTACTAAGAAATATAAGGTCCCAAAACTAAAAGAACCTGTATTTTATGGAAAAGAAATTGCGATTACTAGGTCGACTAAATATCTAGGAGTCATTCTGGATAGTAAGTTGAACTGGAATAAACATTTCGAGAATCGGCGCAATAAATTTTGCACTGCCTTTTGGATCTGCAGGAGGGCGATAGGATCATCTTGGGGGCTACGGCCGAACATGGTATATTGGTTGTACCAGATGGTTCTAAAACTCAGATTCCTGCACGCTGCAATAGTCTGGTGGCCCAGAACCAAATTCGCTACGGTTAATGGTAAACTGGAAAGTCTCCAGGCTATGGTTTTTAGGGGAATTACTGGAGCTATAAGAACCACGCCAACTGCGGCGTTGGGATTTATGCTCTCAGAAGAACCCTTACATGTCTCAGTTGTTGCTAAAGCGGCGCTCACTATGAGCAGACTTAAAGCCAAAAGAGATGGAAATCCGGGAGAATTCATACCAAATTCCCAGGCTTCATTTTATCCATTCCTGAAATTAATATGGAACAAGATAGAATGACAAAGAAAATTAAATTCAAACCTTTATTCCAGGTCGTTATCCCTTCTAGGGAAGACTGGAAAAAGGGCTTTCCACTTAGTGGGGACGTGTGGTACACGGACGGCTCCAAAATGAGTTGTCGTACGGGTTCCGGTATCTACCGGAGTACTGGCTGCAATAGAGTGTCAATTTCATTGGGACACTTCGCTACAGTCTGGCAGGCTGAAGTTTGCGCAATCTTTTCTTGCGCACAAATGATCCTTGAAAAATAAACATTTGGCAGAATGATAAGCATATGTGTGGATAGTCAGGCAGCTCTAGCAGCCTTGAAAAATTCAGTAGTCGAATTAAAACTGGTCTGGGAATGCCGCAAGGCACTAGACGATCTTGGTTCGAGGAATAGGCTATCATTGATCTGGATACCCGGTCACTCAGGGATCAAAGGTAATGAAAGGGCGGATGCTCTAGCTAGAATAGGGTCAGAAACACCGATGATAGGACCGGAACCAGCTCTAGGCATTGTGCCGAGCGGAGTTAAGGGGGTTATAAATCAATGGGTGCAAAGAAGGCATGAAGCCCATTGGGCTGGGACTGAGGTGGGAAGGCAATCAAAGAACCTTCTGGGCTTGAAGCTCAATAGGAAACTTTCACAAGAACTTCTTGGTCTCGGTAGGGCCAGGGTGAAAACCGTGGTTCAACTGCTCACGAGGCACGACTTTCTTAAGTTCCACCAATTCAAAATTGGTAGAATAACATCAGCAAGATGCAGAAAATGTGAGGGAGATGACGAAACATCAACCCACATACTATGTCAGTGCCCAGCTCTCGCTGAGGCTAGACGGGCAAGCTGGGGATTAGCCTTTACCAATCCCAAGTATGTTACAAGCTTACCCTTGAAAGAGATCCTGAACTTCTGGAAAAGGACAGGTCTCTGAATGGGGTGAGTTTGTTTGTTTAGAGCATATGGTTGGGCGGGTACAATTGGTATTTACCTAAGTGTCCACTTCTTATCGTGGGAACCCTCTGTTACGCTCGGTTTAGATTAGATTCGATTAGATTAGAAAGCTTACTATGTGCACTTTCAATATTCGCTATAGAGAAAATGTCTTTTTTCTTTGTTTTTGAATTACTAATTAATTAATTAATAAAAATTCATTAAAAATGAAATATTTTACAAACCATTAAACTTTTGGTTATTTTGGGGCAATTAACGTAAAGCTTATCAACTTCCGGAACCAACAAGCATAATTTGAAGTCTTTTTGATAAATGGATACTAAATAAATACACATTTTATATTTAATTAGTTATTATTAATTATTTTGTTAGCATTCATTTATCAAAAATACTTCAAGTTATGCTTGTTAGATCCGGAATTTGATAAGCTTTACGTTAGTATGCCCAAAATGATTAAAAGTTTATTTGTTTGTTCAATATTTCATTTTTTACTAAATTTTTACTAATTTTTATTAATTTTTCAATTAATAATTCAAAAACAAAAAAAAGACATTTTTTCTATAGCGTGTATTGAAAGTGCACATAGTAAGCTTTATTTTAAAAGAAAAAAAAAGAAAAAAAATGTCTTTTTTCAAAAAAAATATTAAAAAAATAACTTTACACTTGACCAGAATCTTCAGCCCCTCCCACTTCTACAATTTTCATTAGAATTTCATAATAATTGGTAGTTTGAGTACTGACATGGAATACTACATTTTGTGCAAATATTAGCCATTTTCATTTTTTTGATTGGTACACTTGAAAAATTTTGCCCCATACATAAAAAAGTCATTTTTATGGTTTTTTTTTTAAAAAAATTAATTGTTTAAACAAATTAATTTGTTTACACGATTTTCAAAAAGTTAAAAATATTGGTAGAAAAATTAATTAAATAATAATTAATACTTGCGATGAATAATAATAACTATTTCTATCGATAAAGATGTTAAACATGGATTTTACTTAGGTAAAGTGCGTATAGATGCAAATATTTAAAAAGGGGGCAACGTTGGGGTAATTTTATACCGAGCTAGGGTTATCAAAAGTAATCATCAGAGAGTCTACTATAAGATTCAGTAACTTAATGTTAACTTTTGTCAAACACTTCAGAATGATTTTGAATTTATGAAAATTGAAAATTTTTCCATGTATTTTACATGGGAAAATTGAGGTGCTTGGCGGCACCAGTTAATATCAAAATTTTGAAAAATCAAAAAATACGTATTCGCTTTTTTTTGAATTGGAACAAATTCCGGGGGTGTCATGCCCTTTTCTACGAAAAAAGTTATTTGGGCCACCCTATTCATACATTATGTCATAAGGGTTAAAAATCTCGATGGCCGTCAAAGAAGGTAGGTCCTGTGAGTTAAGGGAGAAATTTGCTCAGGCGGCAGGGTAGGGGGTATAGGACCACTCCTGAAGGCGATACGCGCTGAATGTGCTAGCCGGAAGTGGTTTTAAGGTCCCCAAGAAAGGGTGTGTTTTTAGCTGGTTGGCAAGTCGCCATCCCCGCATAACCCTGTAGACGGGCTACTGGGTACCTGAGAGCAGGTTTTCACATCCTATGCAAAAAAAATATCTTTAAAAATGCATTTGGCCTGAACTTATTTATATAAATAAATGTTTTTAATAGTATTAGAAAATCAATGTGCTTTTACTACTTTACCTAATCCATTAGTTTATTAAATGAAACTTACACGTAAAATATTTACATACCGGATCGAATATTTTCATCGCAATACGTTGAAAACTTACTACGTGTCACGTGAAGCGATTTATTTCCATCGTGTCACGGTCCAAATTACAACGAAATTTTTTGCAGTGCAATGCATTATTTCTGTTGGTGGGGAGTAAAAAATGTATTTTACAAATATAAAATTCAGTACTTTTGTACTGAAAAAAGAGAGAGTAAATTTAAAAATGATGTGGCCAAGGAGTTGAAAATTTAAAGAAGCTGGAAAATAGCTTAAGGTTTTATGCTTATCTTTTTCTGTTCCTCTCCTTGTTAGGGTGGAGCGAAAAAACAGAAATTTGCATTACGGAATTCCAATAGGGAGGCATTATTGTTTTTGGACGTCAGTAGAACACCCCTAAAATTTTTTTGAAATCCGTTAATAACTTCTGTCTCCCCTTTTCGATTGAAATTTTGAGACATCCTACACAGAGCTAAGAAAAAATGTTGCATAACGGAATTCTAATAGTGGGGGATTGTTGCCTTTGGACTTCAATAGAATACCCTTAAAAAAAATTTTTAAATCTGTTAATATCTTCTATCTCCCCTTCTTGATAATTCTACGTTTTAGAATATGCAAAAATCTCAACATTTAAATCAAGAATAGGATACAGAACATGGTAAACGATTTAAATAAAATTTTAAGGGTATTCTATTGCCGTCCAAAGACATAGCTCTACTACTAAAGTGCATTTAATTCTGCGTCGAATGAGCTTTTTTAAATTAAATAGGTTAAAAACTGGCTGAGTTATTGCATTTTTGGTGTTTATAATTACAGTATTTTTCGGGAAAATCAATGTTCAAAATTTTTTGTGTCATTTTTAATTTTCAATATTTTACCGAAATTTACCAAAATAAATATAAAAAAGTTGTTTAAAGATGATAAGTACCACTTGCAACAATTAACCTAAGCAAAAAAAAGTACTGTTTTTTGCTTAAATAAAATACTGCGGTAGTAAAGATAAAAAATGCAATAACTCAGTCATTTATTACCAATTTGATTCAAGAAAGCATAGTCGACGTAGCATTAAATACACTGTAAATAATTTAGCACAGAAAAAACATTCTGAACAAAATTGAGGCGTAAATCATTGCCAAAGTAAAATTTTTTTTAAAAATTGACAATTTTTAAAAGTATTTACTCTTTTTCTACCGTAAATTTTATTTAAAACATAACATTTCTATTAGGCTTAGAAAGCCTTGTTTTTCAGCTTTAAATTTAAAAAAAGTTTGAAATCGGACCAAAAATGACGAAGTAGCAGTATATTTTATCCAAAAACTTCAGAAAAACAATTTTTAGCTCTAAAATAAAATTTTTGTGGTGAGGGGGATATTTAATATTTACCAGTTGTTTTTAGTTTTTCATGACGAACAACTTAGGCTAAATCTGATTAAAAGTCATTTTTTGTTCATTTTTTGTAACACAGGGATATGTATACTAAGTATCTAGACAATCGTTGAGTTACACTTGGGTAGTGTTACTTGTAAGTGTTGAATACGCCTATAAAGCGATTAGTGTGTATTACCCAGAGTCGACTTCCCAGGGGATATTCATATTCCCAAGGGAAGCTTCTCTGGGCCTGAGCCCCTTTCAAGGAGAGTATTGTTTATTAAATGAAGTTTGCATCATTCATTGTAAGACAGCACTGAAACTTTAAGCAGAGTTTACAAAATGTCCTTTATTTTAGATCTTTTTTTAAACACAACCCAGGCAAGAAAAACCAAGACTGACCATGGATTGAAGTCTGGATCAGGCTTAAACGCCCAGGCTAAGTTATTAAGGCTAGAAATAGTCTTGAATTCATCGTTAACGTAGCTTCGTTCAAGATTCGTTACCAATGTTCATTTCATGCTAATCAAATATAATCATAATATTAAATCAAAAATTCTTCATAATCCTTGATCTGTTATTTCTATATTTATATTCTTTAGTAAGTGGATTATTTATAAAATAACCCCGTGAAGAACAGCAACGCTAAAACAGATTGGGCAGTTGAACAGTACGCAGTTGAATACAGTACTAAAATACTTTAATAGGAATAGAATTAGGTCCAAAAACCACACGTTATCTCTGTTCATTTACCGATTTCATTATTTTTTCCCGGTTTCTTGAAATTTTTAAGCTGATCTAATTAAATTAGATAATTTTGATACCTTGTGATTCGGAAGCCAATATTTTGCTACAAGAAGAGGTCCTAGAAAATACTATAAATTAAACAGAAAATTAGCATCATGGGTGTAAAACTGAAAAAGAGTGTCCCGTAAGTTTGACGATATTATATTACATATTTTTAATACATCAATACCTGCGTAATTAATACAATTTGACGGAAAATGTAAATTTTTCCAAGAAGTTAATATTCCTCGTTGATAATAATTATGCTGATGCTTTTGTTTGTAGTTATTTTGTAAATGTTGAATATAGCTTGGGCTATATAAGAACAGCTTAATATCTTGCTTTGGGTTCACAACTCGATATCCCCATCTATCACTTACATAAAAAATTGCTGTTAAATTGCCATAAGGGTTAATGTAACCATAACATCCATATGTTATTTTATCCAATCCTTTTATTTGATGATGAAACTGATAAGACATTTTAACATTGTATCCATAACTATAGGTATCTGAAAAATAATATGATTTATGTAAAACCTTGCGTCAAGACCTCTATTAAAAACTCTATATTTGGAGTTCTATAGATTCAAAGGAAAAAAAATCCTACTTTTTATCACAGTTTACCATACTGGTAACACTATTCAAGCACTCTTGCCAACCAAAATATCAGCTGTCACGACGCGTGCTTGAATGAAATTGCTATTGATAGTAAACTGTGATAAAAAGTATGATTCTTTTCCTTTTAATCTGTGTAACTCTAAAAACAAAGTTTAAAGTAGATTTTTTAACTCAAGGTATTACATAACATTATATGTGAAACATAGGCGCATCTTTGGGAATTTCGATTTAGAAACTTTTTTATGCCAACTTCTAGTTTCATTTTAATTTAAAAACAAACAAACATGTGTAGAATCATAGTCCGATTGAATAATTAAACCTCATGCTACAAACCAATCACATTTTCCCTTTGAAAATACAAAAGACAAAGCACATTTGTAATGAGAAGTCATAATTTGTTCAATTTTTGAACCAAATATTTTCTAGGCTACAAGTTTCTTCATTTTCATCTGTAATATAAAATATCTCTTTTAGAAGAACTCAATTTTAAAAATTTTCAAAATGTTTGATAAATAAGAATAGTTCATGTATAAATGCAGCATTCTATGACCTATTTAAAAACCTTAAGTAGGAACTGATGTAGGATCTAAGGTAAGATCTTACCTAGAAACATTTGTTAGTTCGTATGTAATTTCTTGTGTAAGAAATTACATAAGTTCTTACGTGTCCATTTGGCAGAAGATCTTACCTAAGTTCTTATGTACTTCTTATGTACTTCTTCTTATGTTCTGCTAAAAATAAGAAAATTTAATTTTCATGTTTTTAATTTAAAAAAATGTTATCTTCATAAATTAAATAAATTTTATTTGTTCTATTTTTAAATTTAATTTGTAGACCTTGTGATGTTTAGAAGGGACATGGACAGTCTTCAAAGTTATTATTTTAATATTTTACCACAGATTCATTTACAAAGCCAACGGTCTTTGAAGTAAGGGAACAGGGAAAAGAAAGTCTACTGAACGATACGCATCAGTTAGGTTATAATACATGAATATATAATTTATTGATCAAAGTACAAATCAGAGCAATTTAACAAATAGTTGAGGAATCGGTTAAGAGTGAGGAAGAATCCTAGAATTATTTAAATCCTTGGTTTGTTAGAATTGAACCGTCATTCACTGACTCAATTAGAAAATTGAATAATATACCAGACTTACAATATTTTTAAACCTGCGAATGCTTCGATTTAGTCTCTGGAATATAAGTAGTGGTCCAGCAACGATCCGTGAATAGGCAGATAGATTTATTGGCTCTTATGGAGTCTTTCGGTGGTAAAGAAATATGACACTGCAGCGACTCAATATTCTAGTCCAGCCAATGTTAATGCCTCTCACTATTTCCAATAATGCAACTGTTGTAGAATTGAAGGCAGGTCCTTTCTTGTGATGTCAAGGTTCCGAACGCAGTTTACGATTCTTAATTTATAGTGATTTATCAAAGGGTTAGATCAAGGTTTAAGGGTTAAGGAGAAGGGATGGATAAATTATAGGTTTTAAGAGGTAATGATTAAATTTGAGTAGGATCTTAGTTTTGGAGAGAAGAGTTAAATTTAAGTCAAATTTGTTGCACTTGTTCCTTGCTCTTTTAAGTCAGATATAGTTACTAGTTTCACAATACAAGTTTACGATATAATTTCACAATATAATTTCGCAAAATAGTTTCACAATAAATTTTGCGATACAAATTTCGCACATTAACACACGCTGCGGATTATATTTTGTAGTTCTTTACGTTAAATACAAGTAATAGGAATTGAATAACTACTAGTAAGTTTCGCGAAAAACCCGACTAGAACCGTGCAACTCAGAAAGCGGATGAAGCTACGTTACTCAAGTGTTCTAAGAACTTGTTGCGACTCCGATGATGGTCAACGAGGAACTGATTTTTGGTTTTCCTCAATTTCTGAAAAAACCTCGGTTCCTGTAGTTTTATCCCTTCTATCATACAACATTGAAAGGATACATGTACCCCTTGCATGCAGTAGCCAATCACAAGGTAGACACTAGTTGGACCTTTCAAGGTCAAAAGATGCAAAAATGAACTAGGACTCTACTCCCACTAGAGAAAATTGATTTTACGCATGTCTTATCCTTGCTTTCTTAATCATCTCCTTTACTACAGAAAAACCAAATTCGTACGCATCTTGTCCCTTCTTTTTATTAGATCTTACCCCATACCTTCAAAAACTAATCAATACTCTAATATGCAACTCAAGAATGAACTTGTGCAGTTCATTGATATTGAACTCTGTAAGTCATGGGGTCATGACGCAAGTTTTGATTTCAAACGCATTTTAAAAATAAGGTAAAGTTTGTTTACATCTGAACTCAATGGGTCACAGGGACGTGACACGCACCCCCGTTTAAATTCGGAAAATAGAAATGAAATTAAAAATTTTCCGAATTCAAAATTTTAAGTTTAGTTTAACTAAAATTCTGAAATTTTACTGTTTAAGGGGTTAGTACCACATCTCAGTGACTTTCAATTAATTTTTTTTTTATTACAAAGATTATTTTATTTACTTTTAACTTTTTTTACATTAACGAAGAGGTTTTAAGCTATCAAAAAAAATTTATTTCTTGATCATTAACGATTATCTTACTGTTATAGCCGCCTATTTTTTTCAAGGAAATACCCCTTCTGCGTTAGAATATGCAATGTACTTTTTAAAAATTTCTACAGTTTACAAATTTTGACAAAATTTATTAATTCTGGTTCTGAAATACTCATGATTAATTACTTTTTCGATTTTTGCATCGATTTTGGCACATGAAACCACTGTGGGTCGCAAAACTCTTACATTGTATCCCATTTTTCTATACGTTATCGAAGTTTCCTACCAAACTAATCTGTTTTCACTGCCTTTACGCATATATATATACAAGAAGAATATGCAGTTTTTAGAAAATCAGTTTCCTTGAAAAAACATGTGGTACTAACCCCTTAAAGGAAATGTCATTTACAATAGTTTAGGGAGTTGGAATTCAGAATGTTAAGTAAGCAACTTTCGAAAACTTGAACATACTGGAAAACAACAATTACTTCCAATTCAGAACATCAATAATATTTGTCAATACCGTAATGACCATACAACACACACAATATGCAATCACAACTATTTTAGTATCATTTTGCTTTTACAAATATTTTAAAGACAATGATTCTAATAGTACATAAAGATAAATTTTGCATATATACGCAAGAGGAAAAGAAAAAAAGAGAAACAAAACTTGAGATAATTTAAGTGAACGCATACAACATCAACAAACATTGCAAGTGCGGACATTAAGTTGCCCTTTCCCCGTCATAAGAAAATACGAAAGGGGAAGCTTGAGTATTCTTAACTTTTAAAGACCTTCATTTTTTAAGTAAAAAAAACGCACAATTATACTTGATAATATAAATAGTATACATGTATCTTCCAGTTTTCAACACAATTGTTATGTCCGGAAGGGACATTAACAATTTAATTATTTTAATATTTTAAACCCCTAGTTTATTTACAAAGCTGGAAAGCTTTTGAACTAAGGGAGCAGGGAAAAGAAAGTCCACTGAACAATTATGAGGGTAACTAGAGGAAGATGAGAGTAAGAATTCCTTGTTTATCTGTATTCTGGAAAGAATACTGAAATACTGAAGAAAGTCCACTGAACATTTATGAGGGTAACTAGAGGAAGATGAGAGGAAGAATTCCTTGTTTATCTGTATTCTGGTTGCAATCGTCATACACTGTAACAATCACAATTTATTAGACAGGATAAGGGACTTTTACGAGAATTACATTAGATACAGGCCCGGCGAATAAGGTGGGTACGGTGGGTAAATTATCCACCCGGAATCGGACATCACTTTTTAATAACAAATCCTGTTTTCTATATCCCTAGAATTTCTTTACTCATATACAGTTTTTAGATCCCCCCTTCCCTCTCCTCCAAGTCAACTACCCACCCTGGTTAAATATGATCCGCCGAGCCTGATTAGTCTGTAAAATGTGGAAAAAATTGTAATTAAATATGTCGCGACGAAAGCTCAACTATAGCTTCTTTCAAATGCACTAAATATGGTGGGTCATTGATAAGATTGATTTGATATTTCTTCCAATATATATATAATAATAAAAGTAAAATTTTTAATAATTTTTTTAATTCACTACTAAAATTTCTAATACTCAATCCAAAACTTATTTCAATACTTAAGGACGTTGGAACCCGAAAGTTGACAGTGGCGTAGAAATACTTTTCCCTCCATTGCTCGAAAATTTCCCTTTTATGAATTTTTTTTAAAAACACTGAACACTTTTTCAAAAAAGGGCTATGGTAGACAAAAGTATTTGAGATAAGGAATTTTTTAAACATTTGTTTTATGCAAACAAATGTGCCTACAAGCGTCAAAATTAACTCCCGTTTTGACATTGCAAGATTATTCGTAAAAGATGTCCGCCGCCATCTCACTTGAGGCACATGTCACGTAAGCCCGTGCCCAGCTGACGTGCGGCGGCCATCTTTTACGGAAAATTTTGCAATGTCAAAACGGGAGTTAATTTTGACGCTCTTAGGCACATTTGTTTGCATAAAACAAATGTTTAAAAAATTCCTTATCTCAAATACTTTTGTCTACCATAGCCCTTTTTTTGAAAAAGTGTCCAGTGTTTTTGAAAAAAAATCATAAAGTGGAAATTTTCGAGCAAAGGACGGGAATGTGTTTCTACGCCACTCAACTTTCTCCTTCCAACGTCCTTAATCTAATATGCAAACTAGTACTTAGTCTAGTGTAGTACTCAAGTAGCAACTGCATACTCCTTCATAGTGAATATTCAAACATTTAAAGAAAATGAAGATAACGAAGAGTTTTCGTGTCCGAAAAGATTTTCTGGATTACACATTATACGTGTTTGATCACGAACGATGATGTAGTTTGTATTTTTTTGTGAAATAAATAATTTTTAATAGTAAATTAAAACAAGTACGAGTTACACCCGTACCAAAATCTAGGGTTCCGTACATTTACGAAACAAAGATATACCTTATTAACAAACAGAGAGCTCTAATTTGGTACACATATGTATTTTTACGTTTAGATTACAGGAAAATTATAGGGAACATTATCTGGATTGACAGTCCAAACGTTGTCAAAAAAAGAAAAACTGCAAATTTTCGAAAAAAAAAAGTTTTTTCCTCATAACTTTGAAACTATTTGAGCTAGAGGGCTAAAATTTGATACATTTGTACATTTTTATGTACAGATTATGAAAATTAATTAGTACGTACAAATCATGAAAATACTTCTACCTTCAAGAACATAAAACTTTTGCTTAAGGGTACAGGTTTGTATTTCATATAAATAACATAAAAATCAAGAATTTTTTTTTAAGGGGAGGCCCTGAAATTTTTATAGGGTTTCAGGGCTTATAAAAGTCTTGATTATAGGCCCTGTGGCAGCCTTGATCAAGTCTTGTATAAGATTAAAATTTTTTTTTTGTTTTTTTCATAATTTTTCAATTATTTTGAAAAAAAAGTGATAACAATTTTCAATTTCTTTTTATATCGTTTTTTTACATTCTAAGTATACAAATAAAAATTTTATTGGTTTGAGGGGTACTGTAGGACAATTAGGGTGAGCTCTAGCATAGGGGTCTAAACCTCTTTTTGGTGATTTTTTGAATTTTTTTTTTGTGATCTCATAATATTCAATTTTATTTCCAAACATAATTTTTCCATGATCTACATGCAAAAATACACGAGTGTACCAAATTTTAGCCCTCTAGCTCAAATAATGGCAAAGTTAAAGAAAAAAAACTTTTTTTTCCAAAATTTGCAGTTTCTCCTTGACAACGCTATGGCCATCAATCCAGATTATGTTCTCTATATTTTTAGTTCAATCTACACGTGAAAATACATATGTGTACCAAATTTCAGACCTCTAGGTCAAATAGTTTAGAAGTTAAGGAGGGGGGGATGGTCCATTTTAATGCATTTTTGCTAAAAAAAGTTGTTATTTCCTTGACAACGCTATGAACATTACCTTGAATCATGTTCTCTATATTTTTCGTACAATCTACACGTGAAAATACATAATATGTACCAAATTTCAACCCTCTAGGTCAAATAGTTTAGAAGTTAAGGGAGGGGGGAATGGTTTTTGGCTACGGACGCACGAGTCTCGCTATAAGGGTTCCGCCGAACAACGAAGGTGTACGGAACCCTAAAAAGGTAATTTTTAACTTTTACTTCAAGATGAAACTAATAAACTTTACGACAAAAATTATAGTAAACTAAAATGACATTTAAAAAAAATGTCCTGCAGCCAGATTTGGTTGATAATTTACTGGAAGTTTTAGTGTGTTTAAGAACGCCGTGCCCTCACTATGTAGAAAACAGTGGTTGAACTGGTCCCTCAAATATCCGCTGCGGGATCGAAGTTGCACCCAATGACTGCACCGGGAGAGATTTATGACCTGGAGGTTCAGGTAAGTTCAGAAAGATACTTAGGTTAAACAGAAGGCTGGTACTGCGATGGTGACAGGTTGTATTTTATGTTTCCGTAGCGATCCCAATTTTCCTCAAGTAGATGAGTGTTCTTCCAAATAATTAGATGAAATGACGATTCCGAAAGAAAAATGTTCAATCGTGGGTTGCTGACAATTAACAACTCTTATTTTTTCTAAAGCAAGAGTTGGGATATATTGTGATTGGATTGATTTAAGGAGGTATTCAATTTGGAGAGCAATGAATTGAGATTTTGGAATTTCAAGAAAAAGGATTAAATTTAGGAATGGATTTATCATCAATATCTCACAAGCGTTTACTTTTATTTGTACCGACAAGCTATGTCGGGAGTTCTCAACACACAGTTCACTTACACCTTGACAAAATTATTTATTTAACAACAATACAATTTATTCTCGGATAATGTTAAAGACTGCGACAATACTCGCTCGAATTCCGTACTAATGAATTTTACGTAGTGCAAGGTTCCACATTCAAACTTGATTTTTCACGTATTATAAAAGTATCGGGCCAATAATGGCTTACAACACTTCACAGGTAGATAGAAACGGTGAAGTAATAGCTTAAAATTCCGTGGGATTGTCCCCTTCAGATAAAAGTGGAAGTTTACCCCTTTGTAACTATTCTTGGTTTGGTCAAATAGTTAACTAACTCACAGGGACTGAACTTAAAACTCTGTACCCGAAATTCATGTGGGTTCTTCACAAAACACAGCATGCGTATCTTTTCCACGAAAGTTAAAATAATGACTTCAAACATATTTAAGGGTTAAGTATAATATTTTCATAACGCAGTCTTAAAAATGGCGTGATTCGGTTCTCTGTAGATAACCAGAAAGTTGCAGATTTAAGAACGATTCACTATGTGACGTCAGAGTGCAAACAAGTACAGTCCAAATTGCATGTCTCCCACTTTTCTACTTTTCTTGCACGCACTGTTTGACCAACAGAACAGAGTCGATGTCTTTAGCGTGAGTAGTACAGCTTCAAAATCTAACCTGACCGTATCACTAGCGCGGCGTGTTGACAAGTAAAAAAGTGTGAGACATTCAATTTGGATTGTATTTGTGTACACTCTGACGTGACATAGTAAATCGTTCTTAATTCTGCAACTTTCTGGTTATCTATACAGAGAACCGAATCACGCCTTTTATGACTTTGTTATGAAAAGTATCGTTCGTAACTGCGTGAACAAGGCAGTCGTTTTGAAACTCGCGCAATTTTTGCAACTCGTTTCACTCGTTGCAAAAACATTGCTCTCGTTTCAGAAACGGCTGCTTGTCACGCATGTTACGAAATATACTATTCTATAAATAGTAAGATTTTAAACGTAATACGTGACGAGGACGTGACATCTCCCCTCCTTTAAATTCGGAAAATAGAAATATGAAATTTATAATTTTCGAATTCAAAAATTTGAGCTTTTATTTGAAAATTTTGCCAAAAAGGTAAATAATTATTATTATAAAAATAGTTCATAAGTTCAAATGTCTGCACAATACTGGCGTAATGCTGGCACAAGAAAACTTGGTTATTTTAGTACTGGCATAGTATGAGAAAAGCCAAATTACATGTAGCCATTAAAATTGAAATTAAAAATTAATATTTTCAAATATATCAAGCAGTAAATTACAACAGTTCTTTCATTATAATTAATATTTATAATATTCGCTGATACTAAAACATCATACAAAACTCACAATATTTTGCATAACCATTAAATTCAAGTCAATAAATGTACTTAGATATATGTTATACACGATAATTTTAATAATACATTGAGAAAAATTTCGTGTAATGCAAAAGAGAGAGAAAAACAAATTTGAGATAGTTTAAGTAAGTACATTTAATATAATTAAGCAATTCAAACGCGTACATTAAGACGCCCTTCCCCACTTATGAGAAGAATACGCAAGGGAAGCTTGAGTATTCAACATTTATAATACATACATAGTTTTTAAATAGAGAAATTCTACATTGATTACTTAGAGACACAATATAATTGCCACTCAATTATTTTTAAATTATTTTGAAATGATTATATTTGGATACATATGGGGGATTATTTCTCAAGTGTCACAGGTCCGAAAAGCAAGTTTATTCTATCGGGCTGAAACTTGGACAAAATGTTGTCCTGTTGAGTAGTAATGAATACAAAAACAATATTGACTATAGAAGAAATATTTAGCGTGGAAGAGGGGATGATATTTTTGACTTTTTTAAGGAAACTGTTTACTTTAATAATTTTTTGTTCTTATAATTTAAATTTAAAAAATTCTTGTAATACCAGTTTCGGTAGATTTTTTCACGCTCTTTCGATTGGTCATATTGTTTTTTACAAGAAAAAATTTTTTGATCCCTAAAAATAAAAAAAAAATAAAAATGACTTTTTCTTCAAAAAGGACATTATTTCATTTATTTTTTTAAATGAAAGCCCTACTTCTTTTCCTATTAAAAATATTTGAAGTAAAATGTTGTATAAGGACTCCTAATCATCGAAAATAAAGGTTGAATAGAACCTAACGCCTATGACGCTCGCTGCCACTAGCAGCGGCACTGGTGCAGCGCGGCGGATCCCTGCGCTGTACCAAAGTGCCAAAATTTTATTGTTTATTTACAAAATTGTGTTAGACTTAAAGTTACATTTAAACGCTCTCTGGATTTACAGGGTTGAGATTGTCATTACTGGAATGCCTGCATTACGTTAACTAAAAAATTTTGAAAAAAAACTTTGAACAAATTCAAAAATGTTTGATATAAAATTATTCCGAAAAATAAATAAATTTGATCGAAAAAATGAAAATTATATTTATACTTGCATGTATTAAAATTCATGGATTTTTTAATATCTGAGTTATAATCTATTTGGCAATTCTAGTACGTCTAGTAGGCTTTTTATCTTTTGGGAAGTAATCACATTTAGTGTCCAAGGAAAACTATTTTAACTGCAGTCTTGCATCTTTAGTTGGTATAAATGGGTGATATTGTAGAGTTCTTTTGACCGTCTCTGCTACATCAAATCTACTTTTAAGTTTTTCATCAGTTATTTTTTTATCTTTCTTGCTACTAAAAAAGATTTCAGTCATTTGACAATATTGTTTGCCCAAAAGAATAAATATTTAAATAATTATTCCTTATTTAAATTTAAATACACGCTATAATTAAAACAAATGAAAACAAGTTTTAAAGTTTTGATTTAAGGCAAATTAACATAGAATTATATGTTGTTACTAATGCAAACATTTTGTATTTTCCAAAACATCTAAATTTAACAGTTTTAAAAAATTATTTGAAAATCTAACAAATACTTAATATTTAATAAGAATCATATGAAAATTAAACAATTTATTAATTAATTTATTTATTAAAAGTAGTAGTAAAACTAACTTTAAATAAACTGTAGACGGTTTTTCTAATGTGACATAAGAGCAATTTTTTTTTTATTTAGGTTCAAATTAAATAAATTTGGTTTTAATTTTGCTTGGATAGTGATAATTTTAACAATAACATATTTTTTAATTTGCACAATAAAAAGTATTTTTTAAAATAGTCATAAAGTGAAAATAAATTTCAGTAATGACAATCTCAACCCTGTAAATCCAGAGAGCGTTTAAATGTAACTTTAAGTCTATTACAATTCTGTAAATAAACAATAAAATTTTGGCACTTTAGAACAGCGCAGTGATCCGCCGCGCTGCACCAGTGCCGCTGCTTGTGGCAGCGAGCTTCATAGGCGTTAGGTTCTATTCAACCTTTATTTTCGATGATTAGGAATCCTCATCCAACATTTTACTTTAAAGATTTTTTATAGGAAAAAAGTAGGGCTTTCATTTAAAAAATTTTAAAAAATTAAAAAATGTCCTTTTTGAAGAAAAAGTCATTTTTATTTTTATTTTCCATTTTTAGGGATCAAAAATTTTTTTCTTGTAAAAAACAATATGACAAATCGAAAGAGCGTGAAAAAATCTATCGAAACTGGTATAACAAGAATTTTTTAAATTTAAATTATAAGAACAAAAAATTATTAAAGTAAACAGTTTCCTTAAAAAAGTCAAAAATTTCAACCTCTCCCCCACGCTAAATATTTCTTCTATAGTAAATATTATTTTTGTATTCATTACTATTTAATAGGATAACATTTTGTCCAAGTTTCAGCCCGATAGAATAAAATTGCTTTTCGGACCTGTAACACTTGAGAAATAATCCCCCATATGCCTAACTTCTTCCTATTTTTGGTAAACATGAATAGAATTAAACTCGTACATACTTATTCATACAGTGATTAGGCTAATATAAACCGGCATTTTAATTCAAATAATTTCCTTATAGATATTGCAAGGATATTGAAAGAGTAATATTCTTTAAAGCAGTTTCTAAAATAGTTGATTTTTATTATTTCACTAAATTAAAAATATCTCATCAAAATTAATTCTAAATTGTAAATTAGTTTTGCAATTTGGGTTACTTTTCAACCCCAGCAATTTTTCTACAAGAACTTTCAAAAACAATTGTATTTTCCGTATTAATACAATTTTCTTTTATTAATGACAGTTTTAATTTTATTTCCCAAACTTTATTTCATTTCTTCATGAATTAAATATTTCACAATAGACTGAATATTGATATATATGGTCGATTCTTGCGTAACTGCCCGATTTCAAGATAAGTTTTGGTAAAAAAAAAATTTTTTTATTCAATGTTTCTCTGCACTTATTTTTCTTATTAGGGTGTAATATAAGTATATTTTAAACGATTTTACTACAACTATATTTATACGAAAATAATAGCAAATTTTTGAAAATTGGCTGCCATGTGGAGCTTAACCGCATTCTTTTATTGCAAATATATTGTACAAAATAAAAATTTCTTTTTGATATTTTGCTAAAACGAAAATAAATACTGAATTCATAAATTATTTAATATTCTAACAGTATTTTAGATATTAGTTAACATATATAAAATTTTATAAAAGAACAGCAAATACAATATTCAATAATGAATATTTCGTTTTATATTTTAGATAATTTGAAATTGAGATCAAGCAGTGTAATCCGCCATTGCTAAACTACTTTATAGAATAATATTTTAAAATAACCACCACAGATAAAAAAGTTTCTCTGCATGAAGCACACTGAACACTTCATATAGGCCATGGAGCTGAAATTTTACGTGATACCATGGAGCTGAAATTTGACATGACACCTTAATTATAAGTCTACAGATTGCGTTCAAAAATTGGAAAAATTGAGGGACAAAATATTTTTACAGATTTTTAAGTATGAAAAAGGTATTATGAAGTGCAATATAAACCTAAACTGTTCATAAATATAGACACTTTATGCTTCAAAAAGGCTGAGTTATAATAATGATATTTTCACCGAAAATTATTAAATTAAAGTTAACATTTTGCAAAAGGGACACGCCACGGAGCTGAAATTTCAGCAGTTATAGTGCAATATAATAGAAGTTATAATATATATATATATTTATGTATATTTGGTTTCCAGTTACTCTCATATATACCTTTAAAATTCACTAATACACTTCAGAATATATTTTTAATTTAGGTGTATTTTTTCAACGCCGCCAAGTAGGGCAGTTACGTAAGAATCGCCAATATCTGTCTGAAATTTATAGTTTTGCTAATTATTTTAATAGACTACACACATAGGGGAGAGTGGCCATCAATGTACCGGGTTTTTTTCAAGGTCATAGTATTTATTCAATTTTACCAATTTCAAGCACTTTTTTGCATCAATATAAAACTGGAACACTTCTCTAGGTAATGCACACATATTATACCCGATTTATTTTGATTAAGTAATAAAATTTAGGATTTTTCTAAACTAACACGCTATTTTCATTTTTAACAACCTGGGTACACAATGAACCACCTCTATAAAAACACTTAAAATGTTCAACAATAATAATATTGCAATTTTCACTTTGTGAAAAAACTTTTTTCTATCAAATACTATAAAAAATTATTACTTAATACTTTTTAATTGATAATGTATATCATAAATATACCTCAAATTGAAGTTAACTAGCTTAAATGGGATTTTATTTTTGCTATGTTGAAAAGAGTACTGATAACAATCGCGATCACATGCTGTACGCATGCCTAGTTTTATAATCAGGCATACCAATCTGGAAATTGAAAATACACTGAAATTCCAGGTGGTTCATTGTTCCCTGGTACATTGAATCAACATGACATTTGCAACAAAAATGGTTTTTTATAACTTAATCCAATATTTCAAAATCTTTATCTCATTAGAATATTGTAGTTAAGGCCCGATACAAAATAAATCGTAAGTTTATTTATTTTTAAATTACCTTATTTCAATTAAAAAACGTGTTTGTATTTTAGGTAAATTTTTTCTTCAGTGCATCAAAAACAGTTTTTTTTAGTTTTTTCTGTAAAGAATAAATCCACACGTCTTAAACGTATGGACGTAGTGTGTTTACGCAAACTTCATTTATATTTAAAATTAGGAGAATTTTTATTTAATTGTTTCTGAGAAAATTGAAATGGTTCATTGAAAAAACCTGGTACATTGATAGCCACTCTCTCCCCTACACATATTTTTTTAAAACCATGCATATTCGAGTACATAAAATATATAAAAGCTTAAAGTAAATTGCCTTTTATCATTCCTAATTTTTTTCCTTAATACCGTTACATTTACGTCTTGCAAGAATTTACCATTTTAATAATTTTTATTTTTTTGTATCTTGTGAAGGATTTTAAATTATTATAAGTAACTACCAGCTAATAACTATATTTAAATATATAGTTATTTAAATAACGATGTTTAATCTTATAATTAAAATAAACTTAAAAGGAATTCTGGAGAAAAAAATGATAAGATTGAAATTCGTATTTGTTTTAAATAATAGGAAAAACAAAGGATCAGATTGGAGAAATTTAAAGGAGAAAAATTAGCTATATGTTACAAAACGTAAAAATGGACTTGTATTAAAGTATATATAATTAATATAATCAATGTTAATATAAAAAAGAATTTTCTTCAAACTAGTGTTCATAGTGATTTTAAACGAAAGATTCTAATTTCTTTATTTTCATTGATATGCATGTATTTGACAATTAGCTAATACTTCCTCTGGGAAAGTTGACTTTTCATTAGTTAATAATTTGTAAAATATTCACTGATAATTACTGCAATTGGAATGTAATTTAAAGGAATTTTTCTAGTTTTTGAAAATTTAAAATTCTTAACAGCTTCTTTAGAAAAATATTTAGATTAGTTTATATATGACCATAAATTGTATTGTATCATTGATAAGATATTGAAATCACAATTACTTTATAAATGCTGAAGGAATGTAGAATTTTCACACATTTGTTCGAATTCAGATTCTTTAATTATTGTTAAAGTGTTGCCAATATTATAATTTTCACATTTAAAATAACAAGACTCAAACCAAGGGTTTTTTAACGTGAAGAACATGTTATTTCTAATTTTAATGTATTTATGAATAAAAATGTAAGATTAATAAATAAATTCGTCGCTGTCAGTCCCACCTGCAAAAGAAAATAAATTTTATTAGTTTGATTGTCTTTTTTTTTTTTTTTTTTTTTTTTTGCGTAGGATGTGAAAACCTGCCTTCAGGTACCCTGTAGCCCGTACTACAGGGTTATGCGGGGGTGGCGATGTTCTGCCGACCCGCTAAAAACACACCCTTATTTGGGACCACTCTAATACACATATACTTCTATAAACAAGATTCTGGAAAAATTAAGATAAGTTTATCAAGGCAAAAGAAAAATAGATTATAATAGTTCTAACATATACCCATGAAATAGGTTTTTAGGTTTCTGTAACAGAAATACGCTATCGCAGACCTTAAAATTTTGCGGATTGATTTTACGGTCATAGCACGTTTTTGATTTTTCTTTTGCGCCAATTAAATCGTTTTAAGTTAAGGATTGAATGTCATGCAATTTAGTTACTAAATTTATCAGATAATCATCGTAAGTTTTTAATTTTTCTTCTGGTAATAAGGGTTGACTTAAGGGTACTCTTGCTAATCGACCAAAAACTAATTCATGTGGGGTGCATTTAGTTCCTTCATGAACACTAATATTATATGAAAAGGTTGCTAATTCTAACCAATCATCGCATTGAACATTTTTACTAACGAATTGTTTGAAATATTCTGCTAAACATGACGCGATCTTTCTAGCGAGCCGTTTGATTATGAATGGAAAGCTGTTGTTTTAAATTAGGGAATACGAAATCCTTTTGCTACTCGTTTTAAGAGATTACTTAGAAAATCACGACATTGATCAGTTAATACAGCTTTTGGTGAACCATAAATGCAAATAAGCTTTTTGATAAATGCATCCGCAATAGTACTAGCTTGATGATTTGGTAATGGTATTGCTAAAGAATATTTAGTTAAATTATCTGAAATTGTAAAGATATACTCATTTCCATTTGAGTAACAGGTACAAAAGGACCTACAATGTCTAAACAAACCTTTTCGAAAGCAATTCCCGGAGTGTCAGTAATAACCATTGGATTTTTAGTTTTTACACGAAGAAGCTTTCTTAATTGACATTTCAAACAAGTCTGTATGTATTTTGAATATCAGCTTTTATATTTTCCAAAAAATGTTTTTTTCTGATGCGATTATAAGTTTTGCTTACTCCTTTATGACTAACTAATGCTGAAGAATAAGCTTCTTCAATTAAAATTTTTCTATGTTCAATTGTTGCGTACTGAGTATAACTATTACAAATTATTATAGTGGTAAAGTTATTTTGAAAAATTTCTTAAAACATTAGAAAAATTTCATCTTAATTTACACGGTTCATAACCATAGTTCTTGCAATGCTAACAGATCGAAGTTTTAATTTTTTAACTAAAAGTTTAAAAGATTGAATGGATGATTTTATATTTTTATGCATTTCAGTTAGGCTAGCGCTAGATTCTGAGATTTTTGGTAATCCGAAATGATAAAACATTACTTTTTAAAATTCTTTAGCTTCACCGATTTCAAGGTTTTTAAATTTGGGTAATTCATTTTGTTTAAACAGGATTTTTGAACCATTATCCTGTCGTATGCATGTCGTCGATTTAAAATACACAGAGTTATCCTTTCTCCTTCTTAATTGATCTTTACATTCAACAATATTGTTACGAGAAGAGATGGCATTATTAAAAGTTGAGGGATTGTCTAAGAGTGGGGGTTTGGGAGGAAGACGTTTATTGCTTTCGAAACCGAGATCCATTTCCTCTATATCATAATCTACATTATCTACTTTATCTTTATTTTCTTTATCTTCTTCAATTTCTTCACTTTCTTTTATCTCTTTATTTTCTTTAATATCCTCGTTTTCTTTAATTTCTTTAATTTTTTCATCATGGTTAAATGCTTCATTTTTTTAATAACCTTAAATACTGCCATCACTTTCACTAAAATCTTCATTATTTTCATTATTTTCCTAATCTTCGTAAAGCTTCCTTGGTACTTCATAATTATCATTTTAAATTAAATATTCTGGATCTGAATCTTCGCTGTCTTCATTTCCTTCATTAATTGAATTTTTCATAGGTCTACCTCTTTTTCTCTTATTTGATGTACTTGCTTCGTTATCAGAATCGACGCGGCCTTCCTCTTTTCTTTTTATCTTTGATTAATTTTGTTTTTCAGGATTTTGCGTATAATCAGAATCAGAATCTTCATAAAAATTTTGTAGATTTCGCGAAATTTGACTTTTACCTTGAACTTGAATTTCTTGATTTAGTATTTCTTCCTCATCTTCTGCATTATCGACCTGAATAATATTTTTTATTTCGATTTTTCTCTATATGGCTTCGACTTCGTAGATTTCTCGTATTACTCCGACTTTAAAACTTTTCTTCAATTTTTGACTCTTCACATTTATTTCTTTTAGGATTCGATTTTTTTGATTTCGTTGTCAGATTTTCGCGATTAATTAATTCTTTAGTTGATTTAGTACCTATACACAGACTTAGTATTTTTACTTTTTCCATTTTCTTTTACTTCACTTGATTTAGTACTAGTATTTGCTAGATTTTGATCATTATTTAATTCTCTTGATTTAAAATTCACAGACTTAGAGTTTTTATTAACTGGATCTTGTTTTTAACTCGAATTACTTGACTTCTTTGTCATAGATTTAGTATTTCTATTCACTGGATTTTGATTTACACTCGATTTATTTGATATAAATTTTTTATTTTTTAGGTTTCGAACACTTTTCTGATTATTATTTTTTTTTGATTCGTCTTGGATTCCAATTTTTTCTTGATTTAGTTTTTTTAATTTTCCTCTAGTTACTGCTTCAAAATCAGAATTATCATCTTTGTTATATAATTCTTCAAACAGATCATAATCAAATTCTTCATAGCAAGTTAAATCTTCTTCCATGCTTTCAAGTTCATCTACAAAACTTATATCATCCTCATCATTGTCGTCGTTTTTAATGAATTCATTTGTTTGTTTTAAGATATCTCCTTTGTGAACAGGTGAAAATCGATATTGACATGTGAATACAAGTTCTTCGTCTTTAGTAGGCATATTATGTTCTAATACATTTGTAGCCGTTAGATATTCGCCTGATAAATGAAATCTATTAGAATATGTTTTAATTAAAGCTTCTACATGCTTTAGTTCTTCTGATCTTAAATGATCTAAACGAAGTAAATCTAAAATTTGTTTAACTCTTTCTTTACCCGAAATCTTTTTAAAAGCATATTGTTCGTAATTTGAAACTGATGTAGAAAAGAAACTATCTAAAAGTTTTTTAACTGAATTATAATCGACTTTAGATTTTTGTGGTACAATTTCGTTTACTTCATTCTTTATCTTTTTAAATTCTTGTAGTTTAATTCTAGGTATTTAAATTTAAATTGGTTTAGATTGAGTATTCACGACTTTAAGGTATGTTTTTTCCTAATTATTTGTTACAACTACATTACCCATAAATACACCTGGTTTTGTGGTTATTAATGGCACATAACCTTCTTTTGCTTCCGTATTTTCAATTATCGTGTACAACTATCGCCAGATATGCTTTAACATTTTAACACGTAGGTCCTATGGAAATATGTTAAAGCATATCTGGCGATCAGTGTACCTACCTACAATTGATCTTGGTGGTAAAATTATTGTTCCTTGGTGTGAAAAAGGATAAAATTGAACATGTATGTACAGGGTGTTCATTAATTCCGGAAGTTGAATGTTCCTGGAAGAATTAACCTGCATTAAAGAATTTATTGTTTTATGTTTTGATTAAATTTAACCCTGCTCCTGTATCAATTATTATTTACTGTGATATGGTTAGTGCATAAAAAACTAACAAACGTACAAAGTAAAAACTATCAATAAATTATATTTTTTTACTCTAAAAGAATTATATATTTTGTATTATTAAAGAAAATGAAACCAATCTTTTTTTTAATTAAGGCATAATTTCTTGTTTAGAAACATTAAAAGAAAGTAAATGTTTTGTTTTGTGAAATCATTAAAAAAAAAGTTATAAAATATTAGTTTAAGTTTTATTTTTCTTGTATATGTTGTTTTGCATTTTAACGGAAACCTTAATTTCATAATGCAATCTCAATCGTTAATGAGTATTTTGCATTATTATTTGCATAACAAAGTATTGGTCTGAATTACTACTAAATTTGTTTCTTTGCCTCAAATTCAAGAATAAAGTTTATGAATATTTTAGAAATTTTTTTTTCGTGTAGTTGTACATGCTCAGTAGGTTTCTGTAAGCTTTACAGACACGCAACAGGTTTCAAAATAATTTACACATGCGCAGTTAATAAAATCTTAAAACAGAATGGATTTCTAACAAATTAAACGTAAACGGAAACCAAAAAACATGTAAACATAAAAGTCATATACTTTGCGTAGAACATATAATTTTTAAAAGTAAAATATACAATAAGACATTTTGCACATATTAATAAATGAAATTTTAATTTAGGTTGGACTTAAAAAAAAAGTAACAACTACTAAGCTTAGTTAGATCCCACACTGCATTATTGCGCATGTGTTATTGTCATAGAGCATTACTGCGCATGTGTAATAGACAAAGAAGATTACTGCGCATGTGTAATTGCCATAAACATCTAGTGCGCATGCTTTAAAAACATAATGATCAAGTGCGCATAAGAATTAATGATATTGATTTACTGCGCATACAAATGGACTATTTTGATTAACTGCACATGCGTCACTATCATGACACACTACTACACTTAATTGTATAAGTGCCTTAGTTATATTAATGTTAATATTTCAAAAAGATTATAGGTAAATTGATTTTAAAAGTTGCTTATAAATAAAAGTAGTGAACCAAGTGGAAGGGGAAGAACGACTGAACGACGAATTTCTGTTGACGACAAACGTTTCGTTTTAATATAATATATAAGAGATTTCATGAAGATACCACACAAAGAAATACAGAAGATACAAAGCAATTTTTGGTAATTTTTTAACAATTCACAATTATTCTCTGACCAATCAGACAAAAAAATATGTAAACATTTATTAATTATAACTTCACAAACAAGTTTCTAATCCTTTTCTTACAATTACTAAAAATTTATTTAATATTCTAATTAACAAAACTAGACTGCATGACCAGTAATTATGTTTTTTCGATTTTTACTTTCCGGTTTTTGACTTTTCAAAAACACATTTGAATTTATCAAATAAAAAACACTTTCTGACCCTATTTTAAGTATAATTTTATATACAAATTTAATTTGTAAAATTATACTCCCCAGTTATGTATTTTTTTCGTGTTTGAAAACAACTAATTGATCACTTTTGACTTTTGGAAAAACTTATTTTAGCTTTTAAGATAAAATGATGTTTCAAATTCTTTTCTAAGTAAGAATTTATTTTAAATTTTATTTTTGCACAATTATGCTGAACATTATATAATTTTTTTTATTTAAAAAGTAACGTCATTAATCATTTTAGATATTAAAAATATATTATTAAACTTCATACATTTCCACATTTTCTTTGTCAATTTCTTATTCTTTTTTAATTAAAAGAATAACCCACATTTCAATTTACAAAATTATTCTTGACAGAAATTAATTTTTTTTATTTAAAAAAATACCAAATTAACTATTTTTTATAGTTAAAGCAGATGCTTTAATTTAATGCATTTCCACATTTTCTTATTATCTTGCCATGGGAAAGAATTTTTAAAAAATTTTAATTTACAAAATCATTTGGTCTGGACTAATGTTTGTCATTTTAACCCTCCGTCTGACACCTGGGTCCAGCCAGACCCTTTTCGTTTTTAATAGTTAATTAAACATATTGTTAATTCAGTTAGGGGCTTGTTAATCATGCAAACGGCCTTTTTTACTTCTTCGTTGTACTTTTTCGTTACTTAAACCCTTGCCTTAAGTATTTACACACCTACAAGAATATATTCGTATGTGTATTCCTACTTTAAAAGATGTGTAAAATAGACTAAACAGAACAGTGAGTTTTGAAATAACAAATCGAATTAACAAAGTCGATAAAATAACTCCTGTAATTATTAAATAAGAAAAAGAAAGCATTAAAGTTTTAAGCCAAACGTTGACACAACTGGACTCTCAAAAACTGAAACAGTTGAAATTTGCTTTCTCTTTAATTCACAGTATACATCTGTTTTAAAACAGCAATATTTTAATGTATTTGTAAATTTTGCTGTAAATCAATAAATTAATTGTTTTTTGATCAGTATATGGGGCAAAATTCCTGAACTGTCCAGGTCAAAAAATAGAATTTATTCAAACTTTGCTAAAATGTTTCCATTGTTAGTGGAAGTGTAAATACCAAATATATTTAAATTCCATGAAATAGTTTTTGAGTTACACAGTTTTAAAATTTTGAATTTTTTTAAATTTAATATATTTCTAATTAGATTGCATAAAAGTTAACATATATATAGTGATTTTTAAAGCCTTTTTTACAGGCTATTCGATGATAATAAATGTTTTTTTGTAAAAAAAAAATTTGACCTTTAAATTCAAGGTCAAAGTGTTAATTTGATTGTATCTCGAAATCGGAGTTTTAAAAAAAAATTTAACCTATCTTAATGGAAAGCTTGACTTTTTTCCTATAAGGTATGTAAAAATTAGAGTGGAACTCTAAATACTTCTGTCAAAAATACTTCTCAAATACCCGCGCCCGCTCGAGAAACCATTAGTTACTCGCGCGGGTCGCGTTATTCGAGCACGCGCGGGTATTTGAGATGCATTTTTGACAGAAGTATTTAGAGTTCCACTCTAATTTTTACACATCTTATAGAAAAAAATCAAGCTTTCCATTGAGATAAGTTAAATTTTTTTTTAAAACTCCGATTTCGAGATACAATTAAATTAACACTTTGACCTTGAATTTAAAGGTCAAATTTTTTTTTAACAAAAAAACATTTATTATCATCGAATAGCCCGTAAAAAAAGCTTTAAAAATCACTATAGATATGTTAACTTTTATGCAATCTAATTAGAAATATATTAAATTTAAAAAAATACATTTTAAAAAAATTCAACTTTTTAAAACTGTGTAACTCAAAAACTATTTCATGGAATTTGAAAATATTTAGTATTTACACTTCCACCAACAATGGAAACATTTTAGCAAAGTTTGAATAAATTCTATTTTTTGACCTGGACAGTTCAGGAATTTTGCCCCATATATGTTCTGTTTAAAATCATTTACATATTTTTCGATGTTTCAAATTGATTCAGTATGATTTTGACATAACAGTTTTTTGAAGATTCTTATATAAACATAGGTAAATTTTATTTTGTGCAACTGATAAAATTAAAATATTTTATGGTTCTAATTATTAAATATTTGATTTTTATGAATTAATTAAGGTGTTTATTTTTTATTACATTTATTAATTCAATTGATTAATGTTAAAATCTTTAATTTTAGCTGTTGTTCGAAATAACATTTACTTGTGTTTATACAATATGACAATCTTCATGGTCAGTTCTGTCTCACCAAACAGGCTATATTTACCTGTAATTAGTTCAGTTTATGTCAAAACCACTGAGAAAGGTATGTAATCAAAAATATATACTTGCTTGCTAAAAAATGAAATTAAATACCTTCATCACTTTCTAAATCTGAATAAATTGGACTTTAATTAAATTTTCCCTTATCCAATCAGTAAATCAGTAACTAGAATATCACTTAAAATCGTAGTTTTTCTGTTAAATTTGATTTATTAAACAAGCAAGAAGTCAGTTAGTGAATGAAAATAGTAAAATTTTAAGTAGTCTAAATTTAATGAAAATATATTTGCATCAAGGATGGGCGCGCCCACGATCTACAACGATGTGACTGTATCCTATCGTATCGTGACGAACCACAACACGATAGACTTAGTCGAGTAGTATCGTAGCTCGCCACGATATGATGCGTCTGAAGCCATCGTGTTGAGGCTCGATACGATACGATGGAACTTCTTCCATCGTATCGTGGCTTGACACGATACGATGGACTGAGTTCCATCGTATCGTGTCAAGCCAGGATACGATGGACTGAGATCGATCGTATCGTGTCAAGCCACGATACGATGGAATGAGTTAAATCGTATCGTATCTAATCACGATGCGATAGACTGAGCTCAATCGTATCGTGTTCAACCACGATACGATGGACTAAGCTCAATCGTATCGGATCAAACCAAGATTCGATAGATTGAATTCCATTGTATCGTGGCGAGCCTACTACTTTCGTCGTAAATCGCGGAGCTTCGTTCAAATTCAAGCCCTCCTTATTATTTCATTTGGCCCTTTTATAGCATAATAAATTAATATAAAAATTAAAACAATACACTACATCAGCCCATGACCAAGCAGATAAAAAGTAACAAAAAATAGCTGATTCTGGAAAGTAAAGAACTTTTTAAATAATTATTTTTATCATTATAAATTGTTCAAACGAATTGTTATAAACAAATAGACAAATAAAAAAATTTTTATCAGAAAGAAAGATTCTGTAAAGTGGAGAATATTTTAAATAATTAAATTTTACATTATAAGTTGTTTAAACAAATGGACAAATAATAAAATTTTTATCAGAAGAAAAGGTTTAGGAAAGTGGAGACTATTTCAAATAATTAAATTAAACATTATAAATTATAAATATAATTATAAATTATAAACAAATGGACAAATAAATTTTTAAAAGAAAAAAAGATTCTGAAAAGTAGACAATGTTTAAAATTATTAAATTTTACATTATAAATTGTTGAAACAAATTCTCATAAACAAATGGACAAATATTAAATTTTTCATCAGAAAAAAAAATTCTGAAAAGCAGATAATGTTTTAAGTAATTAAATTTTACCGTATAAATTGTTTAAAAAATTAATTGTTTAAACAAATTGTTATAAACAAATAAACACATACATTTTTATAAGAAAAGAAAATTCTTAAAAGTAGAGAATGTTTTAAATAATTAAATTTTACATTATTAATTGTTTAAAAAATTAATCGTTTTAACAAATTGTTATAAACAAATAGACAAATAAATTTTTATAACAAGAGAAAATTCTGAAAAGTAGAGAATGTTTTAAATAATTAAGTTTTACTTTATAAATTCTTTAAACAAATTGTTATAAACAAATGGACAAATAAATTTTCATAAGAAAAATACATTCGGAAAAGTAGTGAATGTTTTAAATAATGAAATATTACATTAAAAATTGTTTTGAAAATTAATTCTTTAAACAAATTGTTATAAACAAATGGACAAATAAATTTTTATAAGAAAAGAAAATTCTTAAAAGTAGAGAATGTTTTAAATATTTAAATTTTACATTAGAAATTGTTTAAACAAATTGTTATAAACAAATGGACAAATATTAAAACTTTTATCAAAAAAAATAGATTTTGAAAAGTAGAGAATGTTTTAAATAATTAAATTTTACATTATAAATTGTTTAAAAAATTAGTTGTTTTAACAAATTGTTATGAACAAATGGACAAATAAATTTTTAAAAGAAGAGAAGATTCTGAAAATTAGAGAATGTTTTAAATAATTAAGTTTTACATTATAAATTGTTTAAACAAATTGCTATATACCTTGTTTAATATTATTATATGTTTATTATGATAACTTGTTACTCTGATTATATCTTTAGATATGACATTTTGATTCATTTTATAATTTATTTATATCGCTCGGTATATCGGGTTTTTTTAAGGACTCTCCAGCTCTATGAACTCATCTTTCGTAATAAATCAATCAATCAAATGGACAAATATTAAAACTTTAATCCAAAATAAAATTCTGAAAAGTGGAGAATGTCCTAAATAATTTAAATTAACATTATTAATTACTTAAACACATTCTTATAAACAAATTGTGACAGCAGTCTAACGTCACGTAATGTTTCACTACAGAAAACGCTGAAATAACGTTAATAAATGTTACTATATAATAAGCGGTAAAATATGAACGATTAAATAGATAGATATTAATTATATTTTAATAACGATCAACAATAGATTTTCTGTATGTTCTTGAAATCTTTTCTCGAATATTCATTAAACCTTCATAATCTTGAAGATCCGAAAATGTCACGTTTTCGACAAAAAAAAGGGGATTTTGTCATTTCGCTCCCGATACCTGCGGAAGCTTCCCTCTCTCTACTACTACCCCTCAAACGGTTTACTTGCAAGAAAGTGAGCTAGCACCCTGCAAAGACTTAATCTTCATCTTAATCTTTAAGCAATTAAAATAATCATAAATCATTGCCTTATTATTAAGCATATCTTTGAAATTAGAATAAAGAACTTGTATTGATCTATATTTTGCCTAATGTATTTTTCCCCTTTTTAAAAAACGAAAATATTATTGCATGTTTTGAGACGACGAAATGAATGATTATTTAAAAAAACAATTAATTTTCAAATAAAAAAAGATTTTTTAAATTGAGAAAACACGGAAATAGGATCTACTGAGAGACAATAAAAATAATTTAAAATACCGGTAATTACTTTTACAAAGATAAAAATACAATTGACATTTATTTTTAAAGGCTTAATTTATGTTTTGCACATAATTAAAGTATTCAATAATATAAAATAATATGTAAAATATCTCATAAAATATGGTATTTAAGTTTGTATCTGACATGTCAAAAATCGATTATATTTAATCATTTTTTCCTGCAAAGTAATTTAATTTCAGCAAATCGAAATAAACCAAATAATAAGTACTTTCATTAAACTTTAATATTATCTGAATACTTTTTTGCCCATTAGCTTAGAAATATAAAAACTTCCACCTTTAAATTTGAGAATTCTTTATTTTATCGGGATTTTGAAACTTCATAACTTGTTTACAGGAAAAAAGATCCATTCCAAATTTTGGGAATATGCAAATTGAAGTAATATCCTCTTACTGTTAACATTTCGCGATGGTTTTTGCACTACTTTTTAAAATAAATTAATTCAAAATAACTCTTCAGTTTGAGGTTAATGACAATTATTTATATCAATTTAAAGTTGGTTTGCGACTTGCGATAAAAATCAAAGTCAAAACGAAACGATTTTTTTAAAATGCTAGTTCAAAATTGGTTTTAAATGAGTTTTAAATAAATTTATTTGAATTAAATTTTTTAAATTTTCTGTACATTTTAATAAAGCAAAAATTGTTTTCAAAATAATTCTTTGGTTTACATAAAATTGTAAAGGGTCATAGAACTTATTTATTTTTAATATTTATTATATTTAAAAATGACATATGAATTTGGTCTTCGTTTTTTTATTTTTTACGTTAATTTAGGTTATATTTTGTATAAATATCAATAAAAGCACAGTCTGTATTTCATTTAATGTCGTAATATAAAATTGAAAAACATTTTAATTGCTTTATCAAACTGTACAGAAAATTTGAAAAAATTAATTCAAATAAATATATTTAAAACTCATTTAAAACCGATTTTAATCTAGCAGTTTAAAAAAACCGATTTTTTTACTTTGATTTTTATCGCAAGACGCAAACCAACTTCAAATTGATATAAATAATAATTGTCATTAACCTCAAACTAAAGACTTATTTTGAATTAATTTATTTCAAAAAGTAGTGCAAAAACCATCGCGAGATGTTAACAGCAAGAACATATTACTTAAATATGCATATTCCAAAAATTTAGAATGGATCTTTTTTTCTGTACAACAAGTTAGGAACTTTCAAAATCTCGATAAAATAAAGAATTCTCAACTTAAAGTTTTTATATTTCTAAACTAAAAATCAAAAAAGTATCTAGATAATATTAAAGTGTAATAAATGTACTTAATATTTGAATTATTTCGATTTGTTGAAATTAAATTACTTTGCAGGAGAAATGAAAATTTATATGAAAACTATTTATTTTTTTAAAAGCATCATTCATTTCGTCACCTCAAAACATGCAATAATATTTTCGCAAAATATTAAAGTTTTTTAAAAAGGTGAAATTTTTTCACATTAGGCGAAATAAATCATTATTTTATATATACATTTTATATATTTAAATTATCACGTAACCTAAAATTTGTTAGATTAAATCGTCATTTGACATATAAACCTCAAAACAGAAAACTTTCATATTACAAAATTTCCATTATGTATAACACATCCAGTTAAAATAAAATGGGAGTTTAAGCAAATCATGATTATTGCAAAGAATAATTTTTGAAATAGTGGTTATATTAAGCGATAATTGTAGTAAATAACAATTATTTCAAAATTCTGTTTAAGTTGAGAAACATGAACATTTTAAATTAAATATGGAAAATAGTCATACGTCTAATACTCTCTGTCAGATTTAAATTTAAGAAAATGTATTTAAATTCTGTACTAAATTACAATAGAACAAGGATTTATGACTGATTGTCCTTTAAAGATTTTCGAAATGATTTGGCTCCAGTTTAAACGCAGCGTTTGAGGGGTAGTCGTAGAGAGAGGGAAGCTTCCACAGGTATCGGGAGCGAACTGATGCCTGCCCAAAAAAAGGGCTTTCAATTTTACGACTTGAAAATATTCGGAAACAAACATCTGGTATCATAAATCCGAACCGCGGGTCTCTGGCCCTTTCTGGCAATAAAACATGAAATTTACCGATAGGTAATAAAGAATGCAAAATTGTCGAAAAAATTAATTGTTTAGAGAAATTGTTAGAAACAAATTGACAAATATTAAATCTTTCATCAGAAAAAGAGATCGAGGTAAGTGGGGAATGTTTGAAATAATTAAATTTAACATTATAAATTGTTAAATAAATTAATTGCTTAAGGGGTAATACTACCTTGCGCGCAGTAAAAGTATAGTCATTTTTCTGAATTTTTTGTAACAAAGCTATAAAATTTATTAAAGTCTGGGTTTTAGCATATAAAAAAACATAGCTTAAAGTATGTTAAAATACATTAAAACATTTTTTAAAATAAAAATGGCGGCACAGTGGCTGATAAGTTTAAACCCCTTATCTTCGAGGACCTTGCACGGGCGACATACTACAGGTCGTAATTTTTAATCTAGAACAAAAACCCAAAATTACTTTGAAACAAGATGCTAAAAGCTACTGAACTACGTAGGATTTTTAAGAAATATCGATTTAAAAAAAAATGGCGTCAATATTAAGAAAAAATACGAATTTTGATAGAAAAATTGCTTGAAAATCAACCACAGAATTGGCAAATTTTAATTTTTCGAAAAAATCCTACGTAGTTCACTTGTAAATGTCATTATGAAGCTGCAGTTAAAATTTGAGCAAGATCGGTTAAAAATTGTAGGCGCTAATGTGTCGCCCGACTTGAAAAATATAGTTTTGAGAAAAACGCTTTCAATGTTTCAAGTACTGAAATATTCCAAAATTGTATTTTTCTATCATAAAAGTTCGAGTACTCGAGACTTTTATTCAATAAAAACCTAAAAGAGTCAGAATTTATGAAGTGGCCCCTTATTTCACCAACATTGACAAAAGATAAAAGTCAATACATTTTTTTGTAGTATTAACTAATACAAATTAGTTGCTAAAAGGGTTTTTGAAAATTTTGAAAATTTAGAAAGTTATAAACAATTATAATTTTATGTACCCTATTTTTGAAAAATTCATAGTTTAAAGAGTTCAAATTAAAAACGAACATTAATACCCGGAGTTTACTGACAATAATTGTAACTTTTAAGTACCATAACTGATGTACCAAAAAAAAAATTTTGTTATGAAAATGTTTTTATTTTTAATAAACAAATTTCATTATTTTTCTGTTCCAAATCGCAAATTAAAGTTTTCTTTTGAGATTACGAAACTCCATACATTCAAGAAGATGTTCATGCAAAAACATTTTGGTATTCTTTAATATTGAAAAAATTACATGGTTTTTTGTTGCGCGCCCTGTTACGCTTGAGTGCAGTGCACCGGCTGCGACGCGACGTCACGGCAGTGGGACAAAACCGGCTTTTCGTGGACAAATTAACTTGTAGGTCAGAATTCTTGACGGATTAACATGTATTTTTTTTTAATTTACAGCTTATTAAATTGCGCTAAGAACTATTGTGGCCGACTTGTTTAATTGTAGCTTGTGTCAAAATTTATTAACAATTAAGCAATAAATAATTAAATATATTTTTTAAAATTTTTTCTAAAAGCTTTGAAATCCAAAGAAAGTACACTTTCTTACAATTATAGTTCAAAAATAAACAATTTCTGTCATAAGTATTTGTTATAAACAATTTTTATAAATAATTAAGCAACAAACCATAATTTTGTTAAATTAAAGAAATTTCTTTAGAGTAAGTGCCTGAATTCGTTCTTCATAAATGGAAATTTTCTAGAATGTAACTAAATAGCAATAAATTCATTAGTTATAAACAATTACGCAACAATTCATAATTTTTATGAATTAAAAATTATTTTTTAGACTATTTGTCTGAATTTGTTCTTCATAAATGAACATTTAGCAGAATGTGATTAAATGTCAATAAATTTATTTGTTATAAAAATTTTTGATAAACAATTAAGCATCAATCCATACTTTTGATTATTTTTATATTTATAACAAATAAAATTATTGACATTTACTTACATTATGCCAAATGTGCATTTATAAAGAACGTATTCAGGCACTTAGTCTAAAGAAATTTCTTTAATTTAACAAAATTATGGTTTGTTGCTTAATTATTTATAAAAATTGTTTATAACAAATACTTATGACAGAAATTGTTTATTTTTGAACTATAATTGTAAGAAAGTGTACTTTCTTTAGATTTCAAAGCTTTTAGAAAAAATGTTAAAAAATATATTTAATTATTTATTGCTTAATTGTTTATAAATTTTGATACAAGCAACAATTAAACAAGTCAGCCACAATAGTTCTTAGCGCAATTTAATAAGCTGTAAATTAAAAAAAAATACATGTTAATCCGTCAAGAATTCTGACCTACAAGTTAATTTGTCCACGAAAAGCCGGTTTTGTCCCACTGCCGTGGCGTCGCGTCGCGGCCGGTGCACTGCACTCAAGCGTAACAGGGCGCGCAACAAAAAACCATGTAATTTTTTCAATATTAAAGAATACCAAAATGTTTTTGCATGAACATCTTCTTGAATGTATGGAGTTTCGTAATCTCAAAAGAAAACTTTAATTTGCGATTTGGAACAGGAAAATAATGTAATTTATTTATTAAAAATAAAAAAATTTTCATAAAAAAAATTTTTTTTTGGTACATCAGTTATGGTACTTAAAAGTTACAATTATTGTCAGTAAACTCCGGGTATTAATGTTCGTTTTTAATTTGAACTCTTTAAACTAAGAATTTTTCAAAAATAAGGTATATAAAATTCTAATTGTTTATAACTTTTTAAATTTTCAAAATTTTCAAAAACCCTTTTAGCAGCTAATTTGTATTAGTTAATACTACAAAAAAATGTATTGACTTTTATCTTTTGTCAATGTTGGTGAAATAGGGGGCCACTTCATAAATTCTGACTCAAAAGGTCAACAAGTTTAAACTGCCGACAACATTTGTTAAGCCGCAAAAAAACTAAAAATTGATATACCGAGTAATTAAGCATATTCTCAAATTACGGTCCGGATTTATGATACCAGATGTTCGTTTCCGTAAATTTCAAGTCATAAAATTAAAACCCCTTTTTTTCGGCATTTTAAAATCTTGAAGCTTATAAAGGTTTAAAAAACATTCGAAAAAAGATTGAAAGAACGTAAAGTGAATCTATTGTTAATCGGTATTGAAATATAATTGATATATATCTATTTAATCGTTCGTATTTTACCGCTTATTATATAGTAACATTCATTAAAGTTATTTCAGCGTTTTCTGTAGTGAAACATTACGTGACGTTAGACTGCTGTCACAATTTGTTTATAAGAATGTGTTTAAGCAACTAATAATGTTAAATTAAATTATTTAAGACATTCTCCACTTTTCCGAATTTTATTTTGGATAAAAGTTTTAATATTTGTCCATTTAATTGATTGATTTATTACGAAAGATGAGTTCATAGAGCTGGTGAGTCCTTAAAAAAACCCGATACACCGAGCGATATACATAAATTATAAAATGAATCAAAATGTCATAGCCAAAGATATAATCAGAGTAACAAGTTATCATAATAAACATATAAAAATATTAAACTAGGTATGTAACAATTTGTTTAAACAATTAATTTTCTAAACAATTTTTAATGTAATATTTAATTATTTAAAACATTCTCTACTTTTCAGAATCTTCTTTTCTTATAAAAATTTATTTGTCTATTTGTTTATAACAATTTGTTGAAACGATTAATTTTTTAAACAATTTATAATGTAAAATTTAAATATTTAAAACATTCTCTACTTTTCAGAATCTTTTTTTCTGATAAAAGTTTTAATATTTGTTCATTTGTTTATAACAATTTGTTTAAGCAATTTATAATGTAAAATTTAATTATTTAAAACATTCTCTACTTTTCAAAATCTATTTTTTTGATAAAATTTTTAATATTTGTCCATTTGTTTATAACAATTTGTTTAACAATTTATAATGTAAAATTTGATTATTTAAAACATTCTCTACTTTTAAGAATTATCTTTTCTTATAAAAATTTTTTTGTCCATTTGTTTATAACAATTTGTTTAAACAATTAATTTTTTAAACAATTTGTAATGTAATATTTAATTATTTAAATCATTCTCTACTTTTCAGAATCTATTTTTCTTATAAAAATTTATTTGTCCATTTGGTTATAACAATTTGTTTAAACAACTTATAAAGTAAAACTTAATTATATAAAACGTTCTCTACTTTTCAGAATCTTCTCTTCTTATAAAAATTTATTTGTCTATTTGTTTATATCAATTTGTTGAAACGATTAATTTTTTAAACAATTTATAATGTCAAATTTAAATATTTAAAACACTCTCTACTTTTCAGAATCTTTTTTTCTGACAAATGTTTTAATATTTGTCCATTTGTTTATAACAATTTTTTTAAGCAATTTATAATGTAAAATTTAATTATTTAAAACATTCTCTACATTTAAGAATTTTCTTTTCTTATAAAAATTTATTTGTCCATTTCTTTATAACAATTTCTTTAAACAATTGATTTTTTAAACAACTTATAATGTAAAATTTAATTATTTAAAATATTCTTCACTTTACAGAATCTTTCTTTCTGATAAAAATTTTTTTATTTGTCTATTTGTTTATAACAATTTGTTTGAACAATTTATAATGATAAAAATAATTATTTAAAAAGTTCTTTACTTTCCAGAATCAGCTATTTTTTGTTACTTTTTATCTGCTTGGGCATGGGCTGATGTAGTGTATTGTTTTAATTTTTATATTAATTTATTATGCTATAAAAGGGCCAAATGAAATAATAAGGAGGGCTTGAATTTGAACGAAGCTCCGCGATTTACGACGAAAGTAGTAGGCTCGCCACGATACAATGGAATTCAATCTATCGAATCTTGGTTTGATCCGATACGATTGAGCTTAGTCCATCGTATCGTGGTTGAACACGATACGATTGAGCTCAGTCTATCGCATCGTGATTAGATACGATACGATTTAACTCATTCCATCGTATCGTGGCTTGACACGATACGATCGATCTCAGTCCATCGTATCCTGGCTTGACACGATACGATGGAACTCAGTCCATCGTATCGTGTCAAGCCACGATACGATGGAAGAAGTTCCATCGTATCGTATCGAGCCTCAACACGATGGCTTCAGACGCATCATATCGTGGCGAGCTACGATACTACTCGACTTAGTCTATCGTGTTGTGGTTCGCCACGATACAATACAACACGACCTGCTCGATGCCATCCTTGATTTGCATACAAATGAATATAAATGTACAGGGGTCCAGCCAGACCCATGTGTCGGTCCGAAGGGTACGGAATAGTTGTCAGACAGAGGGTTCACATTTAGAGTTTTGAAAAACGAAAAAAATTAAATACAGGGTTGTATAGTTTGGTTCACATTTGTACATAATGTCACGTTCCCGTGACGTTCTGTATAAAATCAATAATGTATTTTGTAAGTTTGTCAACTTTATATTTAGGTTTATAATATCTCTCAAACTTATTATGATTAAACATTCCGAACTGTAGAAATTCAAGCCCTCAATTTAGGAAAGTGCGTTCCTTAATCAAAGAAAATAAGGGTGACTCTTTATTGCTATTAGATTTGAGGTTCCGATATCGCTTGAATGTAATCTAAAAAAAGCGAGTCGTCAACTGTATTCAGGGAGAATGACTTTTTACTCGCGGCAAATGATGTCTTACTCAGAGAGAATGACGTCCTACTTTCGAAAAATACAGAAAACCGAGGTTTCTTAACAAATTCGATGAAAACTAAAATCAGTTCTCTTTTTGCCACAATCACATCAAGTTCATCTTTTGCTAAAGTTTTCATCCGCCGTCTAAGTTGTACAGTTCAGCTCTTAGCTTCTACCTTCGAGTCATAATCAATTTCTTGTCGAGTTTTTGCGTAACGCATTGTCAGCTCACTGAATTCTTGTATTTTACCTATCACGAAAATTTTAAGGAAATAATTCTCTAATTGTCATAGCATGCGTTAATGTATAAAATTCTATTGTTAAATCTATTGCGAAATTAATTGGTAGAAATTATATCGTGGAACTGGTAACGAGTCCGATTTTAAAAGACCGAGAGAACTTCTGACATAAAAATTATCAGTAATTATAATTCACCCCTTTTCCCTAATTAATCCTTTTGATTCAGTCTATTTAACCCTTCCTTTTGAATTCTTACAAGTTTAGATACTATATCCATATCTGATTATATCCCTAATCAAATTTACCCCTTTTTCCTTACAAAGTACATCCATCAATTAACCCTTTTCTTAATCCTCAATCCTTGACTTTAATCCTTTGATTATAATAAATCTATATCGATCTATAAATTACGAGTCGTCAAGTATATTTGGAGCTTTAAAAATCTTAAACAAGGAAAGGACCTGCTTTCATCTTTGCAAAGAATACATAAATTATCTCTAGTATTAGAGAAGGGCATCAACCTTGAAAAGAACGTTTGAACTAGGACTTCGAGTCGTCGGTACGGTGTCAAATTACTCCACGACTGAAGGACTGCACCGGAGGCAATAAATTACTCCGACCATTCACGCATCTCTGCACGATAAATTCGTGCGTATTCCAGAGGCAAAATCAAGGGATTCTTAAGAACCAAATACTGTAAGTCTAGTATTTTATTAGTTTTCGCTAAATCTTAAAGTAAAATCTTTCCTATCTAAAAGTCATTCATTGTTTCAGTGAACGACGATTCAACTAATCAAGGATTCGATTTTGTCAAAGATTCTTCCTCTTTCAACCAACCTCTCAATCAATCTCTCAATCAAATGACTAAATTCTTCGATTAACTCGAAACTGTAATTTAATTAATAAATTGGATGTGTTTATATATTATAACCTAACTGATGCATATTGTTCGGTGGACTTTCTTTTCCCTGTTCCCTTAGTTCAAAGCCCGCTGGCTTTGTAAATGAATCAGGGGTAAAATAATTAAAATTATAAGATTGTAGTTTGTCCCTTCCGGACATAACAGAATACAATTTTTAGATCGGCCGGGAAACAAGAAAGAAAAGAAACTGAACAATGCTAAAAGATTGAGAGGAAAAAACGGAAACAATTTACATTAAAATCATTTCTAAAGTTTTAAATAAAAAAAAATAAAAAAGAGGAAAAATCTTATATACCTTTGAGAGAAACGACTGATCTTTAATTCGGATGTTCTCTGTAACTACTAATCTTTCCAATTTCAGCATAAACAATATTTTAGAGAATTCTAAAATCAAGTGTGTAACTAAATTGTCAAATTTCAGCGTAATTGATATCAAAGAAAATTATTAAATATCCAAGTTGTAAATTTCAAATTACAAAATTATCTCGTTATTGTGCATTCAGCTTGTATAAAATTCTTATTTCAAATTCTTTTAATAAAATTGAATATTGAACAAGTAACAAATATCATTTTATTAATATTGAAAAACATAGAAAACGTTAGATCGCCTTTCGGCCTGTCAGAACGATTTCTAAGAATTTTTTAGGAATCGCCTTTCGGCTGCGAATCAAAAATTCGAAATATTCCTAATTAATCATTTAAATTTGGAAAAGAATAGAAGCGTTTTTAGCCTTTCGTCAGACGAAACATTTCTAAGAGCAATTGAGGAATCGCCTTTCGGCAGTGAATCAAGATCTCTAAAACTTCCTTATTTAAATTTTCTGTTTGTAAAACTTAACAATTGAAAAATTATTTATTTTTTATTTACTTAATATTTTGGAACTAGAATATCAAAGTGCTTATATGAAAGTTTTGAAATAAATAAATTTATCAAGATTTTATTTTTCCAAAAAACTGATATAAAATGTGTTCTAGTAAAGATGTTTAATGAAAAGCAAGAAAAGCCGTTTAGATCTCGAGGTGGAAAAAAGGCACATAACCGATATAATTCAATAAGTGTAATAAACCAGATAGAAGTTCGAGAATTTAAAACTCAAGAAGAATTTTCCAAATATTTTGAAAGTTTATTTCATCAAATTGAAACAAAAATTAAGTAAATTTTATTTGTAGGAAATTTTAAAAGCTGAAGCATTTTGGATATTTTATCTAATACGATTCTATATTTATTGGAAAGTATTAAAAATATTGTTTATGGTATTTAAGTACTAGATCTTGTCTTGATGATCAAACTTGTAAACTTGTTAAGTCGTTTATAAGAAAATTAAATTCTTTATACTCATTTAAATGTATATTCATGAACGATAAAACTCAAAAGACGACTAGTGATTATCAAACTAGAAGTAGAACTAAAGCACTAGGAAAACAGGAAAAAAGTCAAACATTTATAAACCCACAAATCCTAAGGTTGTTCATTCACCAGTAAAAAGAGTAGAACATCATAATTTCGATTCTGAGGAACCATCTAGTAGTTTCTCAAGTGAAAAATTTGATGAAACAATATTAAATCCTAATAGTAGTTTAAAGTTTTCTACTCCTAATAAATCTTCCTTAGAACAAATAGCCAAATTAAGGAAACTTTTGCGAGATTCATTAAAAGATAACACTTTTGATGAAAAAACTGGTGAAATAAATTTATTAAAAGATCTTACAAAAAATTCAATAAAAACCACGGTTCCAAATCAAGATTTGCAAAAAGACCTTCAAAACGAAAATTCTAATTTTCATAAGTCCAAAATCAATAATTATTTAACAGGCATTTCTTTTGACGAAATGAGTGTCCCGTATAACCAGCAAGTCTCTTTAAGGGACGCCTTAGAAATAGTACCAGTTTTCGATGGTAAGAATATAAACGGTATTGTCATTTGCGAATCGTGTAAAAGAAATTGCTGACCAAATCTATGATGCTCATCGAATAAATAATAAAGGGACTTTGGACAAAACTTTTATCGAATCCCTAGACAAGGATTTAATTCAATGTTTTCGTAGAGGGTTGAAACCAGATATTGAAATTCGGGTTCCAGAAACAATTTAAAAGGGCACATCGCTGCCACTTGTCGAAGATTAATTAATAATCAAGGTTCTCAAAATCGTGGTAGAAATTTTTTACCCTGGAATGGGGAAAGAAGCACTCAAAATAGAGAAAATTCTTCATTTTCTCAAGGTCGATGGGATTCATGGAGACCTACACAACAATCGCAAAATTTTAGAACAAATCATTCTCCTAATTTTTCAACTTCATCTTTAAATATCAGAACCAATATAACATGTAACTATTGTAGAAAACCGAATCATTTATTAAAAGATTGTAGGCGCAGAGAATATAATAATCAATTCAGACAAAATAATCAAATCAGGGGTAATAATTATCAGTTTAGAAGTAATAATCAATTTAGAGAAAACAATGATCAATTTAGGGGTAATAGTAACCAAGTCAGGGAAAATAGTCGACACAAAAAAAATAGCCCATTCAGAGAAAATAATCAATACAGGGAAAATAGTCCATTCAGAGGAAATAATCAATACCTAGAAAATAATCGGCGTTCATTTTCACCATCTCCAATGAATTAGGAAAACCATCAGCACCGTCCCAATTAAGGTGCAGTGGGACAGGTAACCCAGGATTAAATGCAACTGAATACGAAAGTGAAAAGTCAACAGAAAATGTTAAAGTCAATTTTAGTTAAGGAAATATGATACCAACAATTTTTATTAACATAAAAGAAGTTCAAAATCCTGTTCATATGATGATTGATACAGGAGCAGGGTTAAATTTAATCAAAAATAAAACAATAAATTCTTTAATGCAGGTTAATTCTTCCAGGAAAATTCAACTCACCGGAATTAATGAACATCTTGTACATACTTTAGATCAGGTTAAAATAAAAATTTTCGGCTATTTAACTACATTTCACATAATACCTGATAAAGTACCTGTCGATGAAGATGGAGTATTAGGTTCAGAATTTTTCACTGATAACAATGTAAAAATTAATTACGCGGAAAAATGCTTAGAAGTGCGTGGTCAATTTTATCCTTTCTCACCTTAAGAAACAATAATTTTACCACCTAGATCAATCACAAGTATGTACATGGTAGTCGAAAATACAGAAGTAAAAGAAGGTTACATACCGTTAGTAACGACAAATCCAGGTGTATTTATGGGTAACGCAATTGTTACAAATAATCAGGGAGAAGCTTATATTAAAGTCGCGAATACTCAATCCGAACCAATTAGAGTCCAAATACCGACAATAAAATTACAAGAATTCGAAAAATTTAAAGCAATAAAAAATGAAGTTAGTCAAACCGAACAACAAAAAATCTAGAATCAATTGCAATTCAGTTGAAAAACTTTTAGATAGTTTCTTTTCTACTTCAATTTCAAATCACGAACAGTATGCGTTTAAAAAGATTACAGGTAAAGAAAGAATTGAACAAATATTAGATTTAATTCGTTTAGACCACTTAAAATCAAAAGAATTAAAACATGTGGAAGCTTTAAATGGGAAATATTCCAAAAGATTTTATTTACCAGGTGAATATCTTACGGCTATAAACGTATTAGAGCATAATATTCCTACTAAAGACGAAGAACCTGTATTTACACGTCAATATCGATTTCCACCTGTTCACAAAGAAGAACTCTTAAAACAAACAAATGAATTAATTAAAAATAAAATCATTAAACCTTCTCAATCTCCGTATAATACTCTTGTTTGGATTGCACCAAAGAAAGATGATTCGCAAGGTAATAAAAAATGGCGGCTGGTACTCGACTTTTGCAAATTAAATGAAAAAACAATAACTGACTTTTTCCCATTGCCTGCTATAAATAAAGTGCTTGATACTCTTGGGAATGCGCAATACTTTTCTGTTTTTGACTTAGCTTCTGGTTTTCATCAAATTAAAATGAGTGAAAAGGATTCTCATAAGACTGCTTTCTCCACACCTTATGGTCATTATGCATTTGATCGTATGCCATTCGGACTAAAAAATGCTCCAAGTTGCTTTAAAAGTTTTAATGAATTCGTGTCTATCTGGATTAATTGGAACAGAATTATTCGTTTATTTAGACGATGTCGTCATTTTTGCAAATTCTTTAGAGGAACATCAGGAAAAATTTTATAATTTTATAAATCGTTTAGAAACAGCTAATTTAAAATTACAGCCGGACAAATGTAAATTTCTTCGACCGGAAGTGGTTTATTTAGGACACATTATTGATAAAGACGATGTAAGACCAGATCCGAAAAAGCTTAGCGCAGTAAGAGATTTTCCAACTCCAAAAACCATTTAAAATATCAAACAATTTTTAGGCTTGGCAGGTTATTATCGGCGTTTTATTGAAAATTTTTCAAAGAAATCAGGACTTCTAACACTATTATTAAAGAAAGATATGCCTTTTAAGTGGGGTGATAAACAACAAAAAGCTTTTGAAATTTTAAAAAATAAACTTTGCGAAGAACCTTTATTAATAAGACCTGATTTTGACAAACCATTTATATTAACTACTGATGCTTCGGGTTTTGCAATTGGTGAAATTTTATCCGAAGGGAAAATTGGAAAGGACAAACCAATTGCTTACGCTTCTAGATCTCTAAATAAGCACGAGGTAAAATATGACACGTATAATAAAGAAGCTTTAGCAATTGTGTATTGTATTTTACATTTTAGGCACTTTCTGTATGGTAGGAAATTTCAAATTGTCACAGATCATAAACCTCTGCTATGGTTTAAAAATTCAAGCGATCCTTGTTCACGTGTAACAAGATGGAAACTCAAATTAGCGGAATACGATTTTGAAATGATTTATAAAGCTGGGAAAATGAATGTCAATGCGGACGCGTTATTCAGAAACCCTGTTAATAGTGCAAAAAGAATTATTCCATATATGATAGTGATGGTGTGAAGCAAGTAATTGGAATAGAAGAAGATGAAATAGATAATCTTTTTGAATATTTATTTGAAGAAGAAGGAGATTCAGACAAAGAAAAGGATGAAATATTTGGTGGGCGAATTGAGAATAATGATAATAACTATGATGACAATGATGGCAAAAAAGAAGAAAATGAATTCGAAAATGAAGACGAAGATTTAAATTGATATGAGGAAATCGATGATGATCTCTCCGAAAAATTTCATAATAAAGAAGATAATTCTGATTTTAATGTGGTAATTAGAAGACAATTGAAGGAATTTAATCAAGAAAAAAATAAGAATCAAAGTGAATCGGGTAAGTATAAAGATAAAATAAATCGGGAAAGTGTTGGAAATCCAAGAAATAAAAATGCTTAGTCAACTAAATCAAGTATAAGTGAAAATCGAGTAAATAAAAATACTAAATCTGTGAAAAATAAGTCAAGTAAGTCGGGTCGGAAACAAAATCTGATGAATCAAAATCCTAAATCTGAGAATAATAAATCAAGTAAATTAAGTGGTAACAAAAATCTAGTGAGTGATGATACTCAATCAGTGACCGCGTAACATGAATTTTGATAATGAAGAAAGTTCGCCAATCGAGAAGAAAATGGGTAGACCCAAGAAAGATTTAATTCATGAAGAAGATGAAGATAGTGAAAACTCAGATCCAGAATATTTTGTTCAAAATGATAGCTTTGAGGTACCAAAAAACCTTTATGAAGATTATAAAAATAATGAAAATAATGAAGATTTTAGTGAAAGTGATGATAGCATTGAAGATTACGAAGATAATGAAGATAATGAAGCACCTAATTCTGATGAACAATTTGAAGAAATTGAAGAAAATAAAGAGATCAAAGAAATCAAAGAAAGTGAAAAATTTGAAAAATATGAAGATTTTGTAGAGGATGAAGAAAATGAAGAAATTGAAGATGATGAAAATGATGTAGATAATGATATAGAAGAAGCTGATTTCGGTTCAGAAAGTAAAAAACGACCCCCTCCCGAACCCCCACCCTTAGACAGTCCTTCTACTTCTGCCAATAATATCCATTCTCGAAATGTTGTTGAATGCAAAGATCAATTAAGAATGTGAAAGGATAACTATGTGTACTTTTTATCGACGACATGCGTACCTCAGGATAATGGTTCAAAGAGTCTGTTTAAGCAAAATGAATTACCTAAGTTTAAAAATATCGAAATCGGTGAAGATAAAGAGTTTAAAAAAGGGGTTTTTTATCATATCGCATTACCAATTATCTCAGAATCTAGCGTTAGCTTAACTGAAACGCAAAAAAATATAAAATTTCTGTTACTGGTCCACAGGAAGTTCTAGAGATCTTAGGCAAGGGTAACATAAAAATAAAATTAAATGAAGGTTCCAAAATCGTTCATTTTAATAGACTTTGATTATCTTACATTAAACATCCTGATCAGGATTAAAAACAAGAATCAGCCTGGAAAATCACTCTTTTTGTTTCAGAGGGGAAAATCTGCATTAATAAAATTGTTAGTCGAAGAAATCAACCAATATGGTTGTCGGTATGTAAGACCTTGTTCATAATTCAGCAATGTCTTTAGAAGCAATTGTAAAATCACCTTATCTGGACATTGGAGAAGAATTATTTGATGTTTATCTAGACATTAAACATAGTTACATTTCCGAATCTATACTCGCCCAAGATTGTAACTGTATTGCAATCCCGGATGGGCATTGCGTACGCGGTCATTTTGTAGAATCAATGGGATGGATTCTTCTTACTCTAAATGAAAAGGAAGTACCTTTCAATATAATTAATCAATTTTATTCCGATCTAATTGGTTTAGACACTGGTATTATTGGTTACCGAGAAGCCAGGGAAGCAGGGATTCTCAATTAAATGTATTCTATCTAATATTTATCTTTTAACAAATGTAAATTACGAATAAATAATAAACCCCTCCTGTTTCAGGAGATGGGGACTGTATGACTTATCTTCTTAGTTGTGTGTGGATTTACGTCCCTTGCATTGCCTGCTAATGCCATACTAGGATATGACTGCGCTTCAAGTCAATTAAATATAACTACTTTGTGTTTAATTGATGTGGGAAATTGTGAAGCACCAAAGGGTAAGCCAAACGCGACGGAAACCTTTGTACAGCTGATGCAGTTTACTGGAATTACTAAAATCAAGGTGATCCAATGTAAAATAGAAATTAAGCGAACTATTTTTTATTGCGGAATGCATTCACATTCATCCATAGTAGAAAAAGGAGTGGCGGAATACTTGCATGAAATCTCGCATGATTCTTGCAGGGCAATACATAATGTTAGAATTTATAAGCATAATGAACAGGTAAAAATTCATGATTTAAAAATGAATCAAACTCTTTCAAAAATCGTAACGTTTGCTGGAGATATATAAACAAATGGTAAATGCAGCGGATTAAGTTATATCGACCCTATAGGTAGTTGGAAAAATGTTGTTGTCCAAGGGATGATAAAGATAACTTTAGCAGAGCAATATGCAATAGCCGATCTTGAGGCGGATAGGGTTCGTTTAAGCTCTGGGATAACATGTGCTTTATCCGATACATCATGTTTTGATAATGAATTCGGATACTCCTTTTGGCACCCTTTACCGAAAGACATTTGTCAGTTTAATAAATACTCACTACTTTATAAGGGTTTTGCTAATAAAATAAAAGATCAAGAATCTGATGAAATTTTATTTTCCTTGGAAACGAAAGAAATAACCTTTGTGTTAAGCCAGAAACGCGAATTTTCAATTTGTCAATATATATTGTACCGTACCGAACATCCTAAACTATTCATTTTTGAAACCGAAAAAGGACGACCACTTTTGGAAGACAGAGAACTAACAATTGAAGCCTTGGATATAATGTTGTATGTAAATTCAAAATTTGTTTATGTTGAAAGACATGTTAGAACTCAAATAAATACCTTGTATCAAAATATTATGTATCAACGCTGTAAACTAGATCAGGAAGTGTTTCGAAATTCATTGATCCTTGCGACCCAAGGACTGGATGAATTTACATTTTATTTAATAAAAGGGCCTAGTTATATGCCTGTAATAGCAGGAGAAGTAGTTCATATCGTCAAATGCGTACAAGTAGAAGTAGTATATAGGAAAGTAAATCAATGTTATCAGTAATTGCCAGTATTCAAGATAAATGAGACGCTTTTTCTAAACCCACGTACATATATATTAACTAATCAAGGTACCATAATTGATTGCAATTCATTCGTACCTACCATGTATCAAATTGGCGACACATGGTATTGTGCTTCAACCTTACGTTAACTTTAAAATTCCTTTCAAATCTAGCCTCTGATTGGTTCCTAGGTTTTCAAATTCCCTAATCTAGTAAATTTTATTTCTCTTAGGTTTCCTTAAGGCAGTTTACCATCACACTGTATATCTTTCTTGGTTGAAGCCTTGCATATGCTAAATTTTCTAGCAACAACACAACAATTTACGTTTTATTTTCTTTGAACATTTAATGATGAGTTGAATCATTGAGATTATATTTTACCTCCGCCAATTAATCAACAATCAAAGCAATATACATTTTTGTATTGGGACTTGGCATACATTTTGAATAAATCATTGAAAACATGTGATTTGTGTTGAGTTTTGTGAAAAGAATAGTTGATTTTGATTTTAATTTATCTGAATTCGACCTTTTGTTTTCCATTTAATAAACCTAAATTATCTAAAGACAAAGTTATTTGTGTATCAGAGAAAGGAAATTTTATTCCATGAACATCTTGTCCTCTTTCTAAAAGTTTTGTTTTTTTTTGTTTCCTCATAAAGAAAGCAACAAATTTCCCTTTTGGATATATGTACAATTATGAAAAGAGGAATTTGAATGCTTATTTTGAAAAACGAACATTTAAATTAAATAAAAGGTTTATTAATGGTTATGTTTAAAAATCATTGTGTCTGCAACTCTCGTATCTTGTCTATTAATAATTTCTTTTATTAAATTCTGATTCAATAAGTTAAAATTAAATTTTATAAAATTCATCCTACTTTATTTTTATTATCAAATATTGTTCTAATCAAATTGTGTTCGCTTGTTATTTGAAATTTTAGAAAATAGATAATTGTATGCCAAGAAAAAATTCAAAACTATTTCAATTGATTTGTTTTAACAAAATAATAAGTCAATTTATAATTGGCTTCCGTTTCCGGTACCGATGAGTAGTTGACGCGTTTTGTGAAGGGGGGATAGTTTTTTGAAAATCTGTTAATATTAAGTAAAGGGTGGGTAGTGGAGTGATTGGTGAGTATAGAGTGAAGGGCTGTGAGGTAAATGAAAGGAGTGTACGTGGAAGAGGGTGAGAAATGAAAGGTAAAAAGATGTGAGAAAGGAGGCAAAATTGTAAGGTTAGGATAAAAGCGTGTTGAGTGAGAGTAAGAGAGCGAGAGAGTGACAAAGATAAAAGTAGTGCTTCTGGGAAGATAAGGTAGAACTTGACAATGTCGAATAAAGAGGAAAGCAATGACGCAAGTGATAAAGGCGGGAATGAGTCTAAGACGCGAAAATTTAAAAAGGGATTGGACAGGAAAAATTTTGAATGCAAGGATTGTCAAGTTTTACTAAGTCTAATCAAAAGAATAATGAAGGAAAATGATGAGCAGTTTGATGAAGCATGGGATGAAATGGAGGAAATTAGGAAACTGGACAAAAAGAGGTTTAAGCAAATTGAGGGATTATTAAAAACTGTGAAAGCAATTTTAGAGAGGGTTGAACAGTGGGAGGCAAGTTGAGATAAGGACACGGAAAATATGTGGAAGAAAATGAAGGAGTTAGAGAAAGATATAATAGAGAGTGAGGAGAGAAGAAATAGAGAATTCGTAGAAAGGGAGAGGGTAACATTAAATGAAGGAGTAGAAGAAAGGGTGGGGAGTAGAGAAAAAGCAGATGACGATCTAAAAATCAAAATGGGGGAATTATCGATGAGAGTAGAAGTTATGGAGAAGGAGAAAAGAAAAAGAAATATTGTTATTAAAGGTATGAAGGTAGAGTGGAGAAAAGGCAAAGAGGAGGTAGAAAAACTTTTGTCAAGAATTGGAGCTAAAGTTAGGATCAAGAACGTTAAGGGAGTAAGAGGAGAGGATGTGGAAAAACCGAAAGTGTGGATTGTGGAATTAGAAGATGAGAATGCTAGGATAAAAGTAATGAGATTCAAATGTAGGTTGAAAGGAAGTGTAGAGAGAATAGATATTGATAGAACATGAAGAGAGAGAAGAACAAAATGGCTGCTGGAACAAAAAGCATGAGTGGAAAGAAGAAACGGAAGGGTAGTAAAAGTGAATAGAGAAAGTGTTTGGGTGGATGGAGTGGAATGGCTGGTGAAAGAGGATACAGAAGGGGTTATCAAAGTGGGATTGGAAATAGGTTAGGAGAGGAAGGGAGAAGGTAAAAAGAGCAAGAAAAAGGAAGAAAGTGTGTTAGTGGATGAATGGAGATGTTTGTAGGATCGGATGAGAAATATATGGAGAGAAATAAGTGAATGGTTAGGATTAAAATGTGTGATATGACTGATAAAGGAAAGAGTAAAAATAGAGTTTTATAAAAGGGTGGGCGAGGAGGTGGATAAACCTTTAAAGGGTAAAAGGAACAGGAAACGGAAGCCCGGGCACTTGGTAGTTAGTTAAGTAAAATATTAGAAGAGCGACGATTAGGTTAAGTTGATTATGTATTTAAAGTTAAGTTTAAGGAAGGATAAATCTAAGCGTTCTTGTACTTAATTTGTATTTGAATGTAAAGGGAGCGGAGGCGCTCGAACCCGTAAGGGATGAGTAAATAAATTATATAAGTAAATTTATAATTAAAGGAAGGAAAAGGAACAAGTCACATAAACTTAATTAAATTGTACATAATATATATTTATTTAATGAAGATCAAGATTTGTTTTATTTGAATACATACAATATTTTTGTAAAATACAAAATCCTATATTATTCTAATGGGTTCTGTTTTCTCTTTTTTGAGGCTTTTCTAAGAAAATCTGAAATAAACATAGACGCATATACTATATGAAGGAAAAGATGAAAGAAATATAGAATTGACTTGACAATTTATTCCTTTCTCAACTCAATTATAGTTTTATCTACAATTCTTAAAATGCTTCCTTGGCAAAGGAAAACTGTCATTTTCTCTTTTCCCAAATTCGTTAAATCCTCGCATTTTCTCCATAATATAAGCAGGAAAACCATAAAAGCGTAGAGGTAATTCGTAGGTCCCAAATTCAGTTTCAATTACTGGAGGATCTTAAAAAAATCTCCATTTTCCCAGATAATGGACGGAGTTTTCTGGAACCTATAAAACCAATTTTGTTACTATTTTTATTGTTACAATCATTTCAAAAATAAAATATTTTAAATTTTATCATTATCTAACACATGATTTCTAACATTCATGAAATATTAAATTGTTATATTAAAAAAAAAAAATTTAAATTCATGGGTATTCCTTTTTTATTGTTATTTTTATGATTCATTATATATTTTTAAATTTCTTAAACTTGTATTTCTAATTGTTTAAATTCTGGTTCTAATCAGAAACCCAGGAAATAATGATGAATTCGGGATATCAATTTTGAATTGTCAAGAAGGTTTGGTGAACTCGTGGACGAGGTTTACACGAGTTTATAGGTTTTGGTGAATTCAAACCAGCTGTCAGTTCATTTACCTTTGGATGTAGGTAAGTAAGAATAGGGTGCATAGTTATGTCCACTCTGTTTTACCCAGAGTGGATTGCAGCCTAATGTTACTAGAAAAAGCGGTAAATTCAAATTATAAAGTTATGGAATTTCATATTTTTTGTATAAAATATTTTTAATGAAATTTCTAAATAAAAAATAAAAAAGAAATTGATAATAATAAAATAATACCGAACTTTAAAGTTAATGAACAATTGCGTTAAATAATGTATAAACTAATCTTTATTTTAAACTCCCTCGTGGTGTCACCTTGTCGTGGTGAGGGGACTTAGGACCGGCCAGGCGCTGGTCCTTTGGTTAATTCTTTCTTTTCTTTCTTTCTTTCTTTTCGAACCTGTGCACTAGCTGACCTGTGCGGATGATGTTAATTCGGATTCCAAATGGGGGCTAACCATCCTCGTCAGCTGTGGATGACATAAGTTTTGGGAAGAACAGGACACTCCCGCCTCCTCGATCTAGGGTTGGCGCCCGATGGACCGGTTGTCTGTTCGATCTGACCAACGACACCTAACTCAATCTAAAGTTCCACACTGTGCCGAGGCATAAATGGCACCAGGGTTACAAAATCCGGCGTGAAGCTGCCGGGGATGGTGCGAACGTCGCCCAACCCACGTGCTCTTCAATTTGGCGGCTGTAAAGCGCAGGCGTCGGTTGCTGATGCCGGGGGCCTGGACGGCGGACGCACTGTCGTCGCCAGTGACACGTTTGAAGGTGTCGCGAGCGGTGCTAGGATACCGGGCGCCCTCCTAGTGTACAAATGCCTTACCCACATATTGGAGCTCTGTGTGGGTGGACCGTTTTTTCTCCCAGGCTCGTGGGATTCATATGGATACTGACGATTTTAATTTAGATGACGATGTGCGCCCAGGGGGCAGTGGTGAGGCACCGCCGGCAACGACTGCCACAGGACCGGGTTCGTTAGGAACAAATCCATCGTTTTTGACGGTGGATGGTCAGAGTAGGTCGCGTCGCGGAAGTGCAACAAGTATTAGTAGCGTTGGCAGCGCTTTTAGCAATGCTACAGCTGCAGACCTCGCATACTGCGAGGAAGAAAGGGTGAAAGCCGAAAATCTTCGCGAGAAAGAGGGGAGGATTTTTCTCGACATGGAAAAGGAAGTGAGGCTTATGATGGAAAAGCTAAAGGTTCAAAAGAACGTTGCGGCGGAGATCCAAACTCGATTGAAGAAATTCAACCAGTGGATCCCCGATTTATGGAAGATACATTTGGAGGCAGATGCAGCAGATTCTAGGCTTTATATTGGCCTGAAGAACTGCGAAATTGATCGAACCGAAAGGCAAAAAGTAAGAGAGCGCGTCCAGGCCAAAGCAATGAGAGCTTTGGTCTTGGAGAGTAAGAGGAAAAGAGAAAACCGTGGAGGGTCACCTCCAAATACCAAGAAGCCCAAGAAGCCGTCGGAGACCTTAGCTGATAAGGTTAAGGCTCCGAAAAAGGTTAAAAGGAGGGGGGTACCTTCAATTGTTCCTCCCAAAATAGTAGTGGAGCCTATGAGGCCCAAGTAATCGACGCTCTTAGTGCGGGTTTCCCAGGGACAGACATACGCCTCTGTCCTTGGGAAGCTTAGAAAGGAGGTGGACCCTGACTCCTGTCAGTCCACGGTGGTGGGTGCAATGCCAACAAAGCAGGGTAACCTTCTCCTACGACTAGGAGAAGGTTCAGATGGAAAGGCCTTTACGGCCAAGGTTGCCGACGCCGTAAAAGGCATAGGAACCGTCAGGGCCCCGGATGAAAAAAGGGTAACTTTTGAGATCCGAGACCTGGACGGTAAAGTTAGCAATCGTGGTCGTGGACCAAGATGATGCTAAAAGGTTAGAAGAAGAAGGAAGGGTAAAGGTGGGATTTTTAAGTTGCCACATTAGGAGGAGGTTGATAGTGACCAGGTGCCATAGGTGCGTGGCCTACGGCCACAAGAAAGCTGACTGTAAGGGAGTGGACAGATCCTCGGCATGTTTCAAGTGCGGAGGATCTGGTCACACTTTTGCAGAGGGTACAAAAGAGGCACTTTGTTTCCTGTGCTCGGAAGAGCAGGGCATGACGGAAGTGTCCCATGTCGCAGGCTCGGGTAAGTGTGCCTGTTTCAGGAGAGTCCTGCAACAGGCAAAAAAAGAGGCTTTAAAGCGTAGCCGCTTCAGGGCCGCCTAATTCGCAGAAAAATTCAGATAGAGGAAGTTTCTTCCTTTTGAAGCGTTGTTAGAGCGAATTGACGGTTCATCGAATCCCTGGACCCAACTTGTGTGTGTTAAGGGCCTCCATGACTGTCAATGATAGTGCTTCCCGAGGACCGGAGAAAGTCGCTTCGGCGACAGAGTAGGGGATGTAAGACCACTCCTGATGGCGATACGCGCGGAAAGTGCTAGCCGGGAGTGGTCTTAAAGTCCCTAAAAAAGGGTGTGTTTTTAGCGGGTCGGAAAAACATCGCCACCCCCGCGTAACCCTGTAGTACGGGCTACAGGGTACCTGGCAGCAGGATTTCACATCCTACGCAAAAAAAAATCTTTATTTTAAAAAGATGTTAATTTGTTTATTATGCATAACTTAAAGAGTAAAATCAAGTGAATTATTCCTACACATATTAATTATAATGTTAATATAAAAGAAACGTTTTTTTATAAAGTTCTCGCCTTGAAAGAAATTTAATAAAAATTAAGTTTTTCAGAAAATTGTAGAATTTACATTATTTAATAAATATTTTCCATGCATCAAAATTTATTATCAAATTAAGTAATTTTGTGAATTTGTTTTATTTACATTCTATGCAATTAAATTAAAACAGAATTTTAAAAAATAATTTAAAACTTGTCCTAAATATAATTTTTTACATTTAAGATTTAAATCTTGAAAAGCTGTTCAATAGAATACAATAGCAATAAGAAATATAAGTGTTGAAAGTAATTGACTTTAATCTCAATATGTAATTTACACCTGTAATTCAAAATTTCACATTTTTTGTAAAATTAAATACAATATATTTAAATAATAAATATTACAATAAATACAACATTATATTTCTGTACATATTATAATTAATTATATTTTAACAGAATCATGTCAACTTTTATTGTGTCAACAATACAACTACAATAATAAATTTAAACGTACACCTTATTATCTAAATTTCAAAATTTTACATTTCTGCAAAATTTAGGTATAATATTTCAACAATTAATTTAATAATAGTTAAAGTACTATATTTGTTTATTTATAACACTGAATTAAGTTAAAGAACATTTTCTGACAATTTATTATTGATAAAATACTGATTGTAATTCTAATTTTGCATCATAATGTTAATAAAATTGCAATAATAAATTCAAGCATTAAAATTACGCGATCTTAAAACGCTTGAAAAATTATCACGAATTAAAAAACAGTTTTTTTATCTTTTTCAAAAAATTTGATTACAGCAACTACCTACCTATATAAGCAATTAAAAGGATTGCGATTTTCGGAAATTATAATATTTAAGACGACAAACTTACAAAAACATTATTACATTTTTTGAAATTACGTGATTTTCAAACGAAAATACATATTTTAAAATATAAAACTGCAAATTGTATTTATAACAAAGTTTTTTATATATTAAATGGAATAGAAAATTGAGATCAACAAAAGTCCTTCTCCTTACTTAATTATAATAATTCATTTTACAGTCCTACTCCGAACTAAAATTATCGTCATTTTTACATGTTTCTTAAGAATAAATACATAGTTAAACCCATTAAGGACGGGAAGTACACAAATTTGACATGGAGTTTAGTATTATTTTTTAGTGTTAGAAGAGAATGAAAAAAAATTTACTCAACCTATTTTATATAGATTAGACATCGCTCTTTTGAATTTTGCAAAAAAAAATTATGTATTTTCATAAATAAACAAGTTACAAGCAGTTTTTTTTAAATAAAAAACACGTTTTTTTCAGTTATTTTTTTCATTTATGAATTTTTTTGGACCCTTTATGGTAGAGGAATATCTTTGACTGATACATATCTTGCGGCAAGGATGTTTAATCTACAAGAAACCACAATGGTAAAAGTTACATTTTAAAATGGCGGACACAAAGTGGCGACTGAAGTGGGTTTTTTTTTAAATCATGGACTGGTATTGGAAATCGTACAAACCTGATAGTTTTTCACAAAACTCGGTATGTGAATATTTTTGATTTTGCTGGTGCAGAATTTTCAATTAAACTTTCAAAATTCAAAATGGCGGATCCAAAATGGCGGACAAATTTTTAAAAATCTAACAATTTTGCTTGAAACTTATTACTCGGGGGTTTTTGGGGTCGCTGATTACGAATCTAAAGTCAGATTTTTAAAATTCAAAATGGCGGATCTAATATGGCGGACGAATTTTGAAAAAACTACTTATTTTGCTTGAAACTTGTTACTCGGGGGTTTTTGGAGTCGCTGATTACAAATCTAAAGTCAGATTTTCCAAATTCAAAATGGCGGCTCCAAAATGGCGGACAAATTTTTAAAAATCTAACAATTTCGCTTAAAACTTATTACTCGGGGGTTTTTGGGGTCGCTGATTACGAATCTAAAGTCAGATTTTCAAAATTCAAAATGGCTGATCGAATATGGCAGACGAATTTTGAAAAAGCTACTTATTCCGGTTGAAGTTTAATACTCTGGACCATATTTACAATTGTCAAATATTAGAAGAATGTTTCATTGCACAATTAGGATAAAACGGCATGACAGTATATAAACTATAACTTTCTATTTAAATATATATTGTAGACCTTTTTACATAAATAATTCGAACGATTCTTTGTAGCCATTGGTCTTTAAAAAAAACAATTATGAGAGAAATTTATAAAAAACAATAATTAAGAAAAAAAAAAGTGTTTTATGTAAACCAGAAAAAAAATTTGGAACGCTGGCAATAATTTGTTTAAATAATTATCAGTATCATATAAGAATGTGTATTTACACTTCAAAACACTGACAGAATACCGAACTGTGAAGGTAGGAAAAAAATACATAGACAAAGCTAAATTTTAAAAAAAGTTTATGAGCAACTATTAATTGTTTAAACAATTTAAAAAAATAATAATTGCATAGTATTTCAATATTTCTTTATTTCTGTTTATAGCTCAACAACTTGAAAAATTAGTTAAAATTAATTTCTCACTACATTAGGACGAAATTAATAATAAACAACATTTATTTGTTTAAATAATTAAGGATAATAGTATGAAACTAATTTTGGCTAATCTCTTAGTGTTTGAAACATAAAAAGTTGGTAGATTTAAAAAACTGTAGCTCTCTTACTTTTTTTTTATAACAATTATTATACATTAACAATTAAAACGACTTTAATAAATAAAAATTGGATGTATTATTAGTAAATGTTCAAAGCCTGAGACTATAACTAATAATTATTACAAATATGCCTGTAAAGAAGTTTATCTTTACTAATTTTATGAAATTTAGTTTTTTGAAAATACCCGCAAAAGCTTAGTTCTAGTCCTTCCGAAAGATGGATGTCGCATTCTCACAAATGCAAGCAATTAATTTTTATGCGTGTTCATTTCATTATTCATGATCAGCGACCCCCAAAACCCCCGAGTAACAAGTTTCATGCAAAATAACTAGCTTTTCCAAAAATTCGTCTGCCATTGTATGCCATTGGATGCCATTGGATCAGCCATTTTGAATTTTGAAAATCCGACTTTAGATTCGTAATCAGCGACCCCAAAATCCCCCGAGTTATACGTTTCAAGAGAAATTGTTGAATTTTTAAAAATTTGTCCGCCATTTGAAATCCGCCATTTTGAATTTTGAAAATCTGACTTTAGATTTGTAATCAGCGACCCCAAAAACCCCCGAGTAACAAGTTTCAAGCAAAATAAGTAGCTTTTTCAAAATTCGTCCGCCATATTAGATCCGCCATTTTGAATTTTAAAAATCTGACTTTAGATTCGTAATCAGCGACCCCAAAAACCCCCGAGTAATAAGTTTCAAGCGAAATTGTTAGATTTTTAAAAATTTGTCCGCCATTTTGGATCCGCCATTTTGAATTTTGAAAGTTTAATTGAAAATTCTGCACCAGCGAAATCAAAAATATTCACATATCGTGTTTTGTGAAAAACTATCAGGTTTGTACGATTTCCAATACCCGTCCATAATTTAAAAAAAAAACCCACTTCAGTCGCCATTTTGTGTCCGCCATTTCGAAATGTAACTTTTACCATTGTGGTTTCTTGTAGATTAAACATCCTTGCCGCAATATTTGTATCAGTCAAAGATATTCCTCTACCATAAAGGGTCCAAAAAAATTTATAAATGAAAAAGAAAACTGAAAAAAACGTGTTTTTTATTCAAAAAACTGCTTGTAACTTGTTTATTTATAAAAATACATAATTTTGTATTGCAAAATTCGAAAGAGCGATGTTTAATCTATATAAAATAGGTTGAGTTAATTTTTTGTCATTCTCTTCTAACACTAAAAAATAATACTAAACTCCATGTCAAATTTGTGTACTTCCCGTCCTTAATGGGTTAAGTATTTAATTACAATAATAGGTATGACAATCTTGAACGTACAAATAAAGGAGTTTATATTCACTTAGGAGGCCAAAAAAAAATCGATTTTTTAATCATTTTTGCTGATATCTATAAACTGGGTCAACTGACATTAAAAAACCAAAAATTTTTCGTCAATAAGGTGTATTATCTTATACTGAATCAAAGGAATAAGCAAAATAATAAAATTTGACAAAATGACGGCTTGTCAAACAGAAAAATCTATTTTTGAAGAAAATTTTGGTTTTAAATTTTATAAAAAAAAACAATAATTATAATTGAGAAGAAACCTATGTTTAATTACTAAAAAGTACATTAAAGAAGCCTGTGTCAAAATTTGATTTGAGCCGTTTCCGAGAAATCTTGCTGACCGACATTAAAATCAGAGTTTTGATCTAAATCTGAAACAACCATTTTAGATTCTATATCAGATAGAGGAACAGTTTTACAATCGTGAGGAGATTTAAGCACTTTCCAGATATGTTGCATTGTAATTTCACCAATGACAAGTGGCTCAATAATTAAATTTTTAACCTTTAGATAGCACGTTTCAGTGGGTTCTAGATAAATGTTTAAGATTTGTACAATGCTCCCATCACACAATTTGGCAACTGAATCATTATTCGTCTTATTTCTACTATAATAAGCAGTAGTAACTATCGCATTATTATATAAACAACGTTCATAACTTTTGCATTCTGATGGGCACTCATCTGATAGGTAGTTACCAAAAAGTGTGATATTTCCTAAACACTTTGCACTCGCAGTGTAAGATTTTTCAGTAATAAACGTTTCGCAAATCGCATTCACAATATCTGGCAGATGATCTCGTGGGCGTGGTCGAAAGTTGTATAAGAACCTTTGTAAATGTTTTTTTGACATCTGCTGTTCCACACCTTTTGGGCTATTTGCTGATTCCTTCAATATATAAATATTGCTTTTGAAGGGGAATGCCGAGGTCGACAAAAACGGACCACTCTTGCAAACGTTTTCCTTTGCATGCAAGAGCAAATGAACATTGAATATCATACCAGATATTCCATAATAAATTTGCACGTCAGCAACGAATTTCGTTAGATCTATTTCGCACTGGAGCAACTCTTTAGCAGTAATCTCAGTTTTGGATAAGATATACATGGAATTAACAAATAACGCGTAATGTTCTAATAAATGATTTGGAACCATGTCAAGAAACAGTGGAACACTATAATAAAACAAAAAGGATTTCCAGTGTGTTGCTTTCCAGCAACCAAGCTTTGATAGCTTTTCTGGTTTTCTGTGCAGCTCTCTGGGTGGCTGAATTTGCGTTAACAGAAAATCAATCGGATCGTTTACGGCGATCCGAAGCAGATAGTTTGGATTTTATTAAATGTCACATCTGTTCTGTTATTCCCAAAACGCCATTATGCATGGAATCCAAAATAAAACTAAAGACCATGTCAATATTCGGGCAGTCACAGAAAACAGATCGTCCTTTCACTCCTCTAAAAGATTTGCCGTCCTTTTCAGCTTTTAGAACATCTATCATATGCGATACGTGTGTCCGTTGCTCGCAATCACTACCAACAAAAGGAAATTTAATAATGTTACAATAAAATCCTGTTTGATAGCAGTAGCTGCAGCTAAAATATCCATTGTATTTCATTCTGTTTTGTAATATTGCCTTTGCAACTGAGTCTGAAATTAGACAGAGGGGAGTGAAAGTTAACTTTTTCTCTAAAGTTGTGGATAGTTTTAATATCAAACCCGAACTATGTAAGGAAATGGCTTCTTCCAAAAATTTTCCAATAAATAAATTCATTAAATGAGGTTGTGGTTCTTTTGCTACTACCATTACTCCTACAAGGAGAATGTGTTTAAATCTCACTTCAGGAGGTAGATCATTTATTATTACCGCTAAAGGCCAGAAACTTCATGTATTGCTATGTTTTGTTCCAACAGGTGCTCCATCGGTACTTATATTATAAGTAATAGTGGAAGGGAAATTAGTTTTGGTACGCCTATACAATTCACTATCCTGAATATCTGTAATATTTCCACTATCATTACTTTCAGCAGAGCCATTCGCTTTTTTAATCAAACATTCCCGTATTGTCCTATCTTTTAATAATAACTGAAGTTGATACTCGAAACTTAAAGATAGGAAATACTTGCTATTACTAAGATTAATTTCGTTCTTGGTTTGACATTCATTACAAATTTTACTTTGCCCTTTGATATCAGATTTGATGGAGGAATAGACGATTACATTTTCGCATTGATTACAGTAATAGTTAAAAGTAATTTTATCTTCAGGTGCATCTAAAATTTTATTAAGAGTATAATTTGAAAGTTTCAAATTTTTGAAAAGAGGTCCAGCTAACATTTTGACAATTTCGAATAGTTTAATTCTACCCTCCTCAACAACACCAAACTGAATAAAGTATCCCATTAGTATGCCTGACTGCGAAAACATTAACATATCGTTCATTTCTAAGAATGAAGGAACATGCTCCGGGACAGATAAATCGATATTGATATTATCAATATTAATATTGTTTTTCGGCACGCTGCTAATGTCTTCTGTAAATGGAGTAGAGTTACTGTTAGGGATGAACTGCACATTTTTCACCTCATTTCCTTCCACAACTGTTGCAGCAGGTTCACTGTAGATAACTTCATGACTGTAACTGTCATGTCTGTTCACTTTATCCTGGTTAAAACAATTTTCTTCAAAGTGATGTCTGGTGTCCTTGGAAATCACATTTTCTTGAACTCTTTTGTAATCAACAACACCTTTTTCAATTAAATCTACAACAACAAAAATAGATATTAACAATGGATGTATTCTACCCTTCCTACACTGTAAAAAGAAATCTTTCCAAATGTCTCAAAATGAGATACGAAATGTGTTTCAGGGGGACACAAGACACGTATTGTGTCTCATTTTGAGACATATTGTCCCAGAAATTTTTACAGTCTAGTAAATGAGTTATTTCTATAACAAGTGCGCATTTGTAGGGGAATCGAGACTGGTGAAAAGTTTGACGCACTAACTTCGTTCGTGCGGCAATCTCACGACTTGATATTCCTCTACATGCGTTCGTGTTCTACACACAACTTTATATAATATATCTTAAGTCAAGAACTTTACTGATAAAACTTATTTTAGAGTTTTAGAGATTGAAAGGAAGAGAATTCTACTTCTTATTACAGTTTAGCCTCTCCAGCAATGCTATTCAAATAATACGAATTTTTGAAAACATTTATTTGATGCTTCTATCTACATTTTTAAAATCTTTCAATTTTCTACTTTTTTGAAAGCTTTTATTCTTTTACTAGCAAAATATAACGCGCGCAAGCGCACGATTAGTTTTCAATAGATTTTAGAAATTAAGCTATAGTAATAAATAAAACAAATTGATGAATAATATTTATCCAATAAGAAGGGCTGCCAATGGACTTGCAGATTGAAAATAGTTTAAAAAAAGACTTTTAATTTAAGCACGTTGATACATAATGTATAGCTCATCAAGAAAATTTTACTTTAGACGATATTCTCGACTCGAGACGATATTTTTGTCAACAATATCGATATGATATTTGGATAGTCGAGATACTTCGAGATCAATATCAATATTGCTAAAATATCGTATCGTCTTGATATCGTGAAGCACTACACTGTAATAGGCCAAATTTATCCGTAACTTTTCTCTTGCAATATTGGATATTTTGTAACAAAACTAGGTACGTGTACCTAAAATGTCATTATGAAGGTTTCTCTGACCCAAATTTGTTTGAATTTTAACCTAAAATTAATTTTGGAAAATTTTTGAAAAATAGCAAATTTTGTATAAATTAATTTTTGGCCAAAATTCAAACAAATTTGGATCAGAGAAACCTTCCTAATGCCATTTTAGGAAATTGTACCAAGTTTACGAACAAAATATTCCATACTTTAAGAGAAAAGTTACGGACAAATTTTGCCATTATCAGTGACGTCATATTCCATCACATGTCCTTAAATGACAGTATATTCATTTCACCGAGTTTTCATTTGTCTGAAATTGTATTAGTAAGAATTGACATTTGATAGAAAACTTAAAAGGCAGAATGTTCATTTGTTCAAAATTGCTAATGGCGGAAAAAGCATCCGACAGAAATATTTTGGCGCGAATTTTGAAATTGACCAATCAGAAAATATGAAGAAAATTTCCATTGATCAATTTCAAAATTCGCGCTAAAATATTTCTGTCGGATGCTTTTTCGTCTATTTACAATTTCGGACTTATGAAAATTTAGTCAAATGAATATTCTGACATTTAAAAATTCGACCAACTTAAAATTCTGTAAAATGAAAATTCTTCTAAATTCAAATTCGTTTAAATTGGAATTCTTTTAGAAGAAAATTCTGTTAAATATGAATTCCTTGACATAAAAATCCTGTTAGGTAAAAATTCGAATTCATTTAAATTCGATTAAAAACAAATTCGAAAATGTGAAATGTCGGCTACAAGAAAATTCTACCTCATGAAATTCTATGAAATGAAATTTCTAAATAATTAATTTTATAACTTTATCATACGTCCCAAAGACAATACTTGAAAAATTTACCAAACAATTCAAATTTTAAAAAACTGATTGAATAATGACATAAATAATTTAAAGCTGGTGGATAAATGAAAAATTTATAGAGAATAATTTAAGTTTGAATTAAATAATTGCAATTTGTCGAAATGATTAAAAAAAAATTTTGAATTTAATAAACTCATGACAATAATAAAAATAATAAAGAAAATGATTGAAATTTGTAGAAAATAATTAAAAACTAATATAATAAATTTTAAAATTCATGACAATAAAAAAAATGGAGTTTATTTATTTATTTATTTACGGGCAAAACCCCATTACAATATAATATTTAAAAAAAATTCCCAAGTACCAATAAAATTAAAATTTGATATAACTATAATAATTACTATTATTAAATATTAATAGGTCGCATTCAATAATTTGAAAAAAACAATAATTGAAATTTGTAGGAAATAATTCTAAAATTGCAAAAATAATAGAAATATTAAGAAAATAATCGTAAAATGACAAAAATACTTGAATAATGACAAAAGTAATTGAAATTTGAAGAAAATTGTTGAAAATTAACAAAAGTAAAATAAAAACTTGTGTCGACAATTTAAATATTCCTGACATTAATTTAAAGATAGAAATAGTAATTGAAATGTTGAGAACATAATTGAAAAATGACAAAAGTAAATGAAAATTTGTGTAAGAAATTTAAATATTCATGACAATAATTTAAAGACTCAAGAGAGTAAATGATATTTGAAAAAATTAAATTCAGAATCGCAAAATTACTTCAAAATCGACAATAATACTTTAAAGTTGACAAAACTACTTTAAAAATGACAACAATGATTGAAAAGAGGTGTAGAAATTACGTATTTGTAAATTGTAATTAAAAAATTAACGATGTAATTGGAATATGAACAAACTAATTGATTTATAAGGAAAATTTTTAATCAGGCAATTGTTAATATTCAAATCCCCCTACAGTTGGAATAGACATTTTACTAAAGAAGTGAGAAAAGTGCAAGGTTTTTTTTTAAAAGTGAGTAATAGTGAGCAATTTTAAAAAAAGTCAGTAAAAGTAAAAAAGTGTGTCACTGGCAGCCCTGCAATAAGAATAAATAAATAAGTATTTGGGGATTCTAAATATTACTTCACTGAAACTTTGCCGCAACCTTTCCAAAAGTTTCCAAACGTGCAGCAAACTTGATGAAAGTTTCGGAACTTCAAAAATGGGTAAAAAAGTTACAGAATAATTTAAACTGTATTTAATTTTTTAGTTTTAATTTGTAGCATTTAAAAAAGATTTTTAATATTAAAATTTATAGATAAATCTAAAGGTTAAAATGTAGAGCACGTGTTTTTTTTAAAGTAAACAACAACTTCATGTCAATTGAATTTATTTTAAACAATATTTTTTATAGTCAGAAAGCTATTTAATATTATTAATTTATTATTAATTATAATTACACAAAAATTGTAGATTTTAAAACACTTACCAAAATATGAAATCTTTTGACCACCAATAATTATTTGTCAAGATTTGAAGGTTTATTTTTCGTTGACAGTTCAAAAACAATTGATATTCATTTTAATTTTTAATATGAGCCAGAGGAATGACGATCAAGAGGAATGATGAGTTCAACATTTTTTACATTTTATTTAAAATTAAGCAATTTTTCTTAAACTTAAAATAGTTTAGCATGTTTGTATAAGTTAACTTTATTGTAGAAAAATTGCAAAAATATTTTATCTACTGTCACTCTATTTTTAATTTGAGCCAGAGGAATGACGCTTGAGGTTGTAAATCGCTGTAAAAGCTTCAATTTATATATTTTTAACTTTAAATAATGATTTTTTTACAAAACCCACTTGACAAATTATTATTAGGGATGTCAATGAATTTAATAAGTATGAAAACAAATAAATAACTCAACTAATATAAAAAATATTGAATAATATACAACATACAAATATTTGACCTGGACAGTGAAAAGAGGGCTTACGTGTCAAAAAATCGTTTTTCATTTTTTTGCCGATTCTGATAGATTTTCTGACGCTTTTTCAAGTGGTGTAAACTAACAAAAAAATTTTTTTAACCCGTAAGTCCCCTTTTTACTGTCCAGGTCACATGTATTGACTTAAATATGTATACACTAAATAATATTTAACCAATATTTCCATCTTATTTAACGTATTAAATACTTAGGTAAGTTTAACACAAGGCTTTTAGGTAGGTTTACTTGTCCAACTTACCTTTTGTCGAAAAGCAAGTTGAACACAAGGCTTGTTCAACCTACTTTTTCGCCACTCCAACAATTTATTCTTTACAAGGTTAGTAATATATTTGAACGTTTTGTTAATTGTCATCTTGTTTATTATTGTAATATAAAAAAAATGTCCTTAACTATTTTAATTTTTTGCAAAGACATTCTACTTTTTATTTTTATATATTTTTATGTCACTGTTTCATTCTTCTGTTGTTTTTTGTCCGTCCGTCGTTAACAGCCAATAGATGTCAATTTTAGGTTGTGCGCGAGAGAGAGGGAGATAGTAAGAGACAGAGACGGAAACACACGAACCAATAGCTGTCAATTTTAGGATGTGTGCGAGAGAGAGGGTGATAGTAGGAGACAGAGACGGAAACACACGAACCAATAGCTGTCAATTTTAGGTTGTGTGCGAGAGAGAAAGTGATAGTGAGAGACAGAGACGGAAACACACGAACCAATAGCTGTCAATTTTAGGTTGTGTGCGAGAGAGAGTGTGATAGTAGGAGACAGAGACGGAAACACACGAACCAATAGCTGTCAATTTTAGGTTGTGTGCGAGAGAGAGTGTGATAGTAGGAGACAGAGACGGAAACACACGAACCAATAGCTGTCAATTTTAGGTTGTGTGCGAGAGAGAGGGTGATAGTGAGAGACAGAGACGGAAACACACGAACCAATAGCTGTCAATTTTAGGTTGTGTGTGAGAGAGAGTGTGATAGTAAGAGACAGAGACAAAAACAGACTAACCAATAGTTATGAATTTTAGGTTGTGTGCGAGAGAGACGGTGATAGTGAGAGACAGAGACGGAAACACACGAACCAATAGCTGTCAATTTTAGGTTGTGTGCGAGAGAGAGGGTGACAGTAGGAGATAGAGACGGAAACACACGAACCAATAGCTGTCAATTTTAGGTTGTGTGCGAGAGAGAGGGTGATAGTGAGAGACAGAGACGGAAACACACGAACCAATAGCTGTCAATTTTAGGTTGAGTGCGAGAGAGAGGGTGATAGTAGGAGACAGAGACGGAAACACACGAACCAATAGCTGTCAATTTTAGGTTGTGTGCGAGAGAGAGGGTGATAGTGAGAGACAGAGACGGAAACACACGAACCAATAGCTGTCAATTTTAGGTTGAGTGCGAGAGAGAGGGTGATAGTAGGAGACAGAGACGGAAACACACGAACCAATAGCTGTCAATTTTAGGTTGTATGCGAGAGAGAGTGTGATAGTAAGAGACAGAGACAAAAACAGACTAACCAATAGTTGTGAATTTTAGGTTGAGTGCGAGAGAGACGGTGATAGTGAGAGACAGAGACGGAAACACACGAACCAATAGCTGTCAATTTTAGGTTGTGTGCGACAGAAAGTGTGAAAGTAGGAGACAGAGACGGAAACACACGAACCAATAGCTGTCAATTTTAGGTTGTGTGCGAGAGAGAGGGTGATAGTGAGAGACAGAGACGGAAACACACGAACCAATAGCTGTCAATTTTAGGTTGAGTGCGAGAGAGAGGGTGATAGTAGGAGACAGAGACGGAAACACACGAACCAATAGCTGTCAATTTTAGGTTGTATGCGAGAGAGAGTGTGATAGTAAGAGACAGAGACAAAAACAGACTAACCAATAGTTGTGAATTTTAGGTTGAGTGCGAGAGAGACGGTGATAGTGAGAGACAGAGACGGAAACACACGAACCAATAGCTGTCAATTTTAGGTTGTGTGCGACAGAAAGTGTGAAAGTAGGAGACAGAGACGGAAACACACGAACCAATAGCTGTCAATTTTAGGTTGTGTGCGAGAGAGAGGGTAATTGTGAGAGACAGAGACGGAAACACACGAACCAATAGCTGTCAATTTTAGGTTGTGTGCGAGAGAGAGGGTGATAGTGAGAGACAGAGAACCTTGAACTTTAGTCAACAATGTTAAAACTGCTCTTAAGTAATTTCTCAATTTTTGAAAATTTCAACTTCAACTCTTTTCTCAAGCCAGAAAATTTGAAACAAGAAATTAAAACTTTACAGGCATAATAATTCCTTTTGCCCTTTAATTTGAGCTATATAAACTTAAAAAATATCAACTAGCTTTCGAGTTATTAACTGAAATGCTAAGCTATACATAGTCCACTTCACGCATTAATTTTATCTAGTTAGCAATCGCGACAACATCCTTCTTTGTCTACAAGAGAAGGTAAACAGAGATGGTAGATAGCGAGACCATCAACTCAATTAAATCAGCGCATGAACTTGATAGTATAGAGCTCTACGTTTTAATGCACAACTCAGAAACTAGTTGACATTTCTTAACTCTATAAAGCTCAAATTAAAGGACCATGATTATGTCTAAAAAGTTTTAATTTTTGCTTTCAACTTTTCTGGCATAGAAAAAAAGTTGAAATTAGAAATTTGCAAAAATTACAAAATTAATTTATATTTCTGTCGAGAAAATTACAAAAGCTATTAAAGCTGTTTCTTTCCAAAACCGATCGTATATTTTTAAATTTTATAATCTTTTAGAATCTGTTTTAAAACACCCAAGCAGCATGTAATATTCCGTGAATATCATAGCGATATGGAAATTAATATTATTAATATTACGGATTACGGGGTGATATTGAAGTAATATTACGGTGAGTTTACACTAAATATAATATTTAAAAAAAGGAGGCTGACGAGTTTCAACCTACCTAAATGAACCAAACTATCCCAAATGATGTAAACACCTTAAGCCTCTGAGCTATCCAGCTCTTGAAAAAAAAGTAGTTACAATTGATTAATTGGCTTCATATACATACGATGTTTTGTCTGACAGGGACGTTTAGAAATAAAAAAGCGACTTAAATATATAGCTCTTATGAAACTCGAGATAAAAAAACTGAAATAAAAGAATATCAAGATTTGTCAAAAAATTGAGATTGACAATTTTCGGTAGAGCAATTGAGCAATATCTCTCTATGAGAAACCAATAAAACATCAAACTGTAAAAGTGTCTTCAATAACCTTAGAAAATATGAAATGTAGATACAAATATTTTATACATAAATATCTTTAATTAATAGTATTCATTTAATATATATTACATACCAACCTCAAGCCTGATCAAAGTCATTTTTCTTGCAACATTAACATTTTTCTGGCATCGCTTCCTTTTAGTCCCGGTATGACTCCCATTTATGTCCTCCTTACATTTCGTCGAATTGATTTCTTCAGACTCCATTTCTCGGTCTACGTGAAATATAATAGGGGAGAGTCGCCAGTTGTGAGACGGCTCCAGTTGTGAGACAGTCCATTTTTTTTAACACGAAATATAAAAAGGCTGATTGGTATACATAAAAACATTTATTTTTATACGAGCCAACTTTTGCGTGTACACCGAAGCGGATATATGTATTGTTTGTGTTAGATGCCAACACTGTGTGTGAAAATCGACTAAAAAACTTTTTTTCAATATGTGCAAAGTACTTTTTTTTTAAGTTAATTATTTGAAAAAGCTAAATGTTATGCATTTTTATTTAGTATTTTCCTTATATTTTGTAATGCAATATTGCATTGTTTCAATCTACAGTTGGAAATTTTTTCTTTTTCCTCTTTCAAAATAGCGCCAATTTCCGGTTGTGAGACACAGCAAGTCACCAGTTGTGAGACGGTGGCGCCGCCCATCTGGAATAGCCTATACTTTTCGTTATGCAGCATAAAGCGCTCTGTTCAGTTTAGTTCGTTACGTACATTTGATAACATAACAATTATTTAAAGTGTGGAAACATGCGCACAATTTATTTCATTTGCCTACATTGCGACAGCGATTTTCATGAAGAAAACTGATAGTCATATTTTAAAGAATAAATATATTTATTAAGTATATAATAATATGTATTATCAATATATTTAGTTATTTATATTAAACATAATGTTTCATGCCAAATTTGTTAAATTTTAGCATTTTTTTATAAGTGTCTCACAACTGGACACCTTTTTTTTTTTTGACTAAAAAGATGTGCTCGGAAAATTGATCATAAAATTTTTCGAGTTCATCTGAACACTACACTTTCTATGAATAAAAGTTGCGTATTTGAGTTACTTTTTGAACGGTGTATTTTATTTACGATTTCGTTTACCTATTTCCAATTTATAAGTCAAAAATAAAACCCGTCTCACAACTAGCGACTCTCCCCTACATTATTAATCGTGATATTTAGTTATACTTTAACAAAGGAATAATAAATTCAGTTTACATTGGTGACTAGGAATAGTAAGCAATTAGGTAAGTAATTAAAAGGATTAAAGTGTGATTCATTATGTTTGTCTAAAAAAAAAGATTTTTTCTTTTATCTAGTTTGCAATTTTTTTACACTATGTTAAATAAAATAAAGAAATTATTATTTATTTTATTATATGACAAAATTTATGTGATTAAAACAACAAATGGATGAAGAAGTATATGATCATTTTAAAAAGTTGATAACTATGTTGGATATTGGTGAAATGACAATTTTTAAAAAAGATTAGTAAATTTAAGAAATTTTTTGATAAAGCACACACACGTCAGGTCATCCTATTTCAGATGAAAATTAGTCGATTTTAACTAAGCTTCCTCTATGAGCAAGCAAAAGAAAAAGCTTATTATATTATGCGTCTAGTTCGAAGATGATTACATGTAGTACTGTCAAGTACGCGAAATAATTCACACGTTCAGAGTTTAAATTTGAAAGAATTTCCCGCGCTGCTGAGCGCCTCCTACACTCACGCGCAGATAACCTCTCATATTGTTTTTTTGTGCGAAATAAATACACGTACGGAAATTTATTTATGAATATATTATAGTTGTTTATTAGTTTAAATTCTATAGATTTTTGTTAAAAAATGGGAAAGCACAAGAAAAGAAGTCGTTCTCGATCGAGAGAAAATGATAAAGACACAAATAAAAGACTGAAAGCTCTTGAAAACCAAATGTCTAACCTAGCACAAGGTTGGAATGAATTCTTGAAAAATCAAAAAGATAAGCCAATAAACATTTCTCAAGAAGAAATTTCAATTATTGAAGGTAAAGTATCATAAAAAAAAGTTAAATTTTGTTGTTGCAACTTTCTTCCACACGAAGATGTTGTTAAAGGCTATCTCCATACGAGAAGTGCCCGTTCTACACGAACCTCCTACCAATAAGGTTAATGAGTCTCAAATAGAGACTGAAATCCCGGAAACTAAAGATGAAATATCACCTGAACAGACAGAACTAGATCTTAACCTCAAAATTTCTGAGGCAGATTTGGATGCGGAATTTCTTGCGATGTTTGGAGAAGAAATTTCTCAAAATAACAAAGTAAAAGTTAACGGAGGTGTAAAAAAATGGTGGGGTGAATGGATGCAGATTGGTTTGTCCGAAGAAAAGAGAAATTAACTGAGGGAAAAATACGAAAAGAAAAGTGATATGAAGGCAGAAGCGCCTAAAGTTAACTTAGAAATTCAGAGACATTTATCTGAAATTTCGAAAAAACGCGATCAGCATTTTATCGATACGCAAAATTGTGTAGGTTCTGCCATCACTGCTTTAGCAACTGCCGTAACACAGGGTGTAGATGATTCTACTGAAACAATAGATTTCGAAAAAATAATGCAGCACTTGTGGGATGCTGGAAAAATTCTGTCGGATGTTTTCTTCCAGCAGTCTGTTGCAAGAAAATCGTTTATCACTCCGGTTTTAGATAAAGAAATAAAAGCAACACTAGAGGCAACAACTTCCGATGAGTGGTTGTATGGAGAAAAATTAACGGAAAAGGTTAAGGAAGCAAAATCCATTGTAAAAGCAGCGGCAACACTTAAACCAGTAGAAAAAACTACTAACAAACCTCATCCAAAAAATGTTCAGGGAAACTGGAAGAGCCCACCTTTGAGGTTCTCACAGGTGGGCAACCAATTTCGGAAGAAATTCACCAATCCGAGATTCAAATTCAAACAACAAACAGGACGTCCGTTCTACAATCCGGGGAACAAGCAGATCGAACAGAAACAGCTGATCAGGAAATAGAAAAGGTGAATTTTGTAGCTGGTAGATTAAAATATTTTTTATAAAATTGGAAAAGCATTACTAACGATGCTTTTATCCTTAACTGTATTAAAGGTTATAAAATCCCTTTTGTTTCTAACCCTCTTCAATGTCGAACACCAGCTGAGCCTTTCTTTTCACTTCGAGAGAAAGAAAAAATTCATTTAGAAATAGATAAACTTTTGAAAACTGGGGCGATAGAGCACTGCGTTAAATGCGATGATCAATTTGTATCAACTTACTTCCTGGTTCCAAAACCAGACGGTTCACAACGGTTTATTTTAAACTTAAAAAATTTAAATAATTTTATTGAAGTTCCTCATTTTAAAATGGAAGATCTTCGATCAACAAAAAATTTATTGTCTAAAGGAGTTTACATGGGAAAGATAGATCTTAAGGATGCTTATCATTTAATCCCTATACACGAAGATCATAGAAAATATTTACGTTTTATATTAAATAATAAAATTTATCAATTTACTTGTCTACCGTTTGGTCTCTCAGTAAGTCCTTTTGTTTTCACAAAATTACTTAAACCAGTAGCAAATGCACTTCGATCTCAGGGTTTCTTATCAACTATTTATCTAGACGATTGTTTATGTATTGGAAACAATTTTAAAGCTTGTGAAGAAAATTTAAAAAATACTATAAAAATTTTAGAAAAATTGGGTTTTATAATAAACTATAAAAAAAGTTCAACAACACCACAAAAACAATGTAAATACTTGGGATTTCTTATTGATTCAGAAAATTATTCTATAAATTTAACAATTGAAAAGAAACAAAGAATAACAACAATGATCAACAAATTTGAAACAAATAAAGAATATAAAATTCGTGATTTCGCTAATTTAATTGGAACGTTAATAGCGGCTAGCCCGGGAGTTAGTTATAGTAAGGTTTATTGTAAGCGTTTTGAGAGAGAAAAGTGGCTTGCTCTATTATTAAACAATAATGATTACGATGGTTATATTAAAATTAAAAAGTATCTGTTAGAAGATCTCACGTGGTGGAAAAACAACATACAGGTTGGAATTAATCCAATAAGACTACAACAGTTTCGACTAATAATTAGTTCTGATGCGTCCAGAACAGGCTGGGGAGCAGAATCGAAAGGAAAAATAGTCAATGGTTTTTGGAATCAGGAAGATAAAAAATCGCATATTAACTATCTTGAGCTCTTAGCAGCTTTTTTTGCCTTAAAATGTTTTGCTAACAATGAACGGGGATGTGAAATCTTGTTGAGAATAGATAATATGACTGCACTTGCATATATTAACAAAGCTGGGGGAATTAAATTTCAAAAATTAAATGAACTTTCGCGTGAAATATGGCAGTGGTGTGAAAACCGACAGATTTGGCTAACTGCATCGTATATAGCGTCCAAAGAAAATGTGGATGCAAATGCAGCATCTAGAATAGATAATATTGACACAGAATGGGAGTTATCTCAGGTAGCTTTTAACACAATAATTAACATTTTTGGATCAATCACAATTGATTTATTTGCGTCCAGAATAAATAAAAAATGTGAAAAATTCTGTGCTCGATATCAAGATCCAGATGCAACAATAATAGATGCATTCACTATCTCCTGGAGAAATGAACAATTTTACGCTTTTCCTCCTTTTTCATTAATATTGCCAGCATTACGAAAAATTATAAATGATAAAGCCACCGGAATCATGGTTGTGCCACTATGGCCTACTCAACCATGGTATCCGCTTTTCATGAGCTTATTGAAACAGTCTCCTTTAGTTTTTGAACCTTCTCTAGACTTGCTTTTGTCTCCTTCCAGAGAAATCATCCATCCTTTGGCTCACAAACTCTCACTGGTGGCAGGGATACTGTCCGGCAGGCGTTCTTGATCAAGGGAGCAACAGAAGATTCAGTCGATTTACTTCTGGATTCAATCACTCCAACAACGATGAATCAATATAAAGGATGTTTAAAGAAATGAATAGATTTTGCCAATGAAAAAAATTGTGACATTTTTAATCCAAAAAATTATGAAGTGATCAGTTTTCTAAAGGCGAGATTTGACGAAGGTGCCAGCTACGGAGTGCTGAATTCTTCGAGATCAGCGATTTCCTTAATCGCCAAAACTGAATTATCTGGAGATAATCTTATATCTCGATTTATGCGGGGCTGTTATAAAAATAGACCCCCAAAAGCAACGTACGAAACTACTTGGGATACAGAACAAGTTTTATCTTACATTGAAAAGTTAGATAAATCATATAGTCATAACCTTAAAGACTTATCTGAAGGCATAGTTACGTTACTGATGTTAGTAACAGCACATAGACTACAAACATTAGCTTTAATAAACATTGATAATAACGAAAAACAACGAACGGAAATTCAGATTAAAATTCCAGATTTAATTAAAACATCGAAACCAGGGAAGGAACAACCATTACTTTTTCTGCCCTTTTATAAAGAAAGAGAAAGAGTTTGTGTGGCTTCGTTAATTTTAGAATATTTGAAAGTAACCAAACAATTAAGAGGAAATATAAAACATTTATTTATCTCAACGATTAAACCAGTTAAACCTGTTAAATCTCAGACAATCGGTCATTGGGTAAAGTCACTTCTTAAAAAAGCAGGAATTGATACAACAGAATACACTGCATACAGCATAAAACATGCTTCAGTGTCAGCAGCATTAAAGAAAGGAATTGACGTAAACACTATCAGACGGACAGCAGGCTGGTCAGACGGCTCGAATACTTTTGCCAAATTTTATAATCGCCCAATTAAAAGTTCAAAAGATAGTTTTGCTTGTGCAATTCTGGCAAAGAATTAAAGTCAATTCAGTGATAAATCTGTCTTCTTATAACTTAATTATGTTCTTTTGTGTGTTTCAATGTGAAATTGATAAAATAAATAAATATATAAACTTAAAACGCATAAAGTTACCATATACTCTAAACATCTACATGTAATCATCGAGAACTAGACGCATAATATAATTGCCAGATCAAACGAGCCCGCCGAAGGCGGGCGACGTTCGATCGAGATTATATGTAGCGTCTAGTTCAAAGATGATTAACTTCCCACCTCAAAAAAAAAAAAAAAAATTCTATGTCCCTACATTAAATTTCCCTTTAATCATCTTCAAAATAGGATGGTAGCTTTATTTGAAAATACTCTAAAAATATGAGAGGTTATCTGCGCGTGAGTGTAGGAGGCGCTCAGCAGCGCGGGAAATTCTTTTAAATTTAAACTCTGAACGTGTGAATTATTTCGCGTACTTGACAGTACTACATGTAATCATCTTCGAACTAGACGCTACATATAATCTCGATCGAACGTCGCCCGCCTTCGGCGGGCTCGTTTGGTCTGGCAATACAATTATAGGTTACAAAATTTGGTAAATTTAAAGAAACTAAGAACGTAAAGTTAGAAACACATATATTTACTGTTAGTAAAAGCACGAGAAATTTAATGTATGGGCCATTCTCTTATAAAAAAGACAAATGACACGTTCACGATATTTTTGTTAAAAAAAAGGAAAATTAATTTAATTAATTAAAAACTTTGCCTGTCATACTTATAATAAGATTTAACAATCATCAATAAAGATTTTTTAATTTTCTTAATAATAAAAAAATATGTTACCCTTAAAACACAGTATGTATTTAAATTTAATTAGTGAATAGTCTGCTTAACATATTTATAAATTAATTATTCAAAAATTAAAGTAAAACAAAAAGAAAATTTAAATAAACATTATTAACTTTTCCAGTGGCGTAACTGGGACGGCAAGGGCCCTAGGGCAAAAAGAAAAATGGGGTCCCAATTATATATGATTTTGAAACAGATGTTTTTTTCTTTTAAAATTTTCAATCATATTTCACCTTTTTAAAATATTCTCGAATTTTAAATTTATAGCAATTTTAATTTCTACAAAGAGTTAATATGAACTTGCATTGATTAAAAGTTCAATTAATCTACGTTTCAAGTATACTAAATTTGAATTTTGAACTATTTTTATCATTTCTGCTTCCTCAGAGAGGAAGCTTTGTGATCGTTAAGATTTTCGATTTTCCAAAAATAGTCTAAATCGACTTATTTTCATCTAAAAAGCGTAAATTTTCAATCCTAAGCAAATGTCCAGATGTGTGTGTGTGTGTGTAGCGTTTGTTGTGTACAAGATATCTCGAGAACGCTTTAACGGATTTAAATACAATTTGGATTACTTATTAAGCTCATGAATATCTAAATTTGGACACAAGGATTTTTGATAATACTCAACCAAATGTCATTGAGCATCTTTTTTCATCGAAAAAAAATCGTTTTTTGACAAAAAAATTTTTCATGTTAAAAATACAACTTAAAGCATACAAAAATCATATTCTTTATCTTAAAACGAATCGATTGACCTATATAACTTTTATAATTGATCACGAATTCGTAAAATAAATCATGTTTTTCATTTTTTGCATTTAAAATTCTTTTTTTTTTTTAATAAATTCTCTAATTAACTGTCATATTATTAATTTATTGCTTCATCTATGAGGAAGCAAATTATTCTGCTTACTTGGAAGCGAAATGTCCATGAAATGGACATAATTCTCACCTAGTTTATTTATTCTCTGCAATTTTTAATTCTTTTAATTATCTTTAAATTGTTTCCCAAAATCTTAAATCTTCCTTTACTCAAATTTTAATTATTTTGTTTAGTTTTTTCAATCACTTTTTCAATTATAATTATTTTTCTCTTGACATCAAATCAATTTAATTATTTATTCCTAAATTTTATATTATTCATCGCCAATTTAAATCAATTTTTTTAATTTACCATTATTTGTGTCATTTTGCAGTTATTACTTTCAATTTTTAATCATTTTCATAATTTCTAAATTAATTTCCTGAACTTTCAAATATTTCAAATTATTTTGTTCAATTTTCATTTCTTTTTATTATTTTGCAATGATTTAAATTAATTTAATTTATTTAAATTTAAGTTTCCTATTATTTTCTTTAATTTCTAATTATATTTTCATTAATTAGGCATAATTTTCAAATTTTTAATTATTTATCTAAAATTTCAATTATTTCCACAAGTTTGCCATTATTTCAGCGCTTTTTTAATAATTCTCTTTAATTACATTTTTTTAAGTAATTTTATATTATTTTACTGTTATCAATTTTTCATATTTACATTATTTTCATCATATTATTATTTTTTTCTCAATCTTAAGTTATTTACAGAATATTTTAATTACTTTGTTAAGTTTTGAATTATTTTCCTCGATTGTGAATTATTGTTTAAATTTTCTAAAATTATTTTCAAGATTTTCAAGTTTTTTTCTTAAGTTTAAATTATTTTCTTTATTTTTAAAACATTCTTATTATATTTTAAAATACTTTTCCTAATTTTTAATTGATTTCATTATTTTTTTCAATTAATTTTCAAAATTTTCAATTATTTTGTTTAATTTATAATTTTAAGTATTTTTTGTAATTTTTTTTTAATTCTAAAATTTTATAAATTTTGTCATGAATAATTATTTATTTCTTTATATAAATTTATTTTTAAATATGATATATGAAATATTAATAATTGTTGACAACACAAGGTGTAGAAACTAATCGCGGGCTAGCGCGCGTTGTTTAATTTATTAAAACTTTAAATTACTAATTAACAGTTACGCCACTGAATTTTTTTATAATAAAAATTAGTTTTGAGTTTTAAAAAACCTGTCGAAAAATAATAAATAAATTGTGTGTTAATAAATTCGATTAAATCATACATTAATAATGTAATTAAATTTCAAATTAAAAAATCAAGTACATTATTTATTATGTTCAAATGTTGGTTTTGGAAAGCAGTAACTAAATTAAATTACCTAAAATATTATTGGTATTCTTCAGATTTAAAGAGTACTAAATTTTATACAGAATTAAATCAAAAAATATTTTGATTTCATTTATTTTCCCTAAAACCTCTACTTAAATTTGTTTAATAACATTTTGAGATGCTTTATAAATTTTTAAAGTAGTAATTTATTAAAGGAATTAAAACAAAAATTTCAATTTCATTTAAATTTAAAAGAAAGCATTATCAACATTCCTACAAGTATTTCATTACAATTTTTCCTGACTTTTCCACTATTAATATATTACGACTCTTTGACTAAATTTATAAATTGCCAATTTTTAAACAAAATTTAATAAAAACTTTCAGTTTTAAATCTATTTAAAGATAAAGAAAATCAAGTAGGGGAGAGTGGCCATCAATGTACCAGTTTTTGTAATGAACCATTTCAATTTTCTCAGATACAATTAAATAAACATTCTCCTAATTTTAAATATAAATGAAGTTTGCGTAAACACACTACGTCCATAAATTTGAGACATGTGGATTTATTCTTTATAGAGAAAACTGAAAAAAACTGTTTTTGATGCTCTGAAGAAAAAATTTATCTAAAATACAAACACGTTTTTTAATTGAAATAAGGCAATTTAAAAATAAATGAATTTACGATTTATTTTGTATCGGGCCTGAACTACAATATTCTAATGAGATAAAGATTTTGAAATATTGCATTAAGTTATAAAAAACCATTTTTGTTGCAAATGACATGTTGATTCAATGTACCAGGGAACAATGAACCACCTGGAATTTTAGTGTATTTTCGATTTCCAGAGTGGTATGCCTAATTATGAAACTAGGCATGCGTACAGCATGTGACAGCGATTGTTATCAGTACTCTTCTCAACATAGCAAAACTAAAATACCATTTTAGCTCGTTAACTTAAATTTGAGGTATATTTATGTTATACATTATCAATTAAAAAGTGTTAAGTAATAATTTTTTATAGCATTTGATAGAAAATAAGTTTTTTCACAAAGTGAAAATTGCAATATTATTATTGTTGAACATTTTTAGTGTTTTTATAGAGGTGGTTCATTGTGTACCCAGGTTGTTGAAAATGAAAATAGCGTGTTAGTTTAGAAAAATCCAAAATTGTATTATTTAATCAAAATAAATCGGGCATAATATGTGTGCATTACCTAGAGAAGTGTTGTAGTTTTATATTGATGCAAAGAAGTGCTTGAAATGAGTAAAATTGAATAAATACTATGATCTTAAAAAAAACCCGGTACATTGATGGCCACTCTCCCCTATACAGACAGTCCGACGGTGCATTGAGAATTAATTTTACATAAAAGTATGTTTTCCTGCCTAAAAAATAAATAGACACGTATTTCTTTAAAATTCCATAACATTCTTTTCTTCATTTTAATGATTTTTTTAAAATATTTTAACAATAAAATATTCATAAACTTATTCTTTAGAATCTCGTAATTTCACAATTTTTAAAGATTTTTATTTGCTCTTTGGCTTATTTTGTTCTATTTTTTATGGGTTTTTAAAATTTATTAAGAAATGTTGAAAATATTCATAAACAAAAACAATACTTTGATATTTTGAAAAAACTAAAAAAAAATTTATCTCTAAAAGACCACCTTTTTTAAAAAAATTAAGTGTACTACTCACTCCTAAAATTTTCTTTGGCATTTTTTTGCTTCTTGAGAGAAAAAAATTATTGTTTTTCTTAAAAACCTTCTAAATTTTGCAATTTTTAAGATTGAAAATCGTTCCTTTGGCCCTTTCTTAAAATTTTTAATGCTATTTTTTAAAATATCATAAAAAGTTATAACATCTGGTAAATAGCAATATTACAAACTTTCTTGAAAAAGCAAAAATTCCATTTTAAATTGGAAACTTTTTTATTAAACAATTTTGAGTTTTATAGAATTTAGCAATTTCGATGTTATGAATTTGCTATTATAAAATTATATATTGGTACACAAAATACGTTTCATAAAACGAATGTAACTTTAATATTCTTGAAGAGATTTATCAGCTAATATATATTAAAAGCAACATATATATGGTGGATTTCACAGAAATTGTCCTGTCTCAAAAATAAAATATGTCCAATCTACTGCAAATTTTTTTATGAGTTGTCCTATTGGATAGTAATTTATCCTATAAATAATTTAAAATTTTTTAAAAAATTGGGTCAGTGGGAGAGGGAAAAAGTTTGGCGTTTTTTGGTAATTCACTCTTCTCTTTCTATTTCCACTGTTTTAATGAACACTGACCCAATTTTTTAAAAAATTTTAAATTATTTATAGGATAAATTACTATCCAATAGGACAACTCATAAAAAAATTTGCAGTAGATTGGACATATTTTATTTTTGAGACAGGACAATTTCTGTGAAATCCACCATATATATGTTGCTTTTAATATATATTAGCTGATAAATCTCTTCAAGAATATTAAAGTTACATTCGTTTTATGAAACGTATTTTGTGTACCAATATATAATTTTATAATAGCAAATTCATAACATCGAAATTGCTAAATTCTATAAAACTCAAAATTGTTTAATAAAAAAGTTTCCAATTTAAAATGGAATTTTTGCTTTTTCAAGAAAGTTTGTAATATTGCTATTTACCAGATGTTATAACTTTTTATGATATTTTTAAAAAAAGCATTAAAAATTTTAAGAAAGGGCCAAAGGAACGATTTTCAATTTTAAAAATTGCAAAATTTAGAAGGTTTTTAAGAAAAACAATAATTTTTTTCTCTCAAGAAGCAAAAAAATGCCAAAGAAAATTTTAGGATTGAGTAGTACACTTAATTTTTTAAAAAAAGGTGGTCTTTTAGAGATAAATTTTTTTTTAGTTTTTTCAAAATATCAAAGTATTGTTTTTGTTTATGAATATTTTCAACATTTCTTAATAAATTTTAAAAACCCATAAAAAATAGAACAAAATTTCTGTGAAGTCCACTATATGGGGCATTTTCTGGAAAAAAAGCCTCCCAAAAAAATTTTTTTCATTAATGATTTTATGTCATAATATGCAAAAAAACAAATATAAAAAGTAGGGTGTTAGGTCAGTGTAATGCATGGTTGCCATATTATCAGGGGTTAAATTTTAAGGTAGCATAATTTTCATCCGACAATAACTTTTTTTCCTAATCATTGAATTTAAAAATCTTAAGAATGTTTTTTATGTAGAATTTTTCAAACTTTTAAATTATATAACTCGCAATTTCGAAAAATTAAGTTTTAACCAGAAAAATCCAAAAATTATTTTTTAATGTCTAGGATTTTTTCTAGCATTGTCTAGAAATTTTCCTTATTTTATAAGCTTTTTACCTCTTAAATGGCAAGGTGTAGACGAGCTACAATTGAATTTTCACTTGATTTCACTTATGATCTCGGGCGACCTATAATAATTTCTGCATTGTTTAAAACTATTTCAGAATTAACTTAAAATGATTTCTAACCATTTTTGCGACTGCTAAAAAACATTAGATGCGAATTAATGGGTTGTTTTAAGTGTAAATACAATTGTAGCTCGTATACACCTTGCTGTCCCAAAATGCTATTTAAGAGGTAAAAAGCTTATTAAATAAGGAAAATTTGTGAACAATGCTAGAAACAATCCTAGGGGGGCACGGGTCTTAAATATTGCATTAAAAATAATTTTTGAATTTTTTTGGTCGAAACTACATTTTTCAAAATTGTTAGTTATATAATTTAAAAGTTTGGAAGTTTCAACATATAAAACATCTATAAGATTTTCAAATTCAATGATTAGGAAAAAAGTTATTGTCAGATGAAAATTATGCTACCTTAAAATTTAACCCCTGATAATATGGCAACCACGCAATACACTGACCTAACACCCTACTTTTTATATTTGTTTTTATGTATATTATGACATAAAATCATTAAAGAAAAAAAAAATTTTTGGATGGCATTTTTTCCAGAGAATGCCCTATATAATAATTATAATAACAAAATAATTACATCCCAATTGCTAAATTCTATAAATAGGGATTGCAATCCCGCACCTTTTGATGGCTTGCGGATCCCGCATAATATTTTGCGGGATCCGCAAAATTATGCGGGATCCGTAAAACTGACATTTGTTTTTTATATGGGAGATTCCATATGAAGTGATCAAAGTAAAAAAAATTGTTAGCCAATCATGCTTAAATTCGAAGCATTTATAGTGCGTACAGATGGTAATCTTTGGTGATTTTTTTTTGTCCAATATTATCCGAGTGGGAGGGGGGTAATCTTTCTGGGTTTTACGGTACAACGCAAATTTTAGTAATTTTTTTATATTTAACAATAAATTTAAAAAAAATGTCCTACTATCAGTTTCGATAGAGTTTTTCATGGTTTTTCGATTGGTGATATGTATATAAAAAGTAGTATATTATGCATCAAGGGAGGGAAGTCCGTGTTTTTTTGTCAAGCACAAATGTGCGGAGAACATTGTGCGAGACAAAAAATCGGCCTCCCGAGGTGCATATGCTATTTTCTATCACATATGTACGAAAATCTCGTGTTTCGTTCGCGTTAGCGGGTCAGCACTCGCAGTCTTTAGGTTAGTGACGTTAGAGATAAAAAAACTTCCGAACAGTGAAAAAAACTCTCATCGCGCAAGCGCATTGCGGCGCGCCGCAATGCGCCTGCGCGATGAAAGTTTTTTTCACTGTTCGGGAGTTTTTTTACCTCTAACGTTCACTGACCTAAAAACTGTGAGTTCTGCCCCGCTTAAGGCGAACGAAAACACGAGGTTTTCATGCATGTGTGGTAGAAATAAAATTTTATTGGTGAAAAAAATATATAAATACCTTATTATAAATACTTCGAGTTTAAGCATGATTGGCTTAAACTTAAATATGAGTGTGTCTTGTTTACTTATCTTTTTTTACATCACCTAATGAATAAAGGGCAAACATTTGTCTATTGTTTACGACTATTTAAAATCTATAACGCCAATCAGTGTAGAAGCAGAAAGAGCGTTTTCAGCAGCAGGATACATTTGTAGTTCCTTAAGAAGCAGGTTGGGTAAAAAACTCGACTTTTTTTAAAAGAAAATAAGAATATTGTAATAGGTAAGGCAGATAAGGGGAATGTAACTGTCATTCTTGACAGAAAAAACTATCTTGAGAAGTGTTATACCTTATTAAATGATGACAAAGTTTACAAAAAATTAAAATCAGATCCCACACAGTCAATTCAAAGAGTTTTAAATAAAAAGGTGATCAATTTACTACTTAAAAACTATATAAATTGCCCTATGTCGAAAAAGTTACACTCGTATAACTCAGTGGCACCTAAATTTTACGGACTGCCGAAAATACACAAAGACAACTGCCCTATGAGACCTGTTACTTCTTTTTGTGGATCACCCACGTACAATCTATCAAAATTTATTAGTATTCCGATTCAGAAGGTGTTCGGTAAAATTGATGCACATGTAAAAAATAGTTTTGATTTTGTCGAGAAAATTAAAAAAATAAATGTTCCACCAGGTTTCAGAATGGTCTCATTGGACGTGAAGTCATTGTTTACCAACATCCCAACGGCATTAGTCATTAAGTGCGTGAAGCTGAGATGGAGTGAGATTCGTAAACATACTAATTTACCCATTGATGTTTTTTTAGATATTCTTGAATTCTGTATTGATAATGCATACTGTGCTTTTGATTGTGATTATTATAAACAATGTTTTGGTACACCTATGGGCTCCCCACTATCAGGAGTAATTGCGGATCTCGTAATGGAAAGATTGGAAGAAATTAAAAATTCCTTATTTATTTTACCGTCGATATGTTGATGACATTTTCATTTTCGTCAAACTTAATGACATTCAAAAACTATTGGAGGCCTTTAATGAATTCGATGAGAATATACAGTTCACAATTGAATTTGACGATAAAGACTGTATAAGTTTTCTTGACACCATGATCATCAGAGAAGGAAACCATGTCACCACAAATTGGTACCATAAAAGTACATTCTCTGGTAGATATATTTATTTTAACTCTAACACATCTATGAAAGACAAAATATCTATCATCTATGGATTAGTTGATAGGGGTATCAAACCTTCTAATGAGAGGTTTTATGACGAGAACTTGGTCTTTATTTTCGACACAGTTTTAAAAAACAACTACCCACCTTCATTTTTAACAAAATATATTCACTACAGATTTCAACATATATTTTCTGATATTACAACTCAAAAAGAGCCTTTTGACACTAGCAGATTAATAGTTTTACCCTTCGTTACTGAACTTAAAGATTTTCTCATCAATTTGTTTAAGGACTTCAATATTAATTTAGTATTTAATTATAAAAAAGACCCCTTTTTTTTTTTTTTTCAAGAATAAAGATAGCGTAGAGTTCAAATACAGGAATCACGTTGTATACAGTATACCATGTGAATGTGGCGCTGTATATATTGGTGAGACCTCTCAGTATATTAAAGAAAGAATAAAACAACATGGGAGAGATTGTATAAAGGATAATAGAAGCTCCGCTTTGGTTGAACACTCTCATGTTTTAGACCATTCTTTCCATTTCCACAGTACAAGGATTGTGTGTAATGAAACTAATTACTACAGAAGGAAATTTAGAGAAGTTTTTCATATTCTGAAAAATAAAAATTCTATTAATAAAAAAACTGATTTAACAGCGCTTAATCGCATTTATTACACTCTGATTATCATTACATCTTGAAATTATTTTTTGTTTTTTTATTTTTGATTAAAATTTCTGTTTTCAATTAAAATTTTCAGTTCTGAATTATTTCACATCGGCATAGTAAATCTCATCCATATCAGCTTCGGGTATTTATATTAATATTGACTGTTGACTTTCTAAATTATATATCTAATCTAGAGGGCGTACGCTCCTCTTTAAATATCTTTAATTGACCGTTATCTGTGACTCGTGCCTATTCAAGTGGACATTTTAATATTTTCCACTTTTGTTACAATATTTTAAATGATGTGGTTAATTTTTCGAGCCACTTTTGGGAGAAAAAAATTCCCTTTTCTTTTTTATTCGTGCTTATATTTATATTTTAATTTAAAAAATGTGAAGTTGGAAAATCCGCATTGGTAAGTCAACATTCTGTAGTATTTTTTAAAGAAACGACAAAGTTATATTTAATTGTTTTAACACACGACTTTTCTTTATTTTTGTTATTTAAAATACCGATGTCTTATGTCTCGTATATTTATTTTACAGTTTCGTAATTAATTGTCTGAAGAGGCCCAACGTGGCTGGGCAAAAGGCTTACAATATAAATAAATAAATGTGGATTTTTTCAAAAAATAAATAACATCTTTCACTACAATTGTATAGAATCAAAAAAAACATTACATCTTTCTCTAAAAAAATTACAGATTATAATTATAATTTCCAATCTTAATAAATACCTATTACTTAAACATAAACACACATATTTTCTTTCTTGATTACAAAAGTGAGTCTAATTGTACAGTACAGTAGTCTTTTTATTATTAACTTTTTTTAATAAAAATAGTTTTAATTTTGAAGTTCCCATCATATTAGAATTATCTAATTAACAGAATTTATTTATTAAATTATGGACTTACACGCAGAAAAAACCATGAACGCGGGAAAAATTACAAAAACACTGCGGGATCCCGCGGGATACCACAGGATTGTTGCCGGATCCCGCAAATGATCCCGCGGGATTGAAAACTGTGCGGGATTGCAATCCCTATCTATAAAACTCAACATTTTTCAATACAAATGTGTTCAAATTCAAAACAAGTTTTTATTCTTTTAAGAAAGTTGGATAATACTTCTATTTATCATCTGTTAATATTTTTTATGATATTTTTAAGATAGCATTAAAGGTTTAAACAAAGGACCCAAAGAACGATTTTCATTCTTAAAAATTGCAAAATTTAGGTTTCTTTTTTAAGAAAAAGTAGAGAAAAGAAATTTTCTCCCAAGAAACAAAAAAATACAAAAAAAATTTTTTTTTAGTTTTTTCAAAATATCAAAGTACTATTTTTGTTTATGAATATTTTTAACCTTTCTTAATATATTTTTAAAAACCATAAAAAATTAAAAAAATAAGCTAAAGGGCAACTGAAAAGCTTAAAAAATTCGTAAATTACGAGATTTTTAAGAAAAAATTTAAAAAAAACTTACCGTCAAGTGGGGCAATTTTGTGCCCCGTGTAGTGATGCATGTCGAGCAAACGATCTGATCGACTTCACATCTGATCGTCTGCTGTTTGCTCGATTATGATTGAATTGAACAAATTACTTTTTATTTATCTTTTAATAATTAGCATAATTTTTGAAAATATCTTTAAGTAAGAATCATTTCTTTTTGTTGACATTTTTTATCTGTCGCGTGGGTAATTTCATTGACTTTCGTCTAAGGGATGTTCCTGCCATAAGTGTTTCAAAAATAAATTTTTTTTTATAAGTCATTATTAAACTCCATAAAATTTATTTCTAATAAAGATTTTGATAACATTTTCTTTTTCACCCAAACAGGTCAATTAAAGACGTGAAAGTAGAGCGTTTTCAGTTCATATTTCAAACTCTTTTAAATTACTAAATATAGGTTTAAATAAAATTTCGCTAAAAAAGAATGTCAATATATATATTTTAAAGATTTGTGTGTGGTAATTTATTTTTTATATAAAGCATAATTATAATAAGAAAAATGGATTTAAGATTGATTTATAAAGACTGGCAATTTTTGTGATATTTAGAAACATATTTTTTATAAAATTATTTAATAAAAAATTTGGTTACTTACGAGGTTTGAAATTAATACATTAACTTTTCTTATTCAGAACAATAACTTGAAAAAAAAAATTTGTTTATTAAAAAATTAAATTTCAAATTCATGAAAAATGACATCTTTCAACACATCGTATCTTTCTTCTATAAGCTTTTAAAAGATTCAAATTTAACACATATTTAAGTTTGTACAAAATAAATTCTATATTCAAATTTTACGAGGTTATTTTGCTTAATTTGTAAAATTTTTAAGTTTGCAATTAATCATAAAAGAGGTTACTTTTTTAAAATTTCGGTATGTTAGTATATACCAACAAACAGAAAGGATTCTTACTTAACGATATTCTCAAAAGTTATGCTAATTATTAAAAGGTAAATAAAAAGTAATTTGTTCAATTCAATCATAATCGAGCAAACAGCAGACAATCAGATGTAAAGTCGATCAGATCGTTTGCTCGACATGCATCACTAATTTTGTGCACGCGAGGTTTTTAATGAATAAAATCTTTATATTCAGTTGCTTAAGTTTGCTACTTGGTATAAATACTTTCTAATATCTAGACTACAGAGAGTACTTAATGAATGTACTTAATTCTTTGTCAGAAATTAGAAAAAAAATCCTAAAGTCGTCAAAATCAAGCTGAAAATTTTCAATGTTCTCAAAATTCTGTTCAGATTTCCGGAAGTTTAAAAGTGTTTCTAAAGATATTTAATAATACTTGTTGACAATTTAGTTGAGATGATGTATACGTGATGCGCTAACTTTTTATTGCATATTTTAAGAAAAAAGTGTAAAAAACTGAAATACCAGGATTTGGTGGGTTATTTTGTGCATTCTTTAAAATCAAGTTTTTTTCAATAATTTGTTTTGTAGTCAGTAAAAATTAGTTTAGATATTCGTTTTTAAACATTTTTGTCTTATTTTTGTTATAAAAGACAAGAAATAAGCATAAAATTTCAGTTTTACACATGGTGCCTTAGAAACCTCAAAAAAGTAACATTAATAATTACATGCTTTTCAAGTTAATTTTGAAACTTTTTCACTTGAAATAACTCAAGAAGTGTAATAGAATTTATTTTAAGTAAAATTTTCTCAAAGAAATAACTTTTTTTGTAAATCGACATTTTTGTGAAATTTTAGTGTTTTACTTTTAAATTGGTTAAACAATTCCTAAAAAAAAAATATTTCTGGCTTTGTTTTCCTTTATTGTACTCTAGAATATCTAGAAATAATATTTCATACAGCAAAAATGGTCCAAAAAAATGTTTTACACAACTTTATAAATAAGCAAACTTTGATGCACAAAATAGCCCCACCATGGGGTTTATTTTGTGCACAACTTTGAGTTTTTATAACTCAGACAATTATCAGTTACAATTATACAATAAGCATCAAACCCCAGGTACTCAAAATTGTAATTTCAAATTATTAAAATGTTTTAATTTTAGGCAATTTATTTTCTTATGTTGATAGTTTTTGAATTCTCCCTATTTTTCAAGGATTTTTTCTCCTTTTCTTTTCTATTTTAAGGGCATGTGATCGATTATGTCGCCACTGATAGAGTCAAAATTCGTTCGTAACTTTTCTCTTAAAATATTGAATATTTTGTTACGATACTTGGTACAATTACTTAAAATGTCATAAGGAAGGTCTCTTTGACCGGTATTTGATAAAATTTTGATAAAAAATTAATTTTGCAAAATTTTCTAAAATTAGCAAATTTTTTAAAATTTGATTTTGAGGCAAAATTAAAGCAATATCCATATCTTTAAATGATAAGTATATGTTTTCGGAATATATAAAATTGTACTTTGGAAGGATGAATTTGACAATAATTTAATATTGATATTAATATAAAACTTATTTATTTAAAATTTTGTATAAATTATCGTAATATTATAACACTCTCTTATTAAAAACAATTTAAGTATATTTTTTGTTTTAAACAAAATTATTAAACAATTTATTTTAATATTAATAATATTAATATTACTAATTAATAAAAAATTCTTAAAACAAAATTATAATCTTTATTTATAATTTTCAAAAGATTTAAAAATAACAACAATAAAATAAATGATAAGTCCATGATAGTTTTTAATATTTAAACTTAGATAAGCAATTTCCTTATCAATAAATATAATTCAGCGAGCGTTAGCGAGCGAATTAACATCGCTTGTTTAAAAAAAAAAATAGATCCCTGTAACTACAAAATTGACTAAGATACAACCTCTGAAAAGATTATTAAATTGTGCGTTAAGCATAAAACAATATTTTATTTTTAAACTTTACTGTATTATATTATAATTTTTTTAAAAATGCATAATTTCTTACCAAAACCTAAAAACTTTTAATCCGAGAGCTACTCTCACAAAAAATTGTACTATTTCAAAACATTTCTTACATGCCTAAATGAATAGTTGAATATGATGATAAAATGACTTTATAAGTCTGCCAATCAGATGGCGTGACCGGAGCAGGGGGGAGCAGGGGGAGCAGTAACTAACTACATATGAATTGACGCATTTCAAAACACTTCATTCATGGTATCTGGTCAGTTTTGAGTGTAATAAGAGGTTTAAAACCAATCTGACTCTTGGATCGCGTGACCCCCACAGTCTTCCGGGGGGAGGCCATGTAATTTCCTACATATGAATTGACTTATTTTAAAACACTTAAAACTTGGGATTTGGTAAGTTCGGAGAGCAGTAACAGCTTTAAAACCATTCTGCTGCTTTGATCGTGGGCCCTTAGTCTTCCGGGGGGGGGGGGGGCGAATGTTTTAAAGAAATTCGATTCACATATTTTAAAACTGACACGCCTCCCCTCCCCAGCATATTGTGAAGATTACACGAACCAAGTAGCAGACTAATTTTAAAACTCACATTTAACTCTGAATAGATCGTGGGACAAGTTTGGTGTGTTTTGAAATAAGTCACTATGCATGTTAAGAACTACCTACACATTATGGGGTTCCCCCACCCGTCCGGTCACGCCATCTGATTTGCAGACTTATAAAGTCATTTTTTCATCATATTTAACTATTCATTAAGGCATGTAAGAAATGTTTTGAAATAGTACAATTTTTTGTGAGAGTAGCTCACGGATTAAAAGTTTTTAGGTTTTAGTAAGAAATTATGCATTTTTAAAAAAATTATAATATAATACAGTAAAGTTTAAAAATAAAATATTGTTTTATGCTTAACGCACAATTTAATAATCTTAAGTCAACCTGCTTGTACGTCAACATTTCAAAGATAAAAAAAAGATTATTTATACGAAGAAAATAGGCCTGCTCACATTTATTTAGAAAAGTGGTCAACTTTGACAAGTTGTATTTTGGACACTATTAGGGTTACGACATTGGTTTTTTTTTTATTATTCAAAATTTAGTGGGCTTTAACTTTTTTGTGGACCACTTTTTCGAAAAATAGTTGAGTCAAAAATGATACACAAAAAACAAAAAAATACAGATTTTTGGCTAAAAACACGAAAAAAACGGGGATTTTTCAGAGGTTGTATCTCAGTCAATTATGTAGTATGACGCATTTTTCCAAATTATGTTTATTAGTTTAATTTTTAAATTTTTAATTAAATAAATAATAAAGAACAAAACACGGACGCCAAGTTATTTTAATGGAAAATAACTAAACAAAATAATAGCAAAATAGAAGACTAATTAAACTACTCAAATGCTTCTATTCTTAAATTTTAAATTATTATACAGCCACGACTAACTCATAATCCGGAGAGTTGGGAGTAAGGAACAGCAACAACTAAGAATTCATATCAAAACACTAAATCACAAATTTATTGACTGGAAACCATTTCAATCGGTTACAAGTATCAAGAGAAGGCCGGCCACATGGCACGGCCATTTACAAAAAGACGCGCACTGAACACTGACTCGATTTTCAATATTAAATTTACGGAGATCGACTCCACCAAAACAACAGATTAATTTTTAAATAAGGAGCTCACCTGAGATGGGTCTACGACCCCGGATCGCACCTCTACCAGACATTTACAAGTCAAAATCTAATTGTCTTTAAAATTAAGATATTTCACACAATAGTGTTCGATAGACACACCAGTCAAGAATGACGACAGGCTGAACGTGCCGTCGTCAAGCCAAAAATGTCTACGCATAATCACCGCTTGACGCAGCAAGCCGGGGACACAATCCGGAAGGTTCGTGAGTTACGCCGACTGCCGTTGCCGTTACGTAGTAACCGCGAGCGACCGAACTCTGTCGCGCGGTAAGGTGGCGGCCTTGTACGCCAACCTTGTATCACATAGTCTGCTGTTATTATGACAGCTTAGTAAACAAACTCCATCGACATCGTCTTCTGGTCCTGGCACTCTTGTCAGGACGGGACTCATATCCGTACCTGGTGCCAGGACGATCCCACGACGGAGGTCTTGTTGCGTGTAACTTCTCCGGATCTTAAAAGTGGAGAATTCTCCACTCACAGATATGATAGCGAGTCGGTGTTCATAAAAAGCGAAAACAAACAGATTTTTGTAACAAAATGTTGTTGTTAACAACAGTACAATGATTCCGGATTGGTAAGCTGGCAGGTAAACTTAATAAGATCAAATTTTGATTAAAATAAACAAATTTTTAATAAAAATTAAGGTTAAATTATAATATTTTAATTGAAACATAAATTAAATGAACTTTCTTTGATTTCAGAGTGCAAGCATAAAAATAATAAGCCACAAATCGCCAAGCTTACACCCGACTGTACAACAGTCGAAACAAAATAGATTCTCGACTGGTGTTATTTAATATTTTTAAATGTTAATTGAAAAATTGTGCGAGGTAACACTTTACCGCGTCACAACTCCCTCCTGCCAAGACTCGACCCAGGGGTCAACTAGATGAGCTCCTTATGATGGAGTCGTCTCTTGCCAGACCAGAATTTAATAGTAATCAATATAGGATGAATTAACAAATCAATCTTTTAATCAAGAGTTTAACGTTAGTAATATTTTAAACGGTCAAACGGTGCAACGCGAATTGAGTCTACTGTAAAAGAATCAATAATTCCTGAGTTAAAGCGAATAGAATACTGCATTTCTCGAATAATATAAAGTTTAAGCAATAGAGCTTATAATTTTCAATAACCAACAACAACAAAAAACTTGTGTCTTTATTATTTTAAAACTAGCGACTAGGTTAACTGAGGACTTACAGAAGGGCTTAGGATCAGGAAATCTTGACAGATGCAAAAATTATCAAAACTAAATATTTTTATTAAGTTGGGGCTACCTTCCCCAACAAGGGCACACAAAAGCTGTCAAAAAAAAAATTAATAATAATCATAAAAAAAATATATAATCGGAATAGTTATAAGGATTAGCCCTGGTAATTCCAGGTTTGGCAATAATTGACATGCCCCGTCTGAAGACATTTGCCGCACTTGCCGCGACGGGCCTTTGTTTTGCCCCAATAAGTTGGGGTCTTTGCCACTGAGGCTATTTGCTTCTTTACCTCCGCCATACACTATTTCTTGGAACGCTCTACCCTGTGATGTGATGACGGAGGCACCTCCAGCTGGTGAGGCACCGAAGCAACTTCCTGGATTTGCTCAAGCGGCTCCTCTTCTTCTTCCACCAATGACAGGAAGGATGCTGCTGGCAAAAGGGGTGGTAGTGCCTCTCCCCTCCCTTTTCATTGTGGTGGTTGATTAACCGGGACCAATTGTAAAGCCAAGGGTTTTACATTCGGAATAGTGGTCGGAGGGGATTTATCCTCCCGTTCCAAAAACCTGCCACTTAGGAAGAGGCTACGGGCCGCGACTAAAATGTCCACTTCCACTTCTTCATAGGACAAGTAAGGTCCTCTCAACAGATAAGCTGAAAACATTTTATTCGATAATAGGAAACCTTAAATTACGACTTATTTTGAAAGATTCCGTCAATCCTCCGTCAGCTAAACGAAATTTTTCCGTCTTTAAACCACAATTATCGCAGTTAACCCCTGCCTTAATTATTTACAATTTTACGGATCGTTTAACGAGTAGGACCGATTCCTCAATCGAAGACGATTCACGTCGCTCGAGCTGTCCCCACTGCCTAAGCAGCAGGGAACAGGTTGAACTCCCCCTCCACAAGACTGCGAAAGGAGTTTATCAGGCTTTTTCCTCATAACGAGATGAGCAGACAAATGTGTTCTTAATGAACTTAAGTTAGGAGAAACAGAAAGACTAAGACGGTTAAGAATTGCTGTTAGTTCCTCCTTTTCTTTATCGGACAGCTGTGCGATGCGAGCACACTGCTTATAATCGAAATTGTCTTGCAAGCCAAACTCAAATCGGATAATAGGTTTATCCGCCAGCCATAAGCGCTGGATATTAGCCTTAATTACGAGATCAAAAGTACGCATGAAATCCATGCCCAAAATACATTGGTAGGTTAATCCGGGTGCTATCCGGAAGTTCATCTCGCGACTTACTCCCGCGACAGAAATTGGTAAAGTTGTTTTGCCATTAACGGCTTCTAAAGTGCCATTGGCTAGCATAATAATGCCAATTTTAGATTTATCAAATTTGAATTTTCCCGATTCTACTATCGGACTGCCAGCTGAACCTAAGTAAGACTTAACCGAATTAGTATCAACCAAAGCGTGGAATTCAGTATCTCCTATAAGGACACTTACATCAGGTCTTAAAGAGGAGCCAATTCCACACAAGTTATCAAGGTCAACTCCCAAATCTGAGTCAGAAGCACCACGAGATTTAGAAGTGAAATCAATATCCTGATTGCTAGAACTACACATCGAGTCACGAGGCAAATCAGGATTTAACTTCGAATCATAAGAATTCGATTCAAGAACAGGTTGAACTGATACATTGAATAAGGTCAACATTATTCAAAGTCAAATCCGGTAAAAGGGTCAGGTTATGAGAAACTGGAGGAGCATCGACCCTAAGGCTGCCCTCCTTAATTAGTTTCCCAGACAATAATCAGATTTACAGGTCACCCTGGTAAAACCATGAGTGCCACATGTATAGCAGTACTTTACCGGGGTTTACTGCATTCTCTCGATGCGTGGTTATAGTCACCACAATTAAAGCATGGAGACTCCGATTTCGGTTTACGATACGGCTTTTCATTAATAGCCGATTTATTACCCGTATCTAGTTTATTATCTGAAGAGTCAGATTTCAAATCATTGTCTGAATAAGAATTTCTATTATTAGAAACAGACTTATTCGAGTTCCTATTATTAAAGCTGGGCGGAGTTACTTTAATTTTTGATATAGCCTCCGTTAATTTAGTCGTGAAACCGTCTAAAAGTTGAGTCATTTTATCTAGGACTTTATCCGACTCTTTATTATGACTCACGGTCGCCGACTGATTTTGAATTTTACCAGAATAAGCAAATTCTGGTAAGAAGGATTCGTCGGGTTTTATCGGAACTTGCACGATTCTTAAAGAGTCGAGCATACGCTCGACTTCCGCAGCAAGGCATGTAAGCTCGTCGAGGTCTTGAAATTCTCGACGTTTAATCGCTTGCTTGAGTTCGGGCTTTAAATTCATATAGACTCGATCCAACACTTCTTCAATGGAAATTAGTCTATTGAATTTTGAAAATAGCCCCTGCATACACGTGACATAGTCTGCAGTGAACTCGTCAGGGCCTTGAACTCGATTTGTGGCTTGCTCTTCAAGCCGCCACTGAAAATAAGCGTCGCCAAAACGAATGCGACATGCTGCTTTAAATTGGTGCCAAAAGGAAAAATTATGTTTATTCTGGCAAAACTACTGAAGAGCAATGCCATCAAAAATCAGAGGAATCGCTAACAAAACGTCCTCGCTCGATAGTTGAGAAATCTCACGAACTTCCTCGATTCGTAAAAGAAAATATTCTATACTCGACTTCCGGTCGCCTAAGAATTTAATGCCCCATTCTTTTACTATCGACACGAGTGATCTACGACAATCACTGTTAAAAGTGTTCACAGGGTGGAATTTAACATTATTTTTAGAAGCCGGTTTATTAAAAGTCATTACCGGTGAATTGTTACTGAAATGTCTACTTTGATCCATTCCTGGACCGGTTTCAGCATCGGCTGAATGCTGGTCTAGCGTCGGTCCAAGGTTAGAATATGTATGACGCCGATCATCATTCGGTGTAGCACCCATTGAGAATTTATTAAAATCGGTATTAAACCGATCATCATTTGTAAAGTTTTCGGAAAAAGGCTGATCAAACGTCGGGCCAACATTGCGCCGGCTCTGGGCCAGTCCAGGAGCAAATTTATCTCCTGGAAATTTATTAAAATCTGGGATGCTGTGCGACTCAGCTGGACCAGCTGTAGGTCGTGAGAATCCAGTTTTAAATGACTCCGATTTAGGAGGACTTGAATTAACATTAACGCCAGTAAATGGCGATGGAGTAGGCTGGGAAGTCGGGATAAATCTCGACCCAGCATCTGTCATGGTTGCTCCCCATGGACCAAAGTTAGTATCAAAATAATTATAAAAATTCTTTGGTTTAAAATCAAAAGCCGATTTTTTAATACCCGGGGTCATTCGGCTTGATTGTGAAAGTGGAGGAGTACCAAAAATCGAAGAAAAGTACGGATGTGAAAATTTGGATTTAATATGATCCGTCGTCCGATCATAGATCATTGAATTCGGAACAGTAATTCCCACCGTTGTATACGGCAGCGTAGTACTAGCTGTCGTAGTGGTGGGGGTATTCGTGTCACGAGAATAAGAACTCGGAAAAGCAAATGGCGATTTAATGAACTCACTCGTCGGAGTATGCAAAATATTCCTCATTGAATCGAGAACGTCATCAAATTCGTCGTTAAGTTCTGATTCAGTAAAAGCGGAGCCAATTTGCACCTCATCTGAAGGTGACCACGCCCCTGATTGGTCATTGGCTGCCAATAAAAGCGCCCTATGCGCCCGATCACGCAAAACTTCAACTGAACCGATGGTGTTAGCATTTAAAGACGATAGGTAAATAACTAGCTGGTTTAACGACCAGTTGTAAAAAGGGTTAAACAATTCCTTGTTTGAATCCGCCATTTTATACAAGAGTTAAATTTTACTAATTAATTTTTAAATCAGAATAAATCCGATACCAACGAAAAATTGACAGCAATCTTCATCAAAATTGATGAACACGAGTTTCCACGAACAATACTTCCGGTCTTCCAATAAAGCTAAACGAATTTCTCAGTTAATTATTTCGGGCAAAAGTTTAAATTTTTAATTAAGTTCATCCCTAAATTCGCCAAGATCAATTCCTAATTTATCTGATGATGATGATCCACAAAAAAAATAAACTAAATTCTGGAAGAAATACATAAACAAAAAGATATAATTTTATTATTTCACTGAAAATGATTAATTAAAGTGATTATTTAACCAAAACAAATAAAATAATATAATGTCAATCTGTCAAAACAACAACAACAAAATTAATTGTGGAGGGTGGAGGAGAGAGAAGGCTTATAATTTTATGCAACTCAGGCGTTTTATGGTCACTTTACCTACCTATATAGGCGCATCCTAAGTTCTTCCTTATAGTCCAGCGGTCAATAAAGTGCCCATTATTACCCTAGGGCAATAATGGATACTTTATGGACCGCTCGCAGGTCAATAAAGTATCCATTATTACCCTAGGGCAGTAATGGTTATTTTATTGACCTGCTGGGCTATATGGAAAAACTTAGCATGCACCGGCATAGGTAGCGTAGAGCGACCATAATACGCCTTTGTTGCATAAAGAATCGTATGTACCATGTGTCATAGGTGCGTCTCCGGCTCGAGCGACCTCGGCTTCGCCTCGGTCTTGCTCTCGCCTGCAACTCGTTGGAAATACCTGCGCTCGACTATAAAGACGCACTTATGACGCTTGGTGCATAATATACTATTATTAGTCAATTCACTAACAGAATATAATGTAATTCGACTCAAGGTCGATAATTATGTGAAATTATTTAATTTAATCATTTGTTGAAACCCGGAAAAGTCCTAATCGCAAAAACATAGTATTCCAAGAGAGGCGGCGAAATACCAAGCCAAATCCTCATAATTTATTCAAATTATTACATATGCAAGCCAAAACTTCAAAAATACGAAGAACCACAACAAACGTTGCAAAACGCGATAATAAAAAAAATTTCAAAGTTAAAATATTATTTCGAACAATATTTTATTTAGTGTTCAGTGGCGCGATTTAAACTCTCTAAATCAAAAGTATCTGATTTGGCCAACGACCTTGGCCAATTCATTGTTTGAGTCTGACTAATGATTCTTATAGTTCTTCCTTTGTGTAAAGATTTGCACTAATACGCACAAGAAAATTTTCAAAAGTTTCATTCTACTTTAAATTTTTGACGAATTTTTAATTTAAGTCATTAAATTTTATTAATTTTTACCGTTTACGCCATTATTGACCATTTTAACAATCACTTTTTAGCAAATCTTAAATTTTCAAATGATATTTTTACAAAATTTTTCAAGTTTGTGCTGCTCAAAGCCCCATAGTAACGGGGGCCATTTTATGGCGCATATTTCCAGATTATGTTTATTAGTTTAATTTTTAAAATTTTAATTAAATAAATAATAAAGAACAAAACCCGGACGCCAAGGTATTTTAATGGAAAATAACTAAACAAAATAATAGCAAAATAAAAGACTAATTAAACTACTCAAATGCTTCTATTCTTAAATTTTAAATTATTATACAGCCACGACTAACTCATAATCCGGAGAGTGGGGAGTAAGGAACAGCAACAACTAAGAATTCATATCAAAACACTAAATCACAAATTTATTGATTGGAAACCATTTCAATCGGTTACAAGAATCAAGCGAAGGCCGGCCACATGGCACGGCCATTTACAAAAAGACGCGCACTGAACACTGATTTGATTTTCAATATTAAATTTACGGAGATCGACTCCACCAAAACAACAGATTAATTTTTAAATAAGGAGCTCACCTGAGATGGGTCTACGACCCCGGATCGCACCTCTACCAGACATTTACAAGTCAAAATCTAATTGTCTTTAAAATTAAGATACTTCACACAATAGTGTTCGATAGACACACCAGTCAAGAATGACGACAGGCTGAACGTGCCGTCGTCAAGCCAAAAATGTCTACGCATAATCACCGCTTGACGCAGCAAGCCGGGGACGCAATCCGGAAAGTTCGTGAGTTACGCCGACTGCCGTCGCCGTTACGTAGTAACAGCGAGCGACCGAACTCTGTCGCGCGGTAAGGTGGCGGCCTTGTACGCCAACCTTGTATCACATAGTCTGCTGTTATTATGACAGCTTAGTAAACAAACTCCATCGACATCGTTTTCTGGTCCTGGCACTCTTGTCAGGAAGGGACTCACATCCGTACCTGGTGCCAGGACGATCCCACGACGGAGGTCTTGTTGCGTGTAACTTCTCCGGATCTTAAAAGTGGAGAATTCTCCACTCACAGATATGATAGCGAGTCGGTGTTCATGAAAAGCGAAAACAAACAGATTTTTGTAACAAAATGTTGTTGTTAACAACAGTACAATGATTCCGGATTGGTAAGCTGGCAGGTAAACTTAATAAGATCAAATTTTGATTAAAATAAACAAATTTTTAATAAAAATTAAGGTTAAATTATAATATTTTAATTGAAACATAAACTAAATGAACTTTCTTTGATTTCAGAGTGCAAGCATAAAAATAATAAGCCACAAATCGCCAAGCTTACACCCGACTGTACAACAGTCGAAACAAAATAGATTCTCGACTGGTGTTATTTAATATTTTTAAATGTTAATTGAAAAATTGTGCGAGGTAACACTTTACCGCGTCACAGTAGTTACAGGTATTTTTTTTTAAATTGATCAGAATTTTATACACTTTCTTTTTTGTCATAACTATTTAGACGCTAAAATGTAATGGGACACAGCAATTCACAAAAAACTAATTTTTGGCACACTTTTTAATAGAAATTTCCGGGTTCCGGTGGGAGTTGGAAGTACCAAAGTTAGGTACTTTATTTGGACCCCAAAATAAATGTTTTAGATGAATAAAACTTCAGTTCGAACTGAAAACTGAATTTACCCTAATTTCTGACTAATTTGACTAGACTATTATGAATTTACTATTTATCATTATTATTGCTTATTTGAACAAATAAAAAATAATATTTATATTTTTGGAATACAACTATTATGTACAATTATTTCATTATTTGAATGAAAACTTTGTCTTGCAAATTTTATTTTGAGATTTTATTAGTTAATTTAATTTGTTTATACATATTTTTACATATATGGTAAACATTCACTACACCTAAACAATTAAAACTATTTTATAAAACGAAAATTCGCACGCTGGTTGGGATTGAACTCGGAACCCTAAAGACGCAAGTTACACGCTTAAACCCCACAGTCACGCTGGCTTAGTTTGCGATCTACAATATCCAATATTTGAATTTCAGATCAGTTATGGGGAGGACCATTTACTTTTATAATAAATATTTTTTAAACTGTAGTAAACTTTGCCTAAATAATTAAAATTGTTTGAATAATATTTATAAAAACTAAGCATTCACTTAAAGTTATGCTGATGTTAGTCTATATAAAGAATTCAGAATTTTCTAACTTTTCATTTTCGAGGATTCACTTTTAAATTATCTAATTTTTAAATCTTTATATATGGCAGCTTTTATTGATAACAATAATGATTAACAATTATAATAATATTATTCAAAAAAATAATTTTGATTTTACTTTAATCTATAAGAATAACGTTTTTTAAAAATTTTGTATGTAATAAAATACTACAACATTTAAAATAATCGAAAATGAAATACGACTATTAAAACTGTACATCAATATTGGCGCAGTACACATACAGCGTTACAGCTAGAACCGCACCGACTCTGGCAAGTAGGGATTGGAATCAAACCTTTTGATGGCTTGCGGATCCCGCATAATATTTTGCGGGATCCGCAAAATTATGCGGGATCCGTAAAACTGACATTTGTTTTTTATATGGGAGATTCCATATGAAGTGATCAAAGTAAAAAAAATAGTTAGCCAATCATGCTTAAATTCGAAGCATTTATAGTGCGTACAGATGGTAATCTTTGGTGATTTTTTTTTGTCCAATATTATCCGAGTGGGAGGGGGGTAATCTTTCTGGGTTTTACGGTACAACGAAAATTTTAGTAATTTTTTTATATTTAACAATAAATTAAAAAAAATGTCCTACTATCAGTTTCGATAGAGTTTTTCATGGTTTTTCGATTGGTGATATGTAAATAAAAAAATAAAATTTTTTTGGTGAAAAAAATATATAAATACCTTATTATAAATACCTCGAGTTTAAGCATGATTGGCTTAAACTTAAATATGAGTGTGTCTTGTTTACTCATCTTTTTTTACATCACCTAATGAATAAAGGGCAAACATTTCTCTATTGTTTACGACTATTTAAAATCTATAACGCCAAGCAGTGTAGAAGCAGAAAGAGCGTTTTCAGCAGCAGGATACATTTGTAGTTCCTTAAGAAGCAGGTTGGGTAAAAAAACTCGACTTTTTTTAAAAGAAAATAAGAATATTGTAATATGTAAGGCAGATAAGGGGAATGTAACTGTCATTCTTGACAGAAAAAACTATCTTGAGAAGTGTTATACCTTATTAAATGATGACAAAGTTTACAAAAAATTAAAATCAGATCCCACACAGTCAATTCAAAGAGTCTTAAATAAAAAAATGACCAATTTACTACTTAAAAACTATATAAATTGCCCTATGTCGAAAAAGTTACACTCGTATAACTCAGTGGCACCTAAATTTTACGGACTGCCTAAAATACACAAAGACAACTGCCCTATGAGACCTGTTACTTCTTTTTGTGGATCACCCACGTACAATCTATCAAAATTTATTAGTATTCCGATTCAGAAGGTGTAAGGTAAAACTGAAGCACATGTAAAAAATAGTTTTGATTTTGTCGAGAAAATTAAAAAAATAAATGTTTCACCAGGTTTCAGAATGGTCTCATTGGACGTGAAGTCATTGTTTACCAACATCCCAACGGCATTAGTCATTAAGTGCGTGAAGCTGAGATGGAGTGAGATTCGTAAACATACTAATTTACCCATTGATGTTGTTTTTAGATATTCTTGAATTCTATATTGATAATGCATACTGTGCTTTTGATGGTGATTATTATAAACAATGTTTTGGTACACCTAAGGGCTCCCCACTATCAGGAGTAATTGCGGATCTCGTAATGGAAAGATTGGAAGAAATTAAAAATTCCTTATTTATTTTACCGTCGATATGTTGATGACATTTTCATTTTCGTCAGACCTAATGACATTCAAAAACTATTGGAAGCCTTTAATGAATTCGATGAGAATATACAGTTTATAATTGAATTTGACGATAAAGACTGTATAAGTTTTCTTGACACCATGATCATCAGAGAAGGAAACCATGTCACCACAAATTGGTACCATAAAAGTACATTCTCTGGTATATATATCGATTTTAACTCTAACACATCTATGAAAGACAAAATATCTATCATCTATGGATTAGTTGATAGGGGTATCAAACCTTCTAATGAGAGGTTTTATGACGAGAACTTGGTCTTTATTTTCGACACACTTTAAAAAAACAACTACCCACCTTCATTTTTAACAAAATATATTAACTACAGATTTCAACATATATTTTCTGATATTACAACTCAAAAAGAGCCTTTTGACACTAGCAGATTAATAGTTTTACCCTTCGTTACTGAACTTAAAGATTTTCTCATCAATTTGTTTAAGGACTTTAATATTAATTTAGTATTTAATTATAAAAAAGACCCCTTTGGTGTTTTTTACAAGAATAAAGATAGCGTAGAGTTCAAATACAGGAATCACGTTGTATACAGTATACCATGTGAATGTCGCGCTGTATATATTGGTGAGATCTTTCAGTATATTAAAGAAAGAATAAAACAACATGGGAGAGATTGTATAAAGGTTAATAGAAGCTCCGCTTTGGTTGAACACTCTCATGTTTTGGACCATTCTTTCCATTTCAACAGTACATGGATTGTGTGTAATGAAACTAATTACTACAGAAGGAAATTTAGAGAAGTTTTTCATATTCTGAAAAATAAAAATTCTATTAATAAAAAAACTGATTTAACAGCGCTTAATCGCATTTATCACAGTCTGATTATCATTACATCTTGAAATTATTTTTTGTTTTTTTATTTTTGATTAAAATTTCTGTTTTCAATTAAAATTTTCAGTTCTGAATTATTTCACATCGGCATAGTAAATCTCATCCATATCAGCTTCGGGTATTTATATTAATATTGACTGTTGACTTTCTAAATTATATATCTAATCTAGAGGGCGTACGCTCCTCTTTAAATATCTTTAATTGACCGTTATCTGTGACTCGTGCCTATTCAAGTGGACATTTTAATATTTTCCACTTTTGTTACAATATTTTAAATGATGTGGTTAATTTTTCGAGCCACTTTTGGGAGAAAAAAATTCCCTTTTCTTTTTTATTCGTGCTTATATTTATATTTTAATTTAAAAAATGTGAAGTTGGAAAATCCGCATTGGTAAGTCAACATTCTGTAGTATTTTTTAAAGAAACGACAAAGTTATATTTAATTGTTTTAACACACGACTTTTCTTTATTTTTGTTATTTAAAATACCGATGTCTTATGTCTCGTATATTTATTTTACAGTTTCGTAATTAATTGTCTGAAGAGGCCCAACGTGGCTGGGCAAAAGGCTTACAATATAAATAAATAAATGTGGATTTTTTCAAAAAATAAATAACATCTTTCACTACAATTGTATAGAATCCAAAAAAACATTACATCTTTCTCTAAAAAACTACAGATTATAATTATAATTTTCAATCTTAATAAATACCTATTACTTAAACATAAACACACATATTTTCTTTCTTGATTACAAAAGTGAGTCTAATTGTACAGTACAATAGTCTTTTTATTATTAACTTTTTTTAATAAAAATAGTTTTAATTTTGAAGTTCCCATCATATTAGAATTATCTAATTAACAGAATTTATTTATTAAATTATGGACTTACACGCAGAAAAAACCATGAACGCGGGAAAAATTACAAAAACACTGCGGGATCCCGCGGGATCCCACGGGATTGTTGACAGATCCCTTAAATGATCCCGCGGGATTGAAAACTGTGCGGGATTGCAATCCCTAGCAGAAATAAGAAGCGCGGTACCGCGCCAGTATTGGGCTGGTACAGCCTGCCAATGCTGGACATTAATATTGGCGCAGTACTGATATAGCGTTGCAGCCAGTACTGCACCGACTCTGTCAAAAAGTTTCTATGACATACCTTGACAAAAACGACAGCCGCTGTACTGCGTCAGTATTGGGTCGATATTTACTGCCAATACTAGACATTAATATTGGCGGAGTACTGATACAGCTTTACAGCCAGTACCGTACCGACTCTGTCAAAAAATTTCTATGACAGACCTTGGCAGAAACAAAAGCCTACTTACAAATGTACTATCATCTTCAAAAGAGATTCTACTTGAATGAAAATCAATTATGTTTTTTCGAAAATTTGACCTAATTAATAATATTCAATCTGACATATTTTGAAATTTTTGGGTGTGTGTTAAATACAATGTTTCATTCGAAAACACTGATCTCGCAAGTGGTAAGGAAATTATTATTTAGTGCTTTATTCGATCGAGGCGATCCAAGAAACGAGCGATTTTCTTTTTTTTATTCTTTAACAAACCGAGCTGTCATATCGGTTTCTCAAAATCGATCGAGGTTCTGTTGTTCAATTTCGATTGACCGAGACTTCTCGTTCTACTTTTTTTGCTCAAAATTTTATAATATTATTAATTAGATTAGTTTGAAAATATTACATTATAATTTACATGGATAATTATAGATTATTAGAATTAGGAACAATTTTTAATCTGTATAATATATACAAATGAATTCTTATGTCTAACTTTTAATAAATAGCCAATTTCAAAAATTAATTAATTATTTTTAAATAAAAATAATAAATCATTATTTGAAAGATTTTTCTAACAAAAATTTTTTCTTTCTAAAAACTCAGAAATGTTGTTAAATTTCATTTAAATAAAAACTTTAAAAATACTTGACGTTATCATATTATATGCAATGTATAACGTCTGAATTAAATAAGTTTTGAAAATGTTTAATTTCAAATATTGAATTTAATCAATTTACATTAAGAGTGAATTATTGAAACACAATTTATTATACAATTTATTCAGAATTAACAATATTTTATGATATTAGTTAAAAACAATTGAGGGGCTGGATGCAATAAGGGGATACGCGAGACTTTCGTTGGCCTCGCGTACAGCGAGTCTCCGGCAGAAACGGGGGACTTAGAAAGTCGTCTATATCCCTTTATTGCATCCAGCCCCTCAATTATAATTATTATATTAAAAATTGAAAATAGATTTTTTTTGTTAAAATGCAATATATTAACAAAAAACATCATTTTTATTATCATTGAGGTTAGGACAAGATTTGTTATATCGATAACTAATAATAAATAAAATGTCAAATAATATTCATCAAAAATAAGTTCTTCAGGTCTTTGCAAGTCATTTTAATGCTTCCCTCGAACTACCTGAAATTAAAAATGGGATTATTCATCTTCGTCATTCTTCGTAACTGTTTCAAAACATTTCCGATCTTTTCGCTCGGAATCTTTTAATTTTGACACGAGAAGGCATCGATTAAAACAAATGAAATAACGATTAATTACATTTTTGTTGTCGGCTCGAAGATGATCGAAATTAAGAAACAAACGAGAAATTATCGGATCGAATGCAGCACTTGGATACGTTAGTCGGTTAAAGCGAATGTTATTTTATCTGTATTTTAGGTTTGATATATGTTGTAACATAAGCTACAACTTATGAATATATTATATTATTGAAGGTAGCATTGAGGTTAGGTTAGCTGTCATATGGCGATTCGACGAAGTGTTGTGTTTTCGCTCTATACTTTTTCTTCCTTTTAGGATACAATTTTAATCAACAGACTACTAAAAATTGAATGTTCTTTTAATCAAACCATGAATTTTATATTTTAATAGTCACATGTTCAAAAGACGTCTCTATGTCGGCTTTCATGTCCAAAAGATGTCTTAAGGACGTCTTCTGGTTTTTTTTGCCCACTGGGTAGTTAGTTTACTAAAATTAAATGGCGAGTTTAGTAAATATATTGATCTACAAAGTTTTTCAGTGTATAAAACTAAAGTATACGTTATTATAAAGGGTCATTATAAGTTTATTGTTCATATTTTAAAGAATTTATTTTTCATATTAAGTGCCAAAAAATATTTTATTTTTGATTGTTTATTTTTGCGAAATATATCTGTTTGAATTTAACTTTAAATTTTACTATCCAACATGATATCTAGAGATTTGTAGTGAATTGTAGGGTACACGCACCGATTATAATTGTACGAACCTAAATTTCGTGTAAGTTCGGAAAAAGCGTCACGAGACGATTGAATTCTAACAGATCTGGAGGGAGCTCAGGAAAAATTAATCAGTCATTTCTATTTACACTGTATTACTTGAAACATACAATCTTTGGTTATACTCAGTTTGAAACCTTTGATTTTTAAAATAATTATAATAGAATATCTAAGTATATAGTAATTTATAAAGAAACGTAATAAGTGCCACGGAATAGCGGTTTTGGAGAAAATAATTATTTTGTTAACAAGTGTGATAACAAACAAATAAATTAATACTCTCCTTCGCTCAAGTATGTTTTTTTTTTTTTAAAAGAAAATAGAAATATTAAATTGAATTTTTTAAATGATAAATTATTTTAATTTTTTGGGTTCTTAAATTCTTATAGTGTGGCATTTTTTATGGAGTATTCGAATGTTTATTGACTGGAAGAATTTTGGCAATCATTTTATTTATATAATAATTCATGGAGAATTCTATTGAAATTTTATGATGATTGATTTGAGACTCATCAAGATATTTGAGGTTCTTTTGACTGATTCTCCCTTGAGGCCTTCTCCAGATCATTTTGGAATATTTCATTGAAATTATCAACTACACCAAAAAGTCGCACTTTGGATGAATTTGGTAACGTTGAATATATGTCAAATAAAAAAATAACGAACTTTAATGTGGAGTGACTGTATGTTTAATGTATGAGTGATTTTAATGATTTTTATTATAATTGGAGAATTATTTTATTGTTTAAAAAATAAGAGAATATCAAAATTAATTTAAAAATTTGTAAAAGTAAAAGTGCCAGACGAATTTTATGTGAATTTATTAAATTTGAAAAGATTCTCAATAAACTATCATTATTAGTCATCGCAATTATCTTTCCATTCTTTTGTGTAACTTCTAATTAGTGATTATTTCCGAAAAGCCTTGAATCTAATATTATTGTTTTTAATTAGAAATTTATAATATTGAAATATTAATTTAAGAATTTAAAATTGGTTTCAAATATAAGACTTTAAAATTATGAACAGAAAATACATTAAATTAAATTAATATTTTTTAAATATATAAGACCATTTAGATGATTTTAAAAAAATATATATTAACAATTATCGACTGTAATTAGAATTTAGAATTGAAATAATAATGTTATAAAAAAAAAAAAAAAAATTTTTTATATAAATAAATAATACAAAAAATACGAAGTATTACATTTGGCGCCCAAACAGGGACAATACAGTTCAGGACTGTTGTAATTGTATTGTGCTTTTAATATTATTAAGTATTTATTAAATTTATGTAATTTTGTTTTCTTGAATGTTTGGTTGTTGTGCTTTTGACTGATAGTTTTACTTTATATGACAAGAACAAATTGTTCGGAAAAATTATATAATAATTGTTTAACATTTTATTAATTGAACATGAACAAAAATAGGCCGTGGTCCGAATCTTTTTTGAATCGTAATAATTATCGATCACAATCTGTTGAGTCTGATGATGTATCTAGACAAGAGGAAATACAATTTCTTAAATGGCGAATAGAAACATTAGAAAACGAATTTAAAAAAATGAAAGAGTTTGTAAAACAACATTTACAGTCTAATCATTTTCTGTCTTCTCCTCGTGATCAGATCGATTTGGGTTTTGATTGTTCTAAATCTGCACGTTATGAAATTAATTTACCATTTTTTTCGGGTGATTTAACGGAAGATCCACAAGAATATCTACGTGATATTGACCAATATTTGCTTTTTAAATGAGTACCAGTCGAGTATGCTCCTAAAATTATTCAAAATTCTCTTAAGGGTCATGCTCGTGTGTGGTTTGATGCCAATAAATATGATATTGATAATTTTGCCCAATTTTGTGAACGTTTTAAGGAGGAATTTTTGTCCCTTGATGTACAGGAGCGTAGAAGAGATCGGTGGCGTAGTAGAAAATATTATGAAAATAAAGAATCTTTAGTTAATTTTGTTTATAACCAACGCAGTGAAGGGGTGCGTATACAGCCACCAATGTCAAATTACGAGATTAATCGGATTATAATATCTCAGCTGCCATTGACTGTTCAGGTGGCGTTGGCGGGGTCGGATATGTCCAATGTTAAACAAGTAGTTAATTCGCTTACTCGAATCGATGATGCTAATATTTCTACATCCTCTAGAGGTTTAAATATGTTGGGTGGGGAAGATCGAAATTCCCGTAATCGTTCACAAAGTAGCAACACAACTTCGAGTTCGTATCAACCTTTTCCGGAACCTAGATATGAAAATAGGAATCAATTTGCGTCCAATAATGATAACAAACGTGATGAAAATATACAGAGGCCTAATTTTCGCAGTAATTCGTACAATTATAACAATCGCGATCGTAGTAATAATATATCGTATCAAAGCCAACAAAAAGTAAATCGCGAATATGAGGGTTCTAATCGTGGTCAATCAAGATCAAATCCTGGAATATCGCGGAATAATATTGCGGCTATTGAAAAGCAAATGGAATCAGAAAGTGTGGGTAGTAGTGAAGAAAGATACAATTTAACTTGCAATATTGCTACTGTTAATAATACTCAACATAAAGATAATATGAACGGCGGTTTAAATTACAATGGTGACTATAATCAAATAGATAATGATTCATCCGAAATTGTTAGAGAACGGAATTCGAGAAACGAGGAAATGACTCGAGAGAAATAGATCCTGCTCCGAGTCATGGTAAATCTTTATCATATAAGGATCTGATTTTTGACGCGTTTGGGGATGATAATCAACCTGGAATTCAGAAACGAGGTTCACGTAGTCCACGAATTTTGTTTAATTTAATGGGAATTTCGGTTCAAGCGCTGTTGGATACCGGAAGTCACGCGACTTGTATATCTCAGATTATGTTCGACCAATTGGAAAATTCGGTTGATTTAAAAAATAATAAAGACATATGGAAAGTTATGCCTGTTAGTAATTTGGCTATAACCGCTGCTTTTGGTAAACGCATTTGTAAGATTTCCAAACAAGTATTTTTAAATATTCACATTGATAAATTAAAATTTGAAACTATATTGTTAGTCGTTCCGGGTCTTGCTTACGATATTATTCTTGGTACCGATTGGTTAGACGAATATGAAGTTAATATAAATTATAAAAACAAAACTGTAAGCTTAAGGGATCATGACATTTGTTATCCAAGAGTATCATTTAATTCTCAATTACCGAGAGTAGGTTATGATCTAGACACAGTCTCAGTGAATAATGGAATTCATTTGATTCAGTCGGCATTGGGGACTGATTTGAATGAATCATTAATATCGGAGAATTCGGAAAATCGGTTCGAGTGTATGCTGTCAGATGGATTTTTTGATGAATCTGATACACTGTTAGTTACATGTGTTGGGATAAATTCTATTGGAAGGTTAATTGAAGAAACGGAGGGAATGATGGATCTTAAGGAGTCTGATAAGGAAGGACTGGCTAATTTGATTGAAGAATATGTTGATGTATTCTCTGATAATTTGGGTTTGTTGCGTCAATTTGAGTTGGATTTGGTGTTGTCTGAGTCACATCCTAGCATTCGTACATCGTATCAGATTCCAATTGCACTTAGACCGCAGGTTTTGGATGAGTTGGAGCGATTGCAACGCTCTGGCGTTGTTGAATGTGCCTCAAGTCCATTTTGCAATCCCATAAGAGTTGTGCAAAAGAAAAATGATGCAGTACGATTGTGTCTTCATGCTAGACGTCTCAATAAATATTTAATAAATGACAACGAAGGTCCGCCACCAATAGAAACTTTATTGCAAAAGCATCATGGCAAAAATGTCTTTACAACCATGGATTTGACGCAGGGTTATCACCAGATTAAATTGTCGGAAAAATCAAAACAGTATACGGCTTTTGTTATTGAAGGTCGTAGTTACGTTTTTTGTCGCTTGCCATTCGGGCTTAAAATTGCCGGATCTGTTTTTGTTAGAGCGATGAATTCCGTTTTTGATGAATCATTTTCGGATATTGTCACTACATATGTTGATGACATACTTGTTGAGTCTGTTAATATTCAGCAGCAGTTTCATGACTTAAAAAGAGTGTGTGCACGACTGAAAGAAGTAGGTTTAACCGTAAATCTGGGGAAAACGCTGTTTTTTCGACGAGAAATTCCTTTTTTAGGATTCATTTTAACACCAAAAGGAGTTCAGCCAAATCCTGAGAAATTAGCAGCAATTCAAAAAATTCCCGAACCATCATCGCGTTTAGAATTACAAAGAGTCCTGGGAGTTTTTGGGTACTATCGACGTTTTGTTGTGTCGTATTCAACATACCTTGACCCTTTTCGGGAATTGTTAAACACAAAAAATAAATTTAAGTGGACTGAAAATCATAGTCAACAGTTTAGGAAAATAAAATCTGCATTTTTAAATACGGTTACTTTGGATAATTATATACCAAACAAATCTTTCAGATTGCAGACTGATGCATCTAAAAAGGGTATTAGTGCCGTTCTATACAAAATTGATGATCAGGACGATGAATGTATAATATCCGTGATTAGTCGGTGTTTAACGGTTTGCGAAGTAAATTATACTGCAACTGAACTCGAGTTGTTGGCCGTTGTATTTGCTCTTATAAAGTTGAGAATGTATTTGATTGGTCATTTGTTTTATATTATCACTGACCATGCGGCTTTAACTTTTTTAATCAAGACTCCTTATCATAATTCACGCCTAGTTAGGTGGTCCTTGTTCATTCAAGAGTATTGCTTTGAGATTCGGCATTGCAGGGGGCGTGATAACGTGGTGGCCGATTATTTCAGTAGATTATTACCTGATATGCATTTTAATGAACGGCCTGAGGATATGATGGTATCGAGTTTATCTAAGTATTGTAACGAAATAATAAACTGTTTCAGTATAAATATATTTGGGATCGAATCGATTAATAAAATTGATATACCAGAGTTGAAGGTAATTGCTGCATGGCAATTAAGGGACCAAGGAATCAGTGACATAATCGATGCGTTGAGTACAGGTAGACTAATGGAATCGTATTGTGTTTGCGATAGTATCTTGTTCTACTGAAAACAGAATGATCAAACTTGGAAGATCGTTATTCCACATAAGTTGCGTAGAAAGCTTATGGAAGAAGTCCATGAACGAATGGGTCATGTAGGGAGCTATCGGACATATGTTGAATTAAGAAAAACGTATTATTGGAAGGGTATGCAGAAAGATGCAGGAAGGTTTGTTACCGCTTGCGACTTATGTCAAAGGGTAAAAATCCCGAACTATACAATGGAGGGTTCATATTTGCATGTATCGGCAAGCAAACCGAATGAGCTCTTATGTATAGATTTTTACGGACCTTTGCCAAGGTCAACGACAGGAGTACAATATATTCTTGTTGTCCTCGATGCATTTTCCCGTTTTGTGGTTTTATATCCAATGGTTAAGGCTACTACGCGAGGAACCATTGTAAAATTGACAAAATATTTTCTTGATTATGGTGTACCAGAGCGCATATTATGTGACCATGGGACGCAATTTACTTCCCAAAAATATAGAACGTTTTTGGAGGAACGCGGCGTTAAACCAATTTTTTGTTCTATTCGTCACCCACAATCTAACCCCTCTGAGCGGGTAATGCGTGAGTTGGGAAGGTTCTTTCGTACATATTGTTATGAGCAGCATACGAAGTGGGCTAAATATATAAATAAAATCATGGACTGGATAAATCTTGCAATAAATTGTACTACTGGTTATGCGCCCTTTGAGTTACAATGTGGAACTGCACCAAAAGATAAAATTCGAAAACTTTTGAACTTCCCACCTGAAGTTGAAACAAGTCAGAAGGTTAAAGTTGAAATTGCTCGTGAAAGAATTGATAAGACATGCAGAAAAAGAAAGGAAAACCAAAAGGCGCATAATGATACACCGATTTGTGAAGGCGATCTTGTATTATTAAGGATTCCTCGAAAATCGGACAAAGAAGATCGTGTTATTTCTAAATTCTTTCATATTTACTATGGACCATTTCAGGTTAGCAAAGTTATCAATCGCAATGCATACGAATTGGCAAAACGAGATGATATTCTTGATATTAAGGGAACTTATAACCGAATTGATCTGAAAATGTATAGGACGGAGAATGGTTAGTTAAACTTGTTTGTTTATATTTAATATTGTATGAAGTTCATGAGTGATTTATATTTGTGAAAGGTGACCCATCCATGACGATTTGCAATTTGTGTAATGAAAAATTTAGAGATTATTTAAATGTATTATTAATCATTTTAATGATTTAAGGGTCGCAATTATAAAATTTAGTATTGATTTGCAGAAAGAAAAAAAAATGCATAGAGTAATTTGAAAAAAAGTGTATTGAATATTGTGACTTGGCGATGAAAGACTATGTTGGTCTGAATATGAAATGATGTAATTGGATATTTTTGACAACTTTTTGAAAAATATAAATTGTTTATCGTTGTCAAGAGGGGGATGATGTAGTGAATTGTAGGGTACACGCACCGATTATAATTGTACGAACCTAAATTTCGTGTAAGTTCGGAATAAGCGTCACGAGACGATTGAATTCTAACAGATCTGGAGGGAGCTCAGGAAAAATTAATCAGTCATTTCTAATTACACTGTATTACTTGAAACATACAATCTTTGGTTATACTCAGTTTGAAACCTTTGATTTTTAAAATAATTATAATAGAATATCTAAGTATATAGTAATTTATAAAGAAACGTAATAAGTGCCACGGAATAGCGGTTTTGAAGAAAATAATTATTTTGTTAACAAGTGTGATAACAAACAAATAAATTAATACTCTCCTTCGCTCAGGTATGTTTTTTTTTTTTAAAAGAAAATAGAAATATTAAATTGAATTTTTTAAATGATAAATTATTTTAATTTTTTGGGTTCTTAAATTCTTATAGTGTGGCATTTTTTATGGAGTATTCGAATGTTTATTGACTGGAAGAATTTTGGCAATCATTTTATTTATATAATAATTCATGGAGAATTCTATTGAAATTTTATGATGATTGATTTGAGACTCATCAAGATATTTGAGGTTCTTTTGACTGATTCTCCCTTGAGGCCTTCTCCAGATCATTTTGGAATATTTCATTGAAATTATCAACTACACCAAAAAGTCGCACTTTGGATGGATTTGGTAACGTTGAATATATGTCAAATAAAAAAATAACGAACTTTAATGTGGAGTGACTGTATGTTTAATGTATGAGTGATTTTAATGATTTTTATTATAATTGGAGAATTATTTTATTGTTTAAAAAATAAGAGAATATCAAAATTAATTTAAAAATTCGTAAAAGTAAAAGTGCCAGACGAATTTTATGTGAATTTATTAAATTTGAAAAGATTCTCAATAAACTATCATTATTAGTCATCGCAATTATCTTTCCATTCTTTTGTGTAACTTCTAATTAGTGATTATTTCCGAAAAGCCTTGAATCTAATATTATTGTTTTTAATTAGAAATTTATAATATTGAAATATTAAATTAAGAATTTAAAATTGGTTTTAAATATAAGACTTTAAAATTATGAACAGAAAATACATTAAATTAAATTAATATTTTTTAAATATATAAGACCATTTAGATGATTTTAAAAAAATATATATTAACAATTATCGACTGTAATTAGAATTTAGAATTGAAATAATAATGTTATAAAAAAAAAAATAATTTTTTTTATATAAATAAATAATACAAAAAATACGAAGTATTACAGATTGGATTATCTACAATTAAGAACATTCAGTATTTTCTTAAAATTTATATCTGTAGTTATCGTCTGAACTACAAACTTTCATCTATGATGATAAAAAAATAACAAAATCCTTAAATCATGTCAGATAGTAAAATTGAGGGTTAACTTCAAATAAATATTTTGCAGCAATAAACAATTAAAAATAAAAATTATTTTTTAGCACTTTTAAATTTGAATTTTTATGTATAAAAAGACTGCATGTGTTATAAAAATATATTTTAATATGAAAAATAAATTCTTGCAAATATGAAAATAAGCCCATACTGACCTCTTAATTACAACATGCTAGTATTTTATATTCAATAATATTTTCGGTTATGTGTGTATGATCGACTAAAGCCGAACATTGTCCTCTTGTCTTATAACCAACATTGGCACAAGTTACATAAGCCACAAAATCGGCAGAATGTGAGGCCCCCAACCTAAGACACTCAATATTGGCACAAACATTGTCCTTTACTCGTAAATCCAATGTTCGCAATACGATAATCGGCCGAAGTTACAGCCAATGTTGAAAGCCCGAGTATCAATAGACTACATAGAGCCAAGCAACGGCCACGTTGGCTAGCTCGGCAAACCCAGCTCGGGGAGGTATCTGTAACAACTCGCAGTCTTCGCGATATTAAGGATTCACGCAATACAGATTTCTTGGATAACGCGCTATGTCTTCTCTTCGACTCTATATTCTTTCATTGGCCATTTCCATTATAACATTATGAGACTTTTCCAGGACTTCCGAAAAATTGATGATTTCTTTTAATTTATCTCGCATACGCTCCCTAAGGTGCAGCTTTATCGGGCTATAATACGTCGCATGACTTATCGAGATATTTAACTATTCTTTGAGTTTTTTCACGTGTCTTGCTCACCCTGAGTGCCTTTTTTCCCGTACCATTATGAACATTCTGCCGAGTTCTCTCATGGTGTGTTTCACAGGATTTGATTAAGGATGCCGAATAAAACAATACACAAGTTCAATTTTTCTCTCCTTAAACGAGCTCTAAACCACCGATGTTAAGTGCGTTCTTTAATCGGTCAAGATGCGCCTAGATTTAACTTTCCAAATATCTATCGTGAAGTGATATAATCTTATTAATTTAGGAAAAACACCTAAAACGAAATGTCTTGAACTTGAACTTGAATAAAGGCTTCCTCCATGACATTCTTTTTACGTATGTATTGAAGAATTACTATCTGATCGATACTATCTTTTTTGTGTTTCTTTAATCGCGTCACTTGCCCGTGGAAAGTATCTACTAAAATACTCGGACACAATATTGTCCTTTACTTTGCAGTAACTAATTTTAAAAAAATATTCATGCAAAATAAGTGACCATTTAATCGAACGTGCCTTATGAAAACTTGTCTCTATTAAAAACTTCAATGATTGATGGTCAGCAATAATATAAAATTTTTCGCCTAACTAATAAAATCGTAGCTTTAATACCTCGTATATTATAGACAATAATTACAAATCAAAAATATCCAAGGATATCACATGTTTTTGAAACGTTCTACTAACTAATTACACAATTCGATTTGTCAATTTTATGAATTTGATGTAAGACAGCGCTTCTCCCGGTTTGGTTTGCGTCCATCTGTAAGTAAAATGGTTTTCTCGATATAATGTTTTACTACAGTATCCAGAAATCGCTTCTTCAAATCTTTAAATCCTCGGCAGTGTACCTTCTTCCACTTAGATATATTTTTTCTTATTACTTTGGTCAAAAGTACGAACGTTCGGCTTCGATTACGAATCAGAAAGCCTAAGATTTGTGCATTGTTGGATGCACATGCGCGACTTCTGGAATAGCGGGAGCCAAAGCCGGCAGCGAAAACATACACTAAAGATTTTAGCTTGCGCGCGAGTTCACGAAAATATAATAAATAATTTATATTTAAAAACAAATTCTATAAATAAGTAGTAATATAAATAAGCAAATGAACGTAATTTAATAAATAATTTTGTTATACAAAGTATAAAAAATAAGGTTTAAAAAAAAAAAAAAAGGTTTAAAAACTATTTATTTATTTCTCTAAAAAAGGGTAAACAGGTCTATGATTTTGTGTTATAATGCGACTAAAACGAATTTTTTTGTTTCTGTAAGTCGATCCGAGGCCTGCATAGTTATATTTGTCTTTAATATTTTCAAAACCATGTGTTTTATGTGCTTCCGACGCCTGCCCTCCACCAGCAGCGGTAGCTTCGCTTGGGCTAACAAATGTCGGGCAGGCATGCAGGCATTGAGCTTTCACAAGTGTCCGATAGAGGCGTTAATGCGAGAACGAAGGAAATTAAAAAATGTCAGCGCAATCGAGATGTCAACTTTCTCAGCTGGGACGTGGTTGAATTGTTTTTTTTAATTGTAAGTGATTTTAAAGAAGTGCTTTCACACGAGTGTTAGGAAAAAATAGTATACACTACACGGGCAGAAAGTTCTAAAGCCCTGAAATGCAAGACATGATGCCCTCGGCTTCGCCTCGGGAATATTGTCGCGCAATGCAAGAATTTCGAACTTTCTGCCCTTATAACGTAATATACTATTAACATAATATCACGAAAAGACTCTAAATAATTAGCGTATCTCTCTAAAAATTCACGATAATATCCAACTACACCTAAAATTTTTAGCAATTTTTCAAGTGACTGCGGTTACGTCATTTCTTCGATTGCAGTTACCTTTCTCGGATTAGGTTATTACTACCTCAGTCGACAGTTCGAATCTCAAAATTTAACTTCACGTCATTTAAATTAGATTGTTTGTTACCGAGAAGAATCACTTCCCTCTCTCCATCAGACAATATTCTGTTTGGAAACCCCTCTGTTATTCATATTCAAATTTTCCCAGAATTATGTCGTCAAACATTTTTCTAATCGCAAGCAAGTTCTCCACTTGGTTTGTGTGACGAAACCTACTATACCGACTTTTAGTTCGACAATTCAAGGAATATTAAATGATCTTTTAAATCAAGTCGAAATCGTTCAGATTAAATTATTTAAAATATGAAATCTGTAAAAATTAAAATTGTGGAACTAAAAGTCGGTATAGTAGGTTTCGCCACACAAATCAAGTCGACCTCTGTAGCTTAGTTGGTTTAAAGCAGTCAACTAGCAATTAAAAGACACGAGTTCGAATCTCGGTGGAGCTAAGTGTCCGATATTTTTTAACAGATTTCAATTTTTAAATCATTATTTATATGTTTGTCAAGTTAATTATGAATTTTTTCTTCTTAAAATAACTCAAGAAGCGTTTTAGAAGCTACAGTAAGTAATTTCTTTTGGAATAATTACCCTATGTTGTACTCTATCTGCATTTTTGCGAAGTCTCATTGTTTTACTTTCAAATTTTGTTGAACAATTCCTAGAAAAAAATTATTTCTAACTCGTGATTGTTTTTATTGTACTCTAGAGTATCTAAAGAATAAAGTTCCTTTAATCAAATGTTATAATTATGATTTTTGAAATACATGAATCCATTTCTCTGAGACATAGTCTTTGCTTATATTTTTGCATGCCTTTTTTATACATGTAAAATTTTTTTAAATCAACGGACATTTGTGTCTATTTTGTTTGCCTTAAAGTAAATATCTTAATGTTTTTAGGAATATGAGTGTTAACTACTTACTTCTGTTAAAGTTCTGATGTAAATATTGTTCATTATTTGTCAGAATTTCAAAGAATTCTTTCAAATTTCTCTCTTCTTCCGTTTGTAAAAAATTGCAAGCATGTATCTGAAAAGATACAAAATTGATTGTAAGCATGCATTAAGAATAACTCTAAACGTATTGGATTAATGAACATAAGCGTAACTAGGATATTTTGATAGCATGGGCCCCATTTAGACCTAATGACAATATTACGTATGCATGATTACCGGTCATTTTCCCGAAGCCAATTTCCCGAATGTCTTTTACCCCGAATGTCTTTTTTCCCGAATACTTTTTTCCCGAATCCATTTTCCCGAATCTAATATCCCGAAAACCAATTTCCCGAATACCTTTTTCCCGAATGCCTTTTTTCCCGAATCTACTTTACTGAATATACTTTTTTATATTGTTAATTGAATTAATTCATTAATATTCTGCAATACAATATTCTGTTGCAAGAAAGGATGAATAGCGTTGTCATAGTAACAAATGTAAATGCATCTGCTCTTGAAGGAACCAGCAGAACGAATAATGTCAGTGAAGGCTGGCACAATCGGTTCGCCATTGTTGTCGCTAAGCATCATCCAGATCTGTATTTTCTTCTGACTGAAATCCAGAAAGAGCAAGCCGACACTGAAGTAGCCATTGCGGAGTTAAGTCTATTAAGAAAAGTAAAAGCTGACCCAAAAAAGAAATGGCTAGCATTACAAAAAAGAATTCAGAAAATCTGTGGAGAATATGAACAATTTAAAGAGGATAACAAAATTCTAGATTATTTGCGCAATTTGTCATACAATGTTTCTTTATAACAAATTTTTACATATATATACGTACAACTTTTATACTCCTGTTACTATTTACACAAATTTTTATATACATATTTACAACTTTTATATATTTTATATATTTATATTTAGGAATAAAAATTTGAAATTTTATTTTCGGGAACATAGTCATTCGGGAAAAAACTATTCGGGAAAAAGGGCATTCGAGAAAAAGGTCATTCGGGAAAAAAGACATTCGGGAAAATGATAACCTTCTTTATAAATAAAATCAGGATTTTTTTTACATTGATCATAACTTAAAATATTTTCGATGTATTTTATCTGTTTGAGTACTAAACAATCCAAAAAATCAATAAAGTATTTCCAAATTTCTAAGTTTTAAGGTTCTATATTACATTTTCATCAAGAAATCTTAATAATAATTAAGTCGTGTTTTTCAAATCACTCCGGGTGGTCGGACCGACAATTTCCGACAGTAGTGTAACTTTTACTTTAATAATAAAAAAATGTATATGAGTTTATCGCATTTCAAATTTTTTTAACTTAAATAAAAGTTTGTGCAAATACGTTTTTTACACATGTGCTTGAATATAAATTATAACTATCATTTTAGTTTCTTTTGATTATATATTTTCTATGAATAAATAAAAAAGTTTCAAAAAAAGGTAATAAAAAATTATTAGGACTTTAAATGACATTTTAAAAACACAAAGAAAGCGGAAAATCTATATTTTATGCAGCCGATAATTGTAATAATAGACTATTTTTAATGATTGCTACGAATGCGGTTGTTGGATTTGTCCAGTGTCCATAACTTCTGGAAATCTGAAAATCAATAAACTTTGGTCATCTGGCTGACATTTATTTTTAAGAATACCTATTTACTAAGAGGAAAACGTTAAGTCAATGACGACCCCGACAGATTACAAAATAAAAATAATCAAATCAAGCAGGCACAAAAACTTAAGTCAGTATCATTTTGACACAAAACTTACCTTCAAGATTGTTATATTGTACAAACAGCGGCAATGTTATTTTGTACAACAACAACAATTAAAGGTTTTAGCATTAACTAATTAAAATTTTAATTAAATAAATAATAAACACTTCAATCAATTTATAAAAATCAAATGTTTAATAATTAGAACCTAATAATCTTTTAATTTTAGGAGTAGTAAATAATAACATTTATCTTGGTATGTTTCTACAAAATAACAATTTACAAAGTAAATTTTCTTTCAAAATGATACTTTCTCACGAGATTTTGTACAAATGCAAAAATAAGAAATGTTATTTTGTGCAAATGCTAAAATTACAAATGTTATTTTGCACATTTGCTAAAGTTAAAAAGATTTTAAATTTAATTAATCAAATTAATAAATTAAATAGATACTACGTATTCCATTAGTTTATTTTAATCAAATATTCAAGTGTTATAACCTAAAAATCTATTAATATTAAAACATATATGCTGTTTTGAAACAGATTTATACTCTGGACTAAAGAAAGAGCAAATTGCCGCTGTTTCATTTTTTGAGATTACAGTTGTAGCAACGCACACGCACAGTGGGAGAAAATGCACTTATTATAGTATAAATTCAATTGTTGGCACAATTTTCATCCGATTTTAAAGTTCTTTTCTTTAAATACTCATTATTTGTTAGTTCTGTTATTACGCCTGCCTGCGATTTTTTTATTTAAGAAATTGTTTATTATTTATTTTAATAACAATTGTGGAAACAATTAAATAGGTTAAGAAATTTGACAAAAAAAACATACCAAAATTCAGCGCCAATTCAAAATGGCGGATCGAAAATGGCGTCTCGAAAATATGAAAATTAACTTATGCTCGCTAAACATTAATATCAGTACCTATAACATTGGGATACCACAATTAAAATAGAAGCATAAAAATCATAAATTCAAAATGTCTGACCCCAAACATTGCAATTCTCTCAAACTCAATGAAAATGAATTTAATTATATTTTTGTATGTTTTACAAACAGAAAAAGAGAGCAATAAATGTTTATACATATAATGGTAAATTTAAAATGTCGGACTACAATGTTTTTTAACGTCAGAAGTGAAAACATCCTGTTCCTACCAAAAGTATAAGAATATATCCATACTCTCTACACTAAGGAAAAAATGCTATTGAATCAAATACCTTCATGCTATTAAATTCCATGTCATTACTTCATTGACAGATTTATTGGTTCATAAGCATAAACCTTTAAAAAAAAGTTTGAAGTTTTTGAAATAATGGCATGGTGCTATTAAATCGCTGTTATCTACTCAATTGTTAATTTACTTAAATCAATAGCATATTTTAATATTTATTTAACATAGTTCTCTTGAAATGTTGTCATGGTATTTTTGAAAGAAATATTTGAGTATTTGATTCATATAAGAAACTGTAGAATTGTAAACACTCTGCTTTAGACTTGACAGCATATGCTTTCGTTTCGAATAAACGGCGTATTTGCGGACTGCCAATAGAAGATGCTATTGAATCCTTAGGCACTGTATTTGGCCCATTAGCGCGTAAGTCTTGGCAATGTTCTTCCCCCACCTCTTGGATTGTAGCTTATATAGGCAGTTCGTGAAACGGCTACCAGCGAGCGTATGACATAGTGGTTAGAGCGTCGGGCTTTAGGCCCAGGGGTCTCGCGTTCGAGACCTCTCAGCGTCAAATATTTTAATTTATAAGTTGAGCGTTAAAATTAAGATGTATATGTTATATGTATAAAAATAATGTAAAAATGTTATAAAATAGTATAAATAATAAATATCAAATATAATAAATAAATACAAAGATTCCGTACAACTGATAGGATGTTACCAGTTAATGAGAATTAATATTTATTTTCATTCATTATATTTATCTCCCAAAAGTATGGTGTTATTGCTTCAAAATCAGATACTTTCGATTTGATAACACCATGCTATCAAATTGCTACTTTAGGGGTAACATTATATACTATTCTCCTGTAGGAATGACTTATTTATACAATAAAACTTATTTTATTAAATTTACAGCATATACATATATTTCAAAACAATTTGCTGATAATGCAACTAATCATAGTTTGATTCAATAGAAGCGACACTGTAGAATCATAAAAGCAGTGCTTTAGATTTAATAGCATATGCTAATGGCAGCCCGCAATGACACTATTGAATGAATCAAAGACAGATGTCATTGATTCAATAGTATTTTTTTCTCAGTGTAAATATTAATATAAGTATAAAATTAAGATACGATAATTAAAAAATAGTCAATGAAATCGTAAATCCAAAACGGCGGATTCAAAATAGCCAACCACGAATATATGTACTATATGTTTTGTTTCTTTTTCTCACTTTTAACTTATAAAACGGCTGTGTTTTTAATGGGTCGACAGAATTGGCCACCCCCACATAACCTTGCAGTACGGACTGAAGATAACTGGTAGCAGGTTTTTACATCTGACAAAAAAAATGTATTACATCATTTTGAATCTACCATTAGGTATCTTACTCTTACTTTCTGATTGTGGAACAAAAATAAATATAATTAAATTAATTTTCAGTGAGTTTGAGAGAATTGCAATGTTTGTGTTCAGCTATTTTGAATCTGCCATTTTTAATTTACGATTTCTATGCTTCTGTCAGGCGCGTGTCCAGGGGGGAGGTCAAGGGGGTCATGACCCCCCCCTAGAAGAGTTAAATTCATATAAGAGTGAGAGAGATAGCGCTATAGTGTTATCTCTCTCTCTCTCTCTCATATATAACCTCCCCCAAAAACCGCGTCTGGCCGCGCGTCTGGCTTCTGTGTTGTTTTTGATATCCCAATGTTATATCTTCTATTATATTAATACGATACCGAGAAAACTTCGTTCAACGTCGAACACACTTCAAAGTTCACCTACTTTTTTCAATAGGCAACTTACAAAAATGTTCATTTTATCATGTTATTACGATCGGTAACAATGCGCACTGGCACTATTCTTGTCAAGCATATCAAAGTGAACATTTTTTTATGCACAACATATTGTTCCACATGCGCAGTAGTGCACCACAACTGTGTAAAGGTTCGCACTACAACACAAACATTTCACATGCGCACTTGTTTTGTATTGCTGTTACACATGCGCAATGATGCACAGTGATAGTCACACATGTGCTCTGACCAAATTTAAAAATTACGCTTGCGCAGTGCTGTACTTTACCGGATAAATATATTTTTTCAGTACATATAGTATACTTTTTTTAATAAGTGCGCAATAGAAATCCGTTTTATTATTGCGCATGCGAAACACTGTCGCATTGTAAGTGCAATTCCGCAAAAGTACTATTATGTAAAATATCGGTTAAAATTGGGTTTTTCCTTTATTATTGTAATTAATGACCAATAATAGAAAAGAATATTCAAATTCATTCTATATATTAAAATTTAGGAAATTTAATAGAAAAATTTATATTATTGAATATAAAAACTAATAAAAACGTTAAAAATGTATTCAATTTTAATAATTTTTGTTCTTTTTTTCTTTAAAATATTTATAAAAAGTAACAAATTTTGTTCTGAAAGTTATCAATTTTTCATACTTTAAAATACCATTTTCTAGAGGTACTGAGGGGAGGGGGTTATAATTATTTAACATACTGTCAGAAAATCTTTCAATTAATTAGTGTTTAAAAACGTTTTGTAAAAATTTACTTATTTATTGAGAATAAAGAGTTTTAAAGTTCTCCCAGAATTCAAAAAAATATACATGGTAATCTTCTATTATATTAATACAATACCGAGAAAACTTCGTTCTTCGTCGTACACACTTGAAAGTTCACCTATTTTTTCCAATAGGCAACTTACAAAAAAGTTCATTTTATCATGTAATTACGATTGGTAACAATGTGCACTGGCACTATTCTTGTCAAGCATATTGAAGAGAACATTTTTTTATGCACAACATATTGTTGCACAAGTTCATTAGTGCACCACAACTGTGTAAACGTTCGCACTACAACACAAACATTTCACATGCGCACTTGTTTTGTATTGCTGTTACACATGCGCAATGATGCACAGTGATAGTCACACATGTGCTCTGACCAAATTTAAAAATTACGCTTGCGCAGTGCTGTACTTTACCGGATAAATATATTTTTTCAGTACATATAGTATACTTTTTTTAATAAGTGCGCAATAGAAATCCGTTTTATTATTGCGCATGCGAAACACTGTCGCATTGTAAGTGCAATTCCGCAAAAGTACTATTATGTAAAATATCGGTTAAAATTAGTTTTTTCCATTATTATTGTAATTAATGACTAATAATAGAAAAGAATATTCAAATTCAATCTATATATTAAAATTAAAGAAATTTAATAGAAAAATTAATATTATTGAATATAAAAACTATTAAAAACGTTAAAAATGTATTCAATTTTATTAATTTTTGTTCTTTTTTCTTTAAAATATTTATAAAATGTAACAAATTTTGTTCTCAAAGTTTTTAATTTTTCATACTTTAAAATACCATTTTCTGGAGGTACTGAGGGAAGGGGGTTATAATTATTTAACATACTGTCAGAAAATCTTCCAATTAATTAGTGTTTAAAAACGTTTTGTAAAAATTTACTTATTTATTGAGAATAAAGAGTTTTAAAGTTCTCCCAGAATTCAAAAAAATGTACATGGTAATCTTCTATTATATTAATACAATACCGAGAAAACTTCGTTCTTCGTCGTACACACTTGAAAGTTCACCTATTTTTTCCAATAGGGAACTTACAAAAATGTTCATTTTATCATGTTATTACGATTGGTAACAATGCGCACGGGCACTATTCTTGTCAAGCATATTAAAGTGAACTTTTTTTTATGCACAACATATTGTTGCACAAGTTCATTAGTGCACCACAACTGTGTAAACGTTCGCACTACAACACAAACATTTCACATGCGCACTTGTTTTGTATTGCTGTTACACATGCGCAATGATGCACAGTGATAGTCACACATGTGCTCTGACCAAATTTAAAAATTACGCTTGCGCAGTGCTGTACTTTACCGGATAAATATATTTTCAGTACATATAGTATACTTTTTTTAATAAGTGCACAATAGAAATCTGTTTTATTATTGCGCATGCGTAATATATATATAATAGATATCTGGCCATGACCTGGTGGAGGAGTGGAGCTTAATATCTGTGAACAAAGTGCGAAAGCGGCGTGAACGCCGTTCCAGATGCGCAGCGGTACAACCAGGCAGCCAATGAAGGCTCACCGATTGGACCACCGCACACCGCCATCGTCAGTGTTATTGAGAGAGCGCAAAGTTTGAAAATAGTGAAAAATAATATAAAGGTTAAATACGGATATTGGCGCGTTTTAAAAATCTAAAGACATGAGAGACAATCCTAGTGGTAGGATTAGTTAGAAATTGAACGCTACTAAAAGGAGGGGGGCATTTTAAAGCTTTTTCAAGTGATTTTAACAGATCCGGTCGGAATACGTCATATCTAGGACAAGACCAGAGTATGTGATCAAAGTCCTCCTCGGAGTCAGGGCAATGTGGACAGTCACCACATTGAATGTAATTCTTTCTAGCTAAACTAGCGTTTAAGTTGTACCCTACTGAAAAATCCTATATAGGATCCTACATAGGATCCTATATAGAATCCATATGGATTCCTATGAGAATCCACGTAGGATCCTATATAGGATCCTATATAGGTATTGTCCTATAGGAATCCGTGTGGATTCTCATAGGAATCTATGTGGATTCCTATAGGTCGCCTATAGGACACGTCCTATATAGGAACCTATGTGGATTCTCCTATAGGAATACATGTAGGATCTCATATAGGATCCTACATAGGCGTCCTAAAAAAATTTTTGTAAACCCCCCTACATAGGATCCTACGTAGGTTCCCATATAGGATCCTATATAGGATCTTTTATGGGCGCCCAAAAAAAATTATGTACACATAATTAATTGTTTTTTTTTTAACAACTTTTATTTAAATATACATTAAGCACCATTATAAGGACGAAAAATATTTACTGCGCAGGCGTAAGTATTGTAGAATACGTAAAAGACGACTGCGCATGAGGAAGGGGTACAAAAAAATTTTTTGGGGGTACCCATGTAGGATCTTATATGGGTTCCCATATAGGATCCTATATGGGAACCTACGTAGGATCATATGTAGGAGGGTGTACAAAAATTTTTTGGGACGCCTATGCAGGATCCTATATGAGATCCTACATGTATTCCTATAGGAGAGTTCACATAGGATCCTGTATAGGACTTGTCCTATAGGCGACCTATAGGAATCCACATAGATTCCTATGAGAATTCACGTGGATTCCTATAGGACAATACCTATATAGGATCCTATATAGGATCCTACGTGGATTCTCATAGGAATCCATATGGATTCTATATAGGATCCTATGTAGGATCCTATATAGGATTTTTCAGTAGGGTAGTGATTAGATCTCGCTCGACAAATTGTGGAGATCTATAGTTTACGGGCTACGAAACTCGCGAACCATGGTTTTTTCCTTGGTTTGTAAAAGTATTGCATGTATTTGTTGCCCTTGTTTTTACCCACATCCACAAAATGCGAGTCGCAGCTATTAACTATTTGCTTGCGTGCTACACAGTAAAAGTCAGAAAATGAGAGTGGTATGTTCACCTGGGTAGGATCAGTGGATGCTTCTTTAGCCGCTTTGTCTGCCTCCTCGTTACCGTCTATTCCCGAATGACCAGGAATCCAAACAAGAATTACAGAGCGGTTTAAATTATAGAGTATTTTTAATCTGTTTTTAATTATAAAAATCGGACAAGTTCGAGTTACACTCGCACTAAAATCGAGGGTTCCGTACACAAAACAAAATAATTTTTAATATATTTGATACTATTAAATATATAAATATATTATACTTATTATATATAATATAATATATAAAATATAATATATAATACATTTTTTATACAAAATGGACCACCCCCCCCCCTATCTTCCAAAATATTTTACTTAGAGAGTTCAAATTTTGTACAGGAATGTATTTTCAGGTGTAAATTACATAAAAATTATAGAGAACGTGATGGTAATTGCGCTGTCAACGAAAAATCCAGAGATTTTAACAAATATCCATAAAAAATACTCAAAAATCATTTTATTTCCTTAACAACGCTATGATCAACTTCTACAATCATGTTCTCTACCATTTTTCTGTAATCTACACGTGAAAATACATTTGTGTACCAAATTTGAACTCTCTAAGTCAAATTGTTTAGAAGTTATGGGAGGGGGGATACGGTCATTTTTTAGCATTTTTTTTAAATCGTTGGTTTTTGTTAAAAAAAAACTATGATAACGATCTGCAACAAAGTTCTCTATAGTTTTTCTGTAATCTATATGGCAAACTACATATGTATACCAAATTTCAGCACTCTAAGTACAATAGTTTGGCAGATATGGAGGTGGCATTGTACACTCTTAGTGCATTTTTGCTAAAAAAATGACCGTATCCCCCCCCTTATCTTCCAAACTATTTGACTTAGGATGCTGAAATTTGGTACACGTATGTAGATTTACGTGTAGATTACAGGAAAATTATAGAGAAAGTAATGATTATAGCGATGTCAAAGTTATAACAGTAAACTATGGCCCATATGTTAAAAAAATGCTCAAAAATATTGTTATTTCCTTGACAACGCTATGTTCAACACATACAATCATGTTCTCTATAATTTTCCTGTAATCTATACGTGAAAATACATTTGTGTACTAAATTTGAATTCTTTAAGTCTAATGGTTTGGAAGTTCAGGGGGGGGGGGGGATACGACCATTTTTTAAAAAAAATCGTTTTTTTCTGCTGAAAAACGCTATGATAACAGCCTGCAACAAGGTTTTCTATCGTTTTTCTGTAATCTACACGTCAAACTACATATGTGTACCAAATTTCAGCACTCTAAGTATAATAATTTGAAGTATAATAATAATGAAGGGCAGGAATGGTACAAATTAAACGCATTTTTTCGAAAAAATTACCGTATTCCCCTTTTATCTGCCAAAATATTTGACTTAGAGAGTTCAAATTTAGTACAAAAATATAGTATCATATGTAGACTACAGAAAAATTATAGATCTTGTTGTGGTGATAGCGCTGTCAAAGAAATGGCAAAAGTTATCAGCCAAAAAATATCAAAATTTCTCAAAAATCTTGTTATTTTCTTGACAACGCTATGATCAACCCCTAGAATCATGTTCTCTATAATTTTCCTTTCATCTACACGTGAAAATACATATGTGGGCCAAATTTGAACTTTCTAAGTCAAATAGTTTGGCGGCTAGGGGAGGGGGATACGATTTTCGACAAAGTCTTGCCAATAGGGTTCCGTGCGTACACTTGTGGTGTACGGAACCCTAAAAATTATGTAAGATTTGGTTTTGTATGCGTTTTTAGAAGCTAAATTATTGAGTACACTGAGGGAGTCTGAGAATATAATTGCATTAGAAATATTAGAGTTGATAATGTAATCTAGGGTAAATAAAATTGCAAATGCTTCGAGTGAAAAAATTGAGGCGTAAGTTGAAATTTTAAATTTAGAAGTTATGTTCATTGAGGGTCAGACAAAAGCGCATCCCGCCACTCTATCAGTTTCCGACTTTGAGCCATCAGTAAAGAAGAAAGTATGATTAGGAAAGTTAGAGTGACTTAAGTCTTGAAATAAGACTGAAGGGTTAGTTGATTGTTGTAGTAATTTTCCCCAATCAAAAATAATTTGAGGGGCAAATAAGTGATCCTCAAAGAGGAATTCGAAGTATGGGTCAAGATCTTTACTTCTGATTAATTCGCCGTAATTTTTCGATTTTTCGAAAGCAATTAAGAGGGGGTAATTAAATTTTTTGTTAGAGTTATTGGTGAGGCGAGAGAGTTCTGAAAGTTTGACAGACAGGGAGTGTGTGGAATTTGAAAAAATTTTAAAGAGATATTTTTTAGCAAGGAAATTAAATCTTGTTCTTAAAGGGGGTTCACAACATTCTGCTAACATTACTTTAATAGGGGTGTTCTGTCTATAGCCTACGGCTAGTCTCAGCGCTTTGTTACGGATTTTTTCTAATCGGGCAAAGTTTTATGAGATTTAAAGTTTGCAGCTTGAGAAGCATAATCAATAGTACTTCTTAGGAGAGAATCATAGATTCGGAGAAGCAGATAGGGGTCTGCTCCCCACCATGTACCTCCAAGTACTTTTAAGACATTTAGAATTTTTGTACCTTTATCACATAAATAGTTGAAATGAGTATCAGAGGAAGCTGTTTCATGGAAGTGTACACCAAGATATTTTACTGAAGGGGATGGTTTAATAATTATATCATTTAAAGTTAAGAAAAGTGTAGGATCATTGGTGTTAAGTTTTTTATTATTAAAGATAATAAGTTTAGTTTTTTCCGGACATACCTCCAGACCTCTCTCTGAAAGAAAATCAGAAATTATATGTAGACAATTTTGAAGAGAAGTGATTATTTGATTTATGTTGGGGGAGCGACATGTAACGCACAAATCATCCGCAAATTCGTTGAGTTCGCAATCCGCAGGAATTCTGGTATTAAGTTTTCTTGTATAAATTGCGTAATTAATTGGGCTGAGAATACTGCCTTGTGGAAGGCCAACGGTGCTGGTACTTGGGCCAAGAATTTCGCCATTCATCTTGAAAAACATGTTTTTCCATTTAATTGAGTTATAAATAAAGCGAGCTATAGTTTCAGGGATGCCTATTGTCTTAAGATCTTCGACCAGGATGTTAGGAATTACACTTGGGAATGCCCCTTTTATGTCGAGAAAGAGGCCGCCAGTGTAATCACCCTGGGCTAGACCTGTCCAAATTTCCGCGGATAATAAAGAAAGGTTATCTGTGCAGGATTTACTTTTCCGGAAACCGTATTGATACGGACTAAGAATTTTTTCTCGTTCAACAATCCACATTAATCTATTATAAACTAGTTTTTCAGCGATTTTAAAAAGGCAAGAGGCCAAAGAGATAGGGCGGAATTTACCAGAAGAAGATTTTGGGAGGAAAAAAAATAAGGAAATTGTTCCAAGAAGAAGGGAAAGTGCAGGTGAGGATAATTCTGTTATAAATTGATAAGAGAGATGATACAGCTACATCGGGGAAGTGTTGAATGACGTTGAAATCTATTTTATCTAGACCCGGTGATGATTTAGTTTTACATGAATTGATAACAATTGAAAGTTCTGAGAGAGTAAAGGGGGCTTCTAAGAAGGGATTGTTGTCAAAATCATTGGGGAAGTTGTCATGAAACACAGTAGGGGGATCGAGTTCATCCACTAAAGAGTGTAATCTGTCTATTGTTTCTGTATCTGCTGAACATGAAGCCGTCGGAGGTTGAGTAAAGCGATTTTTGAAAGATTTTACTACAGACCAAACCTTTGTGAGAGGAGTGTGTCTGTCCAAGGAGTCGCAAAAATCCCTAAAAGATTGGCGTCTAACCTCGTTAAGCGTACGCTTAACTATAGCTTCAGCCTTCTTATAAATAAGGAAGTTTGGATAATTGGAATTTTTCCTGTAGTTGTTAAAGGCTTCTTTTCTATTTTTAATCACTTCGTCGCATTTACTGTTCCACCAAGGCGCGGGGACAAAAGGTTTACGGGGGGTTTATTTTGAGGACAAACTAAATTGATTGTTGACTCTACAATTTGCACAAATTTATTGTAGTCAGAAATTGGGTCATTAGTGTTTAAAAGATCTGAGCTAGATTCTAAAGACAACTTAAGTTCAGAAGAAAACAGGGACCAGTCCGTTGTTTTCAGCTTGTACTTATGTGAAGTGAATGTTGATGTAGGTATTGTAACACCTAGTGAAGTGAAAATAGGAAAGTGGTCACTTCCCAATGGTTTCGAGTGAACTTTCCAGGCAGAAGACGTGTATAAGTCTGGAGAAACAAAAGTAAGGTCCAGAGAGAAGCCAGGGTTTGGTGGTCGACCCACTAGAGTGGGTGAGCCATTATTTAAAAGAATGAGGTCTGTGTCAACCAGCTCCTGACATAGGTTGCGCGCATCGGGACAGACATGAGATCCGCCCCAAAGCGTGCTGAGACAACTAAAGTCACCTCCTATGAAAACTGTATCAAAACGCGTATTTTTTATAGAGTTGAAAAAAGACTTCCAGTAAGCTGGAGGAGTCTGTCTTCCCGGAATTCTATAAACTGAAACTAGTAGAATTACTCCTATGGAGGAACTAATTGACACAGCAAGTGTCTCTAGTTCATTTTCGCAATTGAATATATTTTGAATTTTAGAGTAGGGGAGACCGGGGCTATTCGGCTCACTTTTGGTCAGACAGGAAAAAAGTTAGGAAATTATTTTTTAAATCCAAACATGGATATATCATTTAGTAGCCTATCATTTGCACTTCCAAATTTGCAAGGACTTTTTGATTTATCTTTTATAGTTTTAGCTCTAGATAATTTTGAATGCAGATATACCAAATTCTCAAACTGCAAATTTGGCAGGTAAATCGGCTCACCCTGTGGGGCAATTCGGCGACTTTTATTTTTTACGAAAAATAAAAAAGTTCAATAACCTTTATTTTGTAAATATGAAAAGTACCTATATTCTTATTATAATTATGCAGTGATGGATCAAGGTCAAAATTTTTGGGGGGGGACTGGGGCCCCTAAAATTAAAGAAAATTCATTAGACCTTACTTTTTTTTTTTTTTTTATAAAAAATAAAAAAGTTAGTAAACTCATTATTGGTAATTATTAAAAGTAGTCATATTCTTATCATAATTAAGCAGGGGCGGATCAAGACAAAGTATTTTTGGATAAGATGATTAACCGTCGCGTGAGCCCATTTACCCCACCCTGACTTTTGGCACTTTAAAACAAATACAAGTCACATTTGATACATATAAATAAAATAGCATAGGTGTATCGAAAGAGCACACCTGAGAGCATAAAAAAAACTTACCCAAAAAAATTAGGCTCGTAAATTAATGTACTCAAAACGTGAAAGTTTGTAAGTAAAAAGTGTACGCGCGACGCATAAAAACATAATACTCTACCTGACACGAGGCTGAATCAATAGAATTACACTAAATTTCGTTTACCTAACTAAAATGTTGAGACCTATATTCTATAGCGACCTTTCCCTCCTAGATTCTAATTAAGGCGTGAAATCGCTAATGAGCCGAATTACCCGCCGGTTCGGATTGCCCCGCTCTCCCCTAAGTTATATTTTTGCGGATGGCGATAGCCAGACCACCACCCTTGTTCACGGTTCTATCGGCTCTAATAATATTGAATTCATTAAGAGTATTAAGGTTAACGCGATTATTAGGTTTTAAATAGGTCTCGCAAAGCAAAAGTATGTCAAATTTATTGAAAAGTTTATGGATGTCGTGGATCTTTTGAGAGATACCACGGCAATTCCATTGCAATATATTTAAATTAGGGAGATTGGCCATTATTGTGAGATTTAGGATCCAGTAGAAGGCGGAGGCTGTCTGTAATAGAAGTGAGGAGTTCTTGATTTTGTTTTACAATAGCAGGAGATGAGTTGGAGGAAATGTCGGTAACGCAGTTGTTTAACCACGTAAGAAAAGAAGAGAGAGATGTGTTGTCTGGTGACGGATGTGCAGCTGGTAAAGGTGATTATAATGAAGAGTTTTGTGTTGCCTTAGTTAGTGCGAACCCATTGGGTAAGACGTTAGGTGATCTGCCATTGTTCCAATTGGCGGCGAAAAAGGTTGACGTTGTGTTTTTAGTGTTTTTTGGAAATCTACTTTCCTTGGATGTGGAAAAGGAAGGTGGTTGTGAAAGGTTTTTCTGAGAGGATGTTTGTGCGAATGTACGTCTTTGAGTGTTAAAGTTGCCAGTTTGTGGTGTTGAAGGATCTGGACAATCTACCAATTCAGGGTAGTCAGAGAAGTTAAAAGTGCTTGATAAGTTACCGTTTTTCCTTGGACGAAGGACTGCTTTTGTCTCATCAAAAGACATTTTATGCATTGTTGCGTAGTAACGAATTTCTTTTTTAAAGGTGAATTCCGGACATAACTTTAAATCTGATTTGTGTGGGCCGTTACAGTTCACACATTTTGGAGGTCCTGACACGCGAGTGCACAAGTTCGATTCATCATGGGGAGTTGAGCTACCGCATTGATGACATCTAGCCTTGGACTTGCAGTGTTTGGCAATGTGTCCGAAACGCAAACAGTTCATGCACATACGAGGGTCAGGAACGTACGGACGAACCTGACTTGAAGCTTTAAAGATAGCTACGCGTTCCAGAACGGTAGTGCCCTGAAACGTAAAGAGAACAGTTGTAGAGAGAACGTAAGAAACAGACTTGTCTTCTTCTACTTTTCTGCGGTTGAATCTCATCGCGTTAATGATTTTGCAATCTTTGTTGCAGTGACCTACAATTTCCGCGTTCTCTAAAATTTCTTCATTAGAAATATCTAGCCCGATGTTGTTTATTATTCCTTGACACGTGACGAAACTAGAAGGAATTATCGCAATTAAACCTTTTGTTTTTAAAGTTGAATCAGACACGATTTGATTCGCTGCTCTACCGCTATTCGTTACTACGCGAACTTTACCGCGACCGCTTGCATGAACACCAACGATTTTACCGGGGTAAAGAGCATGAAGTATCTTACCGACCGATATGTGATTAAGGTCTTTTGACGCGTCTACTGAATTGGGGTCACGCTGTTAGAAAACCGGACAGTTGTTTCTGTTTGAGTTCTCATACTTTGCAGGCTTTGGTTTAGTGTTTTTCGAGGACACATTACCGAGATTATTCGTCTGCTCTGTTTTGGGAGGGAGCACGCCACCGTCCGCACCCTGCCCATTATCACGCAAACGCTTTGATACCTGCTCTAAATCCGTTAAAGATACCGAATTATGGCGCGATCTTGAAGATTTACAATTCTGCTTGTAAAATAGAAAACCTTCCGCTGCAGCTCTCTCAATTTCCATCTCCGACTCAGAAGGGCCGGATCGTTGAGATTAGTTTTTGAGGACATGCCTCGACCACGCACGCACAGCCCTATAGCTGGCGCTAAACTAAAAGCAACCTCAGAAAAAAATAAACAAAACCTGTGAAGCAGGTAGAACAAATAAGATTTAAGACCAAATTTAAGATCTCAGCACTGGTTGAGATCAACAAAAAAGCACCGCCGAGCACTCTCAGCTCCAAAAAAACGTATTAAAAAACTCGTAAGCAATAGCACACGTGCGACCAATATCGCAGTTCGCGCGGAACTCCAGTGCGCAATAAAAATCCGTTTTATTATTGCGCAAGCGTAACACTGTCGCATTGTAAGTGCAATTCCGCAAAAGTACTATTATGTAAAATATCGGTTAAATACTCAGGGAAAGAAGTTATAATTATTTAACATACTGTCAGAAAATCTTCCAATTAATTAGTGTTTGAAAACGTTTTGTAAAAATTTACTTATTTATTGAGAATAAAGAGTCTTAAAGTTCTCATAGAATTTAAAAAATTGTACATGGTAATCTTCTATCTTCTAATATATTAATACGATACCGAGAAAACTTCGTTCATCGTCGTACACACTTCAAAGTTCACCTACTTTTTCCAACAGGCAACTTACAAAAATGTTGATTTTATTATGTTATTACGATTGGTAACAATGCGCACTGGCACTATTCTTGTCAAGCATATTAAAGTGAACATTTTTTCATGCACAACATATTGTTGCACATGCGCAGTAGTGCACCACAACTGTGTAAACGTTCGCACTACCACACAAACATTTCACATGCGCACTTGTTTTGTATTGCTGTTACACATGCGCAATGATGCACAGTGATAGTCACACATGTGCTCTGACCAAATTTAAAAATTACGCTTGCGCAGTGCAGTACTTTACCGGATAAATATATTTTCAGTACATATAGTATACTTTTTTTAATAAGTGCGCAATAGAAATCCGTTTTATTATTGCGCATTTGTAACACTGTCGCATTGTAAGTGCAATTCCGAAAAAGTACTATTATGTAAAATATCGGTTAAAATTAGTTTTTTCTATTATTATTGTAACTAATGACTAATAATAGAAAAGAATATTCAAATTCAATCTATATATTAAAATTTAAGGCTGTTGGAAGGAAAAAATTTGCAGTGGTCCTCAAACATTTTCCCCTCCGCTGGTCAAAAATTTGGACTTATGAATTTTTTTAAAAAAACCCAGACACTTTTTTGAAAAGAGGGCTCTGGCTGACCATAGTATTTGAGATAAGGAATTTGTTAAACCTTTGTTTTACTTGAACCGGTGTTCCTACGAGCGTCAAAATGATCCCCCGTTTTGACATTGACAGATTTTCTGTAGAAGATGGCCGACCCACGTCACCTGATCATATGGCAGGCCGGAAGTAGCGTCACCGTTACCATGGATTCCACTCGGGCTATAACAAGATGGACTCCGCACTCTGTTTACAATCTGTCTGTTTTGATGTCGAACGTAGAGATAATTTTCTGGCTCGTGGTGAAATTTTGTTTCCCAAATTCCCCATTCCCTGCGAAGTTTGGCAAAAGAGTAATTTTCCTGTATAAAAGTGTCTAGTGTTTTATAAAACAAACGGCAACGATTGTGTGAATTTGTAGTGTTTTTATATCTATGTCTCGTTTTCTTCGAAAAGTGTTCACACACTGAGAAAAACAGGAGTCTTTCTTGATTAATAATTCCACTATTACCCCTAATTCATAAAATTCCAGCAAGTTTCTTCAATCTTTTTATTTTTCAATCAAATTCAGGGCAATGTTTTTATCAAGCACTATACTCTGACTTGATTAAATATTGACATTGACACATTTTCTGACCCGTCTGCTACAATCTGTCAGTTTCAATGACAAATTTGGAATTAATTTTTCCACTCATGAAAATGTCTATTCGTGAAAAATTAATTTTTCCTAAATACCTCATTCCCCAAAATTTGACAAAAAAATAATCATCATATTAAAAAGTGTCCAGTGTTTTGTAAATCGGGACACTTTTATGGAAAAAATATTTTTATTGACAAAGTTTTTGAGATAAGGAAATTTTTTAATGTTTCTTATTTATGAGAACAGATGATCCCACGAGCTTCAAATTTATCTCCCGTTTCGACTTTCACAGATTTTTTGTATCGTCTGCAACATAAAAATTAACATAACATAAAATGTCTATTCCTATTAAATAAATTTTTTCTAAATTCCTAATTTCCCAAAACTTGAGAAAATCATAATCATACTTTCAAGAACGATTCTACTATTAGAGTTTTATGCAACAAACGTCAAAGAACTTGTGTTATTTATAAGTCAGGTTGCGTTCGAAAAGTTTTCCCTGACAGAGAAAAACAGGTTTTTTTCTTTTTTATCTTTTTCATTCTTCCTCTTATTTGTAAAATTCCAACAAGTTTCTATTTCTCTTTTTTCGAATAAAATTCTCGGCACTGTTTTTATCCAGCAGTCCCCTGACTTATCGACCTTATTCCACGGCAAGCCAAACATTTGCCATATATTTCACAATTTTTTCTTTCTTAATCAAGAGATTTGTCCGGAAAAAAATCTCTGTGTTGCCAAACTTTGTGCAATAACGAATTTTTCTACATATTTCTTTTCAACGAAGAGATTATTCTACTAGCATAAAATTGATCCCCTGTTTTGACATTTACAGAGTTTTTGGTCAAAATCTCGCCAGACAGGAGCTTCACGCCTACAGTCACAGATGGCGCATGCTACATACAAAATGTAACGCGCTGATATTGAAATGCGCGCGAAACCGACTCTCATTTGAATTTGCAAACAGGCTCGTTCCACAATGAAGAGCTTAGAAGCTCAACTCCCGCGATGAATTCAAGATATATGCTGCAAGATGAAATTTAATGTGGTGTCCTTTGATAGTAATATATTAAAATATACAAATGATATTTAATTATATAACTTCACAATTTATTTCAATAATAATAATCTCAGTAAAAGTTAAAATAATACAATTCTAAAATCAACTAAAGACTTTCGTTTCTAAAAAGTAATTTAGTCTTTTCTAGTCGAAGTCAGAACAGAATCTGCGCTCAAAAATCATTGTGGTTTCCAGTACCACTCGGGCTCTTTTGCTTCATCACACTTTTGCATCAGTGTTTTAGAGAGAAAAAATGTCTCACGATCATTCAAGTCGTATGTCAACGTGCTATCGGTCGAGAGCTGGAAAATGTATGAAACAAGACACCCTCCTTAGAATCGGCTCGGGCCGTCGACTGGCCGCCAACACTCAACTCAAGTGTTCATAGAAAACTCGTAAAAATTAGGCACGTATGTTTAGAGTATAACCTTCCTAACAAGGAGAAAAGAGTTTAGATGTTTACTTCTAATCAAGGGTGTTCTGGTTTCTAATACCTCCAACTCACGAATTCTACAAAATAATAACATTCATTCGTCTTATAAAGGAACCATTGTTTTATTTTAACTAAAATTCTTTCTCTCAAATGTCGAGTTGCCCATGTTGCTTGCCAATACTTTCTATTTAATTAATTCTAATAACTTTTCTTATTCTTGTTGAATTTAACTACAACTATAATAATTGAATTAAACCGCGCATTTAAATTAAAGAATAGTGCTGCCTCTAGCGGATAAAGAGAGCATTCAGTCACTCGTTACACAAAAATCAAAATCAAACTTCAAATTCATTTTTTCATCCACGAATATGTATGTTTTATATTATATTAATTTTTCCCAAATTCCTAATTTCCCAAACCTTGAGAAAATCATACTTTTAAAAACGATTCTACTATTAGAGTTTTATGCAACAAACGTCAAAAAACTTGTGTTATTTATAAGTCAGGTTGCATTCGAAAAGTTTTCCCTGGCAGAGAAAAGCAGTTTTTTTTTCTTTTTTATCTTTTTCATTCTTCCTCTTACTTTTAAAATTCCAACAAGTTTCTATTTTTCTTTTTTCGAATAAAATTCTCGGCAATGTTTTTATCCAGCAGTCCCCTGACTTATCAACCTTATTCCACGGCAAGCCAAACCTTTACCATATATTTCACAATTTTTTCTTTCTTAATCAAGAGATTTGTCCGGAAAAAAATCTCTGTGTTGACAAAATTTGTGCAATAACAAATTTTTTTACATGTTTCTTTTCTACGAAGAGATTAGAGTTCCGAAGAAGTAATATTACCTGGAGAACGGTAATAAGAACGAGAATATAACCGGGAATATAACCGACCATAATTTTAATAGAGAATTTATAAGAATTTAAGTTTTTTATTTATTTATCAAATTAAGTCAAATTTTGTCAATCAAAATATGAAAATAGAATCTATAGTGACATTCTTATTAATAATGATTTGAATTTTAATGTTAATAGTAATATTATTATATTATGTAACGGAGCTTCAGATATGGCCTCCATTTGTTCCTCGAGTAGGGAAGCTCCTCGCTACCGCGGACATCGAAAAGGTACGCGCGTGTGAGATGACGGGTGTGAAGAGTATCGTGGGGAAGGGAGTGTGCGGGGGAAGAGGAGCCTAGTGCGCGTTTGGGCTACCAGAGGGCCTAATACGTCCTACCCCTCTACGATGAGCCACCATAGGCGAGTTTGCCTTTACCAGTATCGCCAGAGTTAGTTCCGCCTGGACTGCACTGACAGCAGGTCTACCTAGACTCTCTGAGCTCCAGCACTTCTGACTCCAAGTCGTAAGTATGCGCAGGGAAGCCGGGCACGTTGCCTAAAACTCCGGCCTACCTGTTTTCTTACTAAGTCCTCAGTGCACGCTACATAGCTGCTGAGGAACTAACTCCCATACCTTCTTCCTTATCCGACCAGTGCACGTAGTCATACTGCTGGTCAATTCCCTCTGGGTGTACGCTGTTCGGCTGCCTGGAGTAAAATTTTAAAGGATCAGTGCACGCTGTCCAGCTGCTGATTCCTTATTTTTACAATGTTGAATGTATGGTAATGACATATCTGGATTTGTGACGAAAGATCAGTGCGGGACAAGTGTTAGAGAATCTGAGAATAAAAAGTTAAATTTGTGATGAATAAAAAGACTGTTTTAATTATATTACTTACCGATCGTTGAACTATTCTCGCCGCGCGAAGAACCTGAAAATAAAAAGATTAATTTGTGATAAATAAAAAGACTGTTTTAGTTATGTTACTCACCGGTCGTTGAACTATTCTCGCCGCGCGAAGAACCTGAAAATAAAAAGATTAATTTGTGATAAATAAAAAGACTGTTTTGGTTATGTTACTCACCGATCGTTGAACTACTCTCGCCGCGTGAAGAACCTGAAAATAAAAGGATTAATTAGTGATTAATAAGAAGACTGTTTTAGTTGCGTTACTTACCGGTCGTGGAACTACTCTCGCCACCGAAGAACCTGAAAATAAAAAAGATTAAGTTTTGTGATAATTTGAAAGACGGTCTTAGTTTTATTACTAACCTATAAGTGGAATTACCTTCGCCGTTGTCGAATCAAAAAATGTAAAGATTAGTTTGGTAATAATTAAAAAAGAGTTATTTTAGTTGCGTTACTTACCGGCCGTGAAACCACCCTAGCCGACTTCGAACCTAGCAATAAAAGGACTAGTTTTGTAATCGACGAAAAGGACTGTTTAGTTTACTGCTCAAAGGTTGTGAAACAAACCCTTCGCCATAGTGCCTAAAAAAGGGAGAGAAAGACTAGTTTTTCATCTTATTTAAGTTTCGAGAATTAGAACTATTTTTATACATACTTACCTTGATTAAACAAATAAAACTTTCGTGTTATTTTGGAAAAAACCTGTGTTTCACTGACGCCCTCGGGTGCTCTGATATCTCTTTCCTAACCTCTCCTAACAATATAAGGTTAGAATAAAACGAACCGTTACAATTGGCGCCCAACGTGGGGCACGAGGGATAAATTGTTAGTGATAACAACATTGTCAAGATAAGTAACAACATGGCTGAAGGAGGAGAATTTAGACAACAGAAGAGGAGAGGAAGAAAATCCAAGAACACCGGACGACGAGAAGATGAAGAGAAAACAACTACTAATCTAGAAGAGGAGAATACTGCTGGTAGCCGTGCGCCCGAAGATTATAATCTTCCACGGTATACAGGTGCGGTACCCAGATACCCCCGCAGAGGACAAGACAGGAATATCCAAGAAGAAATCGATGAAGCTGACCAGAATGACCCTCCAAATAGGGAGAGAAATGAAGCACCTTTTCAAGAAGAAGGGGACAATCCTGGAGCATCTAGGCGTGAGCAACCCGAGGGTGCCGCCCCTAATGTGGATCCCCACCAAGCTCCAGTCCAAGATTCCATTGAAAACATTAGGCGAGATCTGGAGAGATTTATGTTGGAAAACTTATCGCTGCGCCACCGCGTTGAAACCATAGAAAGGAATCAAGAAGAAGTACGTGAAGAAGTAAGCGATGCGGAAGTCCGGATCCAAGGCCAAATCCAACAACAAATTGATGACTGCGAGAGAAGACAATCCTACCGGGTGGATAACTTTGTTAAAGAATTTCACGAAGCCACAGACCGCGTACTTGAAATAAGTGAAAGTCGTCTTAACGCCAATGCTACTGAAATGCAGACGTTTGACCTAAGACAAAGGAGCACTGAGGGGAGATTGCTGGCCCTGGAAGCTAACAGAGGTCTCCCGAATGTTCCTCTTGCCAGACCCAACTTTTTGGCAAAAAGCCCCATTTTCACGGACGGATATTCCCCAACCAGATTTATCGAGGAATTGAGAGATTTCCTTACAGCAGCTGCTCCCTCTCCTGATCAAGTCCCCTACGTGATCAGTACTTGTTTGAAGGGTACCCCTAAGGAGTGGTGGGAGATGGTTAGAGAAGCTACTGACGATTTCGATCAATTTTGCCGGAAATTCAAAGGACGTTACTGGAATGAAGAAGTTCAACACGAAATCCGGTCTAAGTTGGAGTTCGGATATTTTCACCGGTTCGAAAACACGACCATGGTAACATATGCTATTCGACTGTGTAGCGAAGCGAAAAAATTAGATCCTCCGCCTACTGAAGCCGAGTTGGTAAAGAAAATAGCCAGACACTACTCTGAAGAGATCCGGACGGCAGTCATCTGTAGAGGAATCCTGAGCCTCGAAGACTTTCTTCAATTATTGGAGAAGTTCGACAAAGCCGGACCAGTGAACCAAAAAAAATTTGAAGGCCAAAGGTTGGGTGCTGAAAATTGGAAAATAAAAAGACTCGAAAACGAAAAACCCTACATTCCTAGGAGAGATGGTAGACTCCCCGACCCAGAAAACTGGAGGCGTACTGAGCGACCTACGAATCCTCCCCAAAGGAACATCAGGGCGTTGGAGATCCGTGAGGAGGAACTCCAGGAAGCTGAATCCTCTGGTGACTTTAACGAGGCGAACCAGGGAAACGAAGAAACTCCGCATCTTCTGTGAAGCCAACCATAGATGGTGCGGACAACTTACAAGTGGAGGTGAACACGTTCGACCTTAGAGAAGAACTAGTTAATGAGGACTTGATTAAGAGGCCAAGACAATATTGTTGTCCCATCATTCCTATCTCTTTACAAAAAGTTCTCTTGAAGGCTCTGCTCGATAGCGGAAGTCAAATCTCATGTGTCTCTGAGGAGTTTTTTTTTAACCACAAAGAAAACTTTAACAAATGTCCTATCCTTCCCATAACCGGAACAGTAGTTGTGGGAGCTACTGGAGGAAGGCCCATTAAAATAAAGAGACAAGTACACTTGGAACTATTGATCGGAAACCACTCCAGATCTTTTATCTTCATTATCATTCCCGGGTTGACCAGGGATTGTATTGTAGGAGTAGATATCCTAAAGGAACTAAAGGGCGTTATTGACCTGGAAGAAGATCTGCTGAAGTTTAAACACCCCAGGGGAACTAGTTACGTATTGTTCCTACTTGAGGAAATGGAGGATTCTTTTTCGCAAGAAATAAACCTCCTACACTCTCCTTTTGATGAAGAACTCAACCGGGAATCTATTGACAAAAAGATAGACAATAACCCTGCCATTGCTTTGGAAAGTAGAAAGTTTTACAAGGACCTTCTCTGGAAATATCGCAATATATTCAGAAGTAAACCAGGCAAGATCTCCTGTTATGAGCATCGTTTAAAGCTGAAGCCACATGAATTTGTTAAACCCATGAGCTACCCTACTCCTTTAAAACTTGAGAAACAGATCGACGAGGAGATTTAGAAAATGATTAAGTGGGGAGTTATCAGCCGGGCCACCAGCGCTTTCCGAAATCCTCTAGTAGTGTCATCAAAGAAGGATGGTAAGATAAGGCTATGTCTGGATGCCAGAAATCTTAATAAGGCCCTGGAGGACGACCAGGAGGGCACGGAGAAGATGGAAGATCTTTTTGCAAAATGTGGCAGAAAGAAGATTTTTTCTCGCCTAGATCTAAACCTAAGTTTCTGGCAGATCCCTCTGGAAAAGGAGTCTAGGCAATATACTGCTTTTATCCACAAGGGGAGATGTTTCGAATACAACGTCACGCCTTTTGGTCTGAAGACCAGCACCGCCGCTTTAGTGAGGGGACTCGACCAAGTGACGAAGGGTTTAGAAAATATCTTAGTACCATACGTGGACGATCTCCTGGTTCCGTCCGAGTCCGAAGAGCAACACCTGCAGGATCTTGAAGAGGTTTTTCGGAGATTTCAAGAGCACAACGTTAGTCTGAACTTCAAAAAGTGCGAGTTCAAGAAAAGTGAGACTTTGTTTTTGGGACACATAATTTCTGAACAAGGAATCAGACCAGATCCTGAGAAAGTACAGGCCATTAAAGAGTTTCCTCCTCCCAAGAACAAGAAGCAGCTCCAGGGATTTTTGGGAGTGGTGAATTTCAGCTCAAAATTCACTAACTCGCTGGCAAAGGAGGTTCGTCCCCTTCTTACTCTTCTCCAGAAAGGACGGAAGTGGTATTGGGAAGAAATGCATCAGGTAGCGTTTGACAGAGTAAAGAACTTGTTCAGCGAGAAGGTATTGCTCCACCACTTGGATCTCAGAAAACCGTTCTACCTGCAGACGGATGCTAGCGAAGCTGCTTTGGGAGCCGTTATATTTCAATTAGACTCAGATGATAGCCCGGTTCCGTTAGTTTGCGCCAGCCGAATTTTAAAACCCGCGGAAACATCGTACACTACAACCGAAAAGGAGTTGTTGGCCCTTGTCTGGATTCTACGCAAGTTCGAAAATTTCCTACTGGGAAATAAGATCTTTCATGCGACGGATCATGCCGCACTCACATTTCTGCGGTCGTGCAAATATTTGAGTGGGAGGCTCATGAGATGGGTTCTTGCCATTCAGGATTTCAACGTAGAGACCAGCTTTTGTCCCGGATACAAGAACATCGCGGCAGACGCCCTGAGTCGATCGATCAACGCGGACCACTGCCAACATCTAGAAGAAAAAAGGATCGTCTTGTATTTTTTAAAACAAGAATTCCTGAAAAAATTCCGAGAAAAGTTTAGAAAGCTAGAAGAGGAGCAAGAGAGAGATCCCCAAATAATGAAAATACAGAGGAATCCCCTGGATTCGGAAAAATTTAAACAAGAGCAAGGGCTCCTATACAAAAAATGCCGAAATACCTGGAGAATTTTTCTTCCCCTATCCGTTGTGCCTGAGGTCATCCGACAATGTCATGAGACTTACGCACACATTGGCCCAAAGAAGTGCCAGCTTATGATCAATGAGGATTTTCATGTTCCTAATCTTCTTAGAAAGATTAAGGCCCAATTACGGTCTTGTGAGGTGTGTCAGAAGAATAAGTGTAGTAACCTTAACTCTAGTCCTAGTCTACGATACATTCGGGTGGAGGAGCCTTTGGAGTACGTGTTTGTAGATTACTACGGCCCGCTACCCACCGCCCGGATGGGTTACAAATTTATCTTAGCTGTGCTTGACGGATTTACGAAATTTATACAATTATATCCGGTAAAAAAGCAAACAACCGCTGCTGCAATCAAGGCGATTTTTTCCAGATATATTCCAACTATCGGGAAGCCTAGGAATCTGGTGACCGATCACGGAACGCAGTTTACGAACAAGATATGGAGGGACAAGTTGGTACAAGACGGGATTGTCCATGTGCTTACGCCCATTAGGCATCCACAATCCAATATGGTTGAAAGGTCGAACAGAGAGATCTCGAAATTGCTGAGGATTTTGTTAACAGGATCGAGCCATAATTCCTGGTTCAAAAAGTTACCGATAGTGGAGAACGTGTTGAACTAGGTCCATCATGAGACCACTGACTTGACTCCTACTGAGCTCATGACCGGAAATAGACCTGAGAGGCTGTGGAAGAGGTGGATACCCTCCAGAACGACAGAGAATGATGTACCTAGGGAATCTAAGATCATGTGGACCAAAGAACGGATCGAGAACATAGGAAAAAGAAGAGAAGCCAAGCACTCAAAGATTCGGGAACCCAAAGCCTTCCAGGTGGGAGATTCAGTTCTGGTCAAGGCATGTAATCTGTCGAACAAGTCTCTAAAGAAGTGCGCGAAATTTATGGCGGTGTATGAGGGTCCTTTCACTATAAAAAGGATACTTGGCAGAAACACCTACGGATTGGGTGTGCCTAACAGCGAGAGGGAAAAGGGAATCTTTTTTGCTAGTGATTTAAAACTATTTCATCCGGTTGTTGTGTAAACTAAGTTCTATGTTTGCCTTTTTTATTTTTTTTACAGTTTCCAATGGATTCTTCTACTCAAACCTGTTCCATTCATTTCCGGGCAAGAATGGAGGCATCAACCCAGACCGGTGTAACCAAGATAGAGTGTTACAGACAACAGGATCCTTCATTAAAAATCGTGTCATCTACGCCCAGGAGTTTGTCCAAAAAGAGAATTGGACCCAAAAAGAAGGGTATGAAAGTCTCTCTGGCTGCAACTGACGCAGATAATGTACTTCCTGAGATGGTCGATAAGGGGATTGGAACAACCTCTGACTCCGGAGGATTCAGGGAGACGAAGGTGGAACGAGAAAGAGTCGATAAAGAGACACAAACGAAAAGCCTCCTATTTGGAGATCGGTGCGAGATAGCAATTCAATCTGGTACCAACAAACCCTGCGTCTATCGGATCCGGAGTAAGATCCGACCCAACTTTCCTGGGACTGCTAGAAGCCTCAGCACAAAAAGGATTGCTCCCCGGAAGAAGAATATGTCGGTGTCCCTAGCCGCAACTTGTGATGAAGGAATTCGACCTGTAGGTAGGAAAGAGAAGGGAACCAATGCCATGAGTCATGCGGAATTTCGCCCAATCCTCCTGGAAGCTCGAAAGATCCTGGAGCCTACCACTATAGAGAGGTTTGAAGAAAAATCACCATGGGTGAGGAAGAAGGTGAATAAGACCATTCATTCCAGTAAGATCCCGTCCAAGAGGAAGAAGTGCCTGCTGCGTTTGATACGAGAGGACCCTGAAGACGAACCAGAGTACCTGGAAGTAATGATAAACGACCAAGAAAGAGAGGAAATTGAGGACCTGAACAACAACACTAAGAGGTTCCACTAGATGAATGAACATGAAGAACTCGCTTCTCCACCAAGTGAGGAGGGCAATGTAACGGAGCTTCAGATATGGCCTCCATTTGTTCCTCGAGTAGGGAAGCTCCTCGCTACCGCGGACATCGAAAAGGTACGCGCGTGTGAGATGACGGGTGTGAAGAGTATCGTGGGGAAGGGAGTGTGCGGGGGAAGAGGAGCCTAGTGCGCGTTTGGGCTACCAGAGGGCCTAATACGTCCCACCCCTCTACGATGAGCCACCATAGGCGAGTTTGCCTTTACCAGTATCGCCAGAGTTAGTTCCGCCTGGACTGCACTGACAGCAGGTCTACCTAGACTCTCTGAGCTCCAGCACTTCTGACTCCAAGTCGTAAGT